>BPTQ01000006.1:155016146-155317010 GCA_019973895.1 Chrysanthemum seticuspe
AACTGCTTATGAAAACCTTTTTGGCAAGCTACCCGTTTGGAAGAAAAGAGATCGTGTAGCTTACACATAAGTAAAGTTTAAGTTTTTCATATAGACTAACTTTTTATGAAAATCTTTTTGGCAAGCTACACGCTTAGAGAAGAAAAGCGATCGTGCAGCTTACACATGAGTAAGAGATTATGTTTTTCATAAAACTAACTTTTAACTAGAAAGAGTATTTTGGAAGCAACATAACGTTTTGAGAAAGAAGTTCGTTATGCGCTAACAAAAAGTTTAGTAAAAAGTAGTTAGTCACTTAGAGTTAAACGACCAAGTGAGTGAGGCACAACAGAAGAAACTCTGCAAGGCCTATTCTTGACTTTGTTCTTGAGCTCGTAGACTTGAATTCTTCACTTTCACAATCTTTGTGCTTTAGCAATGACTCTTCATAGTCCGCATATTTTGTACTTTTAGTGGAGGCCTTTAACTGATCCACATCTTTGATGATCTTCGAGCTTTCTTTGAGATCATCAGCCACAGTAAATCTCTGGATCACCCTTTATTGTGTTGCCAACATGTGAAGTTGTGACTTTTGGACCGACATGCTCACACTTTTGAATCATGACATCTTTCCATCAGAGTAGCGGAACCCTTACTGGTTCATGATATTTGCAGCAGCGAAGCAGAAGCATAGTATGAAATATCAGAGCCAGGTTATGTAGATATGCACCAGTCATGATTTCTTCAAATTAAGTGTGGATGCTGTGAGCATGCGGCATTGGATTGACTCCTCAATTCTGATCAGCTGCAACCGTCCAAGTGTACCTGCAAACAACAGTTAGCAATAAAACACACGAAAGTATCTTTGACCACTTTCGCTGAATTGAGGTACACGACCCACGGTTCCCTGTTAATCAGTACAAGTACTGCCTGTGATCAGGTAGGATTCCTAAGAATCTCCTTGACAGGGTTTCGCAGCTGTTCTAGCTGTTCTCAAACCGGAACGTCTCAAAGAAGACAACACGGAGTGAGTGAACCAGCAAATTGAGATTCACTGATTGATGAAAAATGATTTGAAAAACAATCGCGTATTGCTTGAAGAAAGAGTTTTGCAATACAACGAAGGTTTTATGAGAAAGATCAATTTTCAATCAAAATACTTTTTGTATTAGAGAATGAGTACACATTCGACGTGCTAGCGAAAAGAAGAGATTCGCACATCGAACGGTTTTTCTAAAAGTATTTTTCAATCAGATATACTTTTTGAATTTGAAATGAATACACATTCGATGTGCTAGAGAAAAGAAGGTTTGCCCATCGAACGGTTTTTCCAAAAGTATTCGTCAATTCCATTCCTGGACCAAGGTTGATTCAAGAATGAATCTCCCCATCGTTTCTATCCAGTTGTCACAAGCTTGATCTTACGAGAAGATCTCACATGTCACCCACCAAGAGCTTGTTTGATGTTGGCTCTAGAAGGATTTCCATCTTCATCGTGAATATTTTCATATCACTCGGATGTTCTGGCAATACCACAAGGATAATGCGTAGGACTCTTAATATATACTTACTTTCCACATTGTGTGAAAAATCAAGTCTTCAAGAATTTAGTGTCCTAACGAGATATTGTGGATGATCTCTTGGCTCTAGACTCAATAGTGCACATTTGGTTCCTGTGCCGGAGACTAGGGAGAGGGTCTCCTTCTTCAATATCAACAATCTCTAAGAGAAAGTCGATAGATTATGTAGGTTCCCCGTGAGAATGAAACAAGCCCTTTTAAGAGGAACTTGAGTGGCTTGGGAAGTTTAGTGCAGTGCGTCATTGGGTCCATGACGTCTTGTCTTCAATACCAGTGTTACCTTAGTAACCACCAGTAGCATATGAATTGAACCCGGTTTCTGCCCTAAGGTTGAATTGATGGAGGGCTATTTCTTTTCACCCTTTTATCATTCATTTCTTTTTCATTCTTCAACCCCTTCAGTGCTTACCGAGACTTCATAACTAGAACCTTGTTGGGTTTATTCCAGTACTAGCTCAGTCTCAGTCTGCACTCTTCCCATTCCTCACTTTTCTCCTTTTTTCAATATACCTAAGGACTCTACACTATCTAGTGGATTATCCCTGGGTAGATCCCTCCGGTTCTTGCGGATCGTGGGAACTAATACCTAACCTAACCATCCTTATAACACCATGCATAAAGTAAATTGGTCGGTCTTTTGGTACAGTTCATTCTTCCTTAAAACCAATTGACAAATCATTTGGAAAAACAATCAAGGTACTTGTGATACGAGATCAAAGCATTTTGTACCTTAATAGTTTTGATCATTTAGAAAAACCTCCCCCTCAACATGTGCGTATGATTTAGAAATTGTTCAGCACAAGGAGGCAAGAGGACTTTGAAATATTTTCTTTGATCACAATTTTCATACGAAAAAGCCATTTGATTTTCATGGTAAAATTCTCCCCCTCAATATGTGCATAGGATATTTAAAATCAAATTTATCACATAGAGGCAAGAGTTCTTTTGAAGCACATCCACGATTACAAAAGCCATTAAGAAAACCATTTGAAAACACAATCAAGGTACTTTATAATCTCTTTTAAAAAACTTTTGTACCTCGATGGTTTTGCTCCCCCTCAATATGTGCTTCGAGATTCGAAAGCGTTTAGCACATATGAGCGAGCAGCGTGCACAATTAAATCAAAACGATCACCTTTTATCAAATTTCATTATTAAATCACAAATTCTCCCCCGATCAAAAATATCAAACCCTTTGAGATTTTGGATCCCAAGTGATTTAATTAGGTTTAGAAAACATGGGAGAAAATGTGGCCTTGTTTAAATACTCATCTGGTTTTTGGATAAATCCTCCTCCTCAACATGTGCATTGTGTATTTGAAATCGTTTGGCACATGGAGGCAGGAGTGCCTTTGAAGGACTAAAATCAATTCCATTTAAAACAGATTTGAGATTTAAAACACGATCTCTCCCCCGATCAAACCATTTGAGATTTGTGATCCCATCTGATTTAAATCATTTAGAAAGTTTGGGGAAAGACGTGGCAAGATTTAATTTTTGAAAAATGACAGATAAGGACCAATTTAAGACATTAAAGATTGTTAGTGTCAGGTATGATAGTTTTTAAGAGATCTTTTAGTAAAATAAAACAATTTCACAATCAAACAAGAACAGAAAAAATTTCATTTTGAAAGACCTTGATTCTAAAGAAAAAATCATGCCATGACATAACATTAAATCTTTAGATCACCACTTATATTGTACAAAGCGGAACTTTTGTGAAGAAGTATCGTTTGAAAATATTTTATTTTAAATCACTCTCCCCCTCAATCCATGACAGAAGTCAATAATTGAGTGACTTAGGTTTTGATAACATGAAGTCCGGTGATTTTCAAAATTTAGTCCAATATATTTTCAAAACAATATTTTTCCATTTTCAAAACAATTTTAATTCAATTTACTCAAAAATTGTTTAAAAATGGTATCCTGCACAAAGATTCGTTAGGTGGTTGAGCCGCTTTTGTTGTTGTTGCTGTAGGGTTTGGAAGAAAACCGTCTGCTGATGCAGTGAGACTTCTTCTTACGTTGCATTTTGAATGCCAACTGAGGTCAAATTAAGCTCCGTTTCTTCAATCACTTAGAAGAAAACCATCTGCTGATGCAGTGAGACCTCTTACGTTGCATTTATGCCAACTCTCCATTGAAGTCCAATTAAGCTCCGTTTCTTCATTTGTCAACCCAAGAAATAGTTACCCTTTCCTTTCGGCATCCAATCATCTTCAATTGTGGGATCCGGATCGGGAACATTCTTATACCCAATATACCTACATACGTTAGTGAACACACATACAGATATATGGTGGTCGACATCACCCATAACAGCAATCGACTAATTAAAGTCAATTCAACATAACAATCAGATCATATAAGGCATGGGGTTTATGTGTTAATCAAACTCTAATCATCTAAACCTAACAATCATATCCTAAATTCCTAGTCCTTCGACACAGGCAAATATCATTTTTAATTAAGCACGTAGGATAATTAAGAAAGCTCGTTAGATGATATAGATTTTAAAACATTCTCCCCCTCAATCAATGACTCATTTTTTGAAACATTTTAAAAGCGCAGAAGTCATTGATTGAGTTTGCAAATTAATACGAAAACTCTGATTCTGATTGAATTTTCAAGCAACTCATTTACCACCATTTTGAACACAACAAATATTTTTCTGAAGAATTATAGATGGAAAAACATTTGTGTAGGAACAGCAGTCCTTCGACATACTTTCCTCATTTTGTTTTAGGATAAGTGCACAAAATTTGTGAAAAACGTTTAAGCGTAGCACTTTCCTTCCTTAAAAGAGCTGGTTGCTATAAGAAATAATAGCAAGCCATAGTTTAAGCACGGGTCACAGTCTGAAATAACTGTAAGCCATATTTAGAGACATGTTTAGAAAAGAATATTTACACCTCCTGCTCGAACTTCATCTATGGTCCCGTGCCATTATTGAATGACATTTCTAAGACCGTAGATGTTATCGATACTAGAAGACATGTCTTAGAAAAACAATATTTTTGGTCTTTTTCAAATTTTCTGATTTGTATGGGTTTTTGTTGATTTTATATTTTTCTATTTTCTTTTGTTGGTTTTATATTTTTCTATTTTGTTTTGCTGGTTTTATATTTTTGTATTTTGTTTTTTGATAAATATATACAAAGATAGAGAAGATGATATAGTTAGAGAAGATGATGATACGAGTACCGAGATAAGGATATCGAACAGCCCCATTGTAGAAGATAGAAGTCATCATCTCTTAAACATTCACCACCAAAGCTTCCAGGGCTCTTGCATCGAATAAAGAAATTAAACCATCTGAAAGTGAGACTTTGGCAGCTTCCCCCCAAACCGAAAATCCTATAGCTGAGCAGATTCGAAGCTCTATTTCAAGCTTGCCTTAGCCAGGTGCACAGAGAAGCACACCATTATCATAAATCCCGCTGCTCCTTTCAAGAATAATCACCGTGATTCTTCGTTCAAGGTTATATCATCAACAAGAAGAACAGCATCGTATCATCCCACACATAAAACAATCATCTCAAATTTCCTTTTCAACTGACGTCTGAAGCGATCCATTCCAAAAGGTGTCAAGAGAACAATTCCCCCTAGTAGTTGAATTAATGCAGTCAGTCTCTTTGTATAATGCTCAAGAACTCTCCCGAATTCACATCATGAGGGTAATGAAGAACAACTCCCCAATGTTCACATCTTTCGTCCCTGATGAATGTGTATGAAGCTCAAGAACCCGAAGTACACCAATATCCAAGAACTCTCCCGAATACACATCATGCCCGGAAGGAAAACACCTCCCCAATGTTTGTGGTAAACAATGGCTTTCTTCCCTGATGATCGTGTATGAAGCTCAAGGACCCGAAGTACACACATTCCCCAAAGAGAGAACAACCGATAACATTGAAGAAGCAGGCCGAATCACTGATTATCTCTGCGGGTGACAATCTATGCGGATGTCAACACCGGAATAAGTGATTATATCTCTGAATCACAGATTAAGCCCTCAAGTAAAACAGCTGAGCATCCCCAATGTACACAATTCTCTCTCCCCTGATGATTGCGATAACATCGAGATCATCACACACCAATGTACCTCTTATATCTTCAGAAACATTCTCTAACATCTCTTACCCCACATAGTTGAAATAAGAACACTAAACGCTTTGATGAGTAAAACCTTGAGTTTCTCTGCGGTCATGACATTTGTTTTCCCGGGATAACTTCAATCACTTAGAAGTATTAAGTCCATCAAGTTTACTCACCATGAGTCAAACCTTGAGTTTCTCTGCGGTAATAACATTTGTCTTCCCGGGATATCTTCAATTACTTAGAAGTATTAAGTTCATCAAGTTTACTCGCGTTTAGATGCTTGTCTCCTTCCCCCTTGCTGGTTTTGATACTTCAGAATCAGCAACTCATTGTAAGCCCGTGTACTAGAAATCATTTGAGAAGAACATCATTAGCTCATATGTATCTGTGAGAATCAACTTGCTGCAGAATGTGAGCAAGTCTAATTGGGGATTAAATTCGACATATCACTCTCCCCCAATTAGTGCTCTCCCCTAAACCGATAATCTGTTTGATAAATGCCATGAATTAAGAAGAAGTCTTTAGATTGTTAAATGCAACTCGTCTTTAGTCTTCTAACATGTAGCAGAAAATGTAGAACCGACTGTAGACTTGACCTTCTTCAAGATTGTCCAGTTGGGGAATAGATAGTTAACATCTTCAACTCACCAAAAACAAAAACATCACCAAAAAGCATCCCAATCAACTTACATCTTGCAAATCCCCGTAACTAAAATCCCTCCCAATCAAACAAGAACAGAAAGATGTTCATCAAGGAAATCAGCAATCAGGCCGCAACGAACACACGAAATGGTAACACCAAGCAAACAATCACATCAAACAAGAACAGAAGGTTGTTCGGAATCATCATGTTGATGTGCACGTGAAACATTAACCGGAAGCACTTTGACAATAAACTCATCAATCCGAGTGAAGATGTTAACCAACGGCTCTTAGAAGAGAAAAACTCCATGTGAAGATGACCCGATAATAAGAAGCTCGGTTCTTACATGAGTTTAGAGCCGTTTGACCATTTATATTCACAAAAATCAATCAACAATGCAAAAAATTCACACTTCTTCTCCCCCTCAAGAATTGCATATGGAGTTGCCATTCTTGATTAAATAAGTGAAAATCATCCGAATGTTCTATTCACACTTCTCTCCCGCAAAATCAGCACATGATGTCGCCATCTTCATTATAATCGAGCAAGTGGAATGAGAAAACAATCAGTGATAGCCCGGTTCACTTGATGACTGAAGCGCATGGAACAAGTATGAAGCATGTTGATGAGAATGGTCATAATAGAGAAGATTTCTCTTGTTCAGAAGATAATGCACACTGAAACGTACACATTTCTTTTCTTTAGAGTACGAGGCCTGAACTGATGTGAACAGACGTCATAAGAAGATTTCTCTTCTTCAGAAGATAATGTGCACTGAAACGTACACATTTCTTTTCTTTAGAGTACGAGGCATGAACTGTTGTGTTCATACGTCATAATCTCTCTCTTTTCAGCTCTCTTAGCAAAACATGTAATCAATCCCATTATCATTCAATAGGCTCTTTGTCGTGACAGCTGATGGAGAAAAACCCAATATGATGAATTTGACCCTGAAGTAAACTAACCCGAACTCGTGACTTAAACTTGCACATATGTAACAAAGAGCGGTGTCAAGACTTCATGCCCATTTGAATCTCTAAGTACTCTATACTCTTCAACCAACCAACCATCAAGTATAAGACGTACATTACCTCTTGAAAATCCACAATTGAATGTGACACTGAGCACTACAACGTAACTCCTTAAAGTGATAGTTATTTTGTAGTGGTATGAGCCCAATTCCCCCAAGTGGTAAAAGAAAAGGTAAAAGACACCCAACAATAACTAGATTTCCAAGTCTTCGTTTTTGATTAAGCTCGAACAAGGATCTTGAAGAATCTTCATCCAACCATCCCCGATACCTTCAGATACTAAGTACACTCGCTCGTGATATTTCACTTCAACCTCAAATAAATAATAGTGAATTAACTCTGTTGTCACATCTTCTGATTAAAAACTCAACTCTAGCCTCCTTTGACGTTTTAAGTGAACTCTGATAATGGTTTCATCCCGACCATGGTTAAAAGCACATAACCCCGCAAAACCATAAAATAACCAAACTGCCATGACAAAAATCCAAACACACATCCAATTCATGAAGTACACCCTTTTATCCCTTCTTTGAAACAGAAACCGCACCAGCATCAGATAAGATCCAGAATTACACTTTCCTTTCTCCAGGATGGTTCTATCATTATGGGATTTTACAATTCCATGGTTTAAACCGAGAAATAGATTCTTTCGCGGGATTTTACAAAACCAAGAATAAACCGTAAGATAGATCCGTAAATGCACTTTACTAATATCAGGATGCTTTCATTGTTACGGGATTTTACAAGTCTATGATTTAAACCGAGAAATAGGTTCTTTCGCGGGATTTTACAAAATCAAGACAAAACCGTAAACAATGTCAGCTTGAATGTGTTATGACAACTTTGGTTTCGGTGAATATCTGTTTTAGGGGAACATGCAGCGGTTCATCAGCGGTTCATTATCCAACATCATCAACATCATCAACCATCCAATAAACACTTTGGAAACTACATCATTCACGCATTCTGTCGGCTGTTGTTGTGACCACTTGGTGAAGTAAACCCGATATGCCAAACTTGATCATGAAGTAAAATTCCCCAGATTTGTTACTTAAACTTGTACTAATCCTTGTGAAGCAGAAACGGTGTACCCAATGTACAAAACCTCTTGACATTCTCAACTGAGTGAGACACCGAAGTGATAGCTACGTTGTGGGTTAAGCGAGAAAGAATCACAAACGTAAATAAATAGCCAAGTCTTTATCACTTTCTTTATATCCCCAAACAAGTCATCTTCGCGGAAAGGTAGAAAGAAAGAAGACGAAATAAGTAAACGCGTCCGGAAAAACCTCACTTCAAATCCAAATAAGGAATACAGTCCAAACAACCCCATAGTCAACTTTGAATAATCAGAAGTTCAAGCCGTGACATAATATTTTCTGTGAGAATGTATCCTCCAAAGTATCAAGTCTCATAGCACATCAAATCTCATCATCACTCCAAATCATATCAATAAAACTCATCAGCTAATCTCATCATTAAATCACATACATCCGATCTCATATTGCTAAGCCCATCAGAATGTCATTTGAATCAAAGCATCATGGCCCAAGTGAGGTTACCAACATCACTAATCCTTATCACAAATATTAAGCACAAGCCGTGAATTAATGTATCCGCCGTGAAAAATTACCATACCAAATATACCACTTAATACCGAATATTATCAAAAATGTTGTAACAAATGTTTTTATATCAAAAACATTCGGACAACCATATCAGTCCACATATTTTAACAAGTAGCCCATGTCTAATAAAGTGAAGCTAACGTTCCAACAAATCACCACAAACTTGGGCCCGATCCATTCACTATAAACTCATCCGATCCAGCTCAATTAATATATGGCCCAAGGTATGTCCAATACATCCAAAACAATATCCGGCCCATTCCCATTCATATTGACCAGTTACCCTAAGTTTTGGGTATTTAACACAACTTAACATACCCTTTACCCTAATTTCTCTCACACTCTCACCAAACCTAATCTCACAAATCCGCCCCCATCTCAAAGGTCTCAAACCCTAAAAAATCTTTCACCAAAAATTAATCCGCCTCCCCTATCATACCCAAATCACACCATTTTCGGGTTCACCAATAACCATTCGTACACCATTAAGACCAACTCAAACGCGTCGAATCTTAATTTGTCATTAGAAATGACTATGCCACAGGGATGGCATGATGATGGACAGGACATAGAGATCGAATCCAAGTTGAACACGGGTAGGTTATTTCATGACTTGTTGACTTTATGCTAGACGAATCAAATAGAGAAACTAACATAAATGTTAGTTTTCTTTACTTTTGTGTTCGGATATTCATACAGAGTTCGTTTTGATTCATTGTTCTCATAACGAATAAAAGATATGATTCAATAATATTGTTGACATAATTTCTTTACATTCGAATATTATCAAACCCGTATAGATCTATGAAGATATGAGTATGTCGTGTTAAAGACTCATGATAGTCTTGATAATTCATTTGATGAACACGAGTTATGAATCCTGAGATCAGTTTGTTGTTTTTCCATTTATGTTAGAGTAGATCAATGATGAGTGGGTTTAATCAAGTAAGTCTTAATGACTTGATGTGCTTGATGAACAAATCTGAGATCCGTTTTTTGTATACTTATCATTTTCGTTTAGAGCATTTATAGTATTGGATCTGTGATGAGCAATTCATTCTATTGATAGACCTTTGAGGTCTTGATGTGGCTTGATGTACAATGAAAGAATGAAACTGAGACCCTAGTTGTGATATTATCTTTGACATCTGTAGTGTAGATGAGGTTGGATCTGAGATGGTTGTTGGTGTTTTGGTATTATGTTGTATGTTGATGGTCTTATGTTGTCATTTCTTCTTCTTCATTTCTGTCCTTTTCAAAGTGTTGAGCCAAGTGCTAAGCCAAGTGCTAAGCCAAGTCGCTAAGTAGGTCGCTAAGCAACTCGCTAAGCCAACTCGCTGAGCAAGTCGCTACCTTTCTTAAGAGTAAGTCGCTAGCCATCAAAGTCAGGCAAGTCGCTATTGACTCAACTCAATAGTCAAGTCGCTGCATATTTTCTTTACAATTCGCTTGACATTAAATAATGTCAAGTCGCTAGGTATACCATGGATAAGTCGCTATTTCAGGTACATAGCATCTGGACACTTTTCGACAAGTCGCTAGCAAGAATCAGCTTCATACTTACCCAGAAAAAACTATGAATATTCATGTTTATACCCATTTTGACCACAAGACGAGACCCTTTGACTGCATAACTTTGATAACATTGATGTGAAAATTGATGAAAAATATGACCACATAATTTAACAAACTTGGACCACAAACAAACACAAGACAGATGTGACAATGAAATAATCGTAGGACATATTTTATCAAAATATACCACAACATGTGTTAAAACCAGTTTACCCAAAACGGAAGCCAAATAATCCGACCACCAAACTACACGAACCAGTTAAAAACCATGTACAAAAACAAAAGAAATCATCAACACACAAAAACCTTGGCTCTGGTACCAATTGAAGGATCGTTATTTTTATTGTGTTGATGATTCGGGTGGTCTTGGGAGATCAAAATACATGTTTGCCATTAGAGAGAGAAAGTTAGAGAGTTGGGTGTTTTCTTGGTAGAGAGTTACTTTACAAAATGTAGAATATTAGATTGAAAGCACCACCCCTTCCATCCTTGGAAGGGGTATTTATACTTACAAACATAACGACCTCCTATCGGCCTGTGGATCAGGGATACAGTGGGTAAAGACCCGTCCTTCCTCCACGGTGTTGCACTATGCTAAACTAGACTAATAACTAACTAGTAAAACAATAAATAACGTAACTAACGACAAATCTACGAGCTAACTTATGCTAGATAATATTTGGGGTGACCGACTCTTCACTATGGAATTTTCTAATTCCTAACAAACTTGCACCAACCGGAGCACATCAGAGTGCATGAAGCCATCATTGTGTTTTTAATGCTTGATTAATCTTTGTTGAACATTAGTTTATAATTACTAGTGGAGTTGTAGGCTAAACATCCAAAGATAACCTTAGTGTTAAGTTTATGAATCCTAGAGATTTCGTAGTCATTAACCTTAGGTAGCTTCAAAGAGTTAGGGATAAAAGCACACCCTACGACCTTAGAAAACACAACGCGTTAATAATAAGGACGTGACAATTCAACCATTAATAAAAGATAACTAGGGAGTAATAGTATGTAGACACATCTTTAATCATCATACGAGCACACTTCAATAGACATAGACTACCTCTTAGCTTAGATAATTAGATAAGTAGAGTAATCGGTAGAAGTACCACCCCCAAATCCAAACCCTGAGATTTTACCTTTAGTTTCTAAAAAAAATATAAAAAAGATAAAAAAATAATCTTCCTTAACCCCAACCTTAGCGTAGTAATTTCTCACTAGCATTCCTATTCCCCTCGAGAACGATATCAATCCCCGAGGCTTACCCTAATACTACAATACAACGATTAGGTTCACTGCCTAGGTGGTTGAAAAACTTGCTCAAAGAAAAGGAAGTTTCCTTTGACCCCAAACGCGCGTTGTACGCGTATCAATAAACTATGTCGATTTAGGGCTTAAATGACCCCTTAAAAATGTATGTTTTAAATCCTTATCAAATATCTTTACACTTGGTATTTGCTTGTCCTCAAGCAAATGTGCTTTTGGCCAATAAATTTATAAGTTAGGGAGCACGAAGCTTTGGTTTAAACTAATTTACAACAATTACAAGCGCCACAGTAGTCATAACAAGCACGGAAATTATACACTAGCACTTCACAATTGGTGTTTGGATTCTCTCATCTCTCGGGTTTATATGAAATATAATATGAATAGAAATTGAAGATAAACACTCATTACCTGGCATAGTACATAGATTACCATAAGCTTGAGAATAGATGAAACCTCCACCGCTTTGGCGTAAGCACCTAGGAATAACTATCTAAGAGGTCTTTGCAAGGGTTGTAATGTTAGGCTTAGGGTAGGGAAGTAAAGGGTTTTGTTGGATAGGGGATATTTAGTGGTGGCAAGTCAACAATCTTATGTTACAAGCATGTAAAGCGTGGCGTTGCTAAGCTACGACTAGACTCACTAACACTAGATAACTTGAAACAAAACAAACCCAAACTTAAAAGCATAAACATAAATGATAGATGTAGGATGGTAGCCCGTATGTTTTTCTCTTTTTCTTTTTTTTTGATAACTCTTTTCTCTTTTTTTTTGGTTTTTTTTCATACCTTTTTACTCTACCATCCTCTACGATAACATCAAAATATAAGGGATTTATAGGAGCATCTCTACACATGAGTTTTTATTTAACTAAACTAATTGACCCAATTTGAAAAGATCAAAACACTTAGAGTATTTAATTACGTAGAAAATGGGAATTTGAATTTATCGTTCTTTACCGTTACTCCATAAAATATTACTTTTACCCATGAGTCCCAATCGTCCCAAAACTATGTACAAAGATATGACTCGACTTAGCAACCATGCAAGTAACTATATAATTGAACTAAGGGTTTAGTAGTGATAACAATAATGCACTAAAGATGAGTGCATACAAGGTAGGCTAAGGCGATTAGGGTGTACATTTGGAGGTGGATTGTAAACAATGCTCTTCATTGATATTCTGGAAAACTGAAACATCACGAGAACCGCGAAAAGGATAGGCTCTGAGGGGTTAACTAGGGGTATCGTGTACTTAAGATGAGTACATCACAAGGGTGTGGGGTAATTACTCAACTGATGTGGAAGATGTATTTATAATACAGATTTCAAACAAGGGTTATCCTAATGCCTCTTATCATTTAGTTACTCCTAACTACACAAGTGTAGTCTCACTAGCGATCTCGGAATGCATCACAAAACAAGTTCTAGAATCTATTATACTACCGGTACACTCTCTAATTATTAAAGGTGAATGCTTTCATTCCTAAAGATCTAGGGGCGAACCTCACATTTTTTGGGTGGAATTTGAGTGGTATACGGTTTTTTGTGCTAGTCATATAATTCTTATCCATGAGACGCTTTATTAAGACTAAAGTTTAGCTCGTAAATGTCATAAAAAATTTTAAATTTGGTGCTAAAATTTCCCTAACAAATATTTCTTATCGTTTATTACACTGATTACCAAGGACAAGACAAATAATCAAGTGAGTGAATAGTTTCTAAGTTCCCGTTTTATTGTCCCTCCCTACACTTAAACTGAACATTGTCCCCAATGTTCCCCGAAAGCATCAAAGTTATGATAAAGGAAGGTAAGTAAGGAAAAGAAACTAATACTCCCATGATTAGCCTTGTAGGATATGTGTGAAGTTGCGGTTAAATCTTCTTCCAAGAAGAATGCATAAGTAATAAGCTTCATCCAATATGTGTTTCTTCTTCTTGTCCAATATAACCTGCACACTTATAAGAAAACAAATGAAACCTTCGCGTAAAATTGGCAATAAAACTATATATGACATAAAACTACACTAGAAAGCAAATAAGATATAATGCTTGTGGAATGGATGTTTGCAGTTTTTCTGGAAAATTAAGAATTGGGAATTTCCAAAAATTATAAATTGCACAGAAAACGAAACTGATATTTTGTTTCCACATTGCCTGACGTCGTCAGGAGTTAATCCTGAAGGCGTCAGGTTGTCTTGACAAAAACTAGTCTGCTGCGTTTTTCTGGAAAAATTACCTCATTAAAACCTGGAAAAATTTATGCAAAACATCCATTATGACTCGCTACAAGCATTTGACTCTAACAAACACACATATATATCAATTTCAATGATGGTAATTCTCATGTTCATGTTCTTAAAAACATATATGATCTTCCCTACACTTATCTTTTTGTAAAATACCTTTATATGTAACTAAGAAGAGGTTAAAGACAAAATTAAGCATTTTCACAAAGCCTAACATGAGAATAAACAACAATGAAAAAGATATATAAACACACAAATTGAAAAACAAAACAAGCAAAAAATTAAGCATGGGTTGCCTCTCACGAAGCGCTTTTCTTTATTTATGAGTCTTGTAGCTAGACTCGAAGTCGTGCTCCTACGTGACCTCATCTTCCAAAACAATATCTTCATCATTGATTAGTTCGTTATTGTCTATTTGGTAGTGTTTCACACGTTGTCCATCTACGGTAAACTCTCTTCCATCATTATCTATCAACACAACGGCTCCACCACTCATTTTCCCCTTTACCGAAAAGGGTCCATACCATCTTGATTTGAGTTTTCCCGGGAATAACCTTAACCTTGAATTATATAAGAGCACCTTATCTCCCTCCACAAACTCTTTAGGACTCTTTATTCGCTGATCATGCCATCGTTTAGCTCTTTCTTTCTATGTGATTGAGGACTCATAGGCCTCGAGTCTTAGTTCGTCTAGTTCTTGAAGCTGCAAAAACCTATTTGACCCTGCCTCAGAATAATCCATGTTACAGGCCTTAAGTGCCCAATATGCCTATTGCTCAAGCTCAATAGGGAGATGTCATGCTTTCTCGTACACTAAGCGAAAAGGGGTTGTTCCAATGGGCGTTTTATAAGATGTTCTGAATGCCCAGAGTGCCTCATCTAGTTTGAATGACCAATCTTTCCTATTTTGGTGGACCATTTTTTCGAGTATTCGTTTTAATGCCCTATTTATGTTTTCCACTTGTCCATTTGTTTGGGGATGATATGCCGTAGAGAACCTGTGCGGAACACCATACTTCTTCATTATCTTTTCCACTTGAGGATTGCAAAAATGGGTCCCCCTGTCACTAATCAGTGCCTTGGGAATCCCAAATCACGAGAAGAGTTTCTTGAGAAAATGAATGACTACCCTTGCATCATTGGTTCTAAGGGCTTGTGCCTCCACCCATTTGGACACATAATCAATAGCAACCAGAATGTATTCATTTCCCCCGGATGATGGAAAAGGCCCCATGAAATCGATACCCCAAACATCGAATATTTCTCAGACTTGGATGTAGTTTTGGGGTGCTTCAACTCTTCTTGAGATGTTTCCTGATTGTTGGCATGCATCACACATTTGAACTAATCTCTTAACATCGCGGAATACGGTAGGCCAGTAGAATACGGCATCAAAAACTTTTTGTGTCGTAACATTTATACCGTGATGCCCCCTGATGGTCCTGCATGACACTCTCTCATAATCCAATCAATCTCCTTTCCTGCAACGCAACATCAGATGATCTGATCGGGACACATGCGAAATAGAAAGAGTTCGTCCCAAAAATAATATTTAAGCTCAGTGAAGAATCTTTTCTTTTCTTTCCTAGTCATATAATTTGGTAAGACCCTACTGGATAGATAGTTAGCATAATTTTCATACCGTGGCTCAATATCCTTGACGGCCATCAGATGTTCCTTAGGGAAGGAGTCACGAATCTCGTCATTGTTTAATTTCTCCAAGTCCGGGTTTTCCAACCGTGAAAGATGTTCAGCAGCAAGATTTTCAGCCCTCTTTTTATCACGAATTTCAATGTCGAATTCATGAAGCAATAGAATCCATCTAATAAGTCGGGTCTTTGCATCTTGTTTGGAGAACAAGTATCGTAAGGCGGAATGATCGGTGATGACGTCAGTTTTTGAAAGAACGAAATATTGTCTAAATTTACCGAAGGCAAAAACCACAGCCAGAAGCTCTTTATTAGTGGTTGTGTAATTTTCTTGCGTCACATTCATGGTCTTGCTAGCATAGTAAATTGGCTGAAAATGCTTCTCTTTTCTTTGGCCCAAAATGGCGCCTACAACATAATCACTAGCATCGCACATGATCTCGAATAGTTGAGACCAATCAGGAGTAACCATTATAGGACCTTGGGAAAGATCTTGCTTCAGGCGATTGAATGCTTCCTTACATTCCTCCAAAAAGTCAAAAGGGGCGTCTTTGACGAGAAGTTGTGTCATTGGTCGGGCAATTTTTGAGAAGTCCTTAATAAACCTCCTACAAAAGCCTGCATGACCAAGGAAGCTTCGGATAGCCTTAACGGTTGTAGGATACGACAATTTGGATATTGCCTCTATCTTGGCCCTATCGACCTCGATCCCATTCACAGAGACTTTATGTCCCAAGACAATCCTTTCTCTTACCATGAAATGGCATTTTTCCTAGTTCAAGACTAGGTTGGTTTCCTCACACCGCTTTAGCATCTTCCTAAGGTTGGACAAACAAAGATCGAAGGAATTCCCAAACACCAAAAAATCATCGATGAAAACTTCCATGCTATCTTCAATCAATTCATGGAATATGGCCATCATACATCGTTGAAAGGTAGCATGGGCGTTGCATAGCCAAAAAGGCATTCGTTTGTATGCAAAAGTCCCGTAGGGGCATGTGAAAGTAGTTTTTTCTTGATCTTTAGGGGCAATGGGGATTTGGAAGTACTCTGAGAAACCGTTAAGAAAGAAGTAGTACTCATGCCCAGCTAACCTTTCAAGCATTTGATTGATTAATGGTAAAGGAAAGTGATCCTTTCGGGTGGCATCATTTAATTTTGGGATTGAGTCGTAGAATAGCAACGTACTTTCCCAAGTGTCCCATTCTGGTACGTGTACTTTTTTTAAGTTATCGAATAGTAATGTACTTTCCATAAGTGTCCCGTTCTAGTACGTGTACTTTTTTAAGTCGTAGAATAGCAATGTACTTTTCATAAGTGTTCCAATTTAGTACGTGGGATGACGTACCAAATTGGAACACTTATGGAAGTAGGACGTACCAAATTGGAACACTTATGGAAAGTACATTGCTATTCTACAACTTAAAAAAAGTACACGTACTAGAACGGGACACTTATGGAAAATACATTGCTATTCTACAGCTTAAAAAAAGTACACGTACTAAAATGAGACACTTGGAAAAGTACATTGCTATTATACGACTCAATCCCATTAATTTTCTATAGTCGATACATACACGTCAACCTGTAACCGTTCTTTAAGGAACTAAATCACCCTTTTCATTCTTCACTACAGCCATTCCTCCCTTTTTTGGGACCACTTGGATTGGGCTGACCCAGGGGCTGTCTGAAATGGGGTAGATTAAACCAGCATCAAGGAGCTTGATGACCTCCTTCTTCACCACTTCTTTGATATTGGGATTAACTCTTCTTTGAGGTTGAACGGTGGGTTTGTAGTCTTCCTCCATAAGAATTTTATGAGTGCAAAAAATAGAGTCAATTCCCTTAATGTCAGCGACACTCCATGCAATCACTCCTTTGTACGCTATTAGAACTTCTAGGAGCTTCCCTTTTTGTTCAAGGGTTAGGGATGAGCTTATGATAACAGGGAGCTGATCTGCTCCTCGAAGGAAAGCATATTCCAGATGACTTGGGAGATCTTTCAATTCCAAGGTAGGAGGTTCCTTAATTGATGGTTTTAGCTTATTTTCCGGCTTTTGAAGGTCAAGAGGCTCAATTTCTGCCTTACGCGGATAAAAAGAAACGGCTCCAACCATCTCATTTTCTTCCTCTCCATCATCGTACATCATGCCGTTGTTGACATTCATAAACACATCTACCAAATACTCATCAACACAACTATCAACTTCATCAACAAATTCATCAACTTCTTCAAAAAAATATATGGGATGATCATAAGAGGGAGGGCGTCTCATAGTATCCTTGATATCAAAGGTTAAGCTCTCGGATCCCACTCGTAAAGTGAGTTTGCCATCATGAACATCGATAATGGCACGAGCTGTGGCTAAGAATGGTCTCCCAAGGATTATTGGAACGGATTCATCCTCCTCCATTTCTAAGATCATGAAATCAACTGGAAACCTGAACTCTCCTATCCTAACCAGAACATTTTCTCAAACTTTAATGTAATATTTAATTGATCGATCAGCAAGCTGAATACTCATTCTGGTCGGTTTCAGCCCTGAATACCCGAGCTTAAGAAATAAAGAGTGAGGCATCAAGTTAATACTTGCCCCAAGATCTGCCAAAACATTTTTCATAGAGAGTGATCCTATTGAGTAAGGAATGGTGAAACTACCCGGATCTTCTTTCTTTTTGGGTAGGCTTTTCTGTATGATAGCTGAACATTCTTCTCCTAACGTCACTAACCCTTCAAGCTTCTTCTGATTAGAGAGTAGCCTTTTGAAATATGTGCTATCGTTAGGAAGATGATAGAATGCATCAAGAAGAGGGATGGTGACAACGGCATCCTTGAAGTAAGGCAACAATCTTTTAATGTCTTCTTCGGCCTTCTGGTTCTTTAGACGTGAGGGATAAGGAATCCTTGTAAGATTTAAACGTTGGATGGGTGTAGATGACTGTGGAGTGGGGTTCTGAGAGGCTGGAGGGGGTTCAGGTGCTCCCTCCTTGTCTACCTCAGGCTCACGGCTTGTGGAGTTTTGAACCGGGGTATGGTGGATCTTTGGTAGTGGTTCCAGATCGAGTGGTGATAGAAAAGGTTAGATCATGTTGGATTGGATCGGGTTCGCTTATCCTTTTGTGGAGTTCGGCGAACTGGCTTTCTAATTCAGCCTATTGCTCTTGAATGAATTCTTCAAGGCCCATAAAATAATTCTCTTTTCAATGGTGAATTCCCTGATCTCTTCTTCAAAGGTATCACGGGTGGTGTACTCGGGACCCTATTCCCCCTCATCTTTCCTTTTTAGATTACCTCAAAGGGTGTAATCATTGTTCTGATAAAATACTAGGAGGGAAGGATCATCATAGATGTCATGGCTGGAAAGGAGAGCTTGCTCATGGTATATTGTCGTCACACTCATCGCCCTTGTATGACCCTCCACAAATGTCTCATATAAGGTATGGATTAACCAATCTCTTAGGTTCGTGTAATTTTGTGAGGTATGCAAGCTTCTCTTGTGCCCTCTTCATCCAATCGTTGAGAGATAATGGGTTTTCTCATGAGGTAGGAGAGACATTCATCACGGTTGTTGGCTCATTCCAAATGTTGTCTTGGTCTTGGACATACTCCTCAATGCGGTCCCATCCTTCTTCCGCACTGAGGTTGGAGATATTTCTATCGGTCAAGAAGTCAATCCTTTTTTGATCATCGCAAGGGACATTATCGTAAAAGATTTAGACAAGCAACCAAAGGTCGATACTGTGAAAACGTAGAGGGGGGGGGGGTGAATACGTTTCCGTTTCAAACTTAAAACTTTTGTATCAAATATAGTATAAACCATTGCATTTGCTAATCTCGACGCGAGGATGCATTTAACGCATTACGGCATGTAAGGCCAACCCCTTAACATCACATAAGATTCAGCAAGATTAATGGTTCATTCTAAATCAAGTTTCACCATTATTAGTCCGGTTGTTTTTTCTTGATCAAGCGTGTCATAATATGTAAAGTGTTAAATATAGTTTATGACTATATGAAATACCAAGTATGTATCACAAACATAGACATCAACAACATAGAAAATAAACAATGTAATGAAAGAATAAAAGTAAAGCGATAAGTAAAAGGATAGACAAACCAACACGAGGATTTATAGTGGTTCGGCTACAAGGACACCTTCCTTGCCCTACTCCACTCCCCGGGTCACCTACTCGAGAGTTGCTTTACTATATCAACAAACTCTATTCTTGGCGGAGAAACCTTACACAACGTCGCTTACACTTTTTCTGGTACTAAGCTAAACATCGAGTTCTTCCACGAGGTGGAACCAAACCTATCACAACGTCGCCTACCCTTTATCCGGTACTAGGCTAAATACCGAGTTCCATTACAATGGAGGAACTACTACCCAACACTACACCAACAACTAACCCCAAAGGATATTCACTCCTTATAACAACATCAACAAGGATAACAATATCCTTTGACCCAATACTAATCTATCTTGTACATCGAATCACACCATATCGAATGTACACCTTATGAACCTTTCACTAATGCCTTTGACTCGATCTCTAGGCACCCTTCACTAATGCCTTGTGACTTGACTTCTAGGCACCCATTATGTTTTGTGGCCCAACATAACAAACCTTGTGTTTTATGGCACAAACACATAAACCATCTAGTCTAGTCATAGATGTACGACACATCTATGATACCCGTTATGTTTTGTGGCCCAACATAACAAACCTTGTGTTTTATAGCACAAACACATAAACCATCTAGTCTAGTCATAGATACAAGAATATGATACTAGACAATATCCAAGACAATGTGTCTAATGGATATGAAGTCCTAAACTAAACATCAAGAACACAAAGCATGATGTAGTTAGTCTTCTATGAATGAAGATGACAAGTTTCCCAAGCTTGTTGTAGAAGATCTTCATGTGCTTGTATGTTTGTGATGGGTGATCACTTCAGTAGGTAAGGATGCAAGATCTCTAAGCTTGGTTTGAAGGATCACTTCGGGAGTATGCTTAAAACAAATGAAAGTTAGAAGCATTATGATCATATATGATGAGGGTGGATTACATGTTTCCTAATGATCTAAATATTCTAGAGATGGTGGAGAGAAACTATGTGTAAAGGTGTGTGAAACAATGAAGAAATGGCTCACTATTTATAGAAGAAAAATAGCCACTGTTCCCCGGATCCCACGGATCCCTCCCTTGAGGGATCCGTCCAGTGTATTACTGGGGATCCGTGGGACGCTCCCTTTTACCCATGGGTTTTGGGTCATGGGTCATGGGTACCAAGTAGATTCAATGTATCTACAAGATGCAATGCATCTAGTCCATGGTTTTGAGTGCCTACCAATGTACAATGTATCTAGACATTGGGTATGGGTCTTGGACTTTGGGTTTTACCCAACTACATTCAATGTATTTGGTCAATGGGTCAAATACTTAAGTTTCTACCCATTTATATTACCCATTATAATACATACGAGTTATGTATATATTTACCCAATATGTAAACACTAGTTCTTATACATAAACTATTTAACTAAACATGTTTTAATGGTTTGTTGGGGGTTTGATCATAACGCAACATAACAAACATGTACGAACCTGTGTTGTAGCATACAAGGACTCGAGTCGTCGAGAGGGGTTGAGACAAAATATAATTACAAGTAACTTATACATTTTACGTTATGTATTACAAGTTACATGTTTGTCATCAACAAAACAAATGAGAATGTATAGATTAAATATCATAATATTTGCACTAACAGATACCATGGTGTGGAGCTTGTTGAACAAGATCTTTAAAACGAGTCAAGGAGTTAAAGATAGATTCTCCATCTTTTTTATGGAAGCGAAGGATTTTGCTCCTGATGGTCGTAGTTCTTCCAGGAGGAAAGAACTTTTTGGTGAATTGGAAGTGAGTTGTTCCCAAGTGAAGATAGACCTTGGAGGCAGCTTGTCGAGCCATTCCTTGGCCTTTCCTTGAAGAGAGAATGGGAAAAACCGGAGTCTAGATGTCTTCTGAGAGGCTCCGTCAGCATAGATAGTATCCACAATTTTTAAGAATTGTTTGATGTGGTGAATTGGGTTTTCGCTGCGCGATCCATGAAATTGACATGCATTTTGGATAAGCCAAATGTCGGTAGCATGCAATATCTCACTTATTTGTTTGGAATGGTAGACGATGGCGCCAGTAAATCCAGATGAGGTAGGAGAAGAATAATCTTTGAGGATTTTGACTTTAGGTTCGTTGATGTGTTCATTGACAGGAGTGGTGGGAACTTCCTCACTATGTAGGCTCATATTATCGTCGATGACAGCTTTATGAGGATTGGGGAAATGTGTGGGCTCTTCATCAGTCATGGCTTCATCAAAATCGATGGTGGTGCCTTCTGGTTCTAACTCAAGGAGGGCTCTTCTTCGTCTATAAAATTCTCTATCGGGTTCGACAAAGGGCTCAAGAAGGGTTTTGGTGGAACTACGGGTCCTAAGTTGTCGAAGGGTGTTGGTGGGAGGAAACTGTGGATCGTTGTTGGGTGGGTTATCACTTTCCATGATGTAAAGTGACAAGGTTACGAACAAAAACACAAAGAAGGGGGATAGACTACAAGGAAGCTAATGAAAAATAGAAAAAGCTCACTTGATAGGAATTAAGCGAGTGGACCTAAACAAGATAGAAATCTAACTAGCTATTCTATTCCCCGGCAGCGGCACCAAAAACTTGATAGCAGGGTTCGGGGTCGAGAAAACCTCCTTTTCGAAGAGCAAGCTTTTCAACCCTCTAGGAAGTGAACCTAATCGTTGTAGTGTAGTATGGGATAAGCTTCGGGGATTGATTTCGTTCTATAGGGGAATAGGAATGCTAGAAAGAGATATATGACAAGAAGGTGAGGTTGAGGATGATTATTTTTATTCTTTTTATGGTTTTTTAGAAAGCAAGGGTAAAATCTCGGGGTATATGATTGGGGGGTGGTACTTCTACCGATTTCACTACTTAACTAATTATCTAACTATCTAATTAACTATTGATAGTTTATGTTTAATTGAGGTGTGCCCGTATGATGATTAAAGATGTGTTCACTTAGATGCTATTACTCCCTAGTTATCTTTTATTGGTCGGTTGAATTATCACTTCCTTTATCTTAATTGATGCGTTATATTCCTATTAGTCATAGGGTGGTGCCTATTTCCCTAGTTCTATGAATTGTAACTCTCCTTTAGAATACACGAGATCGACAAGTGCAATAGCATCTCCCCTGAATACACTATTATCATAAAGCTACAACTCACGCAATAAACACAACGATGGCCTAGGTGCACTCCTATGGCTTTTTGCTATTTCGGATGTTCAAGCTCGCAACAATGAAAGTAGAAGCCAATTTTCCTTATTCTAGCGTCTACCAATTAAGACAAGAGACAACCTAACAATAATCAATAACTAGGTTTCATAGATCTAGGAAAACACGCAAGTAATTTAGCTAGACATGTTAAACAAGCAAGCATACACACAATCAATTGAACATGGGGTAGACATAATGATAAATTGGGTAAGAAAAATTATCTTGATGTGTAAAATAGGGTATGGGACCCTAGAATACTGTCCAAGTCGGACTACAACTGACTTAGGGTTTGCTGTCCAAAATTATACCTCTTAAAATACAGAAAAATCAAATTCTATATATAGATTTACAAATGCGATGGCGTTACCTTTTGCTAGTGAAGCCGTCAGGTCACCGTCATTAGGGTTCTGTTTGGGCCAAGTCATCGTTGGGACGGCATCACTTGAGATGTGTGACCTCGTCAGTCTTCAAGCAGGACGTCGTCTGAATCCTGGATCTTGGGCATCTAGTGTAGTTTTTGTGAGAGACGCCTTCGAGAAATAAGGCGTGACGCCGTCAGTCTTTAGGACCAGAAATTCCGTTGAGCCCTCATGTGCACTTTTTGATCAAGTCTTTTATATAGGGACAACATCGCCCTTTGGTTGGGTCTCTGTCAGGTGCGATGAATAGCCTTGGAGTGTCTTTGATCTTGACTTTGCCATTTTCTTCATGTTTTCGCTCACTTTCGTCCAAATATGCTTCATTCCAGCATTTTGCTTTCAAAGACCTAAAAAGTGAAAAGGAACAATTTTAAGCAGTAATGGATATAAAATGTGTCGATTTAGGGCTTAAATGACCCCCTAAAAACGTATGTTTTAAATCCTTATCAGTTTAGTAATGATAACAATAATGCACTAAAGATGAGTACATAGAAGGTAAGCTAAGGCGATTTGGGTGTAACATTTGGGGGTAGATTGTAAACAATGCTCTTCACTAATATTCTAGAAAACTAAAACATCACGAGAACCGCGAAAAGGATAGGCTCTGAGGGGTTAACTAGGGGTATCGTGTACTAAAGATGAGTACATTGCAAGGGTGTGGGGAAAATTACTTAACCAATGTGGAAGATGTAATTATAATACAGGTTTAAAACAAGGGTTATCCTAATGCCTTTTATCATTTAGTTACTCCTAACTACACAAGTGTGGTCTCACTAGCGATCTCGGAATGCATCACAAAACAAGTTCTAGAATCTATTATACTACCCGTACACTCACTAAGCATTAAAGATGAATGCTTTTATTCCTAATAATCTAGGGGCGAACCTCACATTTTTGGAGTGGAATTTGAGTGGTATACGGTTTTTGTGCTAGTCATATAATTCCTATCCATGAGACGCTTTATTAAGACTAAAGTTTAGCTCGTAAATGTCATAAAATTTTTATATTTGGTGCTAAAATTGCCCTAAGAAATATTTCTCATAGTTTATTACACAAATTACCAAGGACAAGACAAATAATTAAGTGAGTGAATAGCTTCTAAGTTCCCATTTTATTCTCCCTCCCTACACTTAAACTGAACATTGTCCCCAATGTTCCCCAAAAGCATCAAAGTTATGATAAAGGAAGGTAAATAAGAGAAAGAAACTGATACTCCTCTGATTAGTTCGGTAGGATATGTGTGAAGTTGCGGTTAAATCCTCCTCCAAGAAGAATGTATAAGTAATAAGCTTCATCTAATATGTGTTTCTTCTTCTTGTCCAATATAACCTGCATACTTATAAGAAAACAAATGAAACCTTCGTGTAAAATCGGCGGTAAAACTATATATGACACACAAATGAACTAGAAAGCAAGTAAGATATAATGCTTGAACGGATGTGCTCATATTTTTAGTAGGATTAGCTTTGCTATAGTTACATTGAATCTAGACGCTATACAGTTAGAGATACATTAGCTACATTCTATTGCAATGAGTTAGAACTGAATCATGGAGCACTCTAATCTTTGGTGCTTTGTACTTGATGGACTGTATGCATTGCAGCTGCACTATCTTGACTTTCTTAAGTTGCATCAGCAGTCTTCATGTTCTCATTATCCCCTCACAAGTTGATTTGAAGTAAGGATTACAAATGCCTAACTTGGACAAAAAGCTGTAGTGTAAGATTCTGCTAAGACCTTTTGTGAATATGTCTGCAACTTGGCACAAAAGTTGGTAGAATGTCCTTAGCTTTAATTTTGTTTCCAACAAAATGGCAATCTGTATCTATATGATTTGTTCTGGGATGGTGTATGGGATTAGAGGTTAAAGCTATGGTGGAGGCATTGTCACAGAGGATAGGTACAAGATTTGGGACTGAGATTTGAAGGTTTTTGAGTAAACATGTGAGCCAGCTTATTTCACAAGTGTTGTCTGCAAGTGCCCTATACTCTGTCTTAGTGGATGACCTTGAAACCAATACTTGCTTCTTTGATTGCCAAGAAATGAGACTAGTGCCCAAGAAAATCCCATAACCTGAAATTGACCTTCTAGTAAAAGAGAAACTAGCTCAATCACTGATCAGAGCTTAGCCAGGACATAGTTTAAGGTATCTAAGTACCCTGATCAGAGCTTGCATGTGAGTGTTCTAGGTTCTTTTAGGAATTGGCTTAGAGACTGAGCTGCAAAAGATATGTCTGGCCTAGTGATTGTTAAGTAGATTAGCTTACCAACAAGTGTCCTGTAGAGTGTGGGATCAGATAAAGGGTTGCCATCAGTAAGGTTGGGCTTGGTATTGGGTTCAAATGGGGTTGCACAAGGTTTAGAATCCAAAACATTAACACGTATTAAGAGATCTAAGGTGTATTTCCTTTGTGACATAGCAAGACCAGAGGAGTTTCTTAGGAATTCTATGCCTAAATAATAGTTGATGGCTCCAAGATATTTGATGCTGAAAGTGGAATGAAGCTTTGTCTTGATGAAGTTGATGTAAGTCTTGTCACTGTCTGTGATGAGAATATCATCCACATAGATAAGAATTGAGATAAGAGAGCCTTTATGGTTGATTATAAGAAGGGAAGTATCAGCATAGCTTTGGGTGAATCTATGAGAAAGTAGAAAAGTGATAAGCTTCTCAAACCATTGCCTGTTAGTCTGCTTAAGACCATAAAGTGACTTGGTTAACTTGCAAACTGTGTTGGGAGGAAAGGAACGAGAGTATCCTTGTGAAATGGTCATATGTACTTCTTCATGGAGATCACCATGTGGGAATGCATTATTGATGTCCAGCTGTTCAATATACCACCCTTGGGAGACTGCAATGGCAAGTAGAGTTCTTACTATTACCATTTTGGCAAAAGGATAATAGGTGTCTTTGTAGTCTATGCCTTCCTTTTGGTTATATCCTTTAGCCACAAGCCTGCCCTTGTACCTCTCCACTGATCCATTTGCATTGTACTTAATCCTGAAGACCCATTTGCTTCTAATGGTAGACTTACCAGCTGACAGTGTGACAAATATCCAAGTGTGGTTATCTTCAAGTGCTTTGAGTTCTTGGTGCATGACTTCAAACCACTTTGGATTTTTTGAAGCTTGGAGATATGTATGTGGCTCAACTGATCTATCTATGCTATTTATGAAATGTAATGATGTGGAATGCAAGTTTGAGTAGTTTAGAAAATTTTAATGGTGATGTTTGGATAAGGAAGGTAGTAGATGACAATGGTAGTAAGCTAGTTTAGTTGGTTGATGTTTGGTTATGGTGGGAGTTATCCGTGGTGCTGGTGGTGGTGGAGGTGATGTATTTGGTCTGGATGGGACACTCTTTGATGGTGATGTGTGGGTGCTTATGGTATTAAGAGATGAGTTATGGGGTGTTTGGGTAGGCGATGTGATTGGAGATATGTTTAGTTGGATAGGTGGGATTAGTGAAATGGTGGATTGTTGTGATTGAGGGGTGTTTGGTGCAGGGTGTGTGGATGAAGGAGTGTTTGGGTCAATGTGTGTAGGAGTGTTTAGGTCAGTGGTAACGGGTGGAATGGGGACGGTGTTGAAGGTAAAATGTATGTGTAAAGGAGTGTGAGTGGGCGTATTTGAAGGTTGAGAGGATGTGGTTGTGGTTGTTTTGGGTGAGTGTAGAGGGAATATGGTTTCATAAAATGTGACATCTTGCTTGTGTGGACTTTGTGTGTGACAGGGTCATACAAAGGTAACCTTTTTGGTTTTGTGGGTAGCCAATGAGGATGGTGGGAATAGATCTAGGATTAAACTTGTCATCAGTGTGTTGGTGGACAAATGCCCTACAACCAATAACTTTGAGATGATCAAGTGAAGGTGGATGATTGTATAAGAGTTCATATGGGCTTTTGTTGTGTAAAAGTTTTGAGGGGAGTCTATTGATTAAGTATGTGGCTGTTAATATACAGTAACCCCGTGTTTAGGTAAAGTGCCCTGAAATTGAAGTGATCTTGCAACATCTAGTAGATGTATGTGCTTTCTCTATACTCTTGAATTTTGTTGGGGTATGTAGGGACAAGATATTTGGTAAATTATGCATTTGTCATTGAAATCAGTAAGAGTAGAGTTTACAAGTTCTGTGCCATTGTCACTTCTTACTTTCTGAATGGTTGTTTTGAATTGTGTTTGGACATAAGAGTGAAAGTGTTTGATTGTGGATGCAACATGATGTTTTTTAGGAATCAAATAGGTCTAAGTTTCTCTTTAAAAATCATCCACAATGGTAAGAAACATTTTGCATTTATTGAAAGTGAAATGGTGGTAAGGACCCCATACATCCATGTGTACTAGTATAAAAGCAGTAGTAGCATTAGAAAAACTAGATACAAAAGGTAAAGCATGACTTTTAGCTAAAGGTCAGATAGTATATTTGTTGTCTGATTCTACACAGTCTAGAAATTAAGGTTGCTTGATGTTTTTGAGAACTTGAAATGAGGGATGACCAAGTCTAGCATGCCACATTGAAGTGTTCTTGGTGTTGTATAGGATAGTAGATGTTGTTGGAGTTGAAGATGTAGGTGAAGTAGAGAATGTTGGGAGAACATATAGTCCACCACAGAATGTTCATTGGGTTTGAAGTCCATCATGGTCCTGGAAAATGCATGAATTATGAGTGAATGTGATGGATTTGAGTGCGTGCTGTAAGATTTTGCTTATTGAGATTAAATTATAAGTGAAGGTAGGAATGTAAAAAACATTATGCAGGGTGATGTTTGACTGTAATATGACTGAACCAATTGTGTTACAGGCTACTATTTGACCATTTGGAAGGTGAATTATGATAGCTTTGATGTTAGTGATGATGTTATGCATGAGTGTGATAGAAATGCATATATGATCAGTTTCTCCACTATCTACAATCCAAACCTCTTTATGATTTGTAACTTAAGTTGCAATAAGCCTTTTACCTGCCATGAAGTTGTAAGAGCCAGAAGTAGATGTCTCTAAGTTGTTTTGCATCATGAGAAGAACCTGGTTTAATTGGTTTTGTAGGTGATCCATCCTTGTTGTGACTGAATAATCAGGTGGAAAATTCATCATTGAGTTGTTCATTGGCTCAAGTGGTGTGTCATCAGTCATAGTCATGTTCACTGTTTTGTACCTGGACAGAGTGTTTGAAGATTGAGTGTTGGGAGTGTAAGTTCTTCTTTGAGGTGGTTGGTATTTGTTGTGAATTGGTTGACCAACTGGGTATCCCAAAAGTTTGTAGCATTTTTCTTTGTTATGTCCCTCTTTGTAACAATTACCACAGATTACTCCAACCTTGAAGGTACTTCTTCTGTTTTGTGGTTGTGATGATGATTGTAAAGTTCTTGCAAGCCTTGTGGTGTCATTTCTGGATGAGCCAGTGAAATTTTGGTTTATGTAAGTGCTCAGTGCAAAGGGAACATAGTTGGTTGTTTGTTTGAGGTCCTTCCTTTGTTTTTCCTCTTGCCTCAACATGCTATAGGCTTTAGCTACCATAGGTAAAGGATGTAACAACAAATTCTGACCTCTGATATTGGTATAGCTCTCATCCATACCCATGAGAAACTGGATTAACCTTTTTGTTTGATCCATCTCTTAATTGGTTTTACCATTTTCACATACACATTTACAAGTATAGTTGTAAGGGGCTTCCAATGCATCTAGTTCATCCCACAACCCTTTAAGATTGTGATCATAAACTTCAATTGAACCATTTGATTGCTTAAGGTGAACTATGTCATTAGTAAGTTGGTAAATACTGTGTCCATCTAATTGAGAGTAGTGATCATGCAGTTGGTGCCATGATGAGTGTGCTGAGTGAACAAAGTTGAGATTATTACCAATTTGCTTTGAAACTTTGTTAAGCACCCAAGAAATGACCATATATCATTTGCTCTTTTCCAATAAATCCTTATTGGTGATGACATTGCAGTCTCCTCAAATTCACCATAAACTAGTTTCAACTTATTTCTAGCACTTAAAGCTATCATCATAGATCTTTGCCATGAGCTATATTTTTCTGAAACATCAAGCTTTTTGGATATAAGAATCATTCTTGGATGATCTTGTGGGTAAATGTACAAAGGATGGTTCAAAAAATTGATGTCTTCTTTTGTAGCATTGATATTTGTGGTTGATGTGTTTGTATCTGTGTTTGAAGTCATGATTGGATGATTTTGTGGTGAAATTGATGATTTTAATGAGTTTGAGAGTGATCTGTGATGATAAATGGATTTGGAATGATGTGATCAGAAATCTGTTTGATTTAATCAGTTTTGGTGGTTAAGAGTGGTGAGTGGTGGTTTATTATGGTGGTTTGTTTGCGTTAGTTACAAGTGAGAAAGTTTGTTACAAGTGGCGGAAATGTGGTGGTGATGGTAGAGCAGGATGATTGCTCTAATACCATATTAGAAAGTGAAATGAGAGAAAATTGTGAAGTTGTAATTAAATTATGAAGTTACTGTTGTATTGAAACGAATAGTACAAGTCTATTTATACTACATGATAAAACTATAACTACACTGAATCTAGACACTAGACAGTTACATAATTAGCTACATTCTATTACAATGATTTAGAATTGAATCATGGAGCACTCTAATCTTTGGTGCTTGTCTAGCTCTTTGTACTTGATGCACTGTATGCATTGCAACTTCACTATCTTGACTGTCTTGAGTTGCATCAACAGTCTTCATTTTCTCATTACCAATTATGGATATGTAAAATTATAATCGAAGTATCAAGAGCGTAGGTCATATCTGTTAGGTGGATTAGTGTGACCGAACTGAGCCACAACCACATAACAAGTCTTATTACTTTCTAATGAAAAATTAAGGTTATATGTATTAGCATTGCAGCTAGCGTGATGGCGTAATTACAAATCAACTTCGTTAATTAAGGCATGCATGTGCTCGAACTGCAGCTCAATGTTGTAAATTGGTAGCATCACTATTCGACTTAATCATAGTATCACGTGATTTATTTACGTGTTGTCTGTAGGACCAGTGGGGTAGGGCAGCCAAATGAACAGTTACATCTAAAAGCACACAAATAAATGATCGTTTCTATAGCGTCTTGCTAGGATCTTTTAATACAATTATCGTTAAAAAAATTAATTTTTCTATAAACGAATGCCGGTACTAATATTAATCCAAATTTGGAATATCAATACTGTAACACCACGATCTTTATAAGTTTCATAAATAGACTTATATATTTCTTGTAGAAAATTAGAAAGGTCCTTATGATTGTATTTTATAAAGATAAGGACTTAGAATGCAAGATAGCTAATAAAAGGGACCAACGATTCAAAAGACTTAACGATAGGGACTAACCTTGCCAAATTTTGAAACTTACATGATAAGCTTAAGTAGCTTACCTTAGGAAGAAGTAAACTCAGAATTTAGCTAAAATAAATACAAGTATTGTGTGTGTTGTATGGAACGTGGCATCATATGGCAATAAGGAGGGAAAAATATTACAAGTTCTTTCATTTTTCAAGATTAGTACCAAGTGTTTCAAGAACAAGGGTCTAGTGTTCTTCGTGGCTAAGTGATGATGTTCTTGGTGACTTTGATATATTCAAGTTCTCATAATTCTATTCCATTCAAGGTAAGTTCATGTTTAGGATTATGTTTATATGAAATTAAAGAGTTTATGTTTAGTTGAAGACTTATGGAAATCTAGTTTTGATTATGATGAATTATGGCTTTAATAATCATGTTATGATAGAATTATAGAAAGAATCATGTGTTAGAAACATGGCTTAAAGATTAGTAAGAATTCATGTTATGGTTTTGATGTTATGATTTATTATGTCAAGTTAAGGGGTGTTTGGAACAAGCTTATTAAGTGCTTAAACTAGCAAGATAACTTATGGGCCTGATGAAAAATGATCTTAACATGTTAAATAAGCTGAGATATAAGTTTGGTAAATAGTAGAATAGTTTATCACGATTTTTGGGTCTTTTTGGTGATATTTAAATTTGGAACAACAAGGTTTTTCAGAAAATGCGCAGACTTAGAAGGGCCGTGGAGAATAAACCGTTCGTCAAATTAAGATGAAATATTAACGAAAGTTGTAGCCCTCTTAGTCTACTTTAATTGTTATCCTTTAAGTTTTTGCTCGTTTGAAAGTTAAATTGGTGTAAAGTTCGAAATACAGCAGCAACCCAGTAAATTCTACACTTAAAGTGTTTTTGAAAAAGTGTGTTTTATGATGAAATAGCACCTTAGGTGATCATGTTTATGTTTTTTAGACCCAATACATGTTAGATGAATGTGTTAGAAAGTTCTAAAAGCATTAGAATGGTTATTATGTGATTAGGTGCTCGTGGGAAGCTTGTCGATCACTAAACAAGACTTAAAGGCGAGTAACGGTTCATTAGCTTCATGTTACTAGATTGAACATGTTGGTGGAACTTGTGCAAGGTTTAGGAGATAGCCAACCATGAATAGTATGCTCACAAGAAGCATGATTTGACAAGTTTAGAGTGCCCAAGAAACGTACCAAAAGTCAAGTAGCGTTCCTAAGAAGCGCATGATGTAGAACTCCCATAGTGGCATCCTAAGTGGATGACACATGCTTTTATAGTAGCATCCTAAGTGGATGACCAAGCATCCTATGTGGATGACCCGTGCTTGAAAAGCACTTACGTCCTAAGTGGACGACCCATATCAGAAAAGCACGTATAATAAATTTATAAGCCGTTAGAAGAGTACTCGATGGCTAGGGAAGTTCTCACTCATAGCAGGACGACTAAGCATCGTCTAGTCAAAATGCACGTGATCAGATATCATTTCATGATTAAGAATTCACAATAAGTCTCAGACTTATGTATAAGTAGTAAGACGACTATAAGTCGTACCATTTATAGCATTTGAAATATATTTATGTTCAGAATTTCAAGTGTCAATTCAGATATAGCTCTAGATCCAGAACTATGCTTATACACGCATGTAGATTCAAATAGACTATAGCTCATGTTTGAGATTTAGATTTAGATATAGACTCAGACCCGTTTACTCACTAAGTCATCAGGACTTACCGTTCTCAGTTTTCATATTTTGCAGGTTAAGTCTTAAGGATGCCGGGGCTTGTAGATTAAGAAGACGACTTAGGAGATGGACAGTGCTTGCGCTTATAGGTGACGAGCATCTCAACCATACTTTGTTATTCAGCTTGTTAACGCCCCAAAACTTTATGCTTAAGTGTCAGAATCATATAAGTCATGTTTTGATATTAATGTGTAAATATTTATAACATGTATTTGAAAATGGGTCAAAATAAAGGTGTTTGGGTTAACACGCGCACTCATAGTTTTACGCTTCCGCATACCAAATTTAAGTACCACGTTTATGTATTATATAATTAATATGTGTTTAATTTAGATTTTTAGTTTAGTAGTTTTCAGGAGTACAGATCGTTACGATGTATAGGACAGAACCTATACGGCGTATCCAATGTAAAAGAAAAAAAAATTGTCTAGAGTCAGGCGTTACAAATACCCCGCCAAAGGGCCGGTTACACTCTAAACATACACAAGTAATTGATATTTTCTATGATTTAAGATTATTTGAGGACAAAAGATTATTTACATATCAAGGGATTAATCTCCATCATCTATTTTTATTTGATCTAATGGATGAGATTAATCACAACAATTTAAAAAACCCACTTTTATCCTCTTTTTTCAAATATTAATATCTTTTAAACCGTTCGTCGTTAAGCGAAAAAAGAACATCATTGCGACGAGCATTTAATTATCTTTCTATAGATAGGCACTTTGATATACTTTCGACAAAAAAAAAATTGTATTTTTCACCTTTTTTTTTAAGTGTTTTCGTTTTTTTACGTTAGTGAAAATTGCATAAAAAATCATATATGATTAAACACTAATTTGAATATCATATGTGATATTAGTGTTATATCATATATGATATTAGTGTTACATCATATATGATATATAATATCACTTGTGATATTAGTGTAATATCACATGTGATAGTAGTGTAATATCACATGTGATAGTAGTGTAATATCACATATGATATACATATCATATCACATGTGATATCACATATCATATATGATTTAACACTAATATCACGTGTGATATTCAAATTAGTATTTAATCATAGAAAAATGATTGGCATGACTAATTTTATGCCTAATCCACTCAACATAGGACAAGTGGAGTATGAGGTTTCTCTCTACTCATGATAGCGTTTGATTATTCCAAGTGTTGTGATCTAATTGTTAGGCATGAAATTAGGCATACCAATTAGTCATGCTAATCAATACTCTTAATCATATATGATTTTTTCATGGAAATTTCAAGTAACGTAAAAAAAGATGAAAAAACGTGAAAAAAACGATTTTTTTTTTATTTTTCGAAAGTATATCAAAGTGCCCGTCTATAGAAAGATAATTAAGTTTTCGATGGTGTAAATATTTTCACTTAACGATTAACGGTTTAAGAGATATTTAAATTATAAAAAATAGGTGAAATAATAAAATGTTTTTAATCTCAGCCATTGATTTTTTTTTTTTTATGGATGGTGGAGATGAGTCCCTTAGTATGTAAGAGAAGTTTGATATGTAAAATAACTCTGTCATTTTCTATTAGCGTCTTGCTAGGGTTTTTTGATAAAATTGTCGTTCCAAAAAATTGAAATTTTCTATAAACGAATGCTAATACTGATAGTAATCCAAATTTGGAATATCAATTCATCCCAATCATCATGAATTATAGACTAAATGTTAGTTAATTGAAATGATGAAATATATTTGATTCTGGCAAACAAGAGAGTCGCAAATTGATCGAGTACAAAATGTCAATCATATTATGTTTACAAAACAAGCAGAAATTAAGCTTTCTTTCTAGAAATGACTTCTGATTACCTTACAAAGATTATATCATTTGCCATCTGATCAAACTGAATCTTTAGTAGTCTCTTTTGGTGTAGTCTTGAGAGAGTTCTTAGTAGTTCTAACCACTTTGCTAATGGTTTCTTTTGCACCACCACCAATTCCCCTTGAAATCTTACTAGCATTTCCCTCGGATTTGTTGTTAGCGGATTTCGACAAGGTCTTTACTTGATCACCAACTATTGGAGTTTTTGAACGCCCAATGATCATCTATATATAGAATTTTTTAATGTTGGAATTAATATTAGTAACTGTTAGTGTGACAACTTGAACTATGTATCTGAACCACTTACCTTCTTGGTTTCAGTTTTTGGAGTACTATCTTTATTGCGATAGAAGTTTGGCAATGGCAATGCCTTGAATGTCAAATCTTCTCTTGGCATATTTTTCAGCTTATCTCCATCCTGCGTGTTACGCAGTTTTCAGTTGATTGGTATATATTAACCTATAAAGTTAAGTTTATTTATCAAAATATAATGGTTCAGATGAAAAACATGCAACAGTCATAATGATGAGTATGGTATCAGTATGCTAAACACATGTTTATATTCATATTATATGTGCCAAAATAATTCATTTCACAAGTTTTTGTCGATTTTGATCAGCTTTTGTGCACTCTAATTATGTGGTGCTCGATTCTGATCAATTAGGTACAAACCTTAACTTGAAGTTTATTCTTTTCAACCACCCTTTTCGACGCGTTATCTTTCGAGGAAGAGATTTTCTGTCATTAAGAACAAAATAATTCATAAAGAAATAAATCAAAATGTTAACTGGTTCGAGTCGATGTTCTATACTTGCTTTAACGTACTATACCATAGCGATTTCACATACCTCTATGATCTTGTTATCCTTCTCGTTGGTCCGTACTTTTGGCTTTTGACTTGTTTTAGTCAATGAACTACCGATTCCGTTGAGATTAGAACTCCCTAAACACATAGATTGAGAAAATTTTAATCAAAATATTCCAATGTGGGTTTAGATGGCATTTAAAGTCCAAACCATATGTGCGAAGAGCTTACTTGTAATTAAGACTAGCCGATCTAGAAAAAACTGGTTTTGTTTCTTTAAAATCCATTGATCCTCTCCTTTATCTAGTCATTCTTTTCTCTGTTGCTAAATTGAATGGCCGAGGAACCGTTACAGTGGTCTTCGGGTTAGCTTTTCTAATTTTCTTGGATGAATGATCAATCTTGTTGTTCTCATCTTTTTGATCTCCATTTGCATTATTCTTTGTGTAATCTATACTTCCATTTTCTTCAAGGACATGAATAACTCTCTTCTCTTCTTCATCTCCTTCTAATTTTTCATTTGAAATCTTCTCTACATTCCTCTCCATTTCTAGTTAGAAAAGTGAACGAGACACTTAGGGGCCGTTTAGTTGGTGAAAAATTTTCTTATTTTTCCGTTTCCAAATTCCTAGAGAAGGGATTGGTTTTCTTCTCTAGGAAAGAGTTGAAAATTTTGAAAACCCGTTTAGATGTATTTATATTTTTCATTTTTAAAAAATGTAAAAAAAAAGGACGAAAACGTAAAAAAACGGACAAAAACGTAAGAAAACGGACGACAACGTAAAGAAACGTACAAAAACGTATAAAATCGAAAAAACGGACGAAAACGTATTAAAAATGATGTAAAAAAATTGAGAATGAAAAAAGTGAGAAGAGTAAAATGAGCTTTTCAAATTTGTAGTTAAAATTTGGAAAATGAGAATTTCACATTTTTGGAAAATTGTTGGAAAAAAATGTAACTAAACGGATTTTCAATTTTTCCTTTTTCATATGAAAAATTTCCTGGAAAAATGGGAAATTTTTCACCAACTAAACGGCCCCTTAGACTATGTTTTTTTATAAAAGGTAAACTCACGCAAATATTTGTGTATACTTAGACAGTATGTACAGATATCTAACACACTTGTCAAAAAGGAAACTTCCAACGACTACTTGGTTAATTAAGATGTATCCCGCACTCTTGCATATAAACTTAGACTACGGCCTTGTTTGTTTTTTCAAAGAAGCTCTTTTTTCCTCTTATGTCTGCAGGCGCGCAGACAATTTCTTTGAAGACCGTTTGTTTTTTTTCAGACATAAGAGGGTAAAATCACTTCTTTTCTCTTCTACTATGCAGACATAAATTTCCTCTTTTTTCCACTTCTTTCAATCACTTCTTTTTTCCACTTCTTTCAAAAAAAAGAAGAAAAATGAAAGAAGTACTTTAATAGCACAAAAAACAAACGGTCTTCTTCTTGTAAATGAAGTGCTTAAATGTACCTCTTCTTCTGCAGACATGGTTTGCAGATGAAGAGGTAAAAGCTCTGAAAAAACAAATGACACCTACGTTTGTTTCAAAACTCTTAATACAATTACATGTAAAATCGACCAACGCTATAAAAATTCACAATTATATTTCATTTGTACTAATTAATATACAGTATAAGATAGTAACTAGCTAGCTTGAGTAAAAGTTTACCTTGATTGCCAATTTTTGCCTCCTCCATTTTTGTCCTAAACTTATGTTTCAGAAGATCCGAAATGCAATCTTCACTACAGATTCGTTAGTATATATATATATATATATATATATATATATATATATATTATATATATATATATATATATATATATATATATATATGGCAATACATAAATGTGTGTATATGTCTGTCATGGTCGCAGGTAGCATCATTAAGTTGATAAAATATTGATTATTATCTTTATATCATTGTGAGTTTGTGACCATTAGTTAGATGATGGATATGCCGGCAGGCCATCTTCACTAGCACCAAACACAATTTATAAACATAGATGCCCTTATTATGGCCATGAAATGTTTGGAATGAGAAAGAAATTGAAAAAATAAGGTCTCAATGCCGTCCAACTATAAAAGACACGGAGCTAGTGAACAAAATACTGGTAGTAACAACTAACAGAAGTTGAAAATCATTTGAACCGAATTAACCGTGTCATTTTCTTTTTAATATTAGAAATGATTATGCAAGCTAAGTATATATATGTAGGTTATAACTTTGAGAAACGAAAATAGTGGATTATTTTGTAAGATGCTGATTAATTATTGTAATATTGAAATGGGCATGCACAACTAGGTTGTTATTTAATTAGTGTCTTTATATTAAGCGATACATTATTAGGATATATATGTTTAAGATGTATGTGTGACACTTTTTCGTTTGATGTTTATTAGTTTTAATTGTTTCTTATTAAATGACTAAACTTTTCATTTTCTTCTTTGCTGTGTAAAGGGAACACAACATCGAAAGTTTTGAAACTTTAGCATATCGAAGTAAGGTCATTTGCTAATGTATTAAATCCGGAACGTGTCTCTAGGAAAGTGAATTTTCGTGCCTTGGTGAATGAGATGCGAATTGAAAATCATGATACGGTGCTTCCGAAGGCTGCTATGGAAGGTGTATTCAACCGTTATGAAAATACACTTGTTGGCTTCTTTGTTGGCAAGAATGTTGCTTTTCATTTGGTTCTGAACTACGTCACCAATACATGGGGTAAGTTTGGTTTTAAGAAACTAATGAAGAATGATGATGGTGTTTTCCTCTTCAAATTCGATTCTAAAGAGGGTGTTGAGAGTGTTCTTCAACGGGGCCCATGGATTATTCGCAATTCTCCTCTCATTCTCACTAAATGGACTCCTGATGTGCTATTGTCTAAAAGAAAGGTAACTAGAGTTCCCGTTTGGATTAAATTGCATAATGTGCCATTACTTGCATACTCGGAAGATGGGTTGAGCTTAATTGCTACTCAGGTGGGTAAGCCGATTATGCTAGATGCTTTTACTAGCTTCATGTGTGTTGATTCATGGGGTCGCATTAGTTTTGCTCGTGCTCTTGTGGAATTATCATCTGAATTTGAGCTTAAACATGTGGTGACTATGGCGATCCCTAATAAGGATGATACTGGTTTTACTACGGCAAGTATAAAGGTGGAATATGAATGGAAGCCGCCACACTGTGTGGAATGTAAAGTGTTTGGGCATGATACTGCTTGTTGTCCTAAGAGTATTAAGGAGCATAATGATGCTCCTCCCAGCTCAAATGTGGATGAAACTGATGATGGTTTTAAGGTGGTGCAGAATCGGAAAGCCAAACCTAAAGGTCCGAAGATGACTGGTGGTATTAATATGGGAAAGGGTCCTAGATTTGCTCCTAGGAAGCAGGTATATGTTGCAAAGACGAAGACACCGGCAGCTGCTAGTGGTAATGCTAAAGATACACCGATTACTACGTCTAACGCTTTTGGGACTCTTGAGATGGAAGATGATTGTATTGTGGATGATTCTTCTACTAACAAGGACATGACTGGTGTCACAATTCTCAAATTCCGATCATTTCTTAAACTCAATATGCATCATGTTAGTTCATTCATGATTTTGCATTTCACATTAAACGCGTAAATTTTATATTAAATAAACGCTATCGCGTAAGTTATTATTTTGAACTTTTAATCCGATACTTTCAAAAATGGTCTCGATGTATTTTTATACTTACATTTAGTTATAAAAACTATATTTTTAGTTTACCTAGTGTTTTAAATTTATTTTGTATATAAATCGTTAAATTTATATTATTACGACACTTTTCTTAAAAACTACACGATAATTATTATATCACTCAAATTATGCAAGAAATATATTTTTACAAATTTTATGACTCAATATATTTTACTTTGACCAATTAAAATTTATTAGCTAAAACTACCTTATTGCACAAATGTATACACAAGTTACAACAAACTTACACTTAACTACATTTTACTTACACATTTTATACTCAATACATTTTATAAAAAAAAAAATATATAATTGGGAAGCAAGATCCCCAAAAACCGGCCCTTAGGGGATTGGCATTAAATGGGTTGGTAAAATGTTTTTCTTGATTGTATGCATCTACACTCCAAGTTAAGTACTTCACTTCACATTTCATTTCAATCTCTCATAATTCAATTCAAGTAAAAAGTGTATTTTCTCTCCTTTGTTCTTCACCCACAAACCGGCCATATAGGTGTTTTAGAAGGGATCAAAAATTTTGCAAGCACAAGAAATAACAATCTAGATAACACTCTCAATAAGGTTTTGAAATAAAAACCTAGAGTGTTTAGGCTAACCTTGGTTCATTGCACCTCATCATATTAACTTGTAAGCATATCATTTATATTTTTCATTTTTCCTTATCATTTCATAAGTATTTCTTCATATTTGGAGCAAACATGCATGACTTATGTTGATTTATACCATTTTCACATGATTTTTAGAGTTATATACATATAAAGGTCATCCTATAATTATTCCCTTGGTATATATTGGTCTTGATGATATTTAGGAACCCATGACACCCTAAGAAGGTGTATGGTAGGATTAGATTAGCTTTGGAGTTGATTTGAAGTGATTGGAATAGGTTTAGTACGAGAAAAACTATTTTCGACAAGTATATAAAGTGTTCTGTCCTTGTTTTGTTTTTCTGGAAAATCCGACAGTAGGCACGAAATTTTGGCCTTGATATTTAGAAAATATACTTTAAAACGAATCCGTGGCCGCTTGAACGGAATAAAACGGAGTTATAACGAAGAAGTTATGAATTTTTAAAGTTTGACGACGAAATATATATTTTTCAGAAATTTCAGCAAGTTATTTTTACTTTATTCGAGTCAAAAACGAGCCTTAAGCTTCATAAATTATTTCGACTTGTCAAAAATATATTAGTATACTTTGATACGAAGCTAAGGACGTATAATACGTAGAAAACGGATTTGAAACGACTAAGATATGCACGTTTTCATAAACTTGCCGTAACTATTATTTTTAGAAAAACTATATTATTTTTACGAGATAAGTGTTACGGTAACTAAAATGACCATGTTGACGGCTGTTTTTAACTATGATGTAGAACTTTTTGAAACGAAATGTATTCTAGTAAAATCAAGATCACCAAGCATATTTTTCAAAACGACCAACCGTTTGTATAGCGGAGTTTTAATAAATTATTTACGGATGCTTAAACTTGGCCGAAACTCACTTTTTACACAACAATTAGACAAAATCACCATCTTTAACCCTAATTATCTTTATGTTCGAGACCTCGATGACGAAAACTCATGAACTGAAACTTTTAGATTTTGATACAAACTTTCTAAAACTGTCGAGTTCGTTTCCTAACGATCGACGCACACCATTTTACGACTAGTTTTTCGAAGCCATTTTTGTCAATTTCATGAAATTTCCGACGACTTTATTTTACGACGAAAAGTGTTAATTTCACAATAAATCATTACAAAACCATTGTAGGATGACATTTTGACGTAAATACTTGTAAAGTAATTTAAGAATGGTCAAGACGTCAAACGAGTATTTTTCGACGATAAGTATTATTTTCAAAACTCACAAATGGTATAAATAACATACGAAATGCATGCATAACATTACATCATAACTCATTACGTATCATATCATTCACAATAGGTCAAGATTAACGTATCACACTACATCTTGGGGTAACCACTTTTGTCATCGCATCTATTCATCAAGTGAGTAATCACAAACCCCCTTTTTCCGTTTTTACTATATTTTGGGGCGAAATGCATGAACCTTTCTTGAGCTAAATTGATCACTACTTTTATTAACTTGTTTGACTAGAACTTGTGAATTCGAATCAAATCCTTGAACTTAATTAGGAAATTATGACTTATTTGAACTTATTGAACCGTACATGTTATGGCCTTGACCTAAAGTCTCCCATGTTCGGAGCATCACTATAAAGTCTCCCATGTTCGGAGCATCACTATAAAGTCTCCCATGTTCGGAGCATCACTATAAAGACTCCTATGTTCGGAGTATACCTTTGGGAAGAGGCACCCAGTATATCTTTGGGAAGAGGCACCCAGTATATCTTTGGGAAGAGGCACCCAACATAACTTTGGGTAGTGGCACCCAACTTAATTTGGTTTCATCGGTAGCATATCTGAATTATTATATTCGTGGTACTATATTGTAAACTATTATGACCGCTTATACTTGACTACTTCATACGCTATATATTGTGCAATGGGTTGTGAATACACAGGTTGCAAGTTTTGTATGGGCGGAACTTGGAACTGAGTGGATTTACAATGCCTTTGCTTTGTGGGCTATTTTCGTTGACCGAAAGCTTTGAATATATATATATTACGAGTTATCTTATTTTGCTAAACATGTTTACTCACCAACTATTTTCATAGTTGACCCGTTTTTCTCTCATGCATTTCAGGTGATCATTAGTAAGCTTTTCTACCAGGTCTTGCATAATGAAGTTTTCACTTGTTACTACAAATCATTATGTAATAGAACACAATATTTTGGGAACTAAACTTTGTAATATATTTGCCGTGACGGCTAAACAAGTATTGTAATGGCGTATTATTTCTTTTTAATCTTAATGTTGGTATGTTCTATTATCTTGTGCTTATGTTCCCTTCCGTTACACCTCGTATTTCCGCCTCCGGCGAGGGTGTGACAGATTGGTATCAGAGCCAAAGGTTATAGAGAATGCCGATTTTTCAAAAATAAAAATCACAACTATAACCGAAATAATTTTTATTTTATTTTATTAAACATTGAACATCATCCGAGTCATCTAGTCCTATCGTTGCATCGTTAATCATAAATTATACATAGCCTGATCAACTATGTCTAATTTATGAAGAACCATACAATGATAAGAGTGGTAGTTTTAAATCATGTTTAGTCGAGTCTTTTGAGTCTGGTCACCTGAAGTTGCATTGGTCGGGTGGGTATGCATAGCATGTTTTTACTTTCACGTCTACATTACCGTACCTTGTTCATATCTTCTCTTTTCCATCTTTCGACTTGTTAGACATAGCATGCCTCTGTTCCTGTCATGTTTCGATCACTATAACACACATTACCACCGTTCTGCACCTCATCTGACTTCGTTAGAATGTCGTTTACTCAACCCGATGTTTTGGTCCTCTGTAGGATCATGGCTGCAAGAAACACACGCTCAGGAGGCAACAACAACGACAACCCAAACAACAATGACAATCCAAACAACAACGCTGCTGGAATAGCGGATCTACTCACCCAAATTATAACACATCTCGATGCTAGACGAACCAACAACGGAGAAGGTACTTCAAACGCTGGTCAAGGATGCAGCTACAAAACGTTCATGACATGCAAGCCAATGGAATTTCATGGTACTGAGGGTGCCATTGGACTGTTAACCTGGTTCGAGAATGTTGAGTCGAAACTTAGTATCACGAAATGTACTGAAGGAAACAAGGTTGAGTTCTCTGCTGGACTACTACAGGGTCGAGCATTGACCTGGTGGAACAACCAATTGCAGACTAGAGGAAGAGGGGCTGCAAATGCGTTATCTTGGGAAGCATTTAAGAAACTATTAACTGATGAGTACTGCAGAAAAGATGAAGTGCAGAAGCTAGAAGCGGAATTTTGGAATCATTTGATGGTTGGAGTAGAGATCGACAAGTACACGATCCGTTTCCACGAGTTAACTAGGATGGTTCCTCATATGGTTTCCACTGTGGAGAAGTTGATTGACCGATATATATGGGGATTGATACCGGAGATTAGGAGGGATGTCACCTCGTCGAACCCAACCACTCTGCAAGCCGCTGTGAGTATGGCGTATCGCTTGACAAATGATGTGATCAGGTCTGGAGAACTAACAAAAGCAAACGACAATGGACGAAAGCGACAGGAGGATCACCAGGGAAACCGAGACCAGAATCAGCAAAACAAGAGGCAGCGAATAACCCAGAACTATGGGGCGATCACCCAGGAGCGCAAAGGATATACAGGTCCACATCCTTTGTGTACTCGATGTAATTATCATCACTCAGGAGACTGCCGAAGGTGCGACAAATGTGGACAGACGGGCCACTTCGCGCGAAATTGCTCAAACAGAACTGGAAATCAAGGACAGAGAAAAGCATGTTATGAGTGTGGAAGTCTAGATCACCTTCGCAATACCTGTCCAAAGCTGAAAAGAACTCCCAATCAAGGAGGTAATCGTCCAAACCTGGCGTTGGCAATAGAAGGCCCACAAGATCAGAACATTGAAATTCCTCCCGCACGTGGTCGAGCATTCTATCTGGGTACCGAGGAAGCCCGCAACGCGTAACGGGTACATTCTTTTGAGCAACCACTTTATTTCTGTACAACATGATTTTTGAGTGCATAACTTCCTTCCGATTCATATCACGTTCAGGACATTGATTAATTTGAGACCAATTGATATCAACCTTAGTTGTTATATATTTTGTTGATTTGATTTGATTTGTGTAAGCAAATCGAATATCGAGCGAATCTTTCAAAAGACTACATTCAAAAGACTTGTTTCCTAGCTTGATCTAGTGACAGTTCTTGTTTGATGAGTTGCGAAAGTCGAGCTAAGAAACAAGTTTACTCAAGTCACTACCTAAAGGTCTTTTGAGGGCCACGTTCGATATTGGGTAAGTTTACCCCATCAAATCAAATCACGGGCATGTAATTAGTTGGATGAGGAACCCTTATGCATGAGCATTGACATGATCACTTAGACTATTCGTACGAGCATGAACTTTTAGAACTCTTGTCGAGGTTCGGACCATAGTATCGTTAATCGAATCACGAGGACGTGATTCCGCTGACATGGGAAGAATGTCACAATTCTCAAATTCCGATCATTTCTTAAACTCAATATGCATCATGTTAGTTCATTCATGATTTTGCATTTCACATTAAACGCGTAAATTTTATATTAAATAAACGCTATCGCGTAAGTTATTATTTTGAACTTTTAATCCGATACTTTCAAAAATGGTCTCGATATATTTTTATACTTACATTTAGTTATAAAAACTATATTTTTAGTTTACCTAGTGTTTTAAATTTATTTTGTATATAAATCGTTAAATTTATATTATTACGACACTTTTCTTAAAAACTACACGATAATTATTATATCACTCAAATTATGCAAGAAATATATTTTTACAAATTTTATGACTCAATATATTTTACTTTGACCAATTAAAATTTATTAGCTAAAACTACCTTATTGCACAAATGTATACACAAGTTACAACAAACTTACACTTAACTACATTTTACTTACACATTTTATACTCAATACATTTTATAAAAAAAAAATATATAATTGGGAAGCAAGATCCCTAAAAACCGGCCCTTAGGGGATTGGCATTAAATGGGTTGGTAAAATGTTTTTCTTGATTGTATGCATCTACACTCCAAGTTAAGTACTTCACTTCACATTTCATTTCAATCTCTCATAATTCAATTCAAGTAAAAAGTGTATTTTCTCTCCTTTGTTCTTCACCCACAAACCGGCCATATAGGTGTTTTAGAAGGGATCAAAAATTTTGCAAGCACAAGAAATAACAATCTAGATAACACTCTCAATAAGGTTTTGAAATAAAAACCTAGAGTGTTTAGGCTAACCTTGGTTCTTTGCACCTCATCATATTAACTTGTAAGCATATCATTTATATTTTTCATTTTTCCTTATCATTTCATAAGTATTTCTTCATATTTGGAGCAAACATGCATGACTTATGTTGATTTATACCATTTTTACATGATTTTTAGAGTTATATACATATAAAGGTCATTCTATAATTATTCCCTTGGTATATATTGGTCTTGATGATGTTTAGGAACCCATGACACCCTAAGAAGGTGTATGGTAGGATTAGATTAGCTTTGGAGTTGATTTGAAGGGATTGGAATAGGTTTAGTACGAGAAAAACTATTTTCGACAAGTATATAAAGTGTTCTGTCCTTGTTTTGTTTTTCTGGAAAATCCGACAGTAGGCACGAAATTTTGGCCTTGATATTTAGAAAATATACTTTAAAACGAATCCGTGGCCGCTTGAACGGAATAAAACGGAGTTATAACGAAGAAGTTATGAATTTTTAAAGTTTGACGACGAAATATATATTTTTCAGAAATTTCAGCAAGTTATTTTTACTTTATTCGAGTCAAAAACGAGCCTTAAGCTTCATAAATTATTTCGACTTGTCAAAAATATATTAGTATACTTTGATACGAAGCTAAGAACGTATAATACGTAGAAAACGGATTTGAAACGACTAAGATATGCACGTTTTCATAAACTTGCCGTAACTATTATTTTTAGAAAAACTATATTATTTTTACGAGATAAGTGTTACGGTAACTAAAATGACCATGTTGACGGCTGTTTTTAACTATGATGTAGAACTTTTTGAAACGAAATGTCTTTTAGTAAAATCAAGATCACCAAGCATATTTTTCAAAACGACCAACCGTTTGTATAGCGGAGTTTTAATAAATTATTTACGGATGCTTAAACTTGGCCGAAACTCACTTTTTACACAACAATTAGACAAAATCACCATCTTTAACCCTTATTATCTTTATGTTCGAGACCTCGATGACGAAAACTCATGAACTGAAACTTTTAGATTTTGATACAAACTTTCTAAAACTGTCGAGTTCGTTTCCTAACGATCGACGCACACCATTTTACGACTAGTTTTTCGAAGCCATTTTTGTCAATTTCATGAAATTTCCGACGACTTTATTTTACGACGAAAAGTGTTAATTTCACAATAAATCATTACAAAACCATTGTAGGATGACATTTTGACGTAAATACTTGTAAAGTAATTTAAGAATGGTCAAGACGTCAAACGAGTATTTTTCGACGATAAGTATTATTTTCAAAACTCACAAATGGTATAAATAACATACGAAATGCATGCATAACATTACATCATAACTCATTACGTATCATATCATTCACAATAGGTCAAGATTAACGTATCACACTACATCTTGGGGTAACCACTTTTGTCATCGCATCTATTCATCAAGTGAGTAATCACAAACCCCCTTTTTCCGTTTTTACTATATTTTGGGGCGAAATGCATGAACCTTTCTTGAGCTAAATTGATCACTACTTTTATTAACTTGTTTGACTAGAACTTGTGAATTCGAATCAAATCCTTGAACTTAATTAGGAAATTATGACTTATTTGAACTTATTGAACCGTACATGTTATGGCCTTGACCTAAAGTCTCCCATGTTCGGAGCATCACTATAAAGTCTCCCATGTTCGGAGCATCACTATAAAGTCTCCCATGTTCGGAGCATCACTATAAAGACTCCTATGTTCGGAGTATACCTTTGGGAAAAGGCACCCAGTATATCTTTGGGAAGAGGCACCCAATATATCTTTGGGAAGAGGCACCCAGTATATCTTTGGGAAGAGGCACCCAACATAACTTTGGGTAGTGGCACCCAACTTAATTTGGTTTCATCGGTAGCATATCTGAATTATTATATTCGTGGTACTATATTGTAAACTATTATGACCGCTTATACTTGACTACTTCATACGCTATATATTGTGCAATGGGTTGTGAATACACAGGTTGCAAGTTTTGTATGGGCGGAACTTGGAACTGAGTGGATTTACAATGCCTTTGCTTTGTGGGCTATTTTCGTTGACCGAAAGCTTTGAATATATATATATTACGAGTTATCTTATTTTGCTAAACATGTTTACTCACCAACTATTTTCATAGTTGACCCGTTTTTCTCTCATGCATTTCAGGTGATCATTAGTAAGCTTTTCTACCAGGTCTTGCATAATGAAGTTTTCACTTGTTACTACAAATCATTATGTAATAGAACACAATATTTTGGGAACTAAACTTTGTAATATATTTGCCGTGACGGCTAAACAAGTTTTGTAATGGCGTATTATTTCTTTTTAATCTTAATGTTGGTATGTTCTATTATCTTGTGCTTATGTTCCCTTCCGTTACACCTCGTATTTCCGCCTCCGGCGAGGGTGTGACAACTGGGACGTCTTCTGGTACTAATAAGGAAGCAGGTATTGATGGATCTCGGGGGGCGGACTCTCGTATTGATATTGGTGAGGCGTCTAAGCCTCCGGGGACTTCTTCTGCGGGCAAGCTTGTGAGTGATTCAATGGGAACAATGTATGGTGGTTCTACTCCCATAGCTGAGAAGATTGGTAAGCTTGAAAAGCTAATTATTGATGGGAAAGCTACTCTCGTGGATGATGATGGTCTTCCTATTCCGTCTTCCTATTCCGTCTACCTCTTCTACTAAGAGAGTTAACCCTTTTTCTAAAGTGGGAGAGATTGTGGTGTCTGATTCTGAAGATGAGGTTGTTGATAACCCATTTGATGAGTCTGCTAATATTTTTGGTGGGGGCCAAGAATTTGAAGATGAGTATGATGACTATGACTTTGATGACTATGCGAAACAGGTTCGTGATCTTCCAGGGAATTTGGATTCCTTTAATGCCATGTATGGCACAACGTTTCAAGGTCCTAGGAAGTAATGTTAGTGTTGTGTCATAAATTATCATTTGAGTAGTGGTTTGTGTTCTTGTTTAGAGAATTGGAAGTATCTTGTTATGTAAGCTTGTTGCCTATATAACGGGCTGAGATATGGGATTTCACTCATATCCATTGTACTTAAACGTTTATTAGGTTAATTTATTTACCAGGGTGCAGGATTACTCCCCTTTACCCAAAAAAAGAGAGATGCACATCATAGTAAAATGTAATACTCGAAAACAAAATTCAAAAACATTCGATAATTGCTAAAATAATATGTTTTACTCAAGTTATTAAGTAACAGTTTGTTTTACTAGTCGTGAACTCGTGATCACTCGTTTTCTTATTATTGGCGCGTCACGTGGACTTTTTAAGATTATAACGTGATTCATTTGTAATCACACTTCAAAATTATTTTAATGAGATACACAAGTTATGGTTTCATGAGTCATATGTTTGTTATTAGAGATTCAGCCGTTTGTTTTAGTGATAGAAAGTTAAGAGAGATGATGCACATGAGAGAAAAATACATAAACTTCAAGAAACAAAAATGTTAAATATATAGCGGTTCAAAGAAAACAGAAAGTCAACAAATAGACATAGCATACAAGATTACAAGGGTATAAATAATACTTTCAGACTGAGAAGTGAAAAATAAAAAATAAAAATAAAATAATAATAAAAAAACTCGATTTATAATTTAAAAGATGAGAGGTGATTTGCACACTCATTAAGTGATTTGAACACTCTAATTTATTGTGTTTGGACATTTATACATTTACATTTTCACCCCTGTGAAGGTATAAATGTCCAAACATAATAAATTAAAGTGTTCCAATCATTTGATGGAGTGTGCAAATCATCTCTTTTAAAATATACTAGGAAATCCGGCTTATAATAATGAAAAAAAATTATGCAAAAAAGAGCAATGTTGAAAATAGTAATTTATAGTATCGCACCTCAATTTGTTATACGTTTCACTCATTTATTGATCAAAAATTTATTTATGCTTATTACTCTCTTAACGACGTATCCTCCAAATAGCTCGAGGCCTCCATTTCGAGCTTAATTGGATACTACACTCCGAAAAACTTGTACAAACCTTTGAAAGTCTCTACTGGCGTAAAATCATTCGTAACAATGATTACCACTATGAGAATCCGCCAGTCGAAGCTCAACACCCTCCAGTGTGTGCCCTTCGAAGACATAAATACAGATGTTATATAGGACTAAGTCAAACCCACAATTTCTTTACCTTTCAAGGCTTTCCCGTCAAGATAGGGAACGTGGTTCACTAGCCCAATAACCACCTAAAAACATGAGGCACCCCCATGATCTCCGGTTTTCAGTGCAAAGGCCTGCCAAAGCCTATTTCCATCACCTATAAATAGCTTGGCAAGTCATTCAGGTTTGATCATGCTCTCAAAACCTACTTTACATACTCAAGCACTTGCTTCAATCATAAACACATACTTACTCTCACAGCGGAGGTTATTCGCAAGGCCCAACCCCTGCGCATCACTTAACATAGTGTCTTCATTTGTGTTGTCACAGGTTACCCGAAGCTTGGAAAGCCATCATACAACCCCTTTATCCTTTGATCACCATCGCATGGCCTGGTAGTGTATTTTATTGTACAATCATCTATTATATATTCGACGTGCGGACAACGTTGTTTTGGATGGAAAAAGAATGAAACATGTCATTTTGTTCTATAGCATGTTGTTTTGTTGTTATGGTTGTGTCATTTGGTGGTTTGTTGGGCCATTTTTGTTTTTGGGTTGTAATTGGGTCATCATGTTGTTTGTTGGCCTGTTTTCGTTATAAACTAGGGACTACACTGAGTCGTTATAAAATAGGCAATATACGTGTCAGCTTCAACATATACGTGTCTACACTGTCAGATTCTCATAGTATCAAAATACATGCAACTTTCATCTCTCTCTCTCTCTCTCTCTCTCTCTCTCTCTCTCTCTCTCTCTCTCTCTCTCCCTCTCTCTCTCTCTATGCTCATCTTTCCTCTATAAATATACACAGACTGGTCGCATCTCTTTCTCTAAATAAGTTGGTTCAGAGCTCGAGATAGAAGTCTGATTGCCATCTGATTGACTAACATATGGTATGTGGGTATTTTTTTTAAAAATTTGTATGTTATTAGTCGATTGGTGGATATGTGTTCCTGTTAGTTTAAGCTTTGTGATAATTCTGATATGTGATCATATATGGTATGCTACAAGTTGGATTTTATTTCCCGTTGATAGTCTTTCAATTTTATTTAGTTTGTATGTTATTTGTGGATTTTTGGATGCGTGTTTGTTTTTGTTTAAGATTTTTCTGATATGTGGGCGTGCGTTCTGATTTAGTGTTTTGTGATACCTTTTAACGCCTGATACGTGGTCATAATTCCTGATTTTATATGTTATTGTTAGGAATAGAAGTGTTGATCAGTAATGTAATCAAAGAGAGATCTCAATGATCATATCTTAGGGGGAGATTTTTAGGAATATAAGTGATGATCATTATCGAGTCAACAAGTATTGTAATAAGTTAACATGCAATAGGTAGTCAAAAGCTAGTCCATTAACGTGTAATAGGCTCAGCCCAAGATAAGGCCCAAGCCCGGCCCATCGTGGCCTAATGTAAGTGTTATATAAACCCTCTCCTATACATGGAGAGGGTGTGGGAGCTTATTATTCATCTTTTCTTTTTACATAGTAGTGTGTACTCTCTACCTCTCTCTAAATCTTTCTTTCTCTAACTCTCTCTCTCTCTAGGGTTTATAGTATTTGTGTGTGTGATTCTTGATAGAAAAAGAAACCTGCAATTGGTATCAAGAGCTAAACAATGATTTTGGAGTGATTTTTGGTCTAAAAACGTCGTGTCTTTTAAGTTTTAAAAAGAAATCATAAGTTTTTGTTACATCAAGAACTTTCTTGATAAAAAAAAACCTTAGATTTTGTGCTTAAAACTATTAAAGGTGTGATTTTTATGTGTTAGGTTTGTTGCTTTTTTTGATAAGTTTTTTAGTCGAAAAGTACTATAAGGGTATTTCGAGAACTTTCATAGTCAAAACCTTAGATTTCGTGGTTAAATTTGATAAAGTTTTGATTTTTAGTTTAGGTGTTTTTATATAGATCTTTCAAAGAAAAACTGAAAACAAAAACAAAAGTAGCGATTTTTAAGAGAAATTTTAAGAATTTCGAGTAATTTAAGAGTTTCGGGTAACTTAGGAATTTCGAGCAATTTGGGCATTTCGAGTAATTTTCAGTACTTCTTAGGCAAAGACCTTTTCAACCTGAAATAGTTAATTTCGAGAAATTTTGAAACTCCTTGACCAACTTCGAGAACATTAGAACCTATCGAAAAATTTGAACCTTTCGAAAACTTTACACAACCTTCGAGAACTTTTACACAACCTTCGAGAACTTTCCCTTCATTTCCAAAATGAGAACTTTCACTTTAAGTTTCCAAAACGGGAAAATCAAAGTAAAATTTAATTTCTAGGGGAGATTAAAGTTTCAATTTTTACGTCAAATTCAGTACATGGGTGAAATTTTTAGATAAAAATTCAAAATTTTGGGTCGAAATTCAAATTTTTATGGTCTTATTTGGCGTCAAAATTTTTCAAACTCAAAATATTTTGAGTAACCTTAGAATTGAATTTAAAGTGATTTTCAAATTTTGTCAAACGAAAATTTTCAAATTAAATTTTTGAGGGAAATTGATAATTATCACACCGAGAACCGAATTGCCAAAAATACTTCTCCATTATCGTTGTAAAAATCCAAATCAATGTTCGCACATCGGAATTTAATGGAAAATGAATTGCAAATGAAATAAAGAGACACTAAGAAAACGTTTATAGTGCTCAAGTCACAGTTTAAGAAGTTCATAGATCATAAGTATATGTATGTGTCAAGTCTCGATCAGGCATTTGAAACATCAATTAGAGTTCAGTTTCACACCTTCCAAGCAAAGTTCATCCAAAACCTGAATCAACTTGAAAAGCTAGTTAATGAAGAGGAACTTAATACGTGTAACTGCAAGGAAGCTCTTAGAGTGCTCAAGACTCAGATTTAGAGTATCTTAAACACTCAATTATTGAGTCAATCAGAGTTTATTAGTGCATTTGAAGAAACATTTAGAGTACACTATAAGGATTTCAAAACTACGTGTATAAGTAACATGGGTGACCTCGAAAAGATACTTGATGCAGAGGAAGTTGCATTAAAAGAAAGAGAAAAGCAGAAAAAGGAAAAATAGAAGATTGAAAGAGCGATACAGACACAAGAGGGAAAAGTCAATGAGGGTGAAACATCAGATGCTAGTTTGGTTTTCAAGGAAAGTGATACATCTTCATAACAGCAAGTTGAAAGCAGTAGTCCACGATATGGTTCGGATGCTGATAGTACATACGGTAATGAGGCTGTTTGGGGTACTGAGGATGATAATATCAGACCTTCATTTGACATGGACATGGAGATATTGGCTGAGGTACAACATTCAAACAATAATGATTATGCTAATGTTGTTGTGTTCGATAATGTGTTTGCTCATGATCAGACACATCTTGGGCATCCTGAGTTCGTTAGCGACATATATGTGGTGGAACGAGATGATAGTAATATCACTTCTACAACTCCAGATAAGGATCCTAATGGAGGTGAGCATGCCCAAGATGGATCTACTTATGAACAAGATTATGCCTTATTGCTTCCTTAATCAATAATTAAAAACATGAAGTTGATAAGTGCAAAGACGTCAATTGAAAATATCGACAACCGAATGATGTATTAATTAAAGAGCTCGAGAGATTTAAGGAAATGAAAAAAGGTTTTGAAAATGTAAAGAAAAGAAAAGTTGAACTTGAAATTGATATCTCAAACCTTAAATCTCAAGCTCAGAAGTATGAAATGAATGGATACTTTGTCGAACCACTTATAAAACAAAAAAAGAAGAACTTAAAGTTGGTTATAGAGAAGCTGTTTTTCGAGAAAAATGTTCCATTAAAAAAGTTGATGAACAAATGGTAAGTAATAGTAGAAAGGTTGAGGCTTTTCTAAAAGAGATCTCTTATTTAAAAAGTGAAAATCCAATGCTTCAGAAAACCACTTCAAACTATGAGATTGTTAAAACAAACCTTGAAAATGAAAATCAAGAATTTTTTAAACGAGCAAGCAATCTTGAAAGCAAACTTCAAAAAGCAGGACAGACCATTCAGACTCTTCAATGATGCTTCCTAAAGATGAGGACGCTAATAAAGAAAATCCAGACTGTGTTTTGAGAATACTGTTCATTTAGAAAATGATTTGAAACATGAAAAACAATTGACACCTAGTTTTTTTGACGCCAAAAAACTGCGAAAAGGTTTGTCGACTGATCTTCTGTTCAATTCAGAAGATGATGAAATTTTAAGAGGAAAAACATTGGAAAGTAAAAAAAAAAAGAAAACCCCCAGTCTCGTATCATTTCTTTGAGTATGGTTGTACTCAAGTGATAGATATACCAAAAGGACCTTTGAAAAGAAAAGACACAAATGTGAAAAGATATTTCAAATAAGCTCAACTTGCTACTTACGATACAAAGTTATAGCAAACTGAAGCAAGAAAATGTTTTTGTCATCTAAAACATCATATTGAGCGTACTTTAAAATTTATTGGTCTCAAGCAACAATACACAACTAATGATGTGTTTCAACTTCTTTCATCGGATTTACACATAAAAATACGAGTCAGAAAGATTTTAAAAGAGGAGATTGAACCTTGTATGACAAACACCAACGTATGTTTTGATAACATGGAAAAGAATCTTGTTACTGAAATAAAATAAGACTTGATATGTCACATCTCTTAAAGACAAATTTGATGAGAAATGCTTAATCCTTGATATTCAAAAAAATAGTTTTTCACAAATTAAATTGAGTCGTTTAAATCAATGTCTATCCTCCATGGGTATGAGAATGTGAACTTTGAACAAAACTCCTTTAGAAACCGAAAATCATTATCTCAAAAAGAAAATAACCGAGCTTTCAAAAAAAGCAGCTAATGTCAAAGCGGAATTATCACATAATAATAATAATAATAATAATAATAATAATAATAATAATAATAATAATAATAATAATAATAATAATAATAATAAAATAAAATAAAATAAAAAATAATAATAATAATAACAATAATAATAATAATAATAATAGTTGCTCAGTTTGAGAAATATTTTGCAAAACTAGAAGTACAATGTACTTATTTCCAACTCAAACTACAGAATAAGAAAATGTCTTCTGAAAACTCTTTGACATCGGTGCTTAAATAAAAAGAAAAGATTGTTGAGGAAAATTGTGATGATGCCAAAATAAAGTTTGATTTTGACGAACTTGATACAAAAGTATTGAGTTGGAACATAGTGTGGCATCATTGCAAAAAGAAAATGAACATTTAAAACTGACTTACAAAAACTTGTATGATTCAATCAAACGATCAAGAGTTCATAATCAAATTTCAAACAGGTATGACTCTTAAATCACAACAAATCATCTTTTTTAAAAAAGAAAATTGTGTGCTTCAAAATAAAATTGTTGAATTGGGGAAGATGATTGCATAACAAATTGATGATGCCAAAAATTTTTATTCAATCGAAATAGACAGATTTGAAAATAATTTGCATACCTTGAATATCAAAATGTGTCATTACACGAAAAACTGGCATCACAAGATCATCTTTCTATCCAAAAAGAATACAATGATTTGAGAACGTCATACAATGCCTTCAAAGAAAAGTTTGATGCTTTTAACCGGTCAAAAGGAAAATCTCAAGATTCAAACGAGTGTTTTGTAGAAGGTTTGCACGGTGAATCTTCAAAATCATTTTCAAAAAGGGTTTCTCAGTTTACAACCTATTCTTTGCAAAAAAGAAGAATGTTTTCCAAGGACCTAATTTTTCCAAAACAATTACTCCTCAAAAGGTTTCAATGTCAAATGATTCAAAAGGAAATATAAAGGTTTTCAAACTCTACACTCTCATTATACAACGGGAAAACAAGCATGGAGACCAAAGAAAAGTTGTTCAAACCCTTTGAAATATTCAAAATCTGAAATGCTTGCGCTGCATCACAAGAATGACTCTGCTTTGAAAATCCCAAGTCGTAGAAGGTTTCCATTCATCTCAAAAATGAAATTTCAAAATGAAACATCGAGTTTCAACAATGGGTGAAAATCTTTTTCTTCAAGTTTTAAAACTCCAAGAGAGACACCAAGCTTCTCAAACAAATTGCAAGAGAAAAAGAGTTTTAAATCTAAGTTGATTCCACGAGCATTATTTCAAAATGAACACTTGTTTTTAGTCCTCGTTGGAATTCAACTTCTTTGTATAAGATTGACACAACTTACAAATGGATTTCAAATTTTGGTAAACCCGTTAGCGCCGTGCCAAATGGGTTCCAAAGATTGTTGTCTAATCTGATATCATAATGACTTCTAAACACTCGGTTTAGGACTCACACTTCATTTTTATGACTTATTTTATGTTTCAGTGTATAACCTGATTTTTAAAAAAAGGACTGTATTTTACTTTTTAGTACGACAATCCTAAAGGATTAGAAGAGAAATCTTCTTAATCTTGAGCAAAATTTATTCAAACTAATTCAAAAGGCTTTTCAAAACTTTTCAAAATTTTGCTCAAGATATTTTTACTCCCTCAAATCCTTAAAAGTTTAAACTTATCAAAATACTATATTTTTTAGGGGGATTAATAAAAAGATGTTCCAAAAAGTTCATGCAAAACGTCCATTTCTCCCTATTAGCTTTCCAACAACAAATATTTTAATCAAATTGGTATAAATAATACCATGGATATGCTATTTTTGAGGAGAGAAAATGTGATTAAAATGTGATCATTTTTATCTCAAATGTCTAGACTCGAAGATAGTCAAAGTGCTAAATGTAAAATTGTGAGAAAAAACTTAATAGACTTGTACCTAGACGGGTAATTAATTCAAGTTAGTTACTAGAGCTAGTCGTCACCTAAAAACTGATAATGGATCTCTTTAAATAGTGACATAAACGTGCCTCGCAAAGGACTTGTCTATTTAGGATCTATCATTTTAAACGTGCGAACTCTTTCCTCCGTGTGCAAACTTTTTGAATGAACTATCCATGTATGTATAGGGGGAGTATTTCCAAAAACGAAAAACTTTCAAAGTATTATCAAAATATATTTTCATCCAAACACTTTGATTGCTTTTCCAAATGGTTTTAAGGATACGATCATTACACCCAACCAACACTTATGTTCGTGGAGAAATAAGGAGGTTAGGAAATAGGGTTTTATATCCCATGGTTCAGCCAGAGCCGGAGGAACCTACCCAGGGATATTCCATAGATAGAAATAGAATGTCCGTAGGTCATGGTGGAGTATGAGAAAAGGGAAAATGGTATAGTTGTAAGAGTTGTCACTGGAATATTCATACCAAGGTGATAGTCATGAGGACATGATATGCATTGAAAGGATTGAAGATGAAAAGAAGTCAGACATCATGAACCCAGTGATGCAATGCACAACCACATTCCCAGCCACTCAAGTTTCTCTCAAAAGATTTTTGTTTCATTTCTCACGGAGACTAACATGTAATCTATCGACTTCTCACTCCGAGATGTATTGATATTGAAAAGGTGGCAGTCTGCTACAGCCTTCGCTCATAAACCGAAACACACTTAATTAAGAAGAGAGCCAAATGAGATTCACAAATAAAATCTCGTAGGACACATGCTAATCTACACTTGTTGTTAACCAATAAGAACATAAGTTGTATTTAAGAGTCCTTCACAGATCTTAATAATCTTTCCAGAACATTCATAGTAGAATCACACATGTGATCTTTGATGATTGAATGAAAACCCTGCCAGTGTCAACATCAAACAACACTGAAAGCAGGTCACTTCGTTAATTCTTTATGGATTAGGCTTAGTGTTTATGGTGATCACTTTTTCTCTCAAATAGTCTACAGTCGTGGAGTGATACTTCGGTATTGATAAGGATTTAAAACGTACATTTTTAGGGTGTCATTTAAGCCCTAAACTAATGTATTTATGATCAAATATTGCCTAAATTAGTTCCTTTTCACTTTTTAGGTACCGTGGAAGCAAAAGCTGAAAATCATGCATATTTGGATGAAAAGGTATGAAAATGTGAAGAAAATGACCAAGTCATGAAAAGTCTGGAAAAGGCACCAGACGACGTCACAACCTACAAGGTGACGCCGTCACTTTCAAATAAAAGTATCAAAACTGCCCCGATTTTACTAGAGACGGCTCAGTGGAAAAATGAAGAAATAAAAAGTGACGCCGTCACTTGTTAAAAGAGCTGGAATTCTCTGTGAAAATTATAAGGTGACGGCCTAGAAAAATCGTAAAGAGACGGCGTCAGAGATTCTGGGACGGTGTCTGAAGGCATAAAGCGACCCCGTCATAAGACTGACTTGGAACAAACGAAACCCTAATGGCAGCGACTTGACGGTGTCACAATTATAAAGTGACGCCGTCGCAAGTGTAATCCTATATATAGCTTTAGAATTTTCAGCATTTAGTGAGCAAACTTTGGGAGAAAAGTTGATGTACGAGTTTTCTAGGTTTTTTTACAGTAAATTACGGTTTTTATACCCTCATTCCACAAGAGACAAGTCTCTTGATTACTTCTATCATTATATTTAATTCAAGTTCAATTATCATTACTTGTTTCATTATCTTTTTCTTCTAGCTAGTTTAATATAGTGTTTACTTAGATCTAATGAAACCTAGTTGTTAACTACTGATTGTCGTCTCTTGTTTAATGGGTTGTTACACGTCAGGTTAGGAAAACCTTCTTTTTTCGTTAGTGTTGAGAGCTTGAACGTCCTAAAAACGTATTCATGTCATAGAGTGCACTAGTTGACTTTCGTTGTGTTTATTGCATGAATTGTGGTTGTTATCCATTACATTCATAGAAAAAAGGGTATGTGGCACCTCCCTACGATCTTAGGAACACAACGCGCCAATTAAATTAGGACTTGACAATTTGACTAATTAATAGGAGATAACTAGGGAGTCGTGAAATTTAAGTGAACACGCTTTTACCTATCATTTGAATCATTCATTTAATTTACTTGCCATTTAGTTTAATTATTAGTTTTAATTAATATTTTAAGAAGTTAATAATCAAACCCCCAATCAAACACCGAGATTTTAATTGCTTTTATAAAATATAAAAAGATAAAAAGAATCATCCCTCACCTTATACATATTCGTCTTACATCTCGACCTTCCCAACACAATTCCCCTAGAGAACGATCAATCCCATGTGTCTTACCTATACTACACTATAACGGTTAGGTACAATGCCTAGGATGATTGTAAAACGTCGTTGTGAGGTTTGCAATATCCACATCAAGTTTTTGGCGCCGCTTCCGAGGAATAGTTTAGGTTTATTTTCTATCTCGTTTAGGTTTACTCACTTGATTCCTATCAAGTGAGTTTTTATTTTCATTTTATTAGCTTCCTAGTAATCTATCTTTTTTTCGTAAAAACTTCTCATTTGCCACCATGGTGAATGAGATGCCTTTTCACCAAGACCCACTAATTTATAACCTACCACCACAACACGACCAACCACCACAAGGCCTACTCGTTCCCAACCAACAAGACCCGCCAAGAGCCTGTACTCTTGGTGAATACTCTAGACCAAGCCATCAAGCTATAGAAACACCATTGAGCTCCCACAACAAGCTCAAACTACGGCCCTACGATCCGACACCATCCGGTTGGTGCAAAACGGATGTGCATTGCATGGACTTTGTTCTGAAGATCCAAATCAACATTTCAGAGACTTCCTTAAAATTGTCAATTCAGTTGACCTTGATGTTGCTACTCGGGAGACAACACGACTGCGTCTCTTCCAATTCTCTCTAGTGATCAAGGTAGCAATTGGATTGAGCGTCTACACGCGGGAACCATCTCTTGTTGGGATGATCTTACTACTCGTTTCCTCGCTTAATTGTTTCCACTGAGAAGGATTACTAAACTTAGGAATGGCATTTTGATGTTCCAACAACATCAAGGTGAAACTCTCTATGAAGCATGGACTTGATTCAAGGACTTACTCCATAAAGTCCCTCACCATGGCTGATATTTGGCTTCAAATCCAAATTTTCTATGATCATGTCAATATCTCCACAAGTCAAACCATTGATCAAGCGGTTGGTGGTAAGCTTCGTGATCTAACCGCGAAAGAATCATGGGGGATAAAAAAGGACCTTTCCCTCTATGACAACGAATGTTGGAACGACCTTCGTGAGGTAAGCAAAAAGCGTCAAGGTAATATCCTTACCTTCAAATGACTCGCATACTTCCAATTGTAGGATTCTTGAACTTGAAGATCAAGTCAAATATCTAAAGAGTTCCTACGAATCTCCTAGACCTTCACACCAAGTGAACAATATCACTTCCTCGTGTGAGTTATGTATTGGTCCTTACAACACTCGTGATTACACGAAACTCTCTGGACAAGCTTTTGGTGACTACGTATCCTCGCGTACCGATAGAGCGGGAGAGAAGTGGTACACTTTCAAACACGAGCAAAACAACTTAGGTGATTCATACAACCCCTCTTGTAGAAATCACTCAAACCGGTCTCAAAACAATTATTCAAATCCACCTAATCATTTCCAACCAAATGGTTCATCCTCAAACTATACATTTAACAATAATCCTTCCTTTTCCAATAACTCCAACAATCCTGAAGGATTGGTGTCTAACTTTACGTCAACTCAAGAAGCTCGATTGTCAAAATTTGAAGCCAATTTTAAACGACAACATAGTGAGATGACAAATAAGCTTGACACCCTTTTAAAGGTTTTCAATGACCGGATAATGGGTGCACTCCCAAGTGATATCGTCAAGAACCCAAAGGTTAACGCGATTTCATTAACTCAAGGTTCTTGTCCATCAAAGGAAGGTGCATATCCATGCCCTTCATCATATCCCTAATTTCACTCGGTCAATACTATAAAACATGTTTTAAGCAAACTCAACACGTGAAATACCAAGAACATAATGAAAATCAAGTGTCGGTTAACAAAAATCTTGAAACAACAACTAATCAAAAACCCGAAACAACCATAGAAGATGAATTCAAAGAACTTTACAAAGAGAAACCGGTTCTTGATGTCTTAACTCATGCACCTTATTATCGTGCTTTAATGGATAAATATGAGGAAAGATTAAAGTTGGGTAAAAATGGGTCCGAGTTTGTCCAAAATAAACTACCTAAGAAATTAAATGATGCAGGCTTCTTTGTTCTACCTTGTAGCATCGGAGATTCTGAAGCTTTCGAAACATTAGCCGACTTAGGATCAAGCATTAACTTACTTCCATTACCCCTTTATAAAACTCTCAACTTAGGGAAGTTAAAAGAAACAGAAGTAATAATTAGCTTAGCGAATGGGAGTTTAGCATATCCGGTAGGATAATTGTTGGAATCACTCCTAAACAGTATTTCAAGTATTTATATTTCATATGTAATAGGTAGCTTTATTATGGCCTTTATGTTTGTTTAAGGTCAAGCTTATGTAGAAGGCCCATAAGCTTAGGCCCAAGCCCACATAAGAAAGGATGGGAACTAGGAGTGTTGCCCTAGCTTCCCTCCTATAAATAATCTTGTAAACCCTCACTTGAGGGTTGGTTGTTCAAGTTTTCCTTTCATTCACTATATTACGCATAATCGTCTCATATTATTGTGTGTGTGTGTTTGGTTCTTGTTCAATCGCCTCATCTCCTTTCTTTATAACTTGTGTTTGTAAAACTAGTGACCTAACAGTGGTATCAATCGCCAAATAGTTGGGTGTACACTTTGTTTTTGAAGTTTTTTTGGTTTTGGGTCTTACGCGTAAAAATAACGCAATCTTTGGTTCTCTTAAAAACTCGTTTTTTACACTTTTTAATCCAAGATTCTTGTACTTTCAATGTATTGAGGTGTTAAAATACTGGTTTTTGGCAAAAAGTTTCAAACTTTACGCGTGGATCTACGTTTTTAAGCTTGGTTTTGTTCGTGGGTGTCGTTCTACGCGTAACCCGTTTAGCAGTTTTGGTACATCAAAATTCACATTTTTGTGTTCTTTTGGTACTATTGAAGCTATTCCATAACAAAAATCTGGTTTAGAAACACATTTGGGTAAAATCAAAGTTACGAGTAATTCTACGCGTATCAAAACCCTAAAATTACGCGTAAGATTTTTCCTTGGTTTGATCTTCATTTTCCTGGTTTATTCCGTGTTTTCTTACTTGGATAAGTCTGAAAATACGTCGACTTTGGATATCTTTTGCACTGTGAAGTGTAAAAGATCATTTGGGCAAAAACCCTAAACTTGCGTAGAAATCCTACGCATAAGATTCACTTTACGCGTAAACTTCGGTCTACGCATAAGGTAATCCTACGCCTAACTTTCTACGCCTAACTTTTGTCTACGCATAACTTTAGTGTTTTTATCTTACTTACACGTAAGCTAAATCCTACGCGTAACTTCTTATTGTTACGCGTAACTTTTGGTGTTTTTACGCTTAAGTACTACTTGGTTTCTTGTCTTTTCTACGCCTAAGGACACTTCATCATCAAAGGTTCATTCGACTACAAAGATCCATTTTTACTACACAAGTTCATCAACATGTCTCAACCACCATACTCTAACTATTTCCCTCACACTTATAATCATCAACAACAACAACAATTAACTCCACAACATCAACAATGGAATCAACAACAAGCAATTTATCAACAACAATTTAACCAGCAACATACTCCACAAATGGGTGCAATTCCACCTCCACAAATGGTTCAAACACGACCAAGCCTTCAAGTTCAACCCTACACAACCGATTTCAATCAACATCCATCACGGACCACTATGAAGGAGCCCACTTGGTTTGCAAAGATGTGTGAAGCTTTAAGCAGCCAACAATCAATTCATGAAGCTGGATCACTTGATAGACCTCCAATGCTCACTCCAGGAAACTACGATCGATGGGTGATAAGGTTCTTTAGGTTTTGTGATCTGAAGAAGCCACATGGAAAGTTCTTAAAGAAGGTTATCTTGGAAGGTCCATTTGAGATGCCTACTGTCTTTGTACCCGGAGATCCAACTGCTGTTCCACCAAGAGATGAACAAACCAACATTGCTATTGTTGCAGATTTAAATCCTACAGAACTTCTACACTATGAAGCTGATGAACTTGCAATGGAATACATCCTCTTAGGATTACCAAACCCAATTCTTCGTAGTGTTGATGCTCAAAAGACTGCACAAAAAATGTGGGATCATATTCGTCTTCTTATGGAAGGATCTGTACTCAATCAGGAAGATTTGGAATCCAAAATTTACTTGGCTTATGAACACTTCATGATTGAACCTGGAGAGACACTAGAGTCCTATCATCATCGATTTTCAGACATCATCAATGACTTGGATAAACACAACATCATCATGCCAAGAATTGCAGTGAATACTAAGTTCCTGAGTAGTCTTGGTCCTCAATGGGAGAAGTATGTCATCTTTCTCCGTCAAGCGAAGAATATGCATCATTCTACTTATGGATTGTTGTACGATTACTTGAAGCCTCATGAAAAGGAAGTTGATCGGGAAAGGATTCTCCGTGCTCAAATTGCTAAACAGTCACAACCGGATAATCAACAACTTGCCTTGTATGCTCAACAGAATTATCCCTCTCAACCAGCAACTCAACCAACTGCTTCAAACACACCTTCACAGCAACAACCTCAACAAAATCAATTGGTTCCATACAGCAACAATGCTCAAGCATATGTCAGTGAAGCGACTGAGGAAATCGATCCATTCGAAGCATTGCAACAAGGATTTGTAATGATTGCTAATGCTTTTGGCCGTTACACCAACAAATCCAACAATCGTATTCGTTCCTCATCTAACACACGGACTCAAGCTGTTGTGAACAATGGACGTGTTGAAGTTCAGAATCGTGATTATGGTCGTCAGATGGGCGGTGGTCAAGGGTTTAATGCTGTGGGTAGGAATAACAACAGAGCTCAAGTGGTGGAACAGGGAAATGCTCAGAATCGGATAAATGGTCTTAGATGCTACAACTGCAATGAGAAGGGACACCTGGCTAATGCATGCCCAAAGCCAAGGACTAGGGGCAGTGCTTATTTCAAAGAGGCTTTACTTTTGGCTCTTAAGGATGAAGCTGGTGGATCTCTCACAGACAAAGAACAGAGCTTTATGGCAGATGCAGACTCGGATGATGATATGGAGGACTTGCAGGCCAATGCAGCTGTTATGTTGATGGCTAATATGCAAGAGTTACACATGAGTGAAACAGGCCCAGTGTATGACACTGATGGCTTGTCTCAGGTACCCGAACAAACCATCATCATATCTGAACTAATATCTCCGTCAATATCTGAATCCGGCACGGCTCAGAATGTTCAAAATGAGTCATCTACATCTCATTCTGACGATTTTCAAATAAACCCCGTAGTTACATTTGACGATCCAGAAGGCCTTATGGTTTCCCTTGATAATCAAATTGACTCCGTGGTTATACTTGAGGATCTAAATAATGATAATGATGTGACTCACGTTGAACAAGATGAACCTTTGCCCCATCCAGATCTTGTTCTGTTACTTAAAGACCAACAATCCCAAATTGCTGCATGTGTTGCATTAAATCAGACCTTAAAAAGTAAAAATGCACTGTTAACCAAGGATTTTGAATGCTTACAAATGCAACTCAACTTTTTCAAAACTCAAGAACACCGTGAAAAAGGTTTTGAAGCCGCTTTTGCAAAATCTCATCAAAATGAAAAATATTTAGAGAGACAGATGCGTGATCTAGCCGCCTCGAAGAATGCTTTGTTGTCTGAATTAGAACAACTGAAACACGAACATAAAAAGCAAATTAACGCTCTCACCTTGGAAAATCAAAAAGCTAAGGCTGAGTTGTTAAATTGTCAAAAACAGTTCTCCGCATACAAAAAGCATTCAACGAATCGGGTAGATGACCTTCTTGAAGAAATTATCGGCTTGCAAAACAAACTTAAAGAGTTTAAAACAGTTGTTTACAAACATGGTGAATCAGTAACAGCTATTGAAAAGTTTACCTTAAAACCCAATCCAAAAGGATATGGAAAAAATCTAGCTGATTACAAACCAAAGCTTTCACTAAAAACATTCAAAACAACTCCTGAAGTTTCCAGTGCAGAATACAAAATTGATAATTCTGTCATGAGTGTTGTCGAATACCATCGTCAAGAGGAATTAGATGCTGAAGACGAGAGTCGATCAAAATTAAAAAACGTTGTTTACAACAAACCTTTTAGTTATAAAAATGCGGTCACTTTCGTCACACCAACGGATTCTTCTAACACACCAAGGGTTATCATCAAAACACCTGAGTCTTCTTATGTTAATCCCAAAACAGACTTTGCACAAACTTATGGTCCTTTACCTTCCATTAGTGAAGTAAACTCACAACCTGAAAATCGAAAAATTCTTTGATATTTTGACATTTTCATGGCTGACCTCAAAATTTTACAACATGAGATAGAATATCGATCTGAAATCAAAGTTGAACATTTTCAATCGCCTCTGGCGCGAGAACAAAGAGACATTTTTCAGAAAAATCTTTTACCTAATGTTAAAAACTTGAAAAGTTGTGCAATTGCCTGGGAAAAGGATTTTCATAAGGAACTTGGGGTAATGAAAAACGTTTTCGAGAAAACAGAAACATCTATTTCTAACACAAAACGCAAAAAGAAACTGTTGAGAAAAGATGTTGATCGACTCTTGGAAGATGTTATCTGTGCTGATATCCATAATGTTGTGTTACTCTATTCTTTGCCATATGCATCTGATCATATCTCTGCTGATATTGTTGAAACTGTTGTTACTGTTGAGAACACCGATAATGTGCTTCAGATCGAGTCTTTAAAAGCTGAAAATAAACGATTACTCACTGAAATTTACAATGCAAAACGTCGTCTTCATTGGTGTGAAAAAGATATTCACAACCATCAACTTAGTTTTCAAAAGAAAATCGCTCAGCTGAGTGAAAAATCTTCTGATCCTAAAATTGAGCAACTGGATGATCAAAACGTGTCTTTGAAAAGTCAAATCTCAAAATATGAACAAGAACTTTTAAAAGTTAAACAGGAATATAGTGTCATATTTGATTTACTCAAAAAGACTCGACTTGAAGCATCAAACGAACTTGATCACTATCTTGCTCACACTAGAGATGTCATGAATTTTGCTGGAAATATTCGTTCTGAAAATCAAAATCTGATTCACACTATCTCTAAGTTACGGGAAATGTTAGGAAAGTATGAACAACTTCCGCCTACTGTGATTAAGAGATTAGCACCAGTCACACTTAGTAATCGTGAACCTAGAATTCCCACTGCCAAATCACAAGTTGCTAATGTGTTTCCCTCTACTGAAACAGGAATAGTTGCATCTTTTCCAAACGTCCGCACTTCACAGCCTAGGAGCACTCAATCGAAGAATAGGAAGTTGCGACCTAAGAAAAGATCAATAAGGAATGCTAAAGTAGAAGAACACCCTAGGACTCTGAATAAAACTCATGTTGCTTCCACTATAGATGTTGCGTCTGGAAAATGTAATACAAATAGTGATGTAACGAATGCTAAACCGTTAAGTACTTTTGATATTCAGTCTGATGCACCTTGTGTTATTTGTCGAAAGAGTATGAATTCTGATTGTCATGACAAATGTGTTGCTAAAGCTATAATCTCTTGATTACGGAATCCTAAGAATCAGAATACCTCTAGGCTCACTAATCATTCTAAGTCTGTGCTTGGTAAACCACCTTCTTTAGATTCTAAGGCAACCATTGCTATCACAATAGCTCCCGCTTCACCTCCTAAGAATGTAGTACCACCTAGTGCTTTCACTAAGACTAAAGCAAAGAGTAGTTATAGATGGCAGAAATGGATATACAACACACTAGGATTTAAATGGATGCCTAAAATTATCAATGTGTGTATGTCTAACATATCTGCTTCGGAACCCTCTCACATTTCGGGTTCCACATCTACTTCTATTCCATCTGTGTCGTCTGTGTGTAATGCAGGTGATACAGATCATTCTCTGGATTGTTGATAGCGGATGTTCCCGACACATGACAGGCAACCTTAAACTGTTATCCAACTTTATTGCAAAGTTCATTGGCACTGTCAGATTCGGGAACGATCACTTCGCAGCCATCATGGGCTACGGAGATTATGTCAATGGGAACATCGAAATCAGCAGGGTTTACTATGTGGAAGGCCTCGGTCACAATCTGTTTTCAGTAGGTCAATTTTGTGATGGAGATTTGGAGGTTGCTTTCAGGGAGAAAACTTGTTTCATTCGTGATCTACAAGGAAATGACCTTATGTCTGGCTCGCGTAATTCTAGTCTCTACACTATCTCTATGCAAGACATGGTTGCTTCCTCTCCCATTTGCTTACTTTCAAAGGCAACATCTACAAAATCCTGGCTATGGCACCGTCGTTTCTCACATCTAAACTTTCAAACCATCACCAACCTTGCTCGACACAAACTAGTTGAAGGACTCCCACGATTCCGGTATTCAAAAGATCACCTTTGCTCAGCCTGTGAACAAGGGAAAAGCACTCGTGCTCATTTTCCTTCAAAGGTGGAACACAGCTCTCAGCATGTGCTACATCTTCTTCACATGGATTTGTGTGGCCCAATGCGCGTGCAAACGATCAATGGAAAACGCTACATCTTAGTAATTGTTGATGACTACTCACGATGGACTTGGGTCTACTTTCTTCGAAGCAAAGACCAAGCTCCACAAATGATCATCACCTTTCTCACAAAAATACAGGTTCAGCTCTGCAACACCGTCAGAATAATCAGAACAGACAAAGGAACTGAATTTGTTAACAAAACCCTTCGTGAATTCTATGAGAAAGTGGGAATTCAGCATCAAACATCTATTGCACGTACACCTGAACAAAACGGAGTTGTTGAACGACGAAACCGAACGTTAGTGGAAGCTGCAAGAACAATGTTAATCAATGCTAAACTTCAAGATTACTTATGGGCAGAAGCTGTATCTACTGCATGCTATACTCAAAACCGTTCTATGATCACAAAACGCCACAACAAAACACCTTTCGAGCTTGTCCACAACTATAAACCGAACCTCAAACACTTTCATGTATTTGGATCCCTTTGCTATCCGAATAATGATCGTGATGATTTTGGAAAGCTCAAAGCCAAAGCTGATATTGGAGTCTTTATTGGATACTGTGACAATTCTAAAGGTTTCCGAATCTGGAATCGTCGAACTAAGGAGGTAATGGAAACGATTCATGCTCATTTCGATGAACTCACAGAAATGGCTTCTGAGTATAACAGCTTAGAACCCGGTCACAACCGTTTAAACTTCCCTCAACCCACATCATCAGCTGCACAAAGCCCCCAGCTAACTCGTCAACAAATGGAAAGGTTATTTGCTCCTCTGTTCTGTGACGATATTGATGAACGTGCTCCAGGTGTATCCGCTGTTTCCGCTGCACAACCTGATAATATTCTTATACCTGATACACCTGCTACAACAACTACTGTTGAAGATGCACCTACACCAGTTGACTCCAACACAACAGTTGAACACACCGCTTCCAACAATGATGAACCAGCTGATGATATTCTGAATGAAGTACCCCCACCTGCAGATTTTGATCCAAATACGTTCTTCAACCCGTTTGCTAATGAGACTGCTGCACCTGATGTCGCAGAATCTTCAACAAACCATTTGAATCCTCAGAATCTGCACAATGTATACCAACATCAACCCTCTACACACCGATGGACAAAAGACCATCCTCTGGCTAACATTATTGGCAACCCGAATCAACCAGTCGTTACGAGACAACGTCTTCACACAGATGGTGAACATTGCATTTATGCTCTCACTGTCTGCCAATCTGAGCCTAAAAACATTAAAGACGCAATGACAAAAGACAACTGGATTGAATCCATGCAGGAAGAACTCAACCAATTCAAACGTCTTGAAGTATGGGAACTGGTTGAAAGACCAACAGGGGTCTACGTCATTGGTCTAAAATGGATTTGGAAAAACAAATTGGATGCTGAAGGGAATGTCATCCGAAACAAGTCACGTCTAGTTGCTAAGGGTTATCGTCAGGAAGAGGGAATAGATTTTGAAGAATCTTTTGCTCCGGTTGCTCATCTTGAGGCTGTTCGGATATTTCTCGCGTTCGCAGCTCATATGAATATGACGGTCTATCAGATGGATGTCAAAACGGCATTTCTCAATGGACAACTTAAAGAAACGGTCTATGTCAGCCAACCAGATGGATTCGTTGATCCTGAGTTCCCGAACCATGTCTACAAACTGAACAAAGCTCTTTATGGTCTCAAACAAGCCCCTCGGGCATGGTACGATAAGCTATCATCTTTCCTCATTGCCAATAATTTCACCAAAGGCTCGGTTGACCCAACTCTTTTTATACAATATCACGGGGCACACATCTTAATTGTTCAAATTTACGTGGATGACATCATTTTTGGGTCTACACATAAAAAGTTTTCAATCGCTTTTGCAAAACTAATGAAGAAACATTTTGAAATGTCCATGATGGGTGAACTTACGTTCTTTCTAGGACTGCAAGTTCATCAATCACCTCGTGGTATTTTCCTGAGTTAGTCCAAATATGCCCTTGAACTGTTAAACAAATATGGAATGACAACCTGTGACACTTATGCCACACCAATGGCTCATACCAAGAAGTTAGATGCTGATTTACATGGGAAATTAGTTGACCCTACCAAATACCGAAGTATTATTGGGTCTCTCATGTATCTAACAGCTAGCAGACCTGATATTGTCTTTGCCGTTTATCTATGCTCCCGTTATCAGTCGCGACCAACTGAAACCCACCTCTCTGAGGCTAAAAGAATCCTCCGATACATCAAGGGAACCATTAACTTGGGGATCTGGTATCCGAAGGATTCTGGTTTTGAACTAATCGCTTTTTCAGACGTTGATCACGCAGGATGCTTAGACTCAAGGAAAAGTACTTCAGGAGCTCTACAATTTCTCGGTGATAAACTGGTGTCTTGGCAATCAAAGAAGCAGGACTGTACATCGCTGTCTTCAACAGAAGCAGAATATGTAGCCATGTCCGCATGTTGTGCTCAAGTCATCTGGATGAGAACACAACTCAAAGACTATGGTTACGTATTTGACAGAATCCCGATGTACTGCGACAATCGGAGTGCCATTGCGATCTCGTGCAACTCAGTTCAGCACTCGAAATCAAAGCACATCGATCTACGCTATCATTTCATCAAGGACCACGTGGAACAGGGTACCGTTGAATTATACTTTGTGGGTACTGAATACCAATTGGCAGATCTGCTCACCAAAGCCTTGCCTCCCGCTAGGTTTAATGAGTTGGTCCACCGAATTGGTATGAGGTGTTTGACTCAAGAGGAATTGGATGACCTCTTAAAACAGTCTTAAAAACCTGTCAAACACCAAAACATCTTCTGTAAATATCTTTTCAAAAACAAAATACAAAAATATAAAATCCGATAAAACAACAAAAATATTCTCCTAATCTATAATTCTTTCAACATGGCAAGTACATTTCTTCCGTCAACACTTTAATATTTCAAAATTCAATATTTTTCCGATCAAGTGTTGAGGGGGAGAAAATAATCTCTTAACTGTTTCAAAACATCTGTGTACTTGGATGTTATCACATCTCGGTTGATTCTTTTACAAATGGTGGTACACTTTCTGGTTCAAAGACACTCCTCGGACTTAAATTAATAACCTTTCATTATTTTTCTCAAGTCGAGGGGGAGTGTTGTCATGTTTCTTTCCTAAAAACTTTGTTTGGTAACCAAAATGGAAGTTAAAAGGTTTTGTTTGAAAAAGGAAAAGGTGGAGGGACCAAAACTGTCAAAAGGTTAAACTCCCTTTTAATAAAACACCCTCCCACCTACTTTCACTTCTCATTTATTGCAAAAATACCTAAAACCATCCTACGCTTAAAATTCACTCAAGAAAACCGTGTTTTTGATCTTCATCTTGTAAGTGTTTTCGTGATCACAACATGTTTTTATGATAAGGTTTTGAATTTCATGTAAATCCTACGGTTAAAACGTTTTCTACGCATGATTAGGTGTTCTACGCTTATGCGTAAGAACACACAATCAATATGTGTGTGTTTGTGGTGAAATGATTTGTGTCAAAACGTTCATAATACATCAATGATACCATTTTAACCATCAAAATCCACCCAGAAACACGAATTGATGATTTTTGAAAATTAGGGTTTATGAGTCGAATTGGGAATTTTCGAATGTGAAGTATGTTGGTCAAAAAGATTGTTGTGTTATGCTTATGTGCTGTTGAATTGATGATATCCATGCCTTATAACCACCTAGAAACCTTAATTGATTCAGAATTAGGAATTAGGGTTTAATGTTCTAAAATTTGGGTATTTTTGATTCACTGCAAACTAAGTGTTAAGATTTGGTCAATATGCTCTCACAACATCTAAGATATACCAGAAAAACTTTGGTGCATAATCCATGGCTAAAATTCATACGCGTAGATTTAGGGTTTTAAAATTACGCGTAAGAGTTTCTACGCGTAACTGAAAAAATGTCCAATTGTGTTTTGATCTGTCATAAACTGAATGCTATGTGTTAATCATTGATGATGTGATGCTTTATTTCAGGCTTGCAACACTTAATATTCAGAATCAAGGTTGTTGTTAATCTACGCATAAGGATCACCTTACGCGTAGCTTGTTATGCGTAAGATTAGTCTTACGCGTAGCGTCTACGCATAAGGTTCTACATATGGGACTACGCGTATCCTGTGAAGGATATGCGTAAACAGTGACCTCTACGCATAAGGTCAACTCTTACGAGTAGCCTTACGCGTAAGGTTAATATATGCCTACGCATAAGCTCTACGCATAAGGTCTCTTTTTCCTACGCGTAACATTTCTTACGCGTAAGTTAGGATCCTACGCGTAAGCTTACGCCTACGCATATATCATTCCTGTCTATGCATAACTTTACCAATCCTACGTATAAGCCGAGATCATACCTTCGTTATGAATTGTTACGTGTACAAACTTGTAAATAAACTAATCATATCATCACGAATCCAAAAACGTCACTAATAAACTTAAATCGTTTGATATGTTGTGAACAATAAGTGATAAAATAAACTTTAAAACTTAAAGTTAACTAACTCACGAAACATTTCACGACATCATTGAACTATTGAACATACAAGTGACTTAGGACTCGTAACAATCATTATCACTGTACATTCAATAACTAGACAATAAGACCTTCTGTTGACTAACATTATGTCTTTCGATATGTTGGTTCTTTTGGCTAATGTTATTTCAGATCACGACATGGCTGAACAAATGAATGTGGATACACCTGAAGTTCTCTCCATTGCTGATATCTATCCTCATGGCTATCCAAGGAAGATAGGAAAGAACAATCTCCGTGTTGACTTTGACACCCTCACTTGCTCTGAATCTTCGTGTTTAATTGCTATTGACATTCTGAGGACTCATCCGTATCAGAACATGCTTACTCACTCTGCAACTGTTCCTGAGATCTACATCCAACAGTTCTGGAACACCATGGAAAGGGTCAAAGGACAAACTGCTGTGACGGTGACTATGAATCACAAACAAGTCACCATTACACCTGCAGACTTAAGGGCTGTTCTCCTAATTCCTGATGTCGATCCAACCAAACTATATGCCACACCTGTTGAAGAGCTCACTCTTCAATTCTTAACCGATATCGGTTATGACGAGGCTACAGGAGTAATCACCAAGCATTCTCACGTAGAGCTTAAGAGTATTCCTCAACCCTGGAGAACTCTCTACATGATCATCACCAAGTCTGTTTCTGGTCGTGACAGCGGCTATGAGTACCCTAAGCTCATGGAACTGCAAATATTCTGGGCATTGGTCAACAAGAAACACATCGCTATCGAAGCTCTGATTTGGGATGACATGATGTCATTTCTCAACAAACTTGGCTCAAAGATTCCCTACATCAGATATACTAAATTGTTGATCCAGAGAGCACTTGGACTTCATCCTGATATTCCCAAGAGGCTCAATGACCCCGACAATCACGACATGTTGACGGAACCTATTCTATCTGTCAGAATCAAGGAAACGTCTACAAAGAAACAAGGTGCTGTGCTGCCAGATTTCCTTCTAACTGAAGATGTCAGAAAGCTCGAAACGTACAAAAGGTATCTGGAAGCAGTCAGACAAGGCAAAGTTGGTCATCTCGACGAAAAATCTTCTGGAACACCTGTAAGGAGAACCAGAAAAGGAAGTGCTGGAAGTGTCACAAGTACAGATAGTCAGAGGAATGTTCCAAAGAAGAAAACTATTCCAAAGAGGAAACCTACACCTAAGAAGAAAGTTCCTTCTCTGGAAGCCACTCCGATCCCTTCCTCTACACCTGAACCACAAAGAAACCTCATGGACGAGGACTCTGAAGCTACTGACATAGATGAAGAGATCACATACTCTGAAACTGCAAAGGATGAAAATCCCTCAGTACCAACACATCCAAGTCCTCAAACTAATAAAGGAAAAGGGAAGACTCCTGCACTTGTGCCACATGATGATAGCTCTGAAGATGAAGAAGAGCAACTGGATCAATCATACAGGAAGAAGTTTCACAACGTCAGACACCTTCAAAAGGCCGAAGAATTTGCTAAAGATCAAATGGGTGGCCCCGGAGGATCAAGTGGTGCTGCCCACTCCTCACCATTTCCTGATACGGTTAATCAACCCGGTAAGGGATCTGGTGCCACCACTCTTCGGCAACAACAACAGCCTGTGGAGGATACTATCGTATATGAGTTTGAGAACCCTGAAACTAAGATGACTGAGAAAGATAAAGATGATGATTATGACAAGTTGCTTCTGGGTAGTCCCACACAGTCTCAGAAGGAAACTTCTGAACCGCCTAAGGACCCCAAGCCTCCTCATGTCTCCTCCTCATCAGACTCATCATCTCAATCATCACCACCACCATCAACGAAGTCAACCAGATCATCATCCAAATCAGTGAAGAAACCACCTAAATCTTGGATTTCTCAGTCTCATGAAAGAATTGTGAAAGCTGTCCAACAAGTCAGAAAGAAGGACATACTTTACAGAAAACTGAATTGGTTTGCTGACCAAATTCAGTACTTAAATGATGAGAAAGACAAGATGGAGAAAGAAAGGGAATTTGTTCAGAAGTTCATGAAGAGTCATCGAAAAGAGGAACTGAACGAAATGATCGAAGGTTACACTAACAAGTACCTTCAGGATATCATTCCTAAAGTCCAAAAGGAACTGGAGAAGACACCAAGAGATCATACCCACAAGTTTCTTCTCGACACTGTCCCTGGTGTGACTAGAGAAGTATTTTCCAGACAACTCACCCCTAACATCGTCGCATTGGTTAAACATACAATGGCCAAAGAAGCTGATCTCTCTGAATCTGAGTTAATCGCTAAACTAGTGATGCAAATGTCAAAGCGATCTGGAACGTTTACTTCGGATGAAGCTAAATTTTTCGAAAATCTACTTGATTTTCAACTCAGATCATCATGCAAGGAGTCAGCTGATCAACCCAAACGACCAAGAGATGACGATGATAAGGATAAGGACTCTGCACTTAAACGTCAGAAGCAGTCTGGTAAATCCATTTCGATGCCACCTCCTCCACCACGGACTTCTTCTCAACAAAAGTATCCTCCACCTCGGTCTTCTACTGATAAACCTCGGGACGATTCCGAGTTACCGCCCCTGACTCATAAAACAGGTGATTACTTTGAGTATACGGGTGGTGACGATGAAGAGGTCCTTGAGCCCCGACAACAACCCACCTCACCCAAACAAGTGCAGAAACCAGTATCATCATCAAGGCCTTCCAAAAAGAAGAAGAAGACGACTCAGCCTGGAGTCGTATCATGGCTAGATGACGATAAAACCGAAGAGTTTGAATGGTTCTCCACACTTGTCAATCAAACTCCCTACCCTGATGAAGGTCAAGAATTGGTAGACGGTTCTACATTGGAGCACGCAAAACTTTTGCAAGAAAAGTTCCATGTGAAGAAAATGACGAAATCTGAGTTGAAGCAAATAAAAAATGAAGCGTTTCAACTTCTACAAGACAGCTCTGAAAGCGCCCTCGAGGTCGAATATCATCTTGAGAACATCGCTCGAGCTATGTCTAACAACATGGATTGGCTCAATCCGGAAGCAAACATTGACTTCACACAAAGGGACAACCCTCCATACTACACCGATTGGACCAAACCCCTACCGATACTTCTTTAACAGAGACCTAGATTTTCTCTTACACGGTAGCGATGGTTCGCGAAAATACGCTACATCATTGACTCTTCCATTCCCAGCGGCTATTTACTCAAACTGCATAGCTATCGAGGAACGTGCAAATCACTTGTTTTCTGACAACGTGCAAGCATACGACCAAGATGCATTGTATGGGATTCATCATTGGCCTGAACGCCAAAGAATCTACTACAGAAGCTGCCTGGTTCAGAAGTCTCAACATGCAGTGTATAGTTCTAAGGACATCGTGGCCATCAAACACATTGATCTCAAGTCTAAGTGGGACTACACATTCTTGAAGAATATCATAGTCAAACGACAAGATGAACAGGACTATGGATTCTCCGAGGCTGACTTTGAGAACTTGTCCCTCAACGACATCGAAGACATGTACCTTGCCAAAGTACAGGGTCGTATGAGACAATTCTCGACTGAAGTTCAACGTGAATTTATCAAGTCAGTTCTCATCTTCATTAGACGCATCGTGATCAAAGAACGTGTTGAAGATATCCAGATGGCTGTTGAATCTTATCAGACGCGTGTCAACCTCACTCCTCCAATGCTTACTCTTCCCGATCTCAACCAGCTATCTCAATATACACTCATCAGCAAACCTTTCGGCGTTGTTTACCATAGTGAACTTCAAAGAAACTGCTTAATGGCGTGTAGTGAGCTCCACAAATTTGGGGATCATATGTTGAAGCTGGTTAGGGATGGATTGGCGTACAGGTTGAAGGATATACGCCTGAAAGTTGGGTCTCCTAAGCGCTGGAATTCTCAGGAAAGGAGGGATGTGAGACGTATCATCACCATGATTGATGAACGGTTGTTCAGAAGGGATCAGTTCAGACGATTGGAGAGCTATGTTGGTGGTCGACCCAGGAGAAACATCACCGGCTTTCAACGCCCTGTGCGCACTCTTGGGAACATCACTGCACTTCCTGGTACCCCTTAAATGGTTTCCTTCATATAATTTTGGATGTGTGATTATATATGTCTATGGCTTGTGCACACATAACAGTGTACAACCCGTAATTGTCAAGAAAGGACCCTGTGGTACGCCTCAGTGCCACAATCCTTATAAAAGGAGCGAAAGCTTCTTATTTTTGAGTAAAACCTATCAAACCTTTCAATTTTCAAGGTTTTGCTCAAAAAGACAAGTACTTCCCCATATGATTTTAAAACCTCAACCGTTTATATCACTAGTTGAGGGGGAGTATTTGAATTAAAACTTTGTTCAGAAATTGTTCATAGTGGTCATCTTCCCGCAACACTCGAAATAGTCATATTTATTGTCAAGCGTTTAAAAATAACATTTTATATGCCATTTTTGAGGGGGAGAAAATTGTGTGATAAGAAATATGTTGTACAAAATGCAAATGAATCTGTGTACCTCAGACTTAACCTATGAATTGACGGTACTAAACTGTTAGTAACTCGAAAATACTTGTCCTGGATGGGTAATAATTTCAAGCTAGTTCGCTAGTAATGTAAACGTGTCTCGCAAAGGACTTGTCCAAGTAGAAAGTACCATTCGAGAAACTGTTGATAGACATGAACTCTGACGGGTATGACAACCTTTCGAGGTTTGTCTACACCTTCAAGGTAGTTATTAGAGCTAGTTGTCACCTAAAAACTGACAATGTAACTCTTTAACTATGCAACGTAACCGTGTCTCGTGGGGGATCGTCTATCTTTAGTGGATCAATTCAAAAAGTGCGCGCTCTTTCCTCACTGTGCATTTAACCATTAAATCTATTAAGCACATGTGGAGGGGGAGTATTTATGCAAAATATCATCTCTCACTGTGGTTCAAACATGTTTTTCATTAACAAACCCTTTGAGAGATATTTTCACAAACAGTGGTTTTAATGGCAAACATAGGTTAGTCATGGAGTTATAAGGTGACTAAGGTTAGGAATAACCGTCCTATGATCCGCCAGAGCCGGAGGGATCTACCAAAGGACACTACCATTAGTTAGTGTTAGAAGTCCTTAGGAGTGACTGTAAAAAGGAGAAAATGAGAATTGGAGAAAGAAGGAGTTGAAGAATCAAAAAGAAATGTAAAGTAAAGGGTGAAAAGAAACAGCCCTCCAGATTATTCAACTTAGGGCAGACACCGGGTTCAATTCATATGCTACTGGTTGTCACTTAGTGACACCGGTATTGAAGATTAAAAGTCGTCATGGACCCAGTGACGCATGCACTAAACCTTCTTAGCCACTCAAGTTTTTCTAAACAGAAGCTTGTTTCATTCTCACAGGGAACCCTACGTAAACTATTGGCTTTCTCTTAGAGATCGCTGGTATTGAAGAAGGAGACCCTCTCCCTAGTCTCCGCTCAGGAAAACCAAAACGCACTATTGAGTCTAGAGCCACGAGATTCATCAAAAGATCTCTTAGGAACACTTGACATTTAATCACTTGATGATCAACAATAAGATCATCAGTGGTTCATATCGAGTCCTTCACAGATCTTAGCAATCTGTCGAGAACATTTATGAGAGGTTCACATCTGTGATCCTCAGTGATTGAATGGAAACGCCTGCCAGGGTCAACATCAAACAGCCCTGACAGCAGGTCACTTCGGTAACTCCCCGTGGATTACGCGGAGTGTGTCTCAATCGGTCTACAGTCGTGAGGTGATGCTTCGGTGTACCTCAGCGACTCATCTGAACTGTAGATGTACTTCGGTACATCGCGTTATCTCACTTGTGGGACTCCAGTTCAGGAACGGCCTTTGTAAGAATTAGAGTTGTGTTTTCACACTATGCTGTTAACACTCTCGAAGTTCAAACTTGTAAGTGCCGAAAACCACTTATTACTAACCGTTTGACATGTTTTCTTCTTATGGAAGCTCCGGAGCGGGATGATCGTGCTGATTCTTCTCATGCTCACGCCAACTTCATCACTAATGGAAGTTCTATTCGAATGCAACACAACAGTCAGAATGATTCTTCATCAATCAAAGAATCTACAAAGTCAAAGACTTACAGAACTTCATCAGTATTGATTTCCAACGTCAAAGAGCGTGTGAGCATGTTGAAGAATGACGTGGAGACACTGGAGCAGCGAAGCAGACCTGAGGCAGACTGATGCAGACAACAACATACTATCACTTTCACCACAAAGAACAATGATCAAAGAACAAAGTTAATGATGACGTCGAAGCATAACTGTTCAAAGATAACTATCTCTCTACACTGGGGAGACTGTTCGAATCAAGACAATTCCTCTCACAAGAAAGAAGATTGTCAGAAGACGTCACAACTACTATTACATCAACGCCTTCACCGTTTACATTCATATATACTTGAGGGGGAGATTGTTGGAATGACTCCTAAACAGTATTTCAAGTATTTATATTTCATATGTAATAGGTAGCTTTATTATGGCCTTTATGTTTGTTTAAGGTCAAGCTTATGTAGAAGGCCCATAAGCTTAGGCCCAAGCCCACATAAGAAAGGATGGGAACTAGGAGTGTTGCCCTAGCTTCCCTCCTATAAATAATCTTGTAAACCCTCACTTGAGGGTTGGTTGTTCAAGTTTTCCTTTCATTCACTATATTACGCATAACCGTCTCATATTATTGTGTGTGTGTGTTTGGTTCTTGTTCAATCGCCTCATCTCCTTTCTTTATAACTTGTGTTTGTAAAACTAGTGACCTAACAATAATAAAGGACATGATAGTGCATATAGGAAAATTGACTATTTTGGCGGATTTCCATGTCCTTGATATGGCTAGTGAGCGTACATGCCCATTGTTAGTTGGAAGAGGATTCTTAGCTACCGCTAGTGCTATAATTGATTGTAAGATGTTCAAAATTACAGTAGGAGAAGGATACAATAGGTCAATCTACGATGTCAAAAAGCATGCTTATGACATTGATGAGGAACAAATCCCTCATGGGATAGCTTTGGATAGGAAACCATCGAGATATGGACCTTGTATCAATGGATATTTTATAGGACCTCAACGCCCATTTTATATGGATGAAATTTTTTTAAATAAAGCTCACACTATTGAACAACAATTGGCTATGGACATTGAGATAGATCCATTTGAGGATCCCTTAGTATTTAGAAAGATGATTGAATTCCTAAGAGCCTTGCCAATTAACTTAGGGATGAATTGGTGGAAAAAAGAGAGTTCAAAGAAGAAATGGAATTGGAACAAGCCACCAAAACATGGAGATGGATCATGGCATATATAGATGACATTATATGATCCCGATGGTGAAAATTTTGAGAAGTCATACCGAACAAAACGTACTAATAGAAAACTAAAAAAAATTTAATCCAAAAGATATCATCGATGAGGCCCTTACTCACATAGGCTAGTACGTTATGACTTTGAGTCTAGATACAAGACTCGTAAATAAAGAAAATCGCTTCTTGGGAGGCAACCCATGTTTATTTGTTTGATTATTTATTTGTGTGTCATATATGCCTCCTCATTATTGTTTAATTTTCATGTTTCAAATACTATTGTAAAAATGCTTTGTTTTGTTTTTAAACTCGTTTTAATTACATCTAAAGGTATTTTGCAATAAGATAAGTGTAGGGAAGAACACATTTTTTTATTAGAAAAAAATTAAACATGAAATTACCAATACATGATGAGCATATATTTATGTGTTTGTTTGAGTCAAATGCTTGTATCGAGTCACAATGGCTGTTTTGTAGTAATTTATAGGTTCTAAAGAGGTAACACTTTCCAGAAATTTTCGAGAAAAAAAAGTTTAAAATTCTGTCATGTCAATCCCGACGGCGTCAGGATCTATAACCTGACGGTGTCAGGTACTGTAGCAAATAGTTTTCCAGATTTTTGGTTTTCTGTCGAAAATGCATTTCTAAAATTTTCCAGAATTTTTAGTTTTCCAAGAACTTGCAAAAATATATTTTTCAAGCATTATATCTTATTCGCTTTCTAGTTTAGATTTGTTTTATATATAGTTTTACCATCGATTTTACGTGAGGTTTAGTGTTCATTTTCTTAGAATTTACAGGTTATATTGGACAAGAAGATACGAGTACACAATGGGAGAAAAACTTCTGATTGACTTATTCTTCTTGGAGGAGAATTTAACCTTGATTATACACCGATCATACCGATCTAATCATGGGAGTACTAGTTTCTTTCTCTTTTATTTACTTTCTATTATCATAACCATGATACTTTCAGGGAACATTGGGGACAATGTTCATTTGATGTGTAAGGAGGGAAAAAAGGGATACCTTAGAAACTATTTGCTCACTTTTAATTTGTCTTGTCCTTAGTAATAGTGTAATAAACTAAAAGAAATACTTGTTAGGGTAATTTTAGCACCAAATTTTTTTATGTTTTATGACATTTATGAGCAAAACTTTAGTCTTAATAAAGCGTCCTATGGATAAGAGTTATACGACTACTACAAAAACCCTTAACACTCAAATTCCACCTGAAAATGTGAGGTTCGACTTTAGATATATAGGATAAAAGTATTCACTTTTAATGCTTATGAGTATACCGATAGTATATAGATTCTAGAACTTGTTTTTGGATGCATTCCTAGATCGCTAGTGAGACTACATTCGTGTAGTTAGGATTTACTAAATATTAAGAGGAATTAGGATAACCCTTGTTTCAAACATGTTTAAATAATTACATTTGCCACATTGGTTAAGTAATTACCCCACACATTTGAGATGTACTCATTTTTAGTACATGATACCCCTAGTTAACCCCTCAGAGCCTATCTTTTCGCGGTTCTCGTGATGTTCTGGTTTCTAGAATATCAATGAAGAACATTGTTTACAATCCACCCTAAATGTTACACCCAAATCGCCATAGCCTTCCTTTTATTCACTCATCTTTAGTGCATTATTATAATATGTGTAAACCCTTAGTTCAATTATCTAGTTGATTACATGGTTGCTAAGTCGAGTCATATCTTGTGTAAATATAGGTTTGGGACGATTGGGACTCATGGGTTAAGTAGTATTTTATGAAGTAACGGGAAGGAATGTCAAATTTAATTTCCCTTATCTACATAATTAATTGCTCCAAGTATTTTGATCCTCGCAATTCGGGTCATTGGTCTATTTTAATAAAAACTCAAGTTAGGGAGGTTGCTATAAATCCCTTTAGTATGATGTTATGTTTTGCGGATGTTAGAGTAAGAATGTTTGGAAAAAAAGAAAAAAAAAAGAAAAAAATGAGAGAGAAAAACATATGGGCTACCATATCGCTTTTATCTTTTATCTTTTATCATTTATATTTATTTAAGTCAAGAAAGTGTCAAGAAAAATACAAAAATATTTAGTTCAGTAAGTCGAGTCTTGGCTTAGCAATGCCTCGTTTTACATGTAATTAACTTAGATTTTTGACTTATTACTAGTAAATTCGCCATATCCAAAAAAACCCGTGTTTTTCCATACCCGTACACCTAACATTACAACCCTTTAAAAGCCATTTTTGATAGTTTATCTTAGGTGCTTACACGAAAGCGGTGAAGGTTTGATCTAATCTCAAGCCTATGGTAATCTATGTGTTATGACAGGGAGAGAGTGTTATTTTCCATTTCCATACATGTTATATTCATTATACACCCGAGAGATGAGAGAATCCCAACACCATATGTGAGATGCTAGTGTATAATTTATGTTCTTGTTATGACTATTATAGAGCTTGTATTTATTGTAAACTATTTTAAACCAATGTTAAATGACCCCAAACTTGTAAATTGATTGGATAAAAGTATATTTTCTTGAGGACAAGCAAATCCCAAGTATAGGGATATTCGATAAGGATTTAAAACGTACATTTTTTAGGGTCATTTAAGCCCTTAACTACTGTACTTATATTAAAATATTGCCTAAATTCGTTCCTTTTTACTTTTTAGGTACTTTTGAAGCAAAAGCTGGAAATCATGCATATTTGGATGAAAAGGGATAAAATTTGAAGAAAACGACCAAGTCATGAAAATTCTAGAAAAAGGCACCAGACGGCGTCAGAACCTACAAGGTGACGCCTTCACTTTCAAATTAAAGTATCAAAACTGCCCAGATTTTACTAGTGACGACTCAGTGGAAAAATTAATAAATAACAAGTGACGCCGTCACTTGGCAAAAGAGCTAAAATTCTCTATGAACATTATAAGGTGACGGCCTAGAAAAATCATAAAGAGACGGCGTCAGAGATTATGGGACGACGTCTGAAGGCATAAAGCGACCCCGTCACAAGACTGACTTGGAATAGACAAAACCCTAATGGCGGCGACTTGACAACGACACAGTTATAAAGTCACGCCATCGCAAGTGTAATACTATATATAGTTTTAGAATTTTCAGCATTTAGTGTGCACACTTTGGAAGAAAAGTTGATGTTTGAGTTTTCTAGTTTTTTACAGTAACTTAGGGTTTTTATACCCTCATTCCACAAGAGATAAGTCTCTTGATTACTTCTATCATTATGTTTAATTCAAGCTCGATTATCATTATTTGTTTCATTATCTTTTTCATGTCTAGCTAATTTAATTTAGTGTTTGCTTAGATCTAATGAAACCTAGTTGTTATCTATTGACTGTTGTCTCTTGTTTAAGGAGTTGTTACACGTTAGGCTAGGAAAACTTGCTTCTTCCGTTAGTGTTGCGAGCTTGAACGTCCTAAAAAACGTATTCATGTCCTAGAGTGCACTAGTTGACTTTTCGTTGTGTTTATTGCGTGAATTGTGGTTGTTATCAATTACATTCATAGAAATAGGGCATTTGGCACCTCCCTACAATCTTAGGAATACAATGCGCTAATTAAACAAGGATGTGACAATTCGACTAATTAATAGGAGATAACTAGGGAGTAGTGAAATTTAAGTGAACATGCTTTTACCTATCATTTGAATTTTTCATTTAATTTACTTGTCATTTAGTTTAATTATTAGTTTTAATTAATAGTTTTAGAAGTTGATAATCAAACCCCCAATAAAACACTGAGATTTTAATTGCTTTTATAAAATATAAAAAGATAAAAAGAATCATCTCTCACCTTAGAACTATTCGTCATACATCTCAACCTTCCAAACACTATTCCCCTAGAAAATGATCAATCCCCTGTGTCTTACCTATATATACTACAACGGTTAGGTACACTGCCTCAGATGATTGTAAAACTTCGTTGTGAGGTTTGCAATATCCGCATCAGGTTACTTCAGTGGCTTACCTGGATAGTTGTACGTGTGTTTGTGTCATCCTATACAGAAACAACCCTTGTGAAGATTCGAATAATGTTAGCACAGTATGATATAAATACTCTCGATATCCAAACTTGTAAGTGCTGGAAATCCTGCCAAGGAGATTCCTTTTATGAATCGATTCCTGAAGACGTAGGTCTTTACTTGGATTTATCCAGTGTATTGATAACTGTCCTTAACGGGATTCAGATGGATGATGTACTCAACCAAAGTGAATGGAATCAAGACGTTGATCAGGTAAAATAATCATAGTAGAATGATTCTCTAAGAAAATATCCACAATGATCGATTAGCCACACGTGATTATTAGCTACCTTATTTGTGCAGGTACTGATGAAAGTCACCTTGAAGGACCGTATATCATCACTATGTTCATCAACATCTTCAACTCCACATACTCATACTCATAGGACTCATCATTGTCAAAGTTCAAGATAACGACAATGTTAATACAAATAAACCGTAAAAAAGTTTATTAATATTTTGCGATCTCTTTGTGTTTTGTTGATAACAAATATAATGTTATATTAAGTACAATTTTAAGGATACGTGTTATTTTTGTAAAGCATTTACATATAGCCATTTAATACAAATTGTTGTAATAAATCATTTGTTGTAATAGTTTATTAGGATGGGTAAAAATCACAACCCATGGATCATATCCATAACCCATGGTATTAACCAATACCCACTTGACTAGATAAATTGTATCTAAAAGAATACCCATGGACCAACCCATAACCCATGACCCATGACCCATAACCAAAAAACCCATGGGCAAAGAGGAGCGTCCCACGGATCCCTAGGATTACACTAGACGGATCCCTTGTGGGAGGGATTCGTGGGATCCGGGGAACACTGGCAAGTTTTGCCTGTAAATAGAGAGCCATTTCTTCATTCTAACTCACCCCTCTTCTTACTAATTCTCTCATATACTCTCATTCTCTTCTAACAAAAGATCACTTGATCTAGAGAGTACTTCTTTCTTTCTTTCTTTCTTTAGTGATTCTCATATAGGTCCTTCTCTAAGGCGAGATCACGAGCATCCTACATGTAAAGCCCCTTTTATCACGTATACCTTATCACAAATACTCACGAACCAAACACCCACGTTATACACAAGGATGTTATGCGTAAGATGAAGCAAGAAAGATTAAGATGAGAGATGGTGACTTGAATGATATATTAGGCGTGTATGTTTAGAGAGATAAAGGAAAGAAGATGAAAACAGTAAGATGTTATATTGCTTCAAAGGAAAACACACACACACACACACACACTCAAGCACACCCCTCAAATGAGACTTTGAGGGGTTTATATAGTACAAGTAGAAGATGCCCTAATGGGCTTGGCATGGTCTCGTTTGGATTGGATTGGACATGGATTGATATAAGGCTAGCTTAACATAACTTCTAACCAATTAGCTTAGCCTAATCCACGAGCCCGTTGGCTATTCTATCACGATATCTAACATGCGTTACAAAGTTCCTAATCGTGAATGATTATCACTTCTAATAGTTTTTATTAGAAGTGATGGTCATTCACGATTAGGAACTTTGTAACGCATGTTAGATATCATGATAGAATAGTCAACGGGCTCGTGGATTGGGCTAAGCTAATTGGTTAAAAGTTATGTTAAGCTAGCCTTATATCAATCCATGTCCAATCCAATCCAAACGAGCCCATGCCAAGCCCATTAGGGCATCTTCTACTTGTACTATATAAACCCATCAAAGTCTCATTTGAGGGGTGTGCTTGAGTGTGTGTGTGTGTGTGTTTTCCTTTGAAGCAATATAACATCTTATTGTTTTCATCTTCTTTCCTTTATCTCTCTAAACATACACGCCTAATATATCATTCAAGTCACCATCTCTCATCTTAATCTTTCTTGCTTCATCTTACGCATAACATCCTTGTGTATAACGTGGGTGTTTGGTTCGTGAGTATTTGTGATAAGGTATACGTGATAAAAGGGGCTTTACAATTGGTATAACGAGCCAGGTTGTTGTTTTTATAGATTTGTGTGGTTTCAAATGTTTGTTTAAACTGTTTTTAACCAGTTTTTATGTGCCGGAAATTTTTTTTTCCATCTTTTGAGGTTAACAGTTTATTCACTTGTATTTGTATCATATTGATCAAAAACGAAAAAAGTCAACAAATTTTATTAGCAGTCTCAAGGTTCTGTTTCTTGTCCAAGATTCAGGTTCTTGGTAAGATATGTTTTTGTGACTTATTTTTGTACCAAACTCGTGACAATTTTTGTGGTCAACTGGTCGTCAACGTGGTCAAATGGGTAATATTGGAAGCGTTTTCTGCAAATATATCTGGGTTTCTTTATGCTGAACGGAAAAATGGTCGGAAAAACTCGCCGGAAAAAAAGTCAAATGGTCAAAACCCTAGTTTCTTACGCATAAGGAGCATCTTCAGAAATATTACGCATAACTGTGAAGTTATGCGTAGGAATTGTTAGGCGTAATATTTATGCATAACCTTGACCATGCTTACGCATAAGACTTCTGAGCTTACGCATAAGGGTTTTTATGGCCAAGCCTTTACGCTTAAAAGTTGTTTACGCATAAGACTCTACGACCATCCTTTACGCCTAAGACTTCTTGACAGAAAAACGAGATGAAAAGAAGACCATGACTGTTTGACTCAAACCAAATAATGTACCACATATGAACGACTTCAGTTTCAACATCATAAGTCCCATTTCATTACCAAATCCAACTAAAACCTACACCCTTCAACTACGCATATCTCAACAACAAAAACAATAACCCATCTCATCCTACTTTACCATGACTCGTAACATAAATATAAAGTATACCAAAGATCTCAGCTTGTTCCTTTTTCGCGTGGTAGATCTAACAACGAAAGAACTTTACAGATCTTTAAACACACGATTAGAACTTCGTCATCATCGATCTAATGTTGGAAGCATAGCTTCAATGAATATCCGAATATAAAAGATAAAGTATTTAACAAGCATGTTAACCCTTTTTCTTGATTCGATCAATGACCAAATACATGAGATCACAACAAACGAAACCTACCCGAGACCCCATTTGGATCTTGAAGCCTTTCTCTTACTTTCTTGATTCGAACCGAGCAGCAACTGAAGTCATAATTGATATTGAGTTCGTGTTTGTGTTTACGTTTTGTGATTGGGATTGAGTTTTTGATGATGATAAGATGAGATATTTTTTGATGGTGATACCTGAGTTTAAGATGAGATTTGCGTATTTGGTGAGAGGATAAGTTAGATGGGAGGCGTTGTTTAACATAGGCGTGTATTAAGGGTTAGGTCAACTGATAAGTGAGTAAAAATTCCCAGTTATATCACTTAGATAATGGATCGGGTATGATTTAACAAGTTTTGGATCGGGTTTCTTCTTATACCAGACAGGACGAGTGGGCTGAAGTGCTGAACAGTGGGCTTGATTGTATAACTGGACTACAGTTTCAAACGTATTAATGTCTACAAAAAATTGCTATCCGAATTTCTTTGAAAATTTTTGGATACAATTTTTTATTAATAGAGTGGTATTTTGGTTCACGAGTATATATGTTCACGGCTAAAGGTTTCGATTCATTTCTAATGTGACCACGGAGATGACTCTTTATTATTTATTTGGGTGTGAAGTGACGTTTGACTAGCGAGTTTACTTATTTCGTCTTCTTTCTTTCTTCCCTTCCGCGAAGATGACTTGCCTGGGCAAATATATTAAGTGTGATGAAGACTTGCTATCTAGTTACTTTTGTGATTCTTTCTCTCTTAACCCACAAAGTAGCTATCACTTTCGGTGTCTCACGTACTTGAGATACGTCAAGAGGTTTTGTACATTGGGTACACCGTTCTTTTTCACAAGGATAGTACAAGCTTAAGTAACTATTCCGGGAGATTTTACTTCATCCTCAAGTTTGTCATATTAGGTTATCCTCACATGTGGTTACTACAGACAGCCGTTGAATTTTGATACAGGGGGTTGAGATGAGTTAGACAATGTCAAATGGTATTGTTCATCGACATCTTCTCACGGGCTGATATAATTTATGATAGAATGCGTCCAGTTAATGCTTCATGTACACTATTGAATGCTGATTCCGATAAATCGTAACCCTCAGGGGAGAGAAATGTGTACATTATGGGCTGATTTGATATATGAAAGATAACTGGAATGCATTTGGTGAGATGAAGATGTTGGTATCTTATTCCCCCGAATGGACAATCTTGAAGAAGGTCGAGTCGACAGTCTTTTCTACATTTTCCGTTGCGTGTTAGAAGACTAAAGACGGTTCTAATTTATTTATCAAAAGACTTCTTCGAATTCAGGAAATTCATCAGAAAGGTTGTCAGTTTGGGGGAGAGCACTAATTAGGGGAGAGCAAAGAGGCCAGATATAATCCCAAATTAGATTTGCTCGCATTGTTCTTCTGCAAGTAAAGAGATGGCAGCTGAGAAGATTCATGAAGTTTGTAGATTGTGAAGACACTCTTGGAGCTGCTGCGCTTATCTTTTGTATTTAATTTTGCTTGTAGGGAACATTGTAAGCAACTCCCGTATGACATCACTTGGGGAGAGATTATTAGCCTCGCTAAAGTGAATTCATTACGGGAATTGCATTAATTTCTTCTTTTACTCATTCACAAGGACTAGTTTAGTCATATATGCTAAGTTAGGCTTGTAGAAGTATAAATACCCCTCCTAGTCCCAACTAGGAGGGTAGGAAGTTCACTTTGTAAAATAAGGTGTGTGTGGTTTCTTTTTCTTCTCTCTAGAAACACACACATCTTCCCCTTTTCTATTAATACAATAACCATGTCTTTCTCATTCTTTGAGCTTCCCCGACCTCTCGAACCACATGAGTCACTAGTATTATCGGTCCTACACTACAAGTCATCCAAGCAAGGGGTCCTTGATTGATTTGTTCCTCCGCAAGATTTATGTAGCAAAGATCTTGTATTTGATATTTCACATTTGTTGTGTAATAGTCGTGTTGGTTTGGTCCACCATGTTACGGACTCGGTATTTAGCTTTGTACTGGAAAAAGGTGTAAGCAACATTGTGAAGGCTTCTCCGCCAAGTTGAAGGAGTTTGTTGACATATTGCTTGAACTCTCGAGTAGGTGACTCGGGGAGTGTAGTAGGGCAAGGAAGGTGTCCTTGTAGCCGAACCACTATAAATCGGTTGTGTTATTTTTGTCCCTTGCTTTACTTTATTTACTTGCTTTATCATTAGATCTATACTTTCTCTACATCCATACGATTTCACATAATATCGAATCTGAAGTTTTTGAAACCAACTTAAAATCGACAAAACTATTCAACCCCCCTTCTAGTTTTCCACAATTGGCATCAAGAGCTAAGTTTATAAAAGTTTTAAAGTAAACCGTATTTTAAAAACTTTTCGATCACTATGGGTTCTGAAAATTACAAGGAAGGGCAATCTATGCAACGACCACCACTACTTGAAACTAATGGTTTTATATATTGGAAAAATAGATTTTAAACGTATGTGAAGTCTAAAGATATTGATCTTTGGTACATTATTGTTGAAGGCGATTTTGAGGCTACCTCAAAAGATGATAAAGGAAATTTAGTTAACATACCTCATGATAAACTAAACGATGAAATGAAGAAAAAGCTTTCTAAAAATAGTGAAGCTAAAATGGTTTTGTATAATGCTTTACCCAAAAAAGGAATTCGAAAGAATTTCTATGCTTAAAACCTCTAAAGAAATTTGGAATTCTTTAGTTGTAACTCATCAAGGTAATCAAAAAGTTAAAAATAATAAAATTGATTTATTTGTTCAACAATATGAACAATTTTCAATATCGGATGAGGAAACTATAGATCATTCATTTGCTAATTTTAATACTATTATTACATCTTTACAAGCACTTGATGAATCTTTCTCTAGCCGTAACCATGTTAGGAGATATCTAAGGGCACTTCCATCCAAGTGGAGATCCAAGGTGACGGCGATCGAAGAGTCAAAAGATTTGACAATCCTCACCCTTGATGAACTCATAGGCAACTTAAAAGTCTACGAGCTTGTCCTTGCTAAAGATTCCGAAGCCTCAAAGGTGAAAGAGAAACACAAATCTCTTGCCCTTAAAGCCAAAAAGGCTTCAAGTGATGAAGATAACTCCTCTTTGGATAGTGACGACGAGGAGTATGCTATGGCGGTAAGGGACTTTAAAAAGTTCTTTAGAAGGAAGGGAAGATACGTCAAACAACCGTATGACGACAAGAAAGGATTTCGGAAAAGCAAAGAGGACGAGAAGCCAAGGGATGATCGTGCTTGCTTTAAATGTGGGGACCCAAACCACTTTATTAGTAAGTGTCCCAAACGGGATGATCAAAAGGCGTTCGTGAGCGGCACATAGGGAATTAGCGACGAGGAGGACGAAGAAATTTGTCTCATGGCAAATGACGAGGTCGACCTAGACCCGGATGAATGGGTCAAGGATAGCGGGTGCACGAGGCACATGACCGGCAATAAAGATCTATTCTCCACATATGAATCCTTTAATGGAGGTAATGTGGTGTTTGGAAATAGCAAAAGTAATATCATCGGTAAAGGTACGATTTCTAACAAATCTCTAACCATTAACGATGTGTGTCACGTAGAAAACCTAAACTTTAATCTCTTAAGTATAGGACAAATCTGTGATAAAAAGTGCAATGTACTTTTTACCGAAACCGGTAGTAAGATATTAAAAAATGGCATAACCATAGGAAGAGGAATTAGGAAACATGGAGTCTATGTCATTAAAATCGGTAATGAACCTAAAGACAAACTGTGTCTTACCTTTGTGGATGATACTTCGACCTTATGGCATCGAAGATTGGGTCATGCCAATATGCGACTTCTTCAATCGCTATCATCCAAAGAACTAGTAAGAGATCTACCTAAGTTAAAATATGAACATCACTTTTGTGATGCTTGTAATGTAGGAAAACAAGTTCATTCTAGTCATAAAGCTAAAAACATGGTGTCTACAACTAAGTGTCTAGAATTACTACTCATGGATTTATTTGGTCCATCCGCTATCCAAAGTTATGGAGGCAACTACTACACTTTGGTTATAGTGGATGATTACTCTAGGTACACATGGACAAAATTCTTAAAGAACAAAACGGAAACGTTTAATTATTTTGAAATATTAAGCAAGAAAATCCAAAGACAACTAGGAAGTCTTATAGTGTCTATTAGAACGGATCATGGTAGGGAATTCGATAATGAAGTGCAATTTGGAGCCTTTTGTGACGCTAATGGTATTACTCACAACTTCTCGGCTCCGCACACTCCACAATTGAATGGGGTAGTTGAAAGAAAGAATAGAACCCTACAAGAAATGAGTCGAACCATGCTTAATGAGCAATCCATACCTCAAAAGTTTTGGTGCAATGTCGTTGATACTTCAACGTACATACTCAATCGAGTCTTAATTAGACCAATCTTAGGTAAAACTTCATACAAGTTACTCCGAGGCAAAAAGCCTACGTTAGATCACTTTAGAGTCTTTGGTAGCAAATGTTTTCTTCTTAACACTGAAGATTACCTTACAAAATTTGATTCTAAATCAACCGAAGGTATCTTTCTAGGTTACTCCCCTAATAGCAAAGCTTACGTCATACTAAATAAAAAAAAATGAAGGTAGAAGAGTCATTAAATGTAAAATTTGATGAAAGTCCACCCAAACCCTCTCCACCTCTTGTCGATGACGAGATTGTAGAAAGTGAAGCTATAGTAATAAAGAAAAAGATAAATGAAGAAGAAGAACCTTTAAATGATGAAGTCATAAATATTAAAGAGTCCAAAGATCACCCCGTAGATAAGGTCATAGGAAAGTTAAACGAAAGAAAATTAAGGTCTCAAGTTCAAAACCAAAGTAGCTTATTTTGTTTTGTTTCAACCATAGAACCTAATAATACACAAGAAGCCATAAAAGATGAAAGTTGGGTAATGGCTATGCAAGAAGAGTTAAATCAATTTTTTTCTAACGATGTTTGGATGCTTGTCCCTCCACCTAGTAATCAAACCATAATAGGAACCAAATTGGTTTATAAAAACAAGTTAGATGCAAACGGAGTAGTGTCTAGAAACAAGGCTAGACTCGTTGCCCAAGGGTATAACCAATAAGAAGGAATAGACTTTGATGAGACCTATGCCCCCGTGGCTAGATTAGAGTCTATAAGAATACTTCTTGTGTATGCTTGTGCTAATGATCTAAAGCTTTATCAAATGGATGTCAAAAGTGCTTTTCTAAATGGTTTTATTAATGAAGAAGTATATGTAGCTCAACCTCCGGGCTTCATCGATTTTGAAAAACCTAAACATGTGTATAAGTTAAAGAAAGCCCTTTATGGTCTTAAACAAGCTCCAAAAGCTTGGTATGATAGACTCAAGTCATTTTTAATCAAACACAACTATACCATGGGGTTAGTTGACAACACACTTTTTACTAAGAAAAGAGAGTCACATATAATCATCGTTCAAATATATGTAGATGATATTATATTCGGATCCACTTGTCAAGACATGTGTGATGATTTCTCTAAAATCATGCATGACGAGTTTGAGATGAGTATGATGGGAGAACTTAGTTTCTTTCTTGGTCTACAAATCAAACAAATAGAAGATGGTATCTTCTTTAATCAATCTAAATACATAAAAGAGATGTTAAAGAAATTCGGTCTAGAAGAGTCGAAACCAATTAGGACACCAATGTCATCCGACACCAAACTCACTAAAGATGAAGACGGCGAATCCATTGATAATACTAAATATCGTGGCATGATTGGTAGTCTTCTCTACCTCACGGCTAGTAGGCCGGATATCATGTTTAGCGTTTGTCTATGTGCTAGGTTTCAAGAAGACCCTAAAACATCACACCTAGAATCCGTAAAAAGAATATTTAGATATATTAAGGGTACAACATAATTAGGATTATGGTATCCTAAGGGCATGGGAGTAGAAACAATTGTATATGCAGATTCTGACCATGCAAGTGATTATGTTGACCGAAAAAGTACAAGTGGGGTATGTACTTTTATGGGATGTTGTTTAACATCTTGGTTTTCAAAGAAACAAACGACATTAGCAATATCAACAACCGAAGCCAAATACGTCTCCGCCGGCAAAGCATGCCAACAAGCACTATGGATGAAACAAGCGTTAGTTGACTACGACATTCATCTAAGTGACATAGCCATCCTATGTGACAACAAGGGTGCCATCGATTTAAGCAAGAATCCGGTATTACATTCTCGCACGAAGCATATAGAGATTCGTCATCACTTCTTAAGAGACAATGTTCAAAAGAGGAACATCTCTATTGAGAAGGTAGCGTCCGAAGACAACATAGCCGACGTCCTCACCAAACCGTTGAATCGGGAACAATTCAACCTACTACGTCTTGGTCTTGGTCTCATGGAACAATCGTCGTAATTCAATTTTTAACTCTACAAGGTATGTAAACACTAGCCTTCTTCTTTCTGAGTCTAGGATCTCTATTTCACGCACAACTCACAAACAATATGGGAATTTTCAAAACCCAAGATAAGTTTTTCACTTATAACTCATAGTTTTTCTTCTTTTCTTTCAAAAATAAGTACAAGTTGCAAACACATAATTACATACACATCTTCTTTTCAAAGGACAAAACGAATTTATTCGCACATAGAAACCTCTTTTTTGAAACGTTTTCTAAAAATGATACCTCTTCCCGTATCAATTTCACAAAAGCAATTTCTCACGTCTAGGACAAATCGCTTTTTCATTATTAATACAAAGTAAAAACCCGTTTTCATTGCATCTCATGTCTTTTGAATGCTAAAGGGGACACATAACTAATATGTGTTTCCGGGTACATTCATTTAAGCCACAATGAATTAAGGAGCATTGGTAGCACTGAATTATGTACTCAAGTACTAATTATGTGTTTTCGGGTTATCTCACATAATAGTATGCTTTTTCACTTCTAGTTTATTTTTTTCTTTCTTCTTAGGAGTAATTAGTTTGCATATAAGCACACACTAGGCAAAAATATTTCCAAAAGGAAAATTTTGAGCTGCCTGTATCACCAGCAACACGGATCCCAGCCTTAATGCTGGACGGATCCCTCAAGGGAAGGATCCGTGGGATCCGTGAGACAGAAGCTAGTTTTATCTTCTATTTTTCTCACTTTGGATGAAAACTCCAATATCTTTTCATTTTTTTTGGAGTATGTTCTTTAATGCTTGTGTTCTCATGATCACATGCCTTAAATTCATATCTAATCATTAGATTTTAATCCACATTTTGGGTCAAGCATTCATTACAATGCATTGTTTTTCTATATATAAGACTCCCAAAATGTTTGCATATTCATCTTCACAAACAACCAACACCATGTCATCCAAAAGAACTTACAACTTAGATGAATCACCTAGTACAAACAATGAAATCCAAACCTTTGTACTTCCACCTTCCAAAATACCACAATCAAACTCTAGGATATCCGCACGGATTAGCATCCGACCTTGTTGCTTAGCAAAACCATCATCGAATGGTTCATCACCAAGAAATAACTCACCACAAGATGCTTCCATTATAGCACCTCCTTCATCACCAACGAGTACACCAACTTCATCACCTAAAGTCACTCTTTTGGAACTCCTTAAGACTCCAACAAGATCTCAACAACCAAAACAAAAAGAAATATCCTTTTTGACACCTCCCACCTCTCCAAACACAATATTCAATGACCTTGAAACATCACCATCCTTAGCTCCCATTAAGCTACAAGAACATCTAGGTTCTTTTCCACCACCACTTCCAACCATTCCGGACTTTGATCCGTATTTTCCTATTTTTCCACCACATCTTCCGCAACTCACAAATCAAAACAACCCGGAAAACTTCCGCACTCATTACCCACATCACTTACATTGTGAACATTGCCAATCCACTAGGGAAATTGCAATAGAAGTTAGGGAAGAAATTCGATTCATACTCAACCTCATCCTTGATCGCATCAATACCATTAATCATCAAAACCTCCATCCATAACCTTATGCAAGCATGGACGGAATCATTATTACTATTTTCTATTTTTAGTATTTTTTTTCTTTTGAGTCATTTTCAAGAACAAGTCTTGCTCTTATTTTTTCATGCTTGTAGGTGGCATTAAAACCACTACACTTTGTTGTTTTATTACAAGGCCTTGTTTACATACCTTGGCTCCCAATCTTGATTCTCGTCAATCACAAGATTACTTATGCATATTACTACTAACCATTTCTTTGTAGGATTTTTTTTCTTCACTTGACGCCCCAAACAAAGGGGAGCTACCGTTAAGGGGGAGTAAGCGCTACGTGGACCATTTTTCCACATTTTATTTCTTCGATGGGTTAACTTTTTGTTTCGACAAAAATGGGGAGAAGAAGTAAAACTTGGGGGCTTTCAAAACATACATCTATTCTTAAGTTTTACTCATCATAACATTATGTTTTGTCATCAACAAAAAGGGGGAGATTGTTAATACAAATATGTTGGGAATTATGTGAAGTTTGGATTATGCTGAAATTAATGCCGAAGTGTTTCTGCTGAAGAAGAGTGGATTCTGCCGAAGACATAATCTACTGAAGAGTAATTGTTATTAGTCTGTTTCTACGGAAGTGTTTATTCCGTGTTTAGTTTATTTAGTGTGGATATACATGAGCTTTATTAGGAAGTGATTGTGTATATCATATTTAGTTTTATGTTTATACGTTTCTTGGGAAACGGTTTAGCGATATTGTTTAGGGTTCCTTATCTATAAAAGGAACACATTAGAATGAGTTATGTACCGATTGGAAAACTCAGTTTTAGTTAATATAAAGATCCATAGAGGATCACAGAGTTCTTAGTTATTACTTGTGTTTATATTCCGCTGATAAATATAAGTAGTAGAGATTGTCTTTTATTGTGCTTGTGATTACATAGGCATACATAACGATCCACGAGCTCAAGATCTATCAAGGTCTGTTTGTTTCAACAAGTGGTATCAGAGCCTCGTGAGAGTCTCTACGATACTAAGGACAAGCTTTTCTGAACACCCATACAACCATAACAAAATCATCATGCCTGGTTCAGAGGTTGATACTGAAATCACCAACAACCAAAACTCCACCCATCTGCAACAACTAAGTCTCTCTAATAGCAATGCTAAGTTTCCTTACCTTAAAAGGGAGGAATATGATCTTTGGGCGATGAAGATGCAAAACTGGATCTTCAACATTGATTGGAATCTATGGGAGATAGTCTTGAAGGGAAACAGTTTGAAGAGAACTACCACGGATGCTACTGGTAAGATGATGAATGTTCCCCCCAAATCTGCTGAAGAGTTGCTGGCGGTTCAGAGAGAAACCAAGGTCAGAACCATTCTTCTACAAGCTATTCCTGAGGATCACTTGAGTGATTTTAACTTCATGCAAGATGCTAAGGATATATGGTTAGCAATTAAGGCAAAGTTGGGTGGGAATGAGGAGTCTAGGAGACTGATGAAGTCCATGCTGAGACAACAGTTTCAGGACTTTCAAATCTCTGAAGAGGAAGGAATACACAAGGGCTGTGACAAGTTTCACAAGATCTTAAGTCAGTTGAATCAGCTGCAGGCAAAGCCAGATAATGATGACTGTAACTCTAAGTTTCTGAGGTCTTTACCTCCATCCTGGTTACACGTAAGCATAGCTTTAAAAGCTAAAGGTGGTTTAGACATGATTACGTTTGATGAGCTGTATCACAAGCTTAAAGCTCTTGAACATGATGTAAGAAGCCCTTTTTGATCATCTTCTTCTGCTAGTCACACTGCATTCGTTGGAGCCTCTACTCCAAAGACTAGTTATGGTCCAAGCCCATATCCATCATCATCTTATGCTGCTCCTTCATCAAGTTCTCACTCTAAATCGAGTAACATTATGGAAGATGTTCTAGGATCCTTCTTTGCTGATTATGATCCTCAGCAGGATCTGGCTTATGAGGATTTTGATCAGGTGGACCCGATTGAGATGGAAGAGATGAAGCTGAGGTGGCAGGTGGCCATGCTTTCCATGGATATCAAGAACTTTGAGCGCAAAGCTGGCAGAAGGTTTGGATTCAAAGGACGCGATCCAGCAAGGTTTGACAAGAGGAAGGTTAAATGCTTCACATGCCAACAGATGGGTCACTTCTCTAGAGAATGCAAAGACAGGAAAGCTGGTGATGAGACAAGATACTCTTCTTATCAGCAGTATCAGAAGGAGGCAGGAACTTCAAAGGGTTCAGCTGCTTTGGTCACTCTGGATAGCAATATGGACTGGAAGCAACATGAGGAGGCTAATAATGATGGTCCTGATAATGTTGGGTTGATTGCAAGCTGTACTACAGAGGATAGGCATGATCAGATTGCCTTGATGGGCATCTCTCAGGTAAAAAATTGTTTGTTTGGTTGTAGTGAGCGTTATAATACACTCAAAGAAGCTTATGATATTTTGGAACCTAAATATAATGAATGCTATGTGGAAGTTGAAGCTTATAAACAGGCTTTAAAAACACTAGAAAGACAAAAGGTTTGGTTTCAGAAGAATCAAATAGCGTATGATGAGAAAATAGGTGTTTTAGAAAGGGATCTCGAATGTGCTAAAAATGAGTTAAAGTGGTCTGAGAAGTTAAGAACAGATGTAAAGTCAGAAAATCTAGAGCTTAAGGAGAAACTTAAGGATGAAATTGCTAGGCATAAAGAATGGATAATGAATGGAGATAAGTTAGCTGGTTTTATTTATAGCAGTCAAGCTTCTAATTCTACAGTGGCTTTAGGCTTTAAGAAATATGTAGGCTTAGAAGCTAGGGATGACACACGTAAATCTACATCAGCAGGCCTAGCTAATTTTGTGAAAGAAGGTGACCTACATGCTGTACGTGGACCTATTAGAGGTGAGCATATGCCCATTGACCTTTCCACTCTTAATGACTTTGATGGATCACACCATCTGTATGGCAAAAAGTCAAGAGACATGCCAGACCCTAATACTTCTACTAATGACTTTGTCTCTTGTGTTAACAGTGACAAGTCCTCCAAGCAAGGGTCTACAGAGTGTGATTCAAATGACAAGTTTGACCTTCCCAAGTCTGACCTTCCCAAGTCTGCCCTTCCCAAGTCTTCACCCCTGCCTGCACCCAAGACTACCAATAAGCATGTCAGAGTTGCTGCCAAGGAATCCACTTCCAAGACAGTTGCCTCTGAAGACTTGCATTTTAATTCTTTGCATAATAGTACTGTTAAAAACAATTCTTTTCATGGTTTTGGTTTGAATACTTCTGCTTGTAATAATACTTCTTTTGGTTTAAATAAATCTTCTAATCAGAAGAAATGTTTTGTGTGTGGAAGTAAATCTCATTTAATTAAGGATTGTGATTATCATGAGCAAAGGATGAGTAGGTGTGGTGCTTCTAGGAAATCTAGACCAATGTGGACAAATGTGAATGATATACCACCTTATGTTCCACAAGATACAAATTATAATACTCCTTTTTCTTGGAGGAAACCAGTAGTAAAACCATATGTTCAACCAACCAGTGAATATTTTAAAAATGGTTTTTGGCCTAGATATGTTAACCCTATGACTGATGGGAAAGGGTACTGGGATACTGCTGTCAAGACCTCAGCAGGTTGTTCTTGGAATAAACAGGGACCTAAGTTTCATTGGAAACCCAAGAACAATAGTGGATCTTATACTTCTACATGGCACAACTCATATGATCCACAAGGCAGGTTCAAGTCAGCAATGACTTGAGCCTCCATAGTGTACTAATTATCTGTATATTTTTGTTGTTGTAGGATCATCCCCTTAAGCATAAAGATGTTGGAATTGTTGACAGTGGTTGTTCTAGAAGTATGTCAGGAAACAGGGACATGATGCATAACTTTGTACCCATTGAAGGAGGAGGCAATGTAACCTTTGGAGGAAGTGATGGACGAATTACTGGAAAAGGGACCATCAAAACACCTCAGCTGGACTTTGAGAATGTTTATTATGTCAAGGAACTTCAACACTTCAATTTGTTTTCAGTCTCACAAATATGTGACACTAAGAACAAAGTACTCTTCACAGAGGATGAATGTCTTGTGCTGTCTAAAGACTTCAAACTTCCAGAAGAAACTTCAATTCTACTGAAGGTTCCTCGCAGTCACAATCTCTATACATTCAACTTATCGAATGTCAAACCAGCAGGTGACTTAACATGTTTGGTGGCTAAAGCATCTGTGGATGAGTCCACCAAATGGCACAGAAGGATGGCCCATGTCAATTTCAAGACCATAAACCAGCTCTCTAAACTGGGCCTAGTTCAAGGTCTTCCTGCCAAAGTTTTCACCAATGATCATAACTGTGTTGCATGCAACAAAGGAAAGCAGCACAGAGCCTCATACAAAGGTGTTCCTGTTACAGCAGTAAGCATTATTTCTGAACCTCTTCAGCTGCTTCATATGGATCTGTTTGGTCCAACTAAAGTGAGAAGCATTGATCATAAATATTTTTGTCTGGTGATCACTGATGGTTATAGCAAATTTTGTTGGGTATTCTTTCTAAGGACCAAAGATGAAACATCTGAAGTATTGAAAGACTTCATTACTCTTATTGAGAATCAGTTGAACAAAAAGGTGAAAGGAATTCGGTGTGATAATGGGACAGAGTTCAAGAATGCAATACTTATAGAACTCTGCAGTTCAAAGGGAATCAAAAGGGACTATAGCACTCCAAGAACCCCTCAACAAAATGGGGTGGCAGAAAGAAAAAATAGGACCTTAATAGAGGCTGCAAGATCAATGCTAGCAGACTCTAAACTTCCAACCATGTTTTGGACTGAAGCTGTTGGTACAGCTTGTTATGTACTTAATAGAGTGTCCATTACTAGACCACACCTTAAAACACCATATGAACTTCTTTTTGGGAAAGTTCCTGTTATTCATTACCTTAAACCGTTTGGCTGCCAAGTGACAATTTTGAATACAAGTGATCCATTTGGCAAATTTGATGAGAAAGCTGATGATGGTTATATTGTGGGGTATTCTGCTCATAGTAAGGCATACAGAGTTTACAATGTATCTGCTAAGAAGATTGAGGAGACATTGAATCTGAGATATCTAGAAGACAAGCCTAATGTTCAAGGACAGGGTCATGTTTGGTCATTTGACCTTGATTACTTGACTGATTATTTGGATTATTCTAGACATCTGGCTAATCTAAATGCAGATTCTCAAGCATCTCCAACTACTAGTGCAGAAACTTTGGATGCTCATTCTGACAGTGGGTCTGATGATGATGAACAACCCATTGTAGTGCCTTCCTTCTCCCCTAACAATTTTGTAGGTGACACTTCTAAAGATTATACTGATGTGGGTGAAGATGAATTCTATTATGCTGAGGATCTGGCCAGACTGAAGAAACAAGAGTATGCAGCCACTTTAGAAGCTGAGAGGAATGTTGAAAATAGTACAAGTGAAGCAATCAGTGGAAAATTCAATTCTGCTGAAAGTGGTTCTGTTTCTCCTCACCTCTCCAATTCGGCTGAAAGACATGTTGACTCTACTCCTATTTCTACTAGAGTGTCAACAGACCTTGGAGAACCTTATACAAGGTTTCCAAAACCTTCAGATCTTGGTCATCATCAACCTAAAGCAGGCATCTTCAACACACCTTCCTATGATACTGACTTTGAACCTACTGTGACTAATCTTGATTCCTCCATTGATGTCAACACCACCACTACTACAAGGATCAACAATGTTCATCCACAGTCTAATATTATTGGTGATCCTAATGCACCTGTTAGAACAAGAGGTACTGTGGCGCGTTCTAAATATGGTCAGGTGGCTTTTATCTCTTATGTCTCAAATCAGCAGAGAGACAATCACACAGACTATGAACATTGTCTGTTTGCTTGTTTTCTCTCACAAGTGGAACCAACCAGTGTTACTCAGGCTCTTGAAGACTCAAGTTGGCTTGAAGCAATGCAGGATGAGATGCAACAGTTTCAAAATCAGCAGGTTTGGATATTGGTACCACTACCTGATGGTAAGTATGCTATTGGGAATAAATGGATTCTGAAGAATAAGAGAGATGCTCGGGGTGTTGTCATTAAAAACAAAGCCAGATTAGTTGCACAGGGGTACAGACAAGAGGAAGGGATCGATTATGATGAAGTGTTTGCACCAGTGGCAAGAGTTGAGGCCATACGGATTTTCTTAGCTTATGCATCCTATATGGGTTTTATGGTCTATCAGATGGATGTTAAAGGAGCCTTCTTGTATGGTGAGATTGAAGAGGAGGTGTATGTCACTCAACCTAAAGGATTTGAAGATCCAGATCATCCTAATCATGTTTATAAGGTGGTCAAAGCTCTGTATGGACTACATCAGGCACCCAGAGCCTGGTATGCTAGGCTCTCTACATTTCTGCTGAAGCACGATTACAGAAGAGGTGCAATTGATAAGACTCTTTTCCTAAAGAAGAATTCCACTGACATTATTCTTGTACAAGTGTATGTGGATGACATTATTTTTGGATCCACAAAGGAAGCTTGGTGCAGGGAGTTTGAGGAGCTTATGAAGGGAGAGTTTCAGATGAGTGCAATGGGAGAGATGACTTTCTTTTTGCGTCTTCAAGTTCAGCAGAAACCTGATGGTATCTTTATCAGTCAGGACAAATATGTGAGAGACATCTTGAAGAAGTTTGGTATGGAGGGTGTAAGGACTGCCACTACACCTTATGAAGCTCCAAAAACAAAGACCAACAATGAAGCTGATCCACCTGTGAATGTTCATCTGTACAGGTCCATGATTGGCTCTTTGATGTATTTAACAGCTTCAAGGCCTGATATTACTTTTGCTGTGAGTGTTTGTTCGCGACATCAAGTTACTCCACTGACTTCCCATCTCAATGCTGTTAAGAAGATCTTTAAGTACCTCAAAGGCCAACCTCTTCTAGGTCTTTGGTATCCAAAAGAGTCTCCTTTTAAGTTGGAAGCTTATAGTGATAGTGACTATGCTGGTGCTAATCTGGATAGGAGGTCCACCACTAGAGGTTGCCAATTCCTTGGAAAGAGATTGATTTCTTGGCAATGCAAGAAACAAACTATTTTGGCTACCTCATCTACTGAAGCAGAGTATGTTGCTGCTGCAAATTGCTGTGGACAGGTTCTTTGGATTCAAAATCAGTTGTTGGATTATGGGTACAATTTCATGAACACAACAATTTTTATTGATAATCAAAGTACCATATGCATTGTTAAAAATCCATTTTTTCACAGTCGAACAAAACATATTGAAATCAGGCACCACTTTATACGAGATGCATATGATAAAAATTTGATAAATGTGGTCAAAATTCATACTGATGATAATGTGGCAGATTTGTTAACAAAGGCTTTTGAGGGACCAAGGTTTCAACACCTTGTGGTCCATATTGGCATGCTTAACCCTTAACTGCAAAGTTTAAGGGGAGGCATAGGCCTCAGGGGAGGCATATGCCTCAGGGGAGGATTTGTGTATAACTTTGCATTTTGCTATGTAATTTTGTATATTTGGTTGATTTTAACTAACTCTAACCTGCTAATGTAATCTTAGTATGTTTCCTTGTTGGTTTGTGTTTGTCTCTGTGTTTGTTTTGGTTTGCAGAGTGTCTGTTCTGTTCAGTTGAGATATGGTCAGAAGTACTAAAGCTTGTTTCTACTGAATTCAAAGTGCTGAAGTGAGTCAATTGTTTCTTCTGAAGATGATGTACTGAAGTTATATGATTCATTCAAAAGAAGTACTGAAGCAAATTGATCATTCATTCATTCAAGAAACAGTTTACAGCTTACAGCTTACAGAGTACTAGCAACATCAAATGCCTCTACATGATCTACTAATCCTAATCTATTACATATCATCCGTTCCAACATCTAACAGGCTGTTGGATATGCATGATCGCTCACATCTTTCACACTAAATGCTGGCTACGTTTTTGTGACGTGCATAACCAACACTAACAAGATGCTAAGGATCAAAATGGAGATGATGGATTGATGCAAACGTTGATGATGACAATGACCACATTTGATGATGGAGAAAAACAATGTGTCCTTTGTGCTTCATCTATGTATTTCAACCAAAATGCAACCCATCTACTCTCTTTAAGTTCTTCCCTTATACGATATGTGATGATGCACCAAAACCTGATGCAGAAAGACCAAGAACCACCTCTCTATCTTCTGGAAGTGGTGGATTTTTGGCTCGTGGCCTTCGTTGAGGCCGAGGTGCTGGGGGTTGGGAGTAAGATGTTCCCTCCTTATAGGAGTCATCAGAATCATCAGCAGAATCACTCGGATTCACTACACTTTCATCTTCTGATGAAGGGAGAAAGGGTGATTTCTTTGGTCGTGGATATGGTGTTGGAAAGTAATAAAGCCATGGATTGGTATCTTCACTAGATGATGATGATGATGATGAGGATGTTGTTGTGAGATCTATGATCTCAGGTTTGGTACTCATGGTTTATTATGGCTAATTTTGGAGTATTGGTGGAATTAGGGTTTGGAATAATATTTGGGGGTTTTTGATGAAGAAGTAAGTGTGCTTTGGGATTGTTTTATAGACGGTTTCAAGTGGTAAGAGATTTAATGCGTGTGGGTGAAACAGTAAAAAGATATTTACTGAAGCTTCTTGAATAAGTAATCTGTTTCTGCTGATTGTTCTACTTCAGCAGAATGGTTTCTGTTTCCACCGAAGTTAAAAGTGAATATGAGTAAAAGTAGAAGTCCACGTCATCATTGGTCAACTTTGACCAAAATTGGGAAATTTCTATTTATTCTCTACCGGCATATATTCGTCCCATATTAAGTGATTCGATTATTACTCTCATTCAAAACACTTCCTTTTGTGCAAATCGTAACCCTAATCTTCAAAATCTCTCATGGCGCTTCAATTTAAACATGATCATAATAAGGTCGCTTTTCTCGGAACTGCTCGAGGAGATGAGTTGTATAGGCCGATGATTTCATTCTTACAAAGATCAAAGATTCAGTATGCATTAACGCATTCTCCAAATGCTATATATGAATCCTTGATTACTCAATTTTGGGTGTCGGCTGAGAGAAGAAGTGATACTGAGATAGTTGCAAGAGTTGACGGAACAGTGTATGTTGTCAAAGAAGACTTGATAAGAAGACAACTTCGTTTGGATGATGAGAATGGAGTTTATCATTCTGATTCTACGATGGTACTTGAAGGGCTTAGAGCGATTAGATATCAAAGTACGAGGACAGATATGTGATTAAAAAATAAGCTTTGTCCTATGTGGAGGTTCTTGGTTCATACGTTGCTCCAGTGTGTAAGCAATAAGTCTGGAGGATGGGATCAGTTTTCAACCCAAATGGGATGTGGTATTGTTTGTTTATCTAAGGGTTTGACTTATAATTTTTCTAAGTTTATTTTTGATAATATGGTTGAAAATATAACTAGGAAAAAGGGTAAGTTTTTGATGTACCCTAGGTTCTTACAGATGATATTGAATGTCTCTACCCAAACCCAAACTTTTCATCCCATAAGTGTTTTGACTCCTAAGTTATTTGCCACGATGAGAACTAAATTTGAGGGGACACATTTTCCTTTGTTAGCTGCCATGTTGCCTCAGGAGAATCAGACTGCTGATGAGGTTAATGTTGTTTTACCTTCTTCCAATACTACTGATGGTAATCTTTTAGTTGATGTTGATGAGGGTCCTTCTGCTGTTAATGAGGCATCCATACCTTCACCTAGACCATGTCCTAGTCAAGCACCTACACAAGTTTCTACTGATGAGGTTCAGGTTCATATTGATGAAGTTCAGGTTGATATTGATAGATTGCCTACACCAAGTCCTGTTAGGAATCCATTTGATGAAGGATGTCCTAATATTGATCAGGTTGCTGTTACTCCTGAACGGTCAAATGAAGTTCCAATTCCATCTGAGCAATCAGCTGATGCTGATGAGGATTCTGTTACACTTACCTCATTATATGCTATGTTGAACAAGTATGCAGGTGAGGTGACTGATCTTAAGAAAGAACTTGCAGAGACCAAGTCTATTCTTGGTAATAAGATTGTGGAATTGGAAACTAAAGTTGAGAACTTGGAAGAACTACTGAGTCAGAAAGGTAAAAAGAGAAGTTTGGTTTCTTCTGAAGAGGAGGACGAAGAGAATCTTCATACATCCCTTGGAATATTGGCTGATGCAGCTCTTACATCTGATGTTTCTTCTCCTATTGCTAAATCTTCAAGGAGCAAGGTGCCTATTATATATGCTAGCAAAAGAAGAAGACAATATATTTGAATAAGGTATCGGCTAAAACTTTAAAGGAGCCAACTGTTGTTGATGCATCTGCTGATGTTCTAGTTGAGGAGGTTGCTTCTGATCATGTTCAAACCTTGTCTATACAAGAACAACCAAATGTTTCACCTTCAGCAGATGATGAAGAGGTTTTTATTGCTGGGAGAATGTATAAGTTGAATTCTTTATCTGAAGTTTTCTCTACACCTGTTGAGGAATTGTCTCAACCTGTTTTCTCTGATGTGGGTTTGATTGTTCCTTCTGAAGCTCACATTGGTTCTGCTGAAGTTGGTTCTGATGAGACATATTCTGGCAAAGGACAGGATCCTGTGATTGATGATATGATTAATTCAGGTATAGTGACTGAAGAAGAAAATCAAGCTCAGGCTCGGATATTTGCTGATTATGAAAATATGCAGAAGAGTCGTATTGTTGCTAAATTTCTTCAAGATCAGTCTGATTCTAATTTATCTCCTGAAAGGAAATTAGAGCTTGATGCATTACTTCCTAAGATCACTGATGATCAATGGGATGCTTATACTACTCAAGGTGCATCTGATCCAAATCTTGCAAAACTCATATTAGGAGCATCTTTTGATGATGAGAATTTTGTGGATCAAATGGTGAATCTTGGTAATCTACGGAAGCAAGAAGCGGCTGCAAAGAGGAAAGCTATTATTGCTCAAAGATATCAAGCTAAAAGAGACAAACCCATGACTGTAGTTCAGAAGAGGAATCATATGAGGAGAGTTGTGAAGAATTCTGCTATTTATAATTCTGGTATGTCCATGAAGCAAATCAGTGAGTTGTCTGATGATGCTTTGATCAGAAAGTATAATATGGTTATGAAGCTTTCTTCCTCTGGTTCAACTTCTTCTTCTCAATTGGAAAGCATTACTTCAATGTCTGATGTTCCTAAAGCTAAGAGACAGAAAACAGTTGAAATAGTGGATAATTTTGATGAAGTTTTGCCGCTAGTACTCGCTCCAGTTGTTCCTTCTGAGACAACTTCTGAAGCTATGATTTCTTCTGATATGGTTGTTTCTGCTGAATCTTCTTTGGTTTCTTCTGAAACATTGTCTAGTGTGGAGTTGAGTGATCCTATGAGTCAGGCAAAAGATCTACATCTTGATACTGATAACATTGGTGGTAGGAGGCAGAAGAGCTTGGTTAAAAGGAGTTCTGACAGATTGGCTAGGAAACATTCTTCAAGGAATACTGCTTTAGATCTCAAGGCTGATGAATCTAGCTTTATTGAAGTTGGATCTGTTGAAGTTTTTCCTGAAGGAACTCATGTGGTATTGGTCAATTGGAAAGCTGGAAAGCTTAACACTGTTTATAGGCTGGATAATATTGTTCTTGAGTTCAACTTCTTGAAGGACATTCTTCATTTGGTGACTAGACATGATTTGAAGATGCTGTATGAACATGTCATTCAGTATTATAAGTTTCATTCAGCAACGGGTTCTGGTTTATATTTGTTGGGTGATCTTCAGGTTATGGTTGATTCTCATTCTCCAAATGGTAAAGGGTATTCTATTTGGAAGAATTCTCATAAGTGGGAGATTGAGAGTTGGAGATTTTATCATTTGCCCTGTGTTCATGTGGTTCAGACCACATGTGGAATGATTTTGTGTATTGATAAGGTTTTAAAAGGTACCTTTTTGAGGGGTCATTTAAGCCCTTATTCGATCACTTTTGTATCCGTTATTGCTTAATATCGTTCCTTTTCACTTTTTAGGTCTCTTGAAGGCAAAATGCTGGAATGATGCTTATTTGGACGAAAAGGCGCGAATATACAAAGAAAATGGCCAAAGTCAGAATCGAGACACTCAAAGCTGCTGAAACATAAGGCGACGGCGTCACTGCATATCTGCGACGCCGTCGGGAAGGAATTTTGCGACGGGTCAGAGGCGAAATTGCATGTTTTCAAGGGACAACGTCAGGTTCTAAAGGAGTAGGCCGTCGCTACTCAGACGGCCTAGATGCAGCCAAGACGGCGTCAGAGCTGAAGGGGACGGCGTCACAGTCATAAGGTGACGCCGTCGAAAGGTTTACGTGGCCAAGACGAAACCCTAATGACGGCGACATGACGGCGTCACGAAACATAAGGTGACGCCGTCGCAGATGTAATCTTATATATAGAATCCGAATTTTTCAGTTTTTGTGGGTAGTCTTTTGGAGTAAAAACCTAAAACCGAACCAAGGCTTTCTTGTGCAGTATTTTAGGGTTCTAAACCCTATTATACATCAAGATAAGTATTTACTTCATTAATTTAATTATGTCTTTGATTATTTGTGTGTATGCTTGCATGTTCTCCATGTCCGGCTAATTTATTTGTGTGTTTGCTTAGGGAATATGAAACTTAATTATTGAATATTGATTGGTTGATACTTATCTTAGTTGACTAATGATCTAGAGTGCGCTAGATTATTCGTTGTGTACTTAATGCTTGAAATTTCTTTGTGAACTTTAGAATATAATTATCTAGGTAATTGTAGGATAAAGTATTCAAGGACAACCGTAGAGTAGGCGTCTATAAATCACTAGAGGATTTGTAAACAAGACCCTTTGGTAATTTCAAAGAGTTAGGGAAATAAGCACGCCCTATAGCCTTAGAATCACAACGCAACTAGGAATAAGGACGTGACAAATCAACCATCAATAGGAGATAATCAAGGAGTAGTAAAACCTAAGTAAACACATCTTTAAACTATCATACGAGTACACATAAATTAGACATAGACTATCACAACCTTAGCTTAGATAATTAGATAATAGTAGAGTAATCGGTAGCAATACCAACCCCCCCCAAATCCAATACCCGAGATTCGTACCTTTTCAATTTCAAAAAAACATAAAAAGACAAAAAATAATCTTCCTCAACCTCAACCTTAGCGTAGTAACTTCTCACTAGCATTCCTATTCCCCTAGAGAACGATATCAATACCCGTGGCTTACCCTAATTACTACACTACAACGATTAGGTTCACTGCCTAGGGTGTTATAAAACTTGCTCGAAGAAAAGGAAGTTTCCTTGACCCCGAACGACGCGTGTAGCGTTATCAAGTTTTTGGCGCCGCTGCCGGGGAATAGAATAGCTAGTTAGTAGTCCACCTCGTTTAGGTTTCTTTGCTTGATTCCTATCAAGTAAATTTTTTTTTTTTTTTTCATTTTTAGCTTTCTCTTAGTCTATCCCCCTTCTTAGTAACCTTTGTTCGTAACCCCATCACTTTTCATCATGGAAGGTGATAACCAACCAATGTCGCTCAAAACCCAATCCAATAACCAACACCAACGTCGAAGCCGCTATGTGAGTAGAAACACCGACCTTCCGGATTTGCAGAAAACATTCGATAGTACAATCAGGGAAGCTGTTGAGAAAGTAATCAGCGCTGCTATAGTTGGCTCTATGATTAGCAGTAATTCGGACAATGGCATAACCAACAACAAAGTGGACGAGGAAAATAGTGCGTACTTCAATCTTTACCCCACTAAGGAAGAGGTTGCGTACCATCAATACATAATCAATAATCCACGATCACCTATCATTAGGATATGCCCTAAGATTAGGAGAGGAAATCCCTGGAACCTAAAAATTCCTTGTATGATCGGATATAGGAGTATCGACCACGCTTACATAGATACGGAATCTCCCATCAATATAATGTCGTCTGCTGTTTACAATGACATTATGAATAAGCGACTCAATATTAGGAGAGACCCTAAATATCCGGGAGGAATTTGCAACTTTGTGGGAAGAGTCAAAGATGTGCATGTCTTTATAGGAAATTTCACCTACCTTGTTGATTTTATGATCCTAGAAGATGTAGGATGCGTCATTGACTATAGCCTATCCCAAGTAGTGCTAGGGAAACCGTTTGTTGAGACATCTAGGATGGGCCATAACAAGCATGATGGAACCGTTAGGTTTAAGAAGGGAACCGATGAGATTACCTATAGGATGCCTTGGAAAACAACTGAGTATGGCCACTTGTCCATTTATGATCGAGACAACATCAAAGCTTTTGAGGACAAAAGCAAGGAAGATGTTGAAAAGGGTTATAAATTCATGTGGGAAAGAAGGAGGCATTATTATAAGGATTGCTTGACCCTAGGGCCTAGGTATAGAGTCGATGAAAATTTTGTCAACATGATAGAATTCTCATTGAGAATGCAAAACGAGGCAACGTAGGGGTAGGACTACGAGTCTAGCTATAAGACTCTTAAATAAAGAAAAGCGCTTCGTGGGAGGCAACCCATGCTTAATTGTTTGCTTGTTAGTGTCATATATCTTTTATTAATTGTTTGTCCTCATGTTTGAATTTGTAAAAATGCTTTATTTTGTTTTTAACCTCGTCTTAATTACATATAAAGGTATTTTACATAAAGGATAAGTGTAGGGAGGATTACACACGTTTTCATAAGAAACGTGAACATGAGAATAACAATTAACTAAAAGATATATATGTTTGTTTGTTCGAGTCAAATGCTTGTATCGAGTCATAATGGATGTTTTTGCAGAAGTTTTTCCAGATTCTAAAGATGTAAATTTTCCAGAATTTTTTCCAGAAAATCGCAGACCAGTTTTTGTCAGGATAACCTGACGGCGTCAGGATTGCAACCTGACGGCGTCAGGAAGGAATAAAAACATCAGCTTACTTTTTCTCGTTTTCTGAGCTACTTGTAAAATTTTGGAATTTTCCAGATCTTAATTTTCAAAACAAATTCTGTAAACATCCATTCCACAAGCATTATATCCTAGTTTAAATCGAGTCTTATGTATATTATTACCGCCGATTTTACGCGAAGGTTTCGTTTGTTTTCTTCTAGTGTGCAGGTTTAGTTTGTCAAGAAGAAGTTACACAAGTTTGGAAGGAGCCTTTCACGCAAAAAACTCTTCTTGGAAAAGATTTAACCACCACTTTTTACGGATCCTACCGAGCTAATCAGGGGAGTATTAGTTTCTTTCGTTTTTAATTACCTTCTATTATCATAACTTTGATACTTTCGGGGAACATTGGGGACAATGTTCAGTTTAAGTGTAGGGAGGGAAAATAAACGGGAACTTTGAAACTATGCTTATCCTTGACTGTTTGCTTTGTCCAAGTGTATTTGTGTAATAAACCATGAGAAAATGTAGGTTAGGGTAATTTTAGCCAAATTTAAAAATTTTTCATGACGTATAAGAGTGGGCCATTAGTCTTAACAAAAGCGTCTCTTGGATAGGAAGTTGCATGACTAGCACAAAAACCCTTACCACCTAAATTCCACCCAAAATGTGAGGATCGCCCTTAGATTAGTAGGAATTAAAGCATTCATCTTTAATGCTTAGAGTGTGAACCGGTAGTATATTAGATTCTAGAACTTGTTTTGTGATGCATTCCGAGATCGCAAGTGAGGCTACACTTGTGTAGTTAGGAATAACTAAATGATAAGAGGCATTAGGATAACCCTTGTTTAATACCTGTAATATAATTACTTCTTCCATATCGGTTGAGTAATTCCCCCACACCCTTTGCGTTGTACTCATCTTTAGTACACGATACCCCTAGTTAACCCCTCAGAGCCTATCCTTTTCACGGTTCTCGTGATATTTCGGTTTTTCCGGAATATCAATGAAGAGCATTGTTTACTCCCCACCCCCAAATATACACCCAAATCGCCTTAGCCTACCTTTATTGCACTCACTTTTAGTGCAAATTTATGTTATCACCCAAAACCCTTAGTTCAATTATCTGGTTGCTTGCATGAGTTGCTAAGTCGAGTCATATCCTTTGTATACAGTTTTGGGATGATTGGGATTCATGGGAAAAGTTAAAGTTTATGAAACATAGGAAAGAGAACGTTAAACTCAAATTCCCTTTGTTTGCATAATAATGTACTCCAAGTGTTTTGATCTTTTCAATTCGGGTCAAATTAGTGTTAGAGTAATAAAAACTCAAGTGTAGGGATGTGTCTATAAATCCCTATCATTTTGATGTACCGTAGAGGATGGTAGAGTAAAAGTGTATGCAAAAAAAAAAAAAAAAAAAAAAAAAAAAAAAAAAAAATGAAAAAAAAAAAAAAAAAAAAAAAAAAAAAAAAAAAAAAACATACGGGCTACCATCCTACATCTATCTTTTAAATTATGTTTGTTTATTTTCGTTGCCTAGAGTTTTAGAGTGTCGAGTCTTGGCTTAGCAACGCCATTCTTCGTATACTTGCAACATAGAGATTTTTGACTATCCACCACTAAATAGCCTATCCCACCAAACCCTTCATTTCCTTACCGTAAGCCTAACGTTACAACCCTTTAAAAGACCTCTTTGATAGTCTTTCCTAGGTGCTTACGCCAAAGCGACGGAGGTTTGATCTATTCTCAAGCCTATGGTAATCTATGTACTAGGACCGGTTAATGAGTGTTTATCTTCCATTTCCGATTTGTTATATTTCATATATACACCCGAGAGAGATGTGAGTATCCAAACACCCCATGTGAGGTGCTAGTATGTAATTTCCGTGCTTGTTATGACTTTTGCGGGGCTTATATGTGTTGTGGACCGTTTTGAATGGATGCTTCATGACCCCTAACTTATAAATTAATTGGCTAAAAGCACATTTGCTTGAGGACAAGCAAATACCAAGTGTAGGGATATTTGATAAGGTTTTAAAAGGTACCTTTTTGAGGGGTCATTTAAGCCCTTATTCGATCACTTTTGTATCCGTTATTGCTTAATATCGTTCCTTTTCACTTTTTAGGTCTCTTGAAGGCAAAATGCTGGAATGATGCTTATTTGGACGAAAAGGCGCGAATATACAAAGAAAATGGCCAAAGTCAGAATCGAGACACTCAAAGCTGCTGAAACATAAGGCGACGGCGTCACTGCATATCTGCGACGCCGTCGGGAAGGAATTTTGCGACGGGTCAGAGGCGAAATTGCATGTTTTCAAGGGACGACGTCAGGTTCTAAAGGAGTAGGCCGTCGCTACTCAGACGGCCTAGATGCAGCCAAGACGGCGTCAGAGCTGAAGGGGACGGCGTCACAGTCATAAGGTGACGCCGTCGAAAGGTTTACGTGGCCAAGACGAAACCCTAATGACGGCGACACGACGGCGTCACGAAACATAAGGTGACGCCGTCGCAGATGTAATCTTATATATAGAATCCGAATTTTTCAGTTTTTGTGGGTAGTCTTTTGGAGTAAAAACCTAAAACCGAACCAAGGCTTTCTTGTGCAGTATTTTAGGGTTCTAAACCCTATTATACATCAAGATAAGTATTTACTTCATTAATTTAATTATGTCTTTGATTATTTGTGTGTATGCTTGCATGTTCTCCATGTCCGGCTAATTTATTTGTGTGTTTGCTTAGGGAATATGAAACTTAATTATTGAATATTGATTGGTTGATACTTATCTTAGTTGACTAATGATCTAGAGTGCGCTAGATTATTCGTTGTGTACTTAATGCTTGAAATTTCTTTGTGAACTTTAGAATATAATTATCTAGGTAATTGTAGGATAAAGTATTCAAGGACAACCGTAGAGTAGGCGTCTATAAATCACTAGAGGATTTGTAAACAAGACCCTTTGGTAATTTCAAAGAGTTAGGGAAATAAGCACGCCCTATAGCCTTAGAATCACAACGCAACTAGGAATAAGGACGTGACAAATCAACCATCAATAGGAGATAATCAAGGAGTAGTAAAACCTAAGTAAACACATCTTTAAACTATCATACGAGTACACATAAATTAGACATAGACTATCACAACCTTAGCTTAGATAATTAGATAATAGTAGAGTAATCGGTAGCAATACCAACCCCCCCCAAATCCAATACCCGAGATTCGTACCTTTTCAATTTCAAAAAAACATAAAAAGACAAAAAATAATCTTCCTCAACCTCAACCTTAGCGTAGTAACTTCTCACTAGCATTCCTATTCCCCTAGAGAACGATATCAATACCCGTGGCTTACCCTAATTACTACACTACAACGATTAGGTTCACTGCCTAGGGTGTTATAAAACTTGCTCGAAGAAAAGGAAGTTTCCTTGACCCCGAACGACGCGTGTAGCGTTATCATGTATGCTATCAGATAAGCTCTATCCTTTATCGGTTACTTTTATGGAACGGTTGCTGAGACAGAAGTTGGAAGTGCCTCCTAATCCTGTTGGCAATGATGAACTTCATGCTTCTCAATGTGTTGGTTTGATTAAAAATCAGCTTCTGTCACATAAAGGTTCATCTTGATTGTATTATTTTGTATCTTTTGTAATTTTTGTTTTCTTTATTTCTTAGTTAAAAAAAAAAAAAAAATGTTTTTGGTTTATCTAACTTTTCTTGCAGGTTTGTTGTATACTTTTCTTGGTTATTGACTCACCAGATATACCTTGTGTATGTCAAAGAGTTAGCTAGTCCAAAGGGTACAGCTTTGGTAAAGACACATCAAATCTGTTGATAGCTGTAATGATTTGCTAAAAATCATAGGGTATGCAACCACCCATGCTTAATTGCTGAGTGTTGTATGGTCATCAATTCACCATGGTTTATTCCTTTTTGGAATCCAAGAATTGGCTAGCCCACATGTATATGGCTTGTGGTAAAGGCAGTGGCATTTCATATTTGGTTATCAATTCACCAATTCTAAGAATTGACTAGTCCTGAGCAAACGGCTACAGGTAAAGACATTTCAAATCCGTTTATTTGGTTGCTGGTTTGCCAATAAATCAGATGGTTATCAGTGTACCATAGTTTACGAACTTAAACATATGGCTACTCCAGTAGTGATGGCTATTGGTAAAGAGACATCAAATCCATTATTTTCCATGATTCACCTCTCACAGGTGTTAACACACCTGGATGTGATGAGAATAGTCTGAAACTAATTTGTTTTGATGTACCTATTGTCATTTGTTGCTGCAAAGATATGGAGTTTCAGAGTTTCTTCATCATCGAGATGTTCTTATGTGCATTCTTTGCTGTTGCTGTTCGTATACAATCCTCTGGAGCTGTTTTGTTAAAGATCTATCAAGAAACTGGAACTTAACCAAGTCAAATTCCAGTTTAGGGGAGGATTGTTGGGAATTATGTGAAGTTTGGATTATGCTGAAATTAATGCCGAAGTGTTTCTGCTGAAGAAGAGTGGATTCTGCCGAAGACATAATCTACTGAAGAGTAATTGTTATTAGTCTGTTTCTACGGAAGTGTTTATTCCGTGTATAGTTTATTTAGTGTGGATATACATGAGCTTTATTAGGAAGTGATTGTGTATATCTTATTTAATTTTATGTTTATACGTTTCTTGGGAAACGGTTTAGCGATATTGTTTAGGGTTCCTTATCTATAAAAGGAACACATTAGAATGAGTTGTGTACCGATTGGAAAACTCAGTTTTAGTTAATATAAAGATCCATAGAGGATCACAGAGTTCTTAGTTATTACTTGTGTTTATATTCCGCTGATAAATATAAGTAGTAGAGATTGTCTTTTATTGTGCTTGTGATTACATAGGCATACATAACGATCCACGAGCTCAAGATCTATCAAGGTCTGTTTGTTTCAACAAAATAAACCGTAAAAATGTTTATTAATATTTTGCGATCTCTTTGTGTTTTGTTGATAACAAATATAATGTTATCTTAAGTACAATTTTAAGGATACATGTTATTTTTATAAAGCATTTACATATAGCCATTTAATACAAATTGTTGTAATAAATCATTTGTTGTAATAGTTTATTAGGATGGGTAAAAATCACAACCCATGGATCATATCCATAACCCATGGTATTAACCAATACCCACTTGACTAGATACATTTTATCTAAAAGAATACCCATGGACCAACCCATAACCCATAACCCATGACCCATGACCCATTACCAAAAAACCCATGGGCAAAGAGGAGCGTCCCACGGATCCCTGGGATTACACTAGACGGATCCCTTGTGAGAGGGATTTGTGGGATCCGGGGAACAGTGGCAAGTTTTGCCTATAAATAGAGAGCCATTTCTTCATTCTAACTCACCCCTCTTCTTACTAATTCTCTCATATACTCTTATTCTCTTCTAACAAAAGATCACTTGATCTAGAGAGTACTTCTTTCTTTCTTTCTTTAGTGATTCTCATATAGGTCCTTCTCTAAGGCGAGATCACGAGCATCCTACAAGTCATCCAAGCAAGGGATCCTTGATTGATTTGTTCCTCGGCAAGATTTCTGTAGCAAAGATCTTGTATTTGATATTTCACATATTTTTTGTGTAATAGTCGTGTTTGTTTGGTCCACCGTGTTACGGACTCGGTATTTATCTTTGTACCGGAAAAAGGTGTAAGCAACGTTGTGAAGGCTTCTCCGCCAAGTTGAAGGAGTTTGTGGACATAGTGCTTGAACTCTCGAGTAGGTGACTCGGGGAGTGGAGTAGGGCAAGGAAAGTGTCCTTGTAGCCGAACCACTATAAATCGGTTGTGTCATTTCTATCCCTTGCTTTACTTTATTTACTTGCTTTATCATTAGATCTATACTTTCTCTACATCCATACGATTTCACATAATATCGAATCTAAAGTTTTTGAAACCAACTTAAAATCGGCAAAACTATTCAACCCCCCCCCCCTTCTAGTTTTCCACAGACAAGAAAGATTAAGAACTACATCAAAGTCAAGAAAGTCAAGAAAAAATCAAGATAAAGTTCAAAGAAGCATTGATGAAAGATATATGAATAAAATATCAAAGTTTACAGATTAATTGATATGCGTATGTTGAAGAAGACGAAAGAACAAACATTTGAAGATGCTGGTCGGAGGAAAGAATTATAAGAGATTTATTCACGATAACAAAGCATGACTGGAACAAAGGAACTAGCATAATTATTACATAACAAGACTCAAAGTTCAAAACAACAAGTGTCAAAGATCAAAGATTTAGGTCACGAAGAAAGACCTTAATGATCACCCCTTAGGGGAGATTTTTAGGAATAGATGTGTTGATCATTAATGTAATCAAAGGGAGATCTCAATGATCGTCCCTTAGGGGGTGATTGTTAGTGTAGAAACGTAGAGGGGGGTGTATACGCTTCTATTTAAAATATAAAATATTTAGTATCAAATTTTTGATCAAGCATGGCTAAATATGAATAGTGGTTTTGATGGTTGTAACAACTATATATATCATAGATTACGTCACGAACATAAATACAATACATTTACCAAGCCAAGACACACATAGTATCAACACAATATATATAACCAATTACACAAAACAAATAAAAGAAGTTAGAGTTAGTTCTAATCACACTGTGGACGGTCCCTAATATATGTAGACGGTCCCATATATATGTGGAACCGTCTGTCTATTTACGAGACCGCCATCAGTGACTTGGTTGAGACAGGTGATGAATTTTTTTGAGACTTTGCATTTTTTAAGTTAGCTAGTTAATATAAAGGTGTAGCTATAAATGCAATTATCACAAGTGCAACAATAATACTACTAAACAAGAAATAATAAAAGTGAATATAAACGTAAAGCAAAGGGTAAAAGAAAGCGCAAACCAGACACGATGATTTATAGTGGTTCAGTCATGAAGCACCTCTTCGCCTTAATCCACTCCCCGAGTATCCAACTCGAGAGTTACTTCACTCATAAACAAGCTCCATTTAGACGGAGAAAACCATACACCATTGCTTACACCAATTTCTGAAACTAAGTAAAATGCCGAGTTCTAATATTCTCTAGAACTAATCCACACACGATCAACACGATCAACACAATCTACTCAATCTGCATGATCAACACGATCTACACAATCTACACGATCAATATGATCAACATGATCCACACGATCTTCAGACAACACCTCACAGACTTACACATCATTCGAATTTCCACACGATGCTTCACGGACTTACACATCATCTGGATCTACCTATTACACATGATTGAAAGATATGGACTCAATCTATATGTAACCAATGTTGCACGTGGACTAACTTGACTACATAACTTCGTATTTAGATGATAACGAAAGTTCTTCTCTTTGCACTTGAGGAGAGAAAAAAAGAGTCATATTTAAACAAGATTCAAACAAGTTAATGTGATCAAAGAGGGAGAAACAAGGGATTGAGAAAGAATAGAAAGTTTTGTGCTAAAGAGGGTTAATTTTTTTGAAGGAATAGTACAATATTTATAGGAACAAGGAGGAGTGGGAGACGGTCCCTTAAACCTTGGACGGTCGTGTATATATAAGGGACCATCCACATGTTTACGAGACCGTCCCAAGAGATGCTCCAGATTTTATCCTGATGTGGTGAAAATTTATTTGGTGAAAGTTTTAACTGCTTTGGGCGGGAAAAATAGTTGTTGGAGAATTCCAAATTCAAATTAATTTTTCTTATTAAAACATTTCTTTATAATTGCATAAATACTCTGTAAAAATGTTTTGTCACATAAAAATATGAGGTTTGAAGAAAAATAACGTCCTTGATCACTTAACTAGTTTAATAACTTGTTTGTGCATACCTTAAGTGATTCAGACTTGAGACGTCGGAATATGTTTATGCGTGCATGAATTGAAGATTTGCGTAAACAAGTAACGTGTGCACTTTACGTTATGTATAACAGGTTGCATGTTTGTCATCATTAAAATATATAGACAATGTATAGATTAAACATCGCAATGTTTGCACTAACAATCTCCCCTTTTTGATGATGACAAAATATGTAAACTATAACTCATAGTGAAGTGTAAAACTTACATGTTTACACTCTTTCTCCCCCCCCTTTTGTTGAAGCAAAAAGGTATCACCAAAGTAGAGATTGAAAGAAAATCAGAAAAAATAGGAGAGACTCGAGAAGACTTGAGAAATACTTGAGAGGACTTGAGAAGACTTGAGGAAGACTTTATAAGACTTAAGAAGACTTAAGAAGAAGACTTGAAAAGACTTGAGGAAGACTTGAGCATATAGGTTGAAGGTGATTTTGTTAGAAAAGTCATAGTGGATTGTGGATGATCCCCGGATGTATTTGATAATCCCAAATCCCATAATTCAAAAAAGTGAGCTTGCATTATCCTAGTGAAGCCTTGTATCATCACAATCATGCCATTTACTCCAATACCTCCGAGCTCCCTCTAGCTCATTGCATCCCCATAATTCTTATATCCTTACACCCTTTGGTGTATGCTCCCCATTGTTTGGGGCACCAAGTAAGTTAGAAGTTAACAAGTGCTACAAAACAGAGTTAGTAGACAAGTACTGCAAAACAGAGTTAGTAGACAAGTGCACATATATATAATAATGATGATAGATATATATACGAATACACTATCAGTGAACAAGATATGCATGACTTAGATATGAGTACTATATGACACAGAAGAATTGAAACTAGACATATATAGTCATTGATTCTATAATGACAACCTAAAATCAAGACGCATGCTTAAGGTGTAGGAAAAGATGAACGGAAATGAAGAGGGAAGATGTTGAACTAAGGTTGGAAGAGATGGTATGGATTAGTACATCCTTTGCACTAACAATTATATGGCATGATCAAAGAATGTGCATGTGATCCTAGTTTTGTTGGGTGTATTAACAAGAAGAAATGGATGTAAGAAATGAGACGGGATGGTAGTAGATGTGAGACATGAGAAGTGGTGGTAGTGTGAACTATGAGTATGGTGTTGAAAGTTATGAGGAAGAAGAAGTATTTTCTCTTTTTGATGGATGCACTTTGTGGAAAAATAATTACCCTAGGCTTTTTGAGAGGAAGAAACTCTAGTTGAAAGTCATGGGAAGTGAAAAGATTAGGGATGTTTTGAGGAAGGAGGTGATTAGATAATCAGAATGGTTGTAATTTTGGACAAAGCTAGGTATAGGAAGGTTCAAAATTTTGTTCTTCTAAAGAAACTGGTCTAGAGAGTGGTGGTTCAAAGATGCAGAAAAGAAAAAATAGTGAACCCAGTTCGTGACACCTCTACTGGGGACGGTCTTATAAATAAGGGACATCGCGTATATTTAAGGGACTGCCCATATGTTTCTGAGACCATCGCTAGTGGGGGGTGCAGAGTCTTTCCAGTTTCCTCTGTTTTTCCCAAATTTAATGAAAGGATAGAAATAATCAAAGGATTGATTACGTTAGAATCATATTGCAATTAAGAAAGAAAATAATTATGCAATAATGATTAAGGAATGATTTAGAGATTTGGTAAAGAATGTTTATTGAAATATTCGGATTGTGTGAAAAGGCGTGAATAATTATTTGATGGGTAAGAAGATAATTTACAAATGATTAGAGAATGTTTGAAGAAAAGATAGGTGTAAGTGATAAGTGAACATATATAATGAAAACCAAGAAAGTTTAGATGTATGGGGTATCCTATGGTGGTGATGGAATATGAAAAGCAAACTCCAAGAGACTCATATTTGAGTGAGAGGGTGATGTCTATTGGTTGGTGATCTAGAGTGGCTAGTGGGTAATGAAATGAACTACGAATCACTTATGTAGGAATTTGTAAGTCCTTTATCACCTGAAGGTTGATGTTAGATTTTAGATTATGGATGAGCATTTTAACTTATGTAGTTAAAATGTTTGAATATAAATTTTTGGATATGACCTTTAACATTTACGATCGCAAGTTCAATTACTTGAATATTCGGGATGAAATATTTAGGTTGTCAAACCTACTTGGAGGAGTATTAGATTTGTATCTAACCTTTCCTAGAAAAAGAAGTGGGTTATTTGAAAGAGAGCGAGATGATTAAGGAAATGTGTGCACAGAGACTTCTGGAGACCCTAAGAATGATATTCTAGTATGAGGAGATATTGCTTAGGTGCATAATACTCAAGGGTTTAAGCATGTAAGAGCATTTAAGCATGTATCACATAGTAATCAAATATATTAACATGTAAGGCTATATGACTGATAAGGATTTAAAACATACATTTTTAGGGGGTCATTTAAGCCCTAAATCATTACATTTTATATCCGTTACTGCTTAAAATTGTTCCTTTTCACATTTTAGGTCTTTTGGAAGCAAATTGCTATAATGAAGCATTTTTGGACGAAAAGCAGGGAAAACATGAAGAAAACAACAAAGTCAAGATTTCAAGGCTGTTTTGCAAGCCTGACGGCGTCCCAACTCCAAGGGCGACGCCGTCGCTCACAAGGTTTTCTAAAAAGTCTCAAGCGACGGCTCAGGTCATATTTTGGTCTTAACACCTGACGACGTCACGCCTAAATCCAAAAGGGCGTCGTCCTTACTTTCTTCACCAGACGACCAAGATCCATCCCAGACGACGTCCTTAAGCAAGCCAGACGGCGTCACATTTTCTCACCTGACGTCGTCCCAATTATGACTTGTCCTAAACGAAACCCTAATGACGGCGACCAGACGGTGTCACCACTAAAAGGCGACACCGTCGCAAGTGAAAATCTATATATTGACTTTGAATTTTATATATTTTATGTGCATTATTTTGGAGAGCAAACCCTAGTACATTAAGAGTCCGACTTGGGTAGTATTTTAGGGTTCCAAACCCTTCTTTACACTTAAAGATAAGTTTGAACGTCCTAAATTGTTGTGAGTTTGAACATCCTAAATTGTTTTAATTGGTAGACACGAGTAAAGAAAATTGGCTTCTTCTTTAATTGTTGTGAGTTTGAACGTCCTAAATAGCAAAAAGCTTAAGAGTGCATTTAGGCCATCGTAGTGTTTATTGCGTGAGTTGTAGCTTAAGGATAATAGAGTATTCGGGGGAGATACTTCAGTACTTGGCGATCCCGGATATTCTAGAGGAGAGTTATGATTCATAGAGCTAGGGAATTAGGCACCCCCTATGACCAACACGGAATACAACGTACCAATTAGAATGAGGATGTGACAATTCAAACGACCAATAAAAGATTACTAGTGATTAAGAAAATCTAAGTAAACACATTTTTAATTATCATAAGAAACATACTCATACAATCCATAGCTTTTCCCTTTTATTAGTCTAATTAGTTTTTAGTTTAAATTGTTAAGTAGTTTAAATTGGTAAAACTACCAACCCCCACTCTTCAAACCCTGAGATTTTACTTGCTTTCCTAAAAAATATAAAAAGATAAAAAGAATCTCTCTCAACCTCACCTTTTCGTCATACATCTCTACTAGCATCTATAATCCCCTAGAGAATGATCAACCCTTTGGGCTTACCCATACTACACTAAAACGATTAGGTACACTTCATAGTGGGTTATAAAGCTTGCTCGTTGAAAAGGAAGTCTTTCGACCCCAAACTCGGGGAATAGAATAACTAGTTCGTTTCTATCTCGATTAGCTTTACTCGCTTGATTCATATCAAGCGAGCCTTTTTTTCTTTTTCATTAGTTTTCTTGTAGTCTAACCCCCTTCTTCGTGTTTTTGTTCGTAATCTTGTCACTTTTCATCATGGAAGGTAATAATCCGCCCAACAACGATCCACTACACCATCCACCACACCATCCACTACCACCACCAAATCTACCACCACAAAACCCGCCAAGAGGCCGTATTCTTGGTGAATACTCTAAACCGAGCCATCAAGGCTATAGGAACACCATTGAGCTTTCTTGTTTAGATCAAACTACGGCCCTGCGATCCGACACCATCCGGTTGGTGCAAAACGGATGTGCATTCCATGGACTTTGTTTCAAAGATCCTAATCAGCATCTCAAGGATTTCCTAAAAATCGTTGATTCAATTGACCTTGATTCTACCACTCGGGAGACCACGTGATTGGGTCTCTTCCAATTCTCTCTACGGGACCAAGATAGTAATTGGCTTGAGCGTCTTCCCGCAGGATCCATCTCAATTTGGGATGATCTCACCACCCGTTTCCTCGCCTAATTTTTCCCACCGGGGAGAACCACTAAGCTTAGGAATGATATCTTGATGTTCCAATAACGTCAAGGCGAAACCATTTATTAGGCATGGACTTGATTTAAGGACTTACTCCACAAAGTCCCTCACCATGGCATTGAATTTTGCCTCCAAGTCCAATTTTCTATGATCATGTCAATCCCTCCACTTGACAAACTATTGATTATGCCGCTGGTGAAAGGTTAAGTAACCTCGATGTCGAAACATGTTGGAAGGTCATCGAGGAATTGGCACAATAAGAAGAAGAAGAATGGGAGGATCCAATACTCCCTGAAGAAAGAAGTTTGGATGCCCAAGGACAATTATTCAAAAGCATGGAGGAACAAGTAAATGAGTTGATGAGGATGGAAATATCCACACATGATTATAAGGAAAAATTTCATGAACATGTGGACTTAGTCGAAGGGTTCCAGAAAAATCGCGACAATATGAATTTGAGGACGTAATGTGACATTCGTTAACAACCAAGAGAGACAAATATAACTTCTCAAAGTTCACATTAAAAAACCCGTGACACTTTTTCGGAATTAGCCGAAAATTTCATGATGAAACTCCGTGAAAAAATCACAAAAAAAGCTATACCTAGAAAGGTTGAGAAGGTGTTGCGATACCGGAGCTCGTAAATGCAATTATTGAACCACCTCTAAACCAGATGATGAGACAATCCCCCTCGTAAATTCACAATATAGCAAACGCTCTAGCCTCAACACTCCTTGTGTAAAATAAATATTTCCTAAAGACATGTTCATTGGAAGAATGCAGGTTACACTTCCCAACTTCTATAACATAAGGTAACGTTTCTTTGGGTTCAAACCGGGTCCGCGAGATGCCCGCACCCAACCTCCAAATTTCCTTAAAGTTCTCCTCGAAAGACGAATTGACTCATTTATTACTCACCATTGTGAAGATTACAAGCGAATTGAAAAAATGATTTTTAAAATAAAAACCCATATATTTGTCAAAAATAGTAACACAATTTTCGACCCGGGTGGATTTGCAAAACGGTTTTGAAAAAAATAGTCATGACACCGTCGCAACTTAAGCACTGACGATGTCACGTTGCCCGATCAGATGCTTAGAAACCCAAACCATCTCTTTCATTCTCTACCCTACACATTCTATCCGCCCCACACACACAAAATTCGACCTCTCAAGGCTAATTTCTCCAATTTGTTTTATCAATCTCCACTTGGTAAGTAATAATTGTTAATCTTTGTCTATTCAATTTCTCTATTCCTCCTTCAATTGTGGTTTCCCCTTTTGATAGAAACCCTTTTAAATAGTTATGCTTAATGCTTAATTCGCCCATAAATCTTGTTAATTGAACAATAGATTAGGCGATTGGTAGTGTTAGCATGTGGGTTTGATCTTGTAAGGACTTTGGAAAATATTGGTGACTAAAACACCTTGGCACTCTGCCCTTTTGCTGCAGCGGGGGAGTTTGGGTTATGGAAACATGGTTTAAAACCTTGATTTTTCCCTCGCAAATCTCGGATTTGAAAAACAAATTGACCGCTACGACGTCAGCCCGTCGGTGTGACGCCGTCAGACCCTTCTGATGCAATTTATTTGCTTTATTCACTACTCATTGGTTCCCATTGTTTGATTCTTTATTTCAGAAAATGAGCAAAAGGTCTAGAAGCAACCGGGGGCAGTCCTTTGGGTCTCAAGAAAATTATGCGAAAACTATGCAGAGTTGGTGTTTCTTTGAAACTGATGCAACCCAAACCTGGTACAATGTGTTACTCCATCAAACCATTGATCTGGGTGCGGTTTTGGACTGGGCTTTTCTACAGAATCATGGACTTGAGAGGGGCTTTAGGGAAAGCATTAGGAAGGATGTATTCACAAATTCTCAGTGGGAAAGGTTGTTTAGGATTCGCGAGTCGGTATATAGCAAACTTGTGCGTGAATTTCACGCCACCTAATCCATGTACATTGGGACGTGTAGAGGAGATGTAATGGCCTAGGGTATTTGGTTCAAATTGGGAGGAGTTTGGCGGGAGTGTTTGATGGTAGAGTTTAGTTGGAGAGTGGGGCTATATTCTCAGCGGGATGCTGGGAGTGACATCTTTAGGGGTAATCTGAGTTTGAGGTTGACCACTAGGGATGATTTGTGGGGCATTCAGTTTTGAAACTCTATTGTTGATCATGATTATGTCACTGGGAGCATGCTCGCTTCTCAGATCCAGGACCCTAGGATTAGGCTTGCGCACCGCTGCATTGCTTTCACCATAGCAGGGCCTAAGGACATTACTTATCGTGTCACTCTTCTGGATCTGTTCTACCTCTATTCCATCTATGCTCTAAGGGTGTATTGCAACATCCCTTTCTGGTTGGCCGATTACCTGAGGACTGCCAGTGGGATTAGGATGGCCGATAAGGTTTATGGGGCCATGTTCGTCACCAAGCTTGCCGAGTCTTATGGCATCATGAGGGAGGAGATTTTGGGGTACTTGAACGTTGTAGCTGCACCCAACGTGGTAAAGGCCAAGTCTCTAAATGCCATGGATGTTATCATGGATTTAGGTGGCGCGTATGCATGGTTCCGCCCTCAGGCCCCAAGGCAAGACGACAACGATGATGATGATGAGGAGGGGCAGCAGCAGCAGCAGGAGGAGGACGGAGCCGGTAGCTCCACTGATCCCTATAGACACATGGATAGAGGGAATTGACAGGCGTACCAGGGAGCATGGATGGGTCGGATGGATACTTGGATGACCCAGCAGGACTAGAGGGCTAGTTGGACGTATGATCACACGGTCAGACAGATGCAACATTTATCAATGCGTGATCATATTGAGCCCCATCTACAGATCGACCTGTTCCCTGGCCGAGAGTAGGACTACCCATTGTATGGGTACACCGGCCACCTTCCTCCTGGTTATGAGTACGGATATGATACAGCCCCTGACTAGTGATTGGTCTGTTTGTTTGTGGTGATCTTATGAACAATTCTTATGATGATGTATTCTGAAACAATTTTTATTTGGTCTGTATAGTTTAGGTTGATCGTGAAACAATTTTATGTTTGGATGTTTGGTATTTTATTTAGGATGTCCATATTTATTTCGGCTTTTTATTTGTTTGCTTGGTTGTTTTTATTTGTGTGTTTATATATCTTTTTCATTATTGCTTAATTCTCATGTTTATATTACTTTGTGAAAATGCTTTATTTTGATATTAACTTCGTTTTAATTGCATAAAAAGGTATTTTACAAAAAGATAAGTGTAGGGAAGATCACATGTGTTTTTAGAACTAATATGAACATGAGATTAACAATAATTGAAATTGTATATATTTGTGTGTTTGTTAGATTCAAATGCTTGTATCGAGTCACAATGGATGTTTTGCAGGAATTTTTCGAGGTCTTTAAAGAAGTAATTTTTCCAGAATTTTTCCCGAAAATGCATCGGACTCTTTCTGTCAGGACAACCTGACGACATCAGGATTAAAACCCGACGACGTCAAACAATGTATAAACATATTCCAATTTTTATTTTCTATCAAATTTGTAATTTTTGGAAATTCTCAATTCTTAATTTTCCAGAAATCTGCAAACATCCATTTCACAAGCATTATACCTTACTTGCTTTCTAGTGTAGTTTTGTTTTTATATAGTTTATACCGCCGATTTTACGCGAGGTTTCGTTTTCGTTTTCTTATAAGTGTGCAGGTTATATTAGACAAGAAGAAAGGAAAGTAATAGGTAGAAGTACCACCCCCAACCAATTTCCCTAAGATTTTACCTTAGCTTTCTAAAAAACCATAAAAAGATAATAAAAAAAAAGAATCATCCTCAACCCCACCTTCTCGTCATACATTTCTTACTAGCATTCCTATTCCCCTAGAGAACGATATCAATCCCCGAGGCTTACCCAATACTACACTACAACGATTAGGTTTACTGCCTAGGAGGTTGAAAAACTTGCTCGACGAAAAGGAAGTTTCCTTCACCCCGAACGCGCCTTCCGCGCGCATCAGTAACTTAGATTTTTGACTTGTCACCACTAAAAGTTCCCCATATCCAACAAAACCCTTTATTTCCCTACTCGAAGCCTAACATTATAACCCTTTGTAAAGACCTCTTAGATAGTTATTCCTAGGTTCTTACGCCAAAGCGGTGAAGGTTTGATCTATTCTCAAGCCTATGGTAATTTATGTGCTATGACAGGTAGTGAGTGTTTATCTTCCATTTTCTTACATGTTATATTTCATATAAAACCGAGAGATGAGAGAATCCAAACACCAATTGTGAGGTGCTAGTGTATAATTTTCGTGCTTCTTTTGATTATTGTGGCACTTGTACTTGTTGTAGACTATTTTAAACCAATGTTAAATGACCCCTAACTCATAAATTGATTAGCCAAAAGCACATTTGCTTGAGGACAAGCAAATTCCAAGTGTAGGGATATTTGATAAGAATTTAAAATATACGTTTTTAGGGGGTCATTTAAGCCATACACTTAAACTGAACATTGTCCCAATGTTCCCCAAAAGCATCAAAGTTATGATAAAGGAAGGTAAGTAAGGAAAAGAAACTAGTACTCCCCTGATTAGCTCGGTAGGATATGTGTGAAGTTGCGGTTAAATCTTCTTCCAAGAAGAATGCATAAGTAATAAACTTCATCCAATGTGTGTTTCCTCTTCTTGTCCAATATAACCTGCACACTTATAAGAAAACAAACGAAACCTTCGCGTAAAATCGGCGGTAAAACTATATATGACACACAACTACACTAGAAAGCAAGTAAGATATAATTCTTGTGGAATGGATGTTTGCAGTTTTTTTTTTGAAAATTAAGAACTGCGAATTTCCAAAATTTTACAAGTTACACAAAAAACAAAAACTGATCATTCTATTTCTACATAGCCTGACCTCGTCATGTTTAGCGTTTGTCTATGTGCTAGGTTTCAAGAAGACCCTAAAACATCACACCTAGAATCCGTAAAAAGAATATTTAGATATATTAAGGGTACAACACAATTAGGATTATGGTATCCTAAGGGCACGGGAGTAGAAACAATTGTATATGCAGATTCTGACCATGCAAGTGATTATGTTGACCGAAAAAGTACAAGTGGGGTATGTACTTTTATGGGATGTTGTTTAACATCTTGGTTTTCAAAGAAACAAACGACATTAGCAATATCAACAACCGAAGCCAAATACGTCTCCGCCGGCAAAGCATGCCAACAAGCACTATGGATGAAACAAGCGTTAGTTGACTACGACATTCATCTAAGTGACATAGCCATCCTATGTGACAACAAGGGTGCCATCGATTTAAGCAAGAATCCGGTATTACATTCTCGCACGAAGCATATAGAGATTCGTCATCACTCCTTAAGAGACAATGTTCAAAAGAGGAACATCTCTATTGAGAAGGTAGCGTCCGAAGACAACATAGCCGACGTCCTCACCAAACCGTTGAATCGGGAACAATTCAACCTACTACGTCTTGGTCTTGGTCTCATGGAACAATCGTCGTAATTCAATTTTTAACTCTACAAGGTATGTAAACACTAGCCTTCTTCTTTCTGAGTCTAGGATCTCTATTTCACGCACAACTCACAAACAATATGGGAATTTTCAAAACCCAAGATAAGTTTTTCACTTATAACTCATAGTTTTTCTTATTTTCTTTCAAAAATAAGTACAAGTTGCAAACACATAATTACATACACATCTTCTTTTCAAAGGACAAAACGAATTTATTCGCACATAGAAACCTCTTTTTTGAAACGTTTTCTTAAAATGATACCTCTTCCCGTATCAATTTCACGAAAGCAATTTCTTACGTCTAGGACAAATCGCTTTTTCATTATTAATACAAAGTAAAAACCCGTTTTCATTGCATCTCATGTCTTTTGAATGCTAAAGGGGACACATAACTAATATGTGTTTCCGGGTACATTCATTTAAGCCACAATGAATTAAGGAGCATTGGTAGCACTGAATTATGTACTCAAGTACTAATTATGTGTTTTCGGGTTATCTCACATAATAGTATGCTTTTTCACTTCTAGTTTATTTTTTTCTTTCTTCTTAGGAGTAATTAGTTTGCATATAAGCACACACTAGGCAAAAATATTTCCAAAAGGAAAATTTTGAGCTGCCTGTATCACCAGCACCACGGATCCCAGCCTTAATGCTGGACGGATCCCTCAAGGGAAGGATCCGTGGGATCCGTGAGACAGAAGCTAGTTTTATCTTCTATTTTTCTCACTTTGGATGAAAACTCCAATATCTTTTCATTTTTTTGGAGTATGTTCTTTAATGCTTGTGTTCTCATGATCACATGCCTTAAATTCATATCTAATCATTAGATTTTAATCCACATTTTGGGTCAAGCATTCATTACAATGCATTGTTTTTCTATATATAAGACTCCCAAAATGCTTGCATATTCATCTTCACAAACAACCAACACCATGTCATCCAAAAGATCTTACAACTTAGATGAATCACCTAGTACAAACAATGAAATCCAAACCTTTGTACTTCCACCTTCCAAAATACCACAATCAAACTCTAGGATATCCGCACGGATTAGCATCCGACCTTGTTGCTTAGCAAAACCATCATCGAATGGTTCATCACCAAGAAATAACTCACCACAAGATGCTTCCATTATAGCACCTTCTTCATCACCAACGAGTACACCAACTTCATCACCTAAAGTCACTCTTTTGGAACTCCTTAAGACTCCAACAAGATCTCAACAACCAAAACAAAAAGAAATAGCCTTTTTGACACCTCCCACCTCTCCAAACACAATATTCAATGACCTTGAAACATCACCATCCTTAGCTCCCATTAAGCTACAAGAACATCTAGGTTCTTTTCCACCACCACTTCCAACCATTCCGGACTTTGATCCGTATTTTCCTATTTTTCCACCACATCTTCCGCAACTCACAAATCAAAACAACCCGGAAAACTTCCGCACTCATTACCCACATCACTTACATTGTGAACATTGCCAATCCACTAGGGAAATTGCAATAGAAGTTAGGGAAGAAATGCGATTCATACTCAACCTCATCCTTGATCGCATCAATACCATTAATCATCAAAACCTCCATCCATAACCTTATGCAAGCATGGACGGAATCATTATTACTATTTTCTATTTTTAGTATTTTTTTTCTTTTGAGTCATTTTCAAGAACAAGTCTTGCTCTTATTTTTTCATGCTTGTAGGTGGCATTAAAACCACAACACTTTGTTGTTTTATTACAAGGCCTTGTTTACATACCTTGGCTCCGAATCTTCATTCTCGTCAATCACAAGATTACTTATGCATATTACTACTAACCATTTCTTTGTAGGATTTTTTTTCTTCACTTGACGCCCCAAACAAAGGGGAGCTACCGTCAAGGGGGAGTAAGCGCTACGTGGACCATTTTTCCACATTTTATTTCTTCGATGGGTTAACTTTTTGTTTCGACAAAAATGGGGAGAAGAAGTAAAACTTAGGGGCTTTCAAAACATACATCTATTCTTAAGTTTTACTCATCATAACATTATGTTTTGTCATCAACAAAATGGGGGAGATTGTTAATACAAATAAACCGTAAAAATGTTTATTAATATTTTGCGATCTCTTTGTGTTTTGTTGATAACAAATATAATGTTATCTTAAGTACAATTTTAAGGATACATGTTATTTTTATAAAGCATTTACATATAGCCATTTAATACAAATTGTTGTAATAAATCATTTGTTGTAATAGTTTATTAGGATGGGTAAAAATCACAACCCATGGATCATATCCATAACCCATGGTATTAACCAATACCCACTTGACTAGATACATTTTATCTAAAAGAATACCCATGGACCAACCCATAACCCATAACCCATGACCCATGACCCATAACCAAAAAACCCATGGGCAAAGAGGAGCGTCCCACGGATCCCTGGGATTACACTAGACGGATCCCTTGTGAGAGGGATTTGTGGGATCCGGGGAACAGTGGAAAGTTTTGCCTATAAATAGAGAGCCATTTCTTCATTCTAACTCACCCCTCTTCTTACTAATTCTCTCATATACTCTTATTCTCTTCTAACAAAAGATCACTTGATCTAGAGAGTACTTCTTTCTTTCTTTCTTTAGTGATTCTCATATAGGTCCTTCTCTAAGGCGAGATCACGAGCATCCTACAAGTCATCCAAGCAAGGGATCCTTGATTGATTTGTTCCTCGGCAAGATTTCTGTAGCAAAGATCTTGTATTTGATATTTCACATATTTGTTGTGTAATAGTCGTGTTTGTTTGGTCCACCGTGTTACGGACTCGGTATTTATCTTTGTACCAGAAAAAGGTGTAAGCAACGTTGTGAAGGCTTCTCCGCCAAGTTGAAGGAGTTTGTGGACATAGTGCTTGAACTCTCGAGTAGGTGACTCGGGGAGTGGAGTACGGCAAGGAAAGTGTCCTTGTAGCCGAACCACTATAAATCGGTTGTGTCATTTCTAGCCCTTGCTTTACTTTATTTACTTGCTTTATCATTAGATCTATACTTTCTCTACATCCATACGATTTCACATAATATCGAATCTAAAGTTTTTGAAACCAATTTAAAATCGGCAAAACTATTCAACCCCCCCCCCCTTCTAGTTTTCCACAGACAAGAAAGATTAAGAACTACATCAAAGTCAAGAAAGTCAAGAAAAAATCAAGATAAAGTTCAAAGAAGCATTGATGGAAGATATATGAATAAAATATCAAAGTTTACAGATTAATTGATATGCGTATGTTGAAGAAGACGAAAGAACAAACATTTGAAGATGCTGGTCGGAGGAAAGAATTATAAGAGATTTATTCAAGATAACAAAGCATGACTGGAACAAAGGAACTAGCATAATTATTACATAACAAGACTCAAAGTTCAAAACAACAAGCGTCAAAGATCAAAGATTTAGGTCACGAAGAAAGACCTTAATGATCACCCCTTAGGGGAGATTTTTAGGAATAGATGTGTTGATCATTAATGTAATCAAAGGGAGATCCCAATGATCGTCCCTTAGGGGGTGATTGTTAGTGTAGAAACGTAGAGGGGGGTGTATACGCTTCTATTTAAAATATAAAATATTTAGTATCAAATTTTTGATCAAGCATGGCTAAATATGAATAGTGGTTTTGATGGTTGTAACAACTATATATATCATAGATTACGTCACGAACATAAATACAATACATTTACCAAGCCAAGACACACATAGTATCAACACAATATATATAACCAATTACACAAAACAAATAAAAGAAGTTAGAGTTAGTTCTAATCACACTGTAGACGGTCCCTAATATATGTAGACGGTCCCATATATATGTGGAACCGTCTGTCTATTTACGAGACCGCCATCAGTGACTTGGTTGAGACAGGTGATGAATTTTTTTGAGACTTTGCATTTTTTAAGTTAGCTAGTTAATATAAAGGTGTAGCTATAAATGCAAATATCACAAGTGCAACAATAATACTACTAAACAAGAAATAATAAAAGTGAATATAAACGTAAAGCAAAGGGTAAAAGAAAGCGCAAACCAGACACGATGATTTATAGTGGTTCAGTCATGAAGCACCTCTTCGCCTTAATCCACTCCCCGAGTATCCAACTCGAGAGTTACTTCACTCATAAACAAGCTCAATTTAGACGGAGAAAACCATACACCATTGCTTACACCAATTTCTGAAACTAAGTAAAATGCCGAGTTCTAATATTCTCTAGAACTAATCCACACACGATCAACACGATCAACACAATCTACTCAATCTGCATGATCAACACGATCTACACAATCTACACGATCAATATGATCAACATGATCCACACGATCTTCAGACAACACCTCACAGACTTACACATCATCTGAATTTCCAAACGATGCTTCACGGACTTACACATCATCTGGATCTACCTATTACACATGATTGAAAGATATGGACTCAATCTATATGTAACCAATGTTGCACATGGACTAACTTGACTACATAACTTCGTATTTAGATGATAACGAAAGTTCTTCTCTTTGCACTTGAGGAGAGAAAAAAAGAGTCATATTTAAACAAGATTCAAACAAGTTAATGTGATCAAAGAGGGAGAAACAAGGGATTGAGAAAGAATAGAAAGTTTTGTGCTAAAGAGGGTTAATTTTTTTGAAGGAATAGTACAATATTTATAGGAACAAGGAGGAGTGGGAGACGGTCCCTTAAACCTTGGACGGTCGTGTATATATAAGGGACCATCCACATGTTTACGAGACCGTCCCAAGAGATGCCCTAGATTTTATCCTGATGTGGTGAAAGTTTATTTGGTGAAAGTTTTAACTGCTTTGGGCGGGAAAAATAGTTGTTGGAGAATTCCAAATTCAAATTAATTTTTCTTATTAAAACATTTCTTTATAATTGCATAAATACTCTGTAAAAATGTTTTGTCACATAAAAATATGAGGTTTGAAGAAAAATAACGTCCTTGATCATTTAACTAGTTTAATAACTTGTTTGTACATACCTTAAGTGATTCAGACTTGAGACGTCGGAATATGTTTATGCGTGCATGAATTGAAGATTTGCGTAAACAAGTAACGTGTGCACTTTACGTTATGTATAACAGGTTGCATGTTTGTCATCATTAAAATATAAAGACAATGTATAGATTAAACATCGTAATGTTTGCACTAACAATCTCCCCTTTTTGATGATGACAAAATATGTAAACTATAACTCATAGTGAAGTGTAAAACTTACATGTTTACACTCTTTCTCCCCCCTTTTGTTGAAGCAAAAAGGTATCACCAAAGTAGAGATTGAAAGAAAATCAGAAAAAATAGGAGAGACTCGAGAAGACTTGAGAAAGACTTGAGAGGACTTGAGAAGACTTGAGAAGACTTGAGGAAGACTTTATAAGACTTAAGAAGACTTAAGAAGAAGACTTAAGAAGAAGACTTGAAAAGACTTGAGGAAGACTTGAGCATATAGGTTGAAGGTGATTTTGTTAGAAAAGTCATAGTGGATTGTGGATGATCCCCGGATGTATTTGATAATCCCAAATCCCTTAATTCAAAAAAGTGAGCTTGCATTATCCTAGTGAAGCCTTGTATCATCACAATCATGCCATTTACTCCAATACCTCCGAGCTCCCTCTAGCTCATTGCATCCCCATAATTCTTATATCCTTACACCCTTTGGTGTATGCTCCCCATTGTTTGGGGCACCAAGTAAGTTAGAAGTTAACAAGTGCTACAAAACAGAGTTAGTAGACAAGTACTGCAAAACAGAGTTAGTAGACAAGTGCACATATATATAATAATGATGATAGATATATATACGAATACACTATCAGTGAACAAGATATGCATGACTTAGATATGAGTACTATATGACACAGAAGAATTGAAACTAGACATATATAGTCATTGATTCTATAATGACAACCTAAAATCAAGACGCATGCTTAAGGTGTAGGAAAAGATGAACGGAAATGAAGAGGGAAGATGTTGAACTAAGGTTGGAAGAGATGGTATGGATTAGTACATCCTTTGCACTAACAATTATATGGCATGATCAAAGAATGTGCATGTGATCCTAGTTTTGTTGGGTGTATTAACAAGAAGAAATGGATGTAAGAAATGAGACGGGATGGTAGTAGATGTGAGACATGAGAAGTGGTGGTAGTGTGAACTATGAGTATGGTGTTGAAAGTTATGAGGAAGAAGAAGTATTTTCTCTTTTTGATGGATGCACTTTGTGGAAAAATAATTACCCTAGGCTTTTTGAGAGGAAGAAACTCTAGTTGAAAGTCATGGGAAGTGAAAAGATTAGGGATGTTTTGAGGAAGGAGGTGATTAGATAATCAGAATGGTTGTAATTTTGGACAAAGCTAGGTATAGGAAGGTTCAAAATTTTGTTCTTCTAAAGAAACTGGTCTAGAGAGTGGTGGTTCAAAGATGCAGAAAAGAAAAAATAGTGAACCCAGTTCGTGACACCTCTACTGGGGACGGTCTTATAAATAAGGGAGATCGAGTATATTTAAGGGACTGCCCATATGTTTCTGAGACCATCGCCAGTGGGGGGTGCAGAGTCTTTCCAGTTTCCTCTGTTTTTCCCAAATTTAATGAAAGGATAGAAATAATCAAAGGATTGATTACGTTAGAATCATATTGCAATTAAGAAAGAAAAGAATTATGCAATAATGATTAAGGAATGATTTAGAGATTTGGTAAAGAATGTTTATTGAAATATTCGGATTGTGTGAAAAGGCGTGAATAATTATTTGATGGGTAAGAAGATAATTTACAAATGATTAGAGAATGTTTGAAGAAAAGATAGGTGTAAGTGATAAGTGAACATATATAATGAAAACCAAGAAAGTTTAGATGTATGGGGTATCCTATGGTGGTGATGGAATATGAAAAGCAAACTCCAAGAGACTCATATTTGAGTGAGAGGGTGATGTCTATTAGTTGGTGATCTAGAGTGGCTAGTGGGTAATGAAATGAACTACGAATCACTTATGTAGGAATTTGTAAGTCCTTTATCACCTGAAGGTTGATGTTAGATTTTAGATTATGGATGAGCATTTTAACTTATGTAGTTAAAAGGTTTGAATATGAATTTGTGGATATGACCTTTAACATTTACGATCGCAAGTTCAATTACTTGAATATTCGGGATGAAATATTTAGGTTGTCAAACCTACTTGGAGGAGTATTAGATTTGTATCTAACCTTTCCTAGAAAAAGAAGTGGGTTATTTGAAAGAGAGCGAGATGATTAAGGAAATGTGTGCACAGAGACTTTGGGAGACCCTAAGAATGATATTCTAGTATGAGGAGATATTGCTTAGGTGCATAATACTCAAGGGTTTAAGCATGTAAGAGCATTTAAGCATGTATCACATAGTAATCAAATATATTAACATGTAAGGCTATATGACTGATAAGGATTTAAAACATACATTTTTAGGGGGTCATTTAAGCCCTAAATCATTACATTTTATATCCGTTACTGCTTAAAATTGTTCCTTTTCACATTTTAGGTCTTTTGGAAGCAAATTGCTATAATGAAGCATTTTTGGACGAAAAGGAGGGAAAACATGAAGAAAACAACAAAGTCAAGATTTCAAGGCTGTTTTGCAAGCCTGGCGGCGTCCCAACTCCAAGGGCGACGCCGTCGCTCACAAGGTTTTCTAAAAAGTCTCAAGCGACGGCTCAGGTCATATTTTGGTCTTAACACCTGACGACGTCACGCCTAAATCCAAAAGGGCGTCGTCCTTACTTTCTTCACCAGACGACCAAGATCCATCCCAGACGACGTCCTTAAGCAAGCCAGACGGCGTCACATTTTCTCACCTGACGTCGTCCCAATTATGACTTGTCCTAAACGAAACCCTAATGACGGCGACCAGACGGTGTCACCACTAAAAGGCGACACCGTCGCAAGTGAAAATCTATATATTGACTTTGAATTTTATATATTTTGTGTGCATTATTTTGGAGAGCAAACCCTAGTACATTAAGAGTCCGACTTGGGTAGTATTTTAGGGTTCCAAACCCTTCTTTACACTTAAAGATAAGTTTGAACGTCCTAAATTGTTGTGAGTTTGAACGTCCTAAATTGTTTTAATTGGTAGACACGAGTAAAGAAAATTGGCTTCTTCTTTAATTGTTGTGAGTTTGAACGTCCTAAATAGCAAAAAGCTTAAGAGTGCATTTAGGCCATCGTAGTGTTTATTGCGTGAGTTGTAGCTTAAGGATAATAGAGTATTCGGGGGAGATACTTCAGTACTTGGCGATCCCGGATATTCTAGAGGAGAGTGATGATTCATAGAGCTAGGGAATTAGGCACCCCCTATGACCAACACGGAATACAACGTACCAATTAGAATGAGGATGTGACAATTCAAACGACCAATAAAAGATTACTAGGGATTAAGAAAATCTAAGTAAACACATTTTTAATTATCATAAGAAACATACTCATACAATCCATAGCTTTTCCCTTTTATTAGTCTAATTAGTTTTTAGTTTAAATTGTTAAGTAGTTTAAATTGGTAAAACTACCAACCCCCACTCTTCAAACCCTGAGATTTTACTTGCTTTCCTAAAAAATATAAAAAGATAAAAAGAATCTCTCTCAACCTCACCTTTTCGTCATACATCTCTACTAGCATCTATAATCCCCTATAGAATGATCAACCATTTGGGCTTACCCATACTACACTAAAACGATTAGGTACACTTCATAGTGGGTTATAAAGCTTGCTCGTTGAAAAGGAAGTCTTTCGACCCCAAACTCGGGGAATAGAATAACTAGTTCGTTTCTATCTCGATTAGCTTTACTCGCTTGATTCATATCAAGCGAGCCTTTTTTTCTTTTTCATTAGTTTTCTTGTAGTCTATCCCCCTTCTTCGTGTTTTTGTTCGTAATCTTGTCACTTTTCATCATGGAAGGTAATAATCCGCCCAACAACGATCCACTACACCATCCACCACACCATCCACTACCACCACCAAATCTACCACCACAAGACCCGCCAAGAGGCCGTATTCTTGGTGAATACTCTAAACCGAGCCATCAAGGCTATAGGAACACCATTGAGCTTTCCTGTTTAGCTCAAACTACGGCCCTGCGATCCGACACCATCCGGTTGGTGCAAAACGGATGTGCATTCCATGGACTTTGTTTCAAAGATCCTAATCAGCATCTCAAGGATTTCCTAAAAATCGTTGATTCAATTGACATTGATTCTACCACTCGAGAGACCACGTGATTGCGTCTCTTCCAATTCTCTCTACCGGACCAAGATAGTAATTGGCTTGAGCGTCTTCCCGCAGGATCCATCTCAATTTGGGATGATCTCACCACCCGTTTCCTCGCCTAATTTTTCCCACCGGGGAGAACCACTAAGCTTAGGAATGATATCTTGATGTTCCAATAACGTCAAGGCGAAACCATTTATTAGGCATGGACTTGATTTAAGGACTTACTCCACAAAGTCCCTCACCATGGCATTGAATTTTGCCTCCAAGTCCAATTTTCTATGATCATGTCAATCCCTCCACTTGACAAACTATTGATTATGCCGCTGGTGAAAGGTTAAGTAACCTCGATGTCGAAACATGTTGGAAGGTCATCGAGGAATTGGCACAATAAGAAGAAGAAGAATGGGAGGATCCAATACTCCCTGAAGAAAGAAGTTTGGATGCCCAAGGACAATTATTCAAAAGCATGGAGGAACAAGTAAATGAGTTGATGAGGATGGAAATATCCACACATGATTATAAGGAAAAATTTCATGAACATGTGGACTTAGTCGAAGGGTTCCAGAAAAATCGCGACAATATGAATTTGAGGACGTAATGTGACATTCGTTAACAACCAAGAGAGACAAATATAACTTCTCAAAGTTCACATTAAAAAACCCGTGACACTTTTTCAGAATTAGCTGAAAATTTCATGATGAAACTCCGTGAAAAAATCACAAAAAAAGCTATACCTAGAAAGGTTGAGAAGGTGTTGCGATACCGGAGCTCGTAAATGCAATTATTGAACCACCTCTAAACCAGATGATGAGACAATCCCCCTCGTAAATTCACAATATAGCAAACGCTCTAGCCTCAACACTCCTTGTGTAAAATAAATATTTCCTAAAGACATGTTCATTGGAAGAATGCAGGTTACACTTCCCAACTTCTATAACATAAGGTAACGTTTCTTTGGGTTCAAACCGGGTCCGCGAGATGCCCGCACCCAACCTCCAAATTTCCTTAAAGTTCTCCTCGAAAGACGAATTGACTCATTTATTACTCACCATTGTGAAGATTACAAGCGAATTGAAAAAATGATTTTTAAAATAAAAACCCATATATTTGTCAAAAATAGTAACAAAATTTTCGACCCGGGTGGATTTGCAAAACGGTTTTGAAAAAAATAGTCATGACACCGTCGCAACTTAAGCACTGACGATGTCACGTTGCCCGATCAGATGCTTAGAAACCCAAACCATCTCTTTCATTCTCTACCCTACACATTCTATCCGCCCCACACACACAAAATTCGACCTCTCAAGGCTAATTTCTCCAATTTGTTTTATCAATCTCCACTTGGTAAGTAATAATTGTTAATCTTTGTCTATTCAATTTCTCTATTCCTCCTTCAATTGTGGTTTCCCCTTTTGATAGAAACCCTTTTAAATAGTTATGCTTAATGCTTAATTCGCCCATAAATCTTGTTAATTGAACAATAGATTAGGCGATTGGTAGTGTTAGCATGTGGGTTTGATCTTGTAAGGAGTTTGGAAAATATTGGTGACTAAAACACCTTGGCACTCTGCCCTTTTGCTGCAGCGGGGGAGTTTGGGTTATGGAAACATGGTTTAAAACCTTGATTTTTCCCTCGCAAATCTCGGATTTGAAAAACAAATTGACCGCTACGGCGTCAGCCCGTCGGTGTGACGCCGTCAGACCCTTCTGATGCAATTTATTTGCTTTATTCACTACTCATTGGTTCCCATTGTTTGATTCTTTATTTCAGAAAATGAGCAAAAGGTCTAGAAGCAACCTGGGGGCAGTCCTTTGGGTCTCAAGAAAATTATGCGAAAACTATGCAGAGTTGGTGTTTCTTTGAAACTGATGCAACCCAAACCTGGTACAATGTGTTACTCCATCAAACCATTGATCTGGGTGCGGTTTTGGACTGGGCTTTTCTACAGAATCATGGACTTGAGAGGGGCTTTAGGGAAAGCATTAGGAAGGATGTATTCACAAATTCTCAGTGGGAAAGGTTGTTTAGGATTCGCGAGTCGGTATATAGCAAACTTGTGCGTGAATTTCACGCCACCTAATCCATGTACATTGGGACGTGTAGAGGAGATGTAATAGCCTAGGGTATTTGGTTCAGATTGGGAGGAGTTTGGCGGGAGTGTTTGATGGTAGAGTTTAGTTGGAGAGTGGGGCTATATTCTCAGCGGGATGCTGGGAGTGACATCTTTAGGGGTAATCTGAGTTTGAGGTTGACCACTAGGGATGATTTGTGGGGCATTCAGTTTTGAAACTCTATTGTTGATCATGATTATGTCACTGGGAGCATGCTCGCTTCTCAGATCCAGGACCCTAGGATTAGGCTTGCGCACCGCTGCATTGCTTTCACCATAGCAGGGCCTAAGGACATTACTTATCGTGTCACTCTTCTGGATCTGTTCTACCTCTATTCCATCTATGATCTAAGGGTGTATTGCAACATCCCTTTCTGGTTGGCCGATTACCTGAGGACTGCCAGTGGGATTAGGATGGCCGATAAGGTTTATGGGGCCATGTTCGTCACCAAGCTTGCCGAGTCTTATGGCATCATGAGGGAGGAGATTTTGGGGTACTTGAACGTTGTAGCTGCACCCAACGTGGTAAAGGCCATGTCTCTAAATGCCATGGATGTTATCATGGATTTAGGTGGCGCGTATGCATGGTTCCGCCCTCAGGCCCCAAGGCAAGACGACAACGATGATGATGATGAGGAGGGGCAGCAGCAGCAGCAGGAGGAGGACGGAGCCGGTAGCTCCACTGATCCCTATAGACACATGGATAGAGGGAATTGACAGGCGTACCAGGGAGCATGGATGGGTCGGATGGATACTTGGATGACCCAGCAGGACTAGAGGGCTAGTTGGACGTATGATCACACGGTCAGACAGATGCAACATTTATCAATGCGTGATCATATTGAGCCCCATCTACAGATCGACCCGTTCCCTGGCCGAGAGTAGGACTACCCATTGTATGGGTACACCGGCCACCTTCCTCCTGGTTATGAGTACGGATATGATACAGCCCCTGACTAGTGATTGGTCTGTTTGTTTGTGGTGATCTTATGAACAATTCTTATGATGATGTATTCTGAAACAATTTTTATTTGGTCTGTATAGTTTAGGTTGATCGTGAAACAATTTTATGTTTGGATGTTTGGTATTTTATTTAGGATGTCCATATTTATTTCGGCTTTTTATTTGTTTGCTTGGTTGTTTTTATTTGTGTGTTTATATATCTTTTTCATTATTGCTTAATTCTCATGTTTATATTACTTTGTGAAAATGCTTTATTTTGATATTAACTTCGTTTTAATTGCATAAAAAGGTATTTTACAAAAAGATAAGTGTAGGGAAGATCACATGTGTTTTTAGAACTAATATGAACATGAGATTAACAATAATTGAAATTGTATATATTTGTGTGTTTGTTAGATTCAAATGCTTGTATCGAGTCACAATGGATGTTTTGCAGGAATTTTTCGAGGTCTTTAAAGAAGTTATTTTTCCAGAATTTTTCCCGAAAATGCATCGGACTCTTTCTGTCAGGACAATCTGACGACATCAGGATTAAAACCCGACGACGTCAAACAATGTATAAACATAATCCAATTTTTATTTTCTATCAAATTTGTAATTTTTGGAAATTCTCAATTCTTAATTTTCCAGAAATCTGCAAACATCCATTTCACAAGCATTATACCTTACTTGCTTTCTAGTGTAGTTTTGTTTTTATATAGTTTATACCGCCGATTTTACGCGAGGTTTCGTTTTCGTTTTCTTATAAGTGTGCAGGTTATATTAGACAAGAAGAAAGGAAAGTAATAGGTAGAAGTACCACCCCCAACCAATTTCCCCAAGATTTTACCTTAGCTTTCTAAAAAACCATAAAAAGATAATAAAAAAAAAGAATCATCCTCAACCCCACCTTCTCGTCATACATTTCTTACTAGCATTCCTATTCCCCTAGAGAACGATATCAATCCCCGAGGCTTACCCAATATTACACTACAACGATTAGGTTTACTGCCTAGGAGGTTGAAAAACTTGCTCAACGAAAAGGAAGTTTCCTTCACCCCGAACGCGCCTTCCGCGCGCATCAGTAACTTAGATTTTTTACTTGTCACCACTAAAAATTCCCCATATCCAACAAAACCCTTTATTTCCATACTCGAAGCCTAACATTATAACCCTTTGTAAAGACCTCTTCGATAGTTATTCCTAGGTTCTTACGCCAAAGCGGTGGAGGTTTGATCTATTCTCAAGCCTATGGTAATTTATGTGCTATGACAGGTAGTGAGTGTTTATCTTCCATTTCCTTACATGTTATATTTCATATAAAACCGAGAGATGAGAGAATCCAAACACCAATTGTGAGGTGCTAGTGTATAATTTCCGTGCTTCTTTTGATTATTGTGGCGCTTGTACTTGTTGTAGACTATTTTAAACCAATGTTAAATGACCCCTAACTCATAAATTGATTAGCCAAAAGCACATTTGCTTGAGGACAAGCAAATTCCAAGTGTAGGGATATTTGATAAGAATTTAAAATATACGTTTTTAGGGGGTCATTTAAGCCATACACTTAAACTGAACATTGTCCCAATGTTCCCCAAAAGCATCAAAGTTATGATAAAGGAAGGTAAGTAAGGAAAAGAAACTAGTACTCCCCTGATTAGCTCGGTAGGATATGTGTGAAGTTGCGGTTAAATCTTCTTCCAAGAAGAATGCATAAGTAATAAACTTCATCCAATGTGTGTTTCCTCTTCTTGTCCAATATAACCTGCACACTTATAAGAAAACAAACGAAACCTTCGCGTAAAATCGGCAGTAAAACTATATATGACACACAACTACACTAGAAAGCAAGTAAGATATAATGCTTGTGGAATGGATGTTTGCAGTTTTTTTTTTTTTTTTTTTGAAAATTAAGAACTGCGAATTTCCAAAATTTTACAAGTTACACAAAAAACAAAAATTGATCATTCTATTTCTACGTAGCCTGACCTCGTCATGCTTTAATCCTAACGTCGTCAGGTTGTCCTGACAAAAAGTGGCCTGCTGCATTTTTTTTGGAAAAATTACATCATTAAAACCTGGAAAATTCCTGCAAAACATCCATTATGACTCGATACAAGCATTTGACTCTAACAAACACACATATATATCAATTTCAATAGTTGTAATTCTCATGTTCATGTTCATGTTCTTAAAAACTTATGTGATCTTCCCTACACGTATCTTTTTGTAAAATACCTTTATATGTTGACGAGGTTAAAGACAAAATAAAGCTTTTTCACAAAGTCTAACATGAGAATAATTAACAATGAAAAAGATATATAAAAACACAAATTGAAAAACAAAACAAGCAAACAATTAAGCATGGGTTGCCTCCCTCGAAGCGATTTTCTTTATTTATGAGTCTTGTAGCTAGACTCGAAGTCATGCTCCTACGTGACTTCCTTACTGTTATCATTTTCATTCACTAAGTTTTTATCATAGGGTTGTACACGTTGTATGTTTACCGTGAACTCCCTCCCATCGTCTTCTAATAGCATAATGGTTCCACTTCTTATGTTTGTTTCTTTTACCGTATAGGGGCCACACCATTTTGGCATATTCCTTCCTTTGAATGCTCTTAATCTTGAATTATACAAGAGTACATTGTCTCCTTCCAAGAACTCTTTAGGGATCTTTTGGTGAAGCGTTTCCATGGTGTAGTCATGCCCTATGATTTTTTTATCACATTTCCATTTCTTTAAATCTATCTCCTTACTCATGCACTCTCTAATCTTTTTCTTCCCATTCAACGATTTTCCTCTTAATTGCACTATTGGAGACTCGTGAATTCTTATCATTTTTTTTCTTCTCCTTAATCTTCAAAGGATATCTCGGAGCAATAGGTATCCTAACTTTGCTTTTGCCACTTTTAAGTATCATAACACCCTCACCGCATTTGATTGTTGCCTTGGCGGTGGCCATGAAAGGTGTTCCAAGGATTAAGGGCATGTGTTCATCTTCCTCAATGTCCAAAATTGCAAAATCCACCGGATAGATACCACTTGCAACCTCAATTAATTAGCACATCCTCCGCTATTCCAAAGGGATAAACATATGAATGGTTTGCTAACGAAAGTGTAAGATTAGTCTTGGTTGGTTTCTCCTTAGTTAACTTATTATAGACTGATAGCGGCATTATGCTTACATCGGATCCCTAATCTTCTAAAACTTTTATATTCTCTAAGTACCAATGTTACATGGTATTATGAAGTTCCCACAAATCTCCTGCTTCCTAGTTACTGGTTTCTTAAGAATTTCTTCGTACAAAGGTCCCATAGGCATAGTGTCATATTCTTCCTTCTTTATTTCACCTAAGAAGGTTTTCCTAAGAGCATCATTATACCTAAAGTTGTTCACTTGGTTAACAATTGTTTTCTTATTGTTCTCATGCTTAAGATATTGCCCTAAGGTTTTGGGTTTATCAAACTTCTTCGCCTCATCTTCATCCTTACTATTCGAGTTGTTCTCGCTAATCTCAATATCCTTTTCCTCAACTCCCCCATCGTTATCAAGAATAATGGAAATGGTGTTAACAAACAAAGTGGGGGCAACGCGGTCATTATTTCTCACTAGCACCTTCTTGGGAACCTTCGTCTTAGTGTACTCCTTCACTAAGTTCATCATTTCTGCCATTTTCGCCTGTATTTCTTCCCTTTGCCTATAAACCTCTTCCTCAAATTTAGCTAATCTTTCCGAGTGAGCCGCCATCTATTCTTTCATTTGTGTTTTGAAGCTTGGTGAGATGGGATTGGAGAGGTAGAACAGAAGCTTCTTAGGGAATTGGGGTTTTGTTCACGGCTAGGTGATTCAGAGAGGGGTGTTGGGCTGTTGGCTGAGTTAGTGAAATTAAATGTTGCTCGATGGATTGGTCCAGGTGCTTTCTTTTGCCTTTCAACTAGATAGTCGATCGTTTTTTCAAGAGCACAAACTTGCTCTTCGGTGATGTTGGAAGGCCTATGAGGTATTGATATGGCATTTACCGTGCTTTTAGGAGTTTCATAAGATTCACTCCAATCTTCGTAGCTCTAACCGATGAGCTCTTCAATGATATCCCATGATTCTTCCGCGTTGAGATTTTTTAGCCTTCCACCAGTCGCTCGGTCAATGGATCGCTTGGTGAGGAAATTGGCATGATGGTAAAAGATTAGAACTTGAAGCCAAAGATCGATGCCGTGTTGAGGGACTTTATGGAGCAAGTCCTTGAATCGATTCCACGCCTCGTAGAGAGTTTTGCCTTGACGTTGTTGAAACATCAAGATGTCATTCCTTAGCTTGGTAGTTCTCCCCGGTTGGAAAAATTGGGCAAGGAAACGAGTGGTGAGATCATCCTAACTTGAGATGGATCCGGCGGGAAGTCGCTCAAGTCAGTTGCTAGCTTGGTCCCGTAGAGAGGATTGGAAGAGACGCAAGCGTGTGGTCTCCCATGTGGTAGCATCAAGGTCGATAGAGTCAACAATTTTAAGGAAGTCCTTGAGATGTTGATTAGGATCTTCGGAACGAAGTCCATGGAATGCACATCTATTTTGCACCAACCGGATGGTGTTGAATCGTAGGGCCGTAGTTTGAGCTTGAATTGGGAGCTCAATGGTGTTCCTATAGCCTTGATGGATCGGTCTAGAGTATTCACCATGAGTACGGCCTCTTGGCGGGTCAAGTGGTGGTGGATTGAGTGGAAGTGGTTGATGTGGTGGTGGATTGTTGTTTGGTGGTGGATTGTCACCCATGGTGGAAAGTGACAAGGTTACGAATAAAAACACAAAGAAAGGGGATAGACTATGAGAAAGCTAATGAAAATGAGAAAAAATCTTACTTGATAGGAATCAAGCAAGGTAACCTAAACGAGATGGAAGTCAAGCTAGCTATTCTATTCCCCGACAGCGGCGCCAAAAACTTGATAGCAGGGTTCGGGGTCGAGAAAACCTCCTTTTATACGAGCAAGCTTTTCAACCCTATAGGCAGTGAACCTAATCGTTGTAGTGTAGTATGGGGTAAGCCTCGTGGATTGATATCATTCTCTAGGGGAATAGGAATGCTAGAAAGAAATTTATGACGAGAAGGTGGGGGTTGAGGATGATTCTTTTTATTCTTTTTTTATATTTTTTTAGAAAGCAAGGGTAAAATATCGGGGTATATGATTGGGGGGTGGTACTTCTACCGATTTCACTACTTAACTAATTTATCTAATTATCTAATTACTACGGATAGTTTATTCTTAATTGAGGTGTGCTCGTATGGTGATTAAAGATGTGTTCACTTAGATACTATTACTCCCTAGCTATCTTTTATTCGTCGGTTGAATTGTCACGTCCTTTATCTTAATGTGTTGTATTCCTAATAGTCGGAGGGGGTGCGTATTCCCTAGTTCTATGAATGTATCTCTCCTATAGGATTCACGAGATCGGCAAGTATAAAACTATCTCTTCCGAGCACCCTATCGTCATAAAGCACACTCACGCAATAAATACAACGATAGCCTAGTTGCACTCCTAGGCTTTTATTAATTAAGACAAGAGACAACCTAACAATAATCAATAACTAGGTTTCATAGATCTAAGAAAACACAAAAGTAATTTAGCCACACATGTTAGACAAGCAAGCATACACACAATTAATTGAACATGAGGTAGACATAATGATAAATTGGAATAACAAACTTATCTTGCTGTGGAAAATAGGGTATGGGACCCTAGAATACTGTCCAAGTTGGACTACAACTGAGTTAGGGTTTTCCCTCCAAAATTCTACCTCTTAAAATACAGAAAAATCGAATTGTATATATAGATTTACAATCGCGACGACGTTGCCTTTTGCTAGCGACGCCGTCAGGTCGCCGTCATTAGGGTTTCGTCTGGGCCAAGTCATCGTTGGGACGGCGTCACTTGAGAAGTGTGACGCCATCAGTCTTTATGCAAGACTTCGTCTAAACTATGGATCTTGGGCTTCTAGTGTGCAAAGTATGAGTGACGCCTTCCAGGAATAAGGCGTGACGCCGTCAGGCTTTAGGACCAGAAATTCCGCTGAGCCGTCGCGTTCACTTTTTGATCAAGTCTTCATAGAGGGCGGCGTCGCCCTTTCGATGGGACGCCGTCAGGTGTAATGATTAGTCTGCGAATTTGCCATTTTCTTCATGTTTTTGCTCCTTTTCGTCTAAATATGCTTCATTCCAGCATTTTGCTTCCAAAAGACATAAAAAGTGAAAAGGAACGATTTTAAGCAGTAACGAATATAAAATGTGCCGAATTAGGGATTAAATGGCCCCTTAAAAGCGTACGTTTTAAATCCTTATCATATATATATATATATATATATATATATATATATATATATATATATAGAGAGAGAGAGAGAGAGAGAGAGAGTAGGGATCCAGTGAGAAGTAAATTAAAATAAGAAGTGGTGAGGAGTGACCAAAACCACGCATTTGAGATGCAACGACTTGCATTAGATGCATTTCTATTCATATAGATGCAACATCTTGAGTTTCGAAAGTTAATTTGATGTATAGATGGTGCAAATTGATTTTCATGATTTTGGCACGTGTAGAGGAACAAAAAACAAGAGAAATCATGAAATGCATCTAATATACGTATACGCATCTGATTAAAAGCTAGAAAACACACTATGGTGCGTTATAATGCATCTAAGATTATAGGGATACATCTAATTTAGGTCGGTGCATCTCGGATTTGCGGTTATAGTTCTTCTTATTTTAAGTAATCTTCTTATTTGATCCTAACTCTATATATATATATATATATATATATATATATATATATATATATATATATATATATATATATATATATATATATATATATATATATATATATATATATATATATATATATATATATATATATATAGTAGGGATCCAGTGAGAAGTAAATTAAAATAAGAAGTGGTGAGAAGTGATCAAAACCACGCATTTGAGATGCAACGAATTGCATTAGATGCATTTCTATTGATATAGATGCAACATCTTGAGTGTCGAAAGTTAATTTGATGTATAGATGGTGCAAATTGATTTTCATGATTTTGGCACATGCAGAGGAACAAAAAACAAGAGAAATCATGAAATGCATCTAATATACGTATATGCATCTGATTAAAAGCTAGAAAACACACTATGGTGCGTTATAATGCATCTAAGATTATAGGGATGCATCTAATTTAGGTCGGTGCATCTCGGATTTGCGGTTATAGTTCTTCTTATTCCTTCTTATTTTAAGTAATCTTCTTATTTGATTATAACTATATATATATATATATATATATATATATATATATATATATATATATATATATATATATATATATATATATATATATATTTATATATAGGGTGAAGTTAAAATAAAAAGACAAATATCCGTAAAAAAAATAAAAAGATTTATTTTTTTGTTTAAAATTCTTCAAAAATTCCACAAAATCGGGTATGTTGGTGCATAAAACTTTTATGAAAGCATTTTTTATAATTTTGAGTTTTGATACATTTTTTTTAATGCACAAAAGACGAATTTTGTTGCGCAAAAAAATTTTGATGCACAAAATTTTCAACTTGTTTTAAATTGATGCGCAATGTTATTTTGATGAAAAAAGTCAAAAGAAGTTGGGTGCAAAAACCAATTTTTGATGCACAAAAAAAACGATTTAATGCGCAAACGTATTTTTTCATAATTTTTTTTTTCGGAAAAAATATCCACTTTTAGAAAAAAAAATTTCACAACGTTTGCATGCACCATCATACCTGATCTTGTGAAAAATTTTGGGAATTTTTCGAGAACTTTTTTTGAAAAAAAAATCTTTTTATCTTTTTACGGATATTTGTCTTTCTATTTGATCTTTATCATATATATATATATATATATATATATATATATATATATATATATATGTGTGTGTGTGTGTGTGTGTGTGTGTGTGTGTGTGTGTGTGTGTGCGCGCGCCTGCGCGCGCGCATACATTATCTAATACTATATATAAGGTATTATATATATATATATATACATAATATATATATATATATATATATATATATATATATATATATATATATATATATATATATATATATATATATATATATATATATATATATATATATAGAGTTAAGATCAAATAAGAAGATTACTTAAAATAAGAAGGAATAAAAAGAACTATAACCACAAATCCGAGATGCACCGACCTAAATTAGATGCATCTCTATAATATTATATGCATTATAACGCACCATAGTGTGTTTTCTTGCCTTTAATCAGAAGCATATACGTATATTAGATGCATTTCATGATTTCTCTTGTTTTTTGTTCCTCTGCACGTGCCGAAATCATGAAAATCAATTTGCACCATCTACACATCAAATTAACTTTCGAAACTCAAGATGTTGCATCTATATGAATAGAAATGCATCTAATGCAAGTCGTTGCATCTCGAATGCGTGGTTTTGGTCACTTCTCACCACTTATTATTTTAATTTACTTCTCACTGGATCCCTACTCTATATATATATATATATATATATATATATATATATATATATATATATATATATATATATATATATATATATATATATATATATATATATATATATATATATATATATATACATATACATACATACATACATATTGTAAGATAACATAAATATTGCAGCTTAATTTTTTGATATATTATATTTGTAATACTATCATGTTTATTCTTTTGATATATTATATTTGTAAGATAACATAAATATTGCAGCTTAATCTTTTATAGAACTTATAAGCATAAATAGATTTATTTAGAGATTATGTATTTAAAGGATGTTCAACTATTAAAAACTCTACTTTTATGCCATTTATTTATTTAAACTACCTTATTAGCCATCTAAATATGTGTTTGTTTTTGTTTATACTAATTTGGTTCAATTTTTGCCAAACATTTGTACATTTTTAAGAATAAAGCTAACTTTAACATATTAAAACAATAAAATTAAAAATTAAAAGGTAAAACATTAGCTTAATTTTCACAAATCACTTTCAGCTAACTAAAGTTAAACTTAAATTGTAACACCCCAAGAACGACAGCAGCTTTTTTTTTTTTTTTTTTTTTTACACTTGATGGTATTAGTCTAAAATAGACCCTTTTATACTCTGAAAAAGACTCATTTTCTGCAGACCCTTGAAATAGACCCATTTATAGTCCAAAGTAGTCCCATTTTCCCTGCACCCTAAAACAGACCCATTTATCTAAAATGGACCCATTTCCTGCACATTAAAAATGACTCATTTGCAGTCTAAAACAGATTCATTTACCTCTAAAATGGACCCATTTTCTGTTACTCTAAGAATGACTCATCTGAGTCTAAAATACACCCTTTTCCTGCAGATTTTCTGCAAGTTACATATTTTGACCCATTTTCACAACAAGCAACCATTACCACTTCATTTTCACATCAAACCTATCCAAAACCATTAATATAACATAATACATGTTTACAAGACCAATCGACCCGTTGTAACTCAAAATGGGTATAAACATATGTTATGCCAAACACCCATTTAGCTTTTACTAATAACACTTAAAACACACTTTGACACAACGTTGACCATCAAAACTTTACGAATACTTTGACATACGTTATGCCACTTGACTACACTTTCCAATCCATTAATGACTCACGGGGGTTCCAACATAACACTTGAGCTCGGTATCCTATACTAAGCTCCTAAATGCATACTACCTTCTATCCTTGCATATCAATCCTTTAATCCATATCATCACAGCCATCCATAAAAGTATGCCAACCTACAAAATGGCTAGACACTAAACCGTAAGCACGAATGCTTAGTAAGTAAACCAATTATACCATAACATCATAACTCATTCACACATTGAGCATCATAATCCATTTATTTCATCACAATACTAAACATAACACATACCTTAGCCACTTCAAGCCTTATCATTACATCACAACCTTTCCTATATACTTACACTAATCCAACTCAACTCTCAGTCTCTTTTGCTAGTTATGCCAAACTAGCCTTACATCTACTTCTCCACCACACAATCATTCAAACACTTTCAAATAACCTCATCATAACATCATATAATACATAGTGTAAGAAATCATTATAACATCAAATCATAACTGTCTTACTTACCTTGAATCCAAGCTAAGCCAACAATCATTATTTCAACACCATCATCATCATCCTTCACCATCATCAACAAACTTGTGGTGATCTTTGCCAGGAAGGACCCTTAGCATAATCTCTTCATCATCTTCTTCCTACCCTTCCCAGCTACTCTTCTCCCTCCTTTTCTTATCCAGAACCGGACACACACAAACACACCCAAGAAAGGTGTAGAAATGTCTAGAATAATATGGATAGCTACATATATACTTGCACAACTTTGGCCATAGGTCAAGCTTTGTCCCTCTAGTTCCATTTATTCTACTTTGGCCACAATACTTACTACTAACACTTTAATACTAGGCAACATTAGTCCCTTAAGTTATGCATCATAACTTCCAAAACTACATTACACATTCGTTGACTATTAGGTTGACCATCGAGTTTGACTGGCCAATCCCGTTAAGTCCTTAGTCAATTCCATCTAGGGTGGGGCCTATTTGTATTTCGGAAACGGGTCTAACAATTCTACCCCTTATTTAGATTTCGTCCCCGAAATCTCTCGTCTAATACTATCCAAAATTGATTCTCAACATGCACCCGTTCTCATACTTTCAATTCATTAGTCATTTCATTGCAATGATCTAGATGATCTTGCAATTCTATTCTTACTATAATACAATCATTACTCATAATCCACTATAAATAACACTTCACATCACAGGCTTATCTAAAACTTCCCACAATGACGACTTGTCATCCGGAAACATCTACTATTTGACTTTATATAAGTCAAACTTCAATACTATTTCACGTCATTCATTAATGCACTAACATGACCTTAAGTCATAAACTGATCAACTTGGCATTCTACATAACACCCAACTAATTTCTACTTCAAAAATTGATAACTCATTTCAAATTTATATAAAGTACCATATAAACGGCACCTTCAAAATCTTTCTCACGCATTAATTAAGCAGTCTTTCCAGTTAAATTTTGGAAATACTACTCATCATATTCTCAACTTAAAGCACAAACTCATTCTAGGTGTCTATCTTAAGGTTTCACACATGACCTTAACGCCGTTATAAGTTTCCATTCAAATCTAATCTCATTTCTTATGACGTCTAACTAGTTTTAGCTTTCACTTTCCATTCTCTACCCGTACTCATGCCATATCGGATACACATAAGCCCACTCATTTATAATTCCTCATTTACATGGAAAGGCGTACCAAACAATGTAAATCAAGAAATATAAACTTATGGTTCGGTGATTCACAATTTCACTATTTAAATGAAAAGGCGTCCCAATCCGCTCAAATAATGAATTTATAGAGCATCCTACTTATCTACACCCAACACAACAATCATACTTACTCACTGTGCATCTTTTCTAGCCTTGGATCCAATCTCAATAAAATTTTATACATGCCACGAAGGCAAGCTAAACAACATGCCATGATAGGCAAGCTAACAACCTTCCCTTAAAGGCAAGCTATACCACCATGCCATAAAGGCAAGCTATCAACCATGCCAAAAGGCAAGCTAAGTTATCCCGAAGGATACTCCCACACATGCCAAGGATATAGGCAAACCATGCCGGTGAAGGCAAGCTAACAACCATGCCATGAGAGGCAAGCTAGGCCATCCTGAAGGATGCCAAAAAGGCAAGCTGGGCTATCCCAAAGGATACCAAAACTAGAGCATTGGATCCAAGCTATGTTTACTTTAACATCTTTACTCGTTTTATCTTTCATGCACTTTTCTCATTAAGTACACGCTATCACTTTCTTAATTCTCATTGCCTTAAGCAATATCAACATTCGCTATCATATTTACTTTCATCTAGACAAGTTTCTATATAACACTTGCCAAATTTTATATTTGCATTTCCACAATGCAATCTTATCATTAATCCGTCAACCCCAAGTTGACCTACATTTTCACCATGTGCCTTTTTTATTTTAGACAAGTTTTGCATGATACTTTTCCATTTAAAATTTACACATTTATGTGTGTTCTTACTACGCACTTTTACTATTATCCGTCAACCCATTGTTGACCATATTATCAATTCATACTATCATTTCATTTAGCATACTCAACTCACGCATATAAACCTTACACAGGTTTGTTCTATAACATTCTCATTAATCTCATCATACACATTCCAATATATTAACATGATTATATTCATGTTTTACAATTCTTTCGAGCGCACTTCATATCACTTATGAATTCTAGCGCAATCTATATCTCATTCATTACTTCTACTCATTACACTTGAACATTCATTTCTAGCATGTTTCACTTATCATGTTTTATATATAACATGATATTATCACATCTTAATCACACACTTTACCTTATCATGCTCAACATATATTACTTTATCTCAAGTTTTCAAAGCATCTATGCTTTATCAAACACTTACAATACTTCTTAACTTTTTCACATATCAAAATGGTTTATCAACCTTTTAGCCACCATTTGGTCATCACGCATAATGTGGCAATTATAAATTATATTAAATCTAATCCATGCTTCACGCAACTTCTATCGTCAACCAATATTTGCTCAAAAAATATTACTCGCACATATCAATTAAGTCTTACATATTATGCATTCCAATGCATCTATCTTATCTCATACACTTCTATGTATCATGCTATGAAACACAATCTCATTCTACTTAGACATATAACCAACTACCATAGACTTAACATCGCATCAACGATAACACTTTAACACTTATCCAACAAGTTTTAAAACATTAATAATCAAAATCAAATCATATAGTCTATGGCTCTTATATCACATCGCACAATCGTCTATGTCTAAGCATCAACATTCTAGTTAGTCGCACATATTAGTCTACCTTATAACTAAGGCATCATAAAACTTTAATTCACTTATTAGCCCATCTCTAATACCACTTACCATTCTTAGTCTATCATACATTCATAATCACAATATAATCACCGGCACCAACCGAGGTGCACGGCTAACTAATTATTCAAACACTTCAAGTCCTCCACAGACTTACATCTCATACACATCAACACTATAAGACACATTCGTCGCTTATTATCAATAAGCTCATCTAACAAAAGACATAGTCCATCTCATACTTAACGATTACTTCCCGCATTACTAACACTTACGTTCAACGCTTCTACGAGTGGTTTAAGACTAGGCAACCTATTGTGGAAACCTAATTCACTTAAACCGAAGTTCTGATATCAAGTTGTAACACCCCAAGAATGACAACAGCTTTTTTTTTTTTTACACTTGATGGTATTAGTCTAAAATAAGACCCTTTTATACTCTGAAAAAGACTCATTTTCTGCTGACCCTTGAAATAGACCCATTTATAGTCTAAAGTAGTCCCATTTTCCCTGCACCCTAAAACAGACCCATTTATCTAAAATGGACCCATTTCCTGCACATTAAAAATGACTCATTTGCAGTCTAAAACAGATTCATTTACCTCTAAAATGGACCCATTTTCTGTTACTCTAAGAATGACTCATCTGAGTCTAAAATAGACCCTTTTCCTGTAGATTTTCTGCAAGTTACATATTTTGACCCATTTTCACAACAAGCAACCATTACCACTTCATTTTCACATCAAACCTATCCAAAACCATTAATATAACATAATACATGTTTACAAGACCAATCGACCCGTTGTAACTCAAAATGGGTATAAACATATGTTATGCCAAACACCCATTTAGCTTTTACTAATAACACTTAAAACACACTTTGACACAACGTTGACCATCAAAACTTTACGAATACTTTGACATACGTTATGCCACTTGACTACACTTTCCAATCCATTAATGACTCACGGGGGTTCCAACATAACACTTGAGCTCGGTATCCTATACTAAGCTCCTAAATGCATACTACCTTCTATCCTTGCATATCAATCCTTTAATCCATATCATCACAGCCATCCATAAAAGTATGCCAACCTACAAAATGGTTAGACACTAAACCGTAAGCATGAATGCTTAGTAAGTAAAACAATTATAACATAACATCATAACTCATTCACACATTGAGCATCATAATCCATTTATTTCATCACAATACTAAACATAACACACACCTTAGCCACTTCAAGCCTTATCATTACATCACAACCTTTCCTATATACTTACACTAATCCAACTCAACTCTCAGTCTCTTTTGCTAGTTATGCCAAACTAGCCTTACATCTACTTCTCTACCACACAATCATTCAAACACTTTCAAATAACCTCATAATAACATCATATAACACATAATGTAAGAAATCATTATAACATCAAATCATAACTGTCTTACTTACCTTGAATCCAAGCTAATCCAACAATCATTATTTCAACACCATCATCATCATCCTTCACCATCATCAACAAACTTGTGGTGATCTTTGCCAGGAAGGACCCTTAGCATAATCTCTTCATCATCTTCTTCCTACCCTTCCCAGCTACTCTTCTCCCTCCCTTTTCTTATCCAGAACCGGACACACACAAACACACCCAAGAAAGGTGTAGAAATGTCTAGAATAATATGGATAGCTACATATATACTTGCACAACTTTGGCCATAGGGCAAGCTTTGTCCCTCTAGTTCCATTTATTCTACTTTGGCCACAATACTTACTAATAACACTTTAATACTAGGCAACATTAGTCCCTTAAGTTATGCATCATAACTTCCAAAACTACGTTACACATTCATTGACTATTAGGTTGACCATCGAGTTTGACTGGCCAATCCCGTTCAGTCCTTAGTCAATTCCATCTAGGGTGGGGCCTATTTGTATTTCGGAAACGGGTCTAACATAAATAGTGGCTAAAACATATATGATACATTTTTAATAGCTATTTGTGTTGCTTTAATATGTTAATTTTAGCTTTATTTTTGTTGTTTCAAAGATTTTTGAGAATAAATTATCTGAAATTGGTATAAACAAAAGCAAGCACATAAATGAGTGACATATAAGTTAATTTTGTTATATCGGTAGCCCAGAATGTTGTCTCATATCTAAATTTACATGTGACACCTTTTAAACTGCGTACTTTTAACAAGAGAACCATCAAAACTACCTCATCTTACTACATATAAAAGAGAAAACCAAATTATTTAGAACTTAAAAAGAATAATGTTGCTTTACCAAAATATCCTTACTTGTAAAAGACAATATATGCAATCTGTTAATTATTATTTTTAAATAGTTAATTACCATTTAACCTATAAACATTCTCCACAAATAAATATTCATATATAAATTGCCGTTATTATATACCGTCGTCGTTATGTGCAAGTAATCGTCTAATATTGGTGTTTTCTCTTGATTGCATCATAAATCCTAAAGTTGGGGATCATTTATGCTTCTCCAATTATGAAAATATTCAAACAAAGTGATGTAATTTTGAGTGATTTAAAAGATTTTGCATGTAAATTTACATATGATACAACCTCATATTCACTTTTATTATTATATATTTGTACCTTTTTTATATACAGTAAAAGAACAAGAATAAGTTTGATATATTATCCTTTAATTTGTTAGTAAACCGAAAATTAATTTCAATTAGAAAATGTTATACTTGCAAAATATTCTATAATAGAGAAATTTTCTTTTGCTTACTTTTATTTTGGTGCTTGTCAAGTGACAAATCCCCACCATCCATTTAGTTTGATCTAATGATGGGGATTAACCTAAGATTTAATATGTCAAACTAAGTCCATATCTTTTTCTTTCAATTTTCTTGTTTTTGTCTTTCTTATTTATTCAATTTTTTTGTCTCTTTATTAATTCACGTTTTTTTCACCTTCATACGTTCTTATTTGTTTTCATATGGTTTCGACTGTTTTCAGACATTTATATATGTTTCTATCCGTTTTCATACATTTCGTCCGTTTTCATACGTTTTCCTTCGTTTTCTTACATTTTCGTCTGTTTTCGTTGGTTTTCATACGTTTTCTTTCATTTTCGTCCATTTTTCATACGTCTTCGTCCATTTTCAGACGTGTTTTTACGCTTTCATACGTTTTCGTCCGTTTTCATATGTATTCATCCGATTCTTACATTTTCGTCCGTTTTTTTACGTTTTTGAATATCACAAGTGATATTCTTAATATCACAAGCGATATTCTGTGATATTCATAATATCACTTGTGATATTCTGAATATCCTTTGTGATTTTATGAATATCAGTTGTGATATTCTATATATCACTTGTGATTTTCATGTTACAAAACATTAGTTGAAAATCACTTGTGATAATCAGAAAATCACTTGTGAATTCAGAATATCACAGAATTCAGAATATCATTCGTGATATTCAGAAACGTATGAAAACGGCTAAAACATTTAAAAAAACAGACGAAAACGTATGAAAACAGACGAATATGTATGAAAATGGACAAAAACGTATGAAAGCGTAAAAACACGTATCAAAACGGACGAAAACGTAAGAAAACGTATGAAAACGGATGAAAACGGATGAAAACGTATGAAAACGGATGAAAACTTATGAAAACAGAGGAAAACGTATAAAAACGACAAAAAACGTGAATTAAGAGAAAAGACAAAAAACAATGGACTAGGTTGACATACTAAATCTTAGGTTAATCCCCACCATTAAATCAAACTAGATGGATGGTGGGGATTTGTTTTGGTAAACACCAAAATAAGAGTATGCAAAATAACTCACCTCTTCTATAGTAATGACATATAGCTCGAACAATTTATCCTTTTGCAAGATAATGATAAAAGGTAAACTGAAATATGAATTCATCCAAAATTTTGGTGACTCATTTTATAATTTTGTTAAAAATAATTAAGATCTAGTTAACAATAGTATTTGTTTATCTAGATGTAATTCTATCTAAATTGTCTGTAAAAGGAGTAATAAACTAGTTTCTATTATTCGCTCTAACACTATATTTGATTAACGTGAACACCTTGCGATTTTTGACCGTGTCATCGATCATCCTTGTGAGGTTTACATGTCACGTCACGAAAGGAAACTCATGGCATCAAAAATAAACTAATGTGTATAAATATTTTCAATATTCTCGTAATATTACGTAATAACATATATAGATAAGCACACATTTATAATCATCTTTTAATGCCCAAATAACTTGTGATTAATGCAATCGTCTTCTTCCTCATGCATGATGCATATAAATGCCCCATCTTCCTCAACTCTTACAGCATCCAACTCAAAAAGTAAAACCAATTCTTTTTATAATATCTACAAGAAAACCTATTTCTAGTCATGGGTTTGGTTCTACCTTTTCTTAACCTTTTATTCCTGCTCATAAGTCATTCAATCTCTCATGTTGGTATGTATTATGTTTCTTGTCTTCATTTCGATTTAATACGTACTAATTTGCTTGTTGTTTGATACACGCCGAATATTGCTAGACTGAACGCATATTTCTTTCATATTTTTTATGACATTAATCTTTTGTGTGTTTTGTTTTCTTTGATTCATAGATGGTGGTGCTGCTGGAGTAAACTATGGATTGATAGCAGACAACCTCCCTTCTCCACCCCAAGCCATTAACCTCATAAAATCCAAAAGTATTGATCGAATTCGTATATTTAGCCCTAATCATGACGTTCTTAATGCAGTTCAAAACTCAGGAATCCAAGTAATTATCGGAACATTCAATGACGATGTACCAAAACTTGCTAGTGATATCAATTTTGCTAAAAATTGGGTGGAAACAAACATTGTCCCATATGCACAATCTATCACATTTCGTTGCATATCCATTGGTAACGAAATTATTCCAGGTAATCTAGCATCTAGCGTATTAGCGGCGATGGGAAATCTTAACGCAGCTTTGCAATCCTTCAATCTTGGCAACATTCCAGTGAGTACCTCTGTCGGGTTTGCCTTGCTAGAAAGTTCATTTCCTCCGTCAAGTGGCGACTTCAAAGGTGACTATAAGGGAATGATGCAGGAGATTTCAGGCTTCTTGGGTAGCCATGGATTCCCCCTCTTGCTCACGGCATACCCCTATTTCGCGTATGCCAGTGATCCTAGTCATATCAAGGTATCATACGCGCTAATGAACTCTACAGAAACTGAAGTGAGGGATGGAGATTTAGAGTACGCAAATATGTTTGATGCAATGGTTGATTCAGTTTATTGGGCGTTGGAAAAGGTTGGTGCAGGAGGATTGGACGTTGTAGTTGTCGAGAGTGGGTGGCCTTCAAATGGAAATGGTGAATTTACAACTCCCAGTCTAGCTCAAACCTACAATCAAAACCTTGTGAGACACGCAAATTCGGGTACACCAAAGAAGCCCGGAAAGAGTGTAGAAACGTATGTGTTTGCTCTATTTAATGAGAATCAGAAACCCTCTGGAGTTGAGCAAAATTTTGGACTTTTTAATCCTGATATGAGTGAAGTGTATCCTATTAACTTTTAATTAGAGATTAATGGAAATCGTAACTTTTGTTTTTGTTTAATAAAATGATTTCGACATGTAACAATTAGTGGTGCTCTTGTCTTTCTTTTTGTCACTCTAGAATCTTAAAATCAGGCACACACTACTTCGAAAAGTAATTTTGATTATTTCGATATAAAACATAAGTTAATATCTTTAACATATACTCGTAAAAAACAAAATAACTCCAAGCGTGTTGTTAGTAGTAAAAAGTGTGTGTTTTAAACATTGCATATCGGTCCTTCAAACATAAATCTGTTTGACTATGTGTCACTTCAATGCCTACATTCCAACGGACTAACGTATAAAGTTATGTTTTAATTAATGTCTAGTAAGTTTGTGATATATTATGTTTTAATGTCTAATAAATATGTAATATAGTTATCTTTAATGTATAATAAATTTGTAATGTAGCCTGTGTTAATGTCTTATAAATTTGTAATATGGTTATTATTACTTTTGTCTAAACAACACTATAATACTGGAAAGGCTCAACATAATTTGTAAAAAATCAAAAGCTTCAATTTTATATACACGCATCACATATCTAAACACATACTTTAACCGACACTAAGTAGCTCACCTAGACGATAATAAGTCACATATGAACCTAAGTATATCATCGTTGTCGCAACATCGTACAATTGTGGATGCTTTTGAGCCAATATCAATGGAGTATCTCCTTCCTTCCATAATATATAAATACATTTTACAGGGATTCATAAATATGTGATACAAATACGACAACCAATAGAACACAGTTATCACACATGTTCATAACATAAGAAATGAACCACGCAAAAGTGTATAAGTATAAAATGCTAAACAGATGTATGCATGAAATACATAACATAAAATATACTCTGGAGGACACACATATAGACCAAAAACCACGACCACACAAAAGAAAACACACAATCTGTTTATGCATTTTGGGTCTAAATCATTGTCCATCTTTATCGCATCCGATGTAAATCCGTTTATTTATGTTACTCTTTAAACAAGAAATGTGCTACAAAATCATCTCGAATGTACTCCCGTGCATAAAGAACTACAGATTTTATTGTTATTTAGTAACTAATTATACTCATTTGCTATCTTCATATTGTTAATCTCATTAACAGAAGAGGATAATCGAAAAGCTATATCGGTGATTCCTGCATGAGCACAACTAGGTAGGAAAGTGTATCGCATTCGTAACAAAGAATTAAATGACGTACTTAGACACAACTTTTATTTTCCATATATACAAAGCAACTTTTCCTTATTTTGAAAATGATCAAATCCCATAATTTTATAAGAAAACTTGCAATTTATTATCGTTGTAATATGACCCATGTTAGGCTAAATGATAGATATGTACGTGAAAATCAATTGGGGAGATATCATCATGATGGGATTTGATAATGAGTGCCCACCGGGTATTATTATTATTATTATTATTATTATTATTATTATTATTATTATTATTATTATTATTATTATTATTATTTTTGGAACGACAAAATATATTAGAAGAGAGCAACTAGCAAGGAGCTACAACTAATTTTCAAAATATATATATATATATATATATATATATATATATATATATATATATATATATATATATATATATATAAATAATGAGCTACAGCTACAAAGGATGTCTAAGCCAATCATTTCAACAAAAAAATTACAACCTCTAGACTTTAACCAGAAAAAAGCCTGATATTATAAAAAATGTCATTTTTTCTCAGAATATATGAACCAAAAGTGACATCATTGCGTAAACGCCAAATCCACTACAAAGTTGTAGCGGTGATACCATGTAAGCGATCCTTTTTGTCTTTTGAACCGTTCCAAGAATCCATCCAGGAATAAAGCTCGTCAATAGACGAACTCTCCGGCCAAGGATATCAACCCAAATGCAAATGGGGTGCCAAATAGATTTCGCGGTTTGGCATGCCAAAAAAAGATGATCTCTAGATTCAACACCCACACAACAAACTTGACAAATAATTGAATTGATTTTGATACCTAGGAGTGAGAGATTTAAACGAGCTGGAAGACGATCCAAAAGAAGACGCCATAAGAAAATGTTTAAATTTCGAGGCAAAAACTTATACCATCTTGTTTTAGACGACAAAAATGGTAAGAGAAAGTCATTAATATGATGTCTAACACCAGGCTTTTTTTAGAGAGTGAACATATGAAAAGTTTGAGTGTTTTAAATTGAAAATCATATTTAGTTATAGTAAATGTTTACACTTATTTAATATTTAGTAAATGCATATTTTATTGAAAGGGGAAATTTGAGTGTATTAATTACACGTCAAATGCATGTATTTATGGTTTAAAAGATGTCATGTGGTCACTTATTAGCAAATTATTTACACAGTTCTCATATATTTCTCAGTTGTTCAATTGTGACTTTTGATACTCCGAAGATTAAAATACAAATCATTTTCAAAATAAGGAAAATTTGCTTTGCATATGAAAAATAAAAGTTGTGTATAATTCATATAATTATTTGTTACGAATGCGATACACTTTCCTACCTAGTTGTGCTCCTCTAGAAATCACCGATGTGGAGCTTTTCGATTATCCTCTTCTGTTAACGAGATAAATAATGTGAAGATAGCAAATGAGTATATTAGTTACTAAAAACAATCTATATAGCTAGTTGTGTTTTTGGTAATTGTTGATCAGAAGTTTTTGCACTTACGTTCATTTTTATAAGGGAAAATGACAAATACTCATTTTTACAAACATATTTCACAAAATAACCATTTTTTTAAAAAACATAAAATACCTATAAAATCCTCAAACTTTACGAATATTTGCGAATTTTTCAAAAAATCAAAAACCTTTCAATTTTTTAAAGAAATTTCGAAAAGTTTGCGAAATTTCTTAACAAAATCGAAAATTTTCGATTTTATATAAGCCAAAATCATGTGTAGGATTGAAAATCAATCATTTTTTCACAACCCTCATTTTTTTCACATACTATATTTTTCGAATTTTTACATCCCCTTTTACATAGATTGAAAATCAATCAATCGAAATTCGCTAGATTGAAAACCCGCAAATATTCATGATTAATTAGGGTTTTTCGAATTTATTGAAAACCCGCAAAAGGGTTTTGCGATTTTTCTATGGAATCCCCACGGTACATTTTTTCATACAAAAATCATGTTAATTATAGTTTAATTAGGGATTTTTCCTAATTAAAGTTTCATTTGAATTGGGGGTTTTCTGGTATTAAGTTTTATTCCGAATTAGGGGTTTTCTTGGCTTCATTTATAAGAAGAAGATATAGTTTCACCAGTAACATGGTGATAATTTGTTTTATCTTGCTAAAAGTCTTAAAATTCACTATTATAATTTTGTTGCTTTTTAGCTTTATTTGATTGTTTACTTCCTGCTGATAACTGGTTGTGGTAAAGGGGTGTATAAAACTGATTATTGGGCTTTGTTTTTATTGTGACTTTGGATTATGAATTATGAATTATGATTGCTAACACTTATTTTTTAAACAGCCGAACGTAACGATTAAGGCTAAAATTAGTATTGTTTCAAATATTTGAAGCTTTGACCAAAACCCAAGTTGAAATATTTAGGAAAACATGTTTTGGACATTGGCTCGACGTTGATCTTAAAAGGAATAACCAACTTTTGATGCATACAATACCTTCTTGTAAGGTCGATAGTGTCGCAAACGAGTTAACATTCAATATATTAGGTAAACGGATTTGCTATAGACAACAAGAGTTTTGTTTAGTTACTGCTAGAACCTGACTTCACACTTGATGTTTTCGGAATAAAAGTCTGTGATGGTAAATCTGATGGGCAATCACGTCGGTGATGTCCAACTTTTCTACGCCGTGTACATGATGTTGGTGTAGTTTCTTCACCTTTAGATTTAAAACGATCATGGTTACGCGGCCTTCCTGGCTGAAGTTTATCCATAACTGGTGGAAGGACAGTCATAAGACTATATGGTTTCCCCCATTCTGAAGGATGCCCAACATCATATATAACCTCGTTGTATGAAGTCCTCCAAACAATATTCTTGAAACATGAAAATGCAATCTGATTTGCACTTAAGTGACGCAAATGTCGCATAACAGAAATAAGATGCCCATAAGGTAAACCTGCTAATTGCCATTGTCCACAACTACATGTCCTAGTATTCAAATCAACTGTCACATTTTTGTTTTAATCAACAACATTGTAAAGGTAGTTTGCAGCGGGTCTTACAGTCCATGTGGCGAATTTTGCAATTCTTTTAGCCCTCTTGGCCTCCGCCCAGGGTGTTAATTCATGTAGATGTGCATCTACACATGGTATAATATATGTGAGTAAAATATAAGAAAATTATAAATATGCATGATTTTGTGTGCGTTTACCTGTTGTTTGTCGATGTTCAAAGTACCACTACTACAAAGATTTTATGACCAATCAATCATCATACAAATCGGGAGTTTCCGGGCATGTCGAGATAATGCGTTTACTGATTCCACAGTATTGGAGTTCATGTAATTGTAACGCATACCAGGGAAGTGAACTCTTGCCCACTTTTCATGACCAATCCTATCAAGTTTATTTGCGGCTCTAGGTAATATATCACGTAAAATACTAAATATTCTTCAAAGTCTGAAATCCGATAAGCTTTACATGCTCTCCAAAATATTGATTCGTTACTTTGAAATCGAGGACACTTTGCATGCAAGTTCATCAACAAGTGGTGACAACAACAACCATGGACCGCATTAGGAACTACATTCTTAATGGCGAAAGCAATGGATCCGGCTCCATCAGATACGATCGTTAAGTTATCTTGCTTGTCAATTATACATTCCTTAAGTTTCGTCAAAAACCAATCCCAAGATCTAAATGTCTCAAACTTTCCCACTCATTATGCAAGTGGCGGAATCTGATTATTACCATCCATTGCAACTTCTAGATACATTGTACCCAAAAATTCCCCTTTAAGATGTGCACTGTCTATTATAATCAATGGTCGCATGTGACATAAATGTAAGAATCTACATAAAAAAAATTAGAATAATAAATAGATAGCATGAATAATACATTTATTTGTTTGTAAAAAGTGGTACTTACCGTAACACCCATTGTAAGAAAAAAATCTCAAATTTATCTTTATCATCAGTTTCTATATGTGTAATAGTCCCTGGATTTTTTAGTTGCAAATTGTGACAATACAAAGGGAGTTCGGCAAACGACTCCTTAGGAGTCCCTCTCAACAGTTGCAACGCATAACATTTGGCTCGCCAAGTTTGAGTATACGAGATATCAATTTTAAACCTAGCATTCATATATGTCAAAAAGAAACTAATGTGTATAAATATTTTCAATATTCTCGTAATATTACGTAATAACATATATAGATAAGCACACATTTATAATCATCTTTTAATGCCCAAGTAACTTGTGATTAATGCAATCGTCTTCTTCCTCATGCATGATGAATATAAATACCCCATCTTCCTCAACTCTTACAGCATCCAACTCAAAAAGTAAAACCAATTCTTTTTTTATTATATCTACAAGAAAACCTATTTCTAGTCATGGGTTTGGTTCTACCTTTTCTTAACCTTTTATTCCTGCTCATAAGTCATTCAATCTCTCATGTTGGTATGTATTATGTTTCTTGCTCTTCATTTCGATTTAATACGTACTAATCTGCTTGTTGTTTGATACACGTCGAATATTGCTAGACTAAACGCTTATTTCTATCATATTTTTTATGACATTAATCTTTTGTGTGTTTTGTTTTCTTTGATTCATAGATGGTGGTGCTGCTGGAGTAAACTATGGATTGATAGCAGACAACCTCCCTTCTCCACCCCAAGCCATTAACCTCATAAAATCCAAAAGTATTGATCGAATTCGTATATTTAGCCCTAACCAAGACGTTCTTAATGCAGTTCAAAACTTTGGAATTCAAGTAATTATCGGAACATTCAATGACGATGTACCAAAACTTGCTAGTGATATCAATTTTGCTAAAAATTGGGTGGAAACAAACATTGTCCCATATGCACAATCTATCACATTTCGTTGCATATCCATTGGTAATGAAATTATTCCAGGTAATCTAGCATCTAGCGTATTAGCGGCGATGGGAAATCTTAACGCAGCTTTGCAATCCTTCAATCTTGGCAACATTCCAGTGAGTACCTCTGTCGGGTTTGCCTTGCTAGAAAGTTCATTTCCTCCGTCAAGTGGCGACTTCAAAGGTGACTATAAGGGAATGATGCAGGAGATTTCAGGCTTCTTGGGTAGCCATGGATTCCCCCTCTTGCTCACGGCATACCCCTATTTCGCGTATGCCAGTGATCCTAGTCATATCAAGGTATCATACGCGCTAATGAACTCTACAGAAACTGAAGTGAGGGATGGAGATTTAGAGTACGCAAATATGTTTGATGCAATGGTTGATTCAGTTTATTGGGCGTTGGAAAAGGTTGGTGCAGGAGGATTGGACGTTGTAGTTGTCGAGAGTGGGTGGCCTTCAAATGGAAATGGCGAATTTACAACTCCCAGTCTAGCTCAAACCTACAATCAAAACCTTGTGAGACACGCAAATTCGGGTACACCAAAGAAGCCCGGAAAGAGTGTAGAAACGTATGTGTTTGCTCTATTTAATGAGAATCAGAAACCCTCTGGAGTTGAGCAAAATTTTGGACTTTTTAATCCTGATATGAGTGAAGTGTATCCTATTAACTTTTAATTAGAGATTAATGGAAATCGTAACTTTTTTTTATGTTTAATAAAATGATTTCGTCATGTAACAATTAGTGGTGCTCTTGTCTTTCTTTTTTCACTCTAGAATCTTAAAATCAGGCACACACTACTTCGAAAAGTAATTTTGATTATTTCGATATAAAACATAAGCTTAATATCTTTAACATATACTCGTAAAAAACAAAATAACTCCAAGTGTGTTGTTAGTAGTAAAAAGTGTGTGTTTTAAACATTGCATATATGTCCTTCAAACATAAATCTGTTTGACTATGTGACACTTCAATGCCTACATTCCAACGGACTAACGTATACAGTTATGTTTTAATTAATGTCTGGTAAGTTTGTGATATATTATGTTTTAATGTCTAATAAATATGTAATATAGTTATCTTTAATGTATAATAAATTTGTAATGTAGCCTGTGTTAATGTCTTATAAATTTGTAATATAGTTATTACTTTTGTCTAAACTACACTATAATACTAGAAAGGCTCAACATAATTTGTAAAAAATCTAAAGCTTCAAGTATAAATTGATAACGAATAAATCAAAATTCAAATCAACTACATTTACATTTTATATACACGCATCACATATCTAAACACATACTTTAACCGACACTAAGTAGCTCACATAGTCGATAATCAGTCACATATGCACCTAAGTATATCATCGTTGTCGCAACATCGTACAATTGTGGATGCTCTTTAGCCAATACCAATGGAGTATCTCCTTCCTTCCATAATGTAAAAAATACAAAATTTCACTGAATTGCCTTATTTCACATTTCATTACACCAATGAGTAAATTACTTTCAGGTCTTTAAATGAGCCGCTAAAGGTAGTATTTAATCTTTAAATGTGTGAAAATGGTAATATTTGAAACATAGTTACTAAAAGGAAACGGTTTTAAGGTTACCACTAGAGGTGGCAATTTGCGCCAAAAATCAAAATAATGAGCTAAATGGACAAACTTTTAAAAGATTTAGACACATTTGGGCCCTCTCCTTTTTTTGAAATGGGCATTGCCCATTTTAAAGTTAAATGGGCATAATGAGCACATGTTTTTCTCAAACATTAAATTGTTTTTAAGGAAAAACTTATATTTAATTTTTTAAATATAAATGAGGTGTTAAGTTCGAAAAAATTATTTCTTCGTTTTGGGTCTTTTTAAAAACGATTCGTATAACATGAGCCCGTTTGGCCCGTGTCCGTTTAGCCCGTGCCCGTTTGGCCCATAGCCCGTAGCCCGTGCACGCCCGGCCCGCCCGTTTTGCCACCTCACTTACCACACTAGGGAAACACTTCACTAATCGAAAAAGGATTCGCTATTCTATAGATTATTTAATGAAATAATTAAGTGTAATAAAAGTTAGGCCTGCTTATACAAGTGAAATGGATAAATTTAAAATCGAGTCACCTTGACTTATTATCATTCCCATTGGTTACCAATTCCTATTCATCGTTACCCATATGTAAAATAATATGAAGATATAGATCATATATGCTAATAATAGTCTTTTAGACAAGTTTCAGGATGTACCTTTGATAAAGGGAGCAGTGGTTTTGCATTAAACATACATATATAAATACATTTTACAGGGATTCATAAATTGTGATACAAATACGACAACCAATAGAACACAATTTTCGCACTACAAGAAAAGGGGGCTTATAGGACGCCTGTTAGTGTCATATACAAATAGTTTAAATGACCTTTAACGTAATAGGACCAAACTAAAAGTGTCCCGTAGGAAGGGGTTGTAATAGATATTTAGGACATTTATTGGCGTCCTAATAAACTCGAACCTTTTAAAACTAATTCTTTGGTACCATAAAAATGTTTATGCGACCAAAGTAGCGTCCTAATAAACCACATTATAGGATGCTATCCGGTGTTCTAATATATGCTTACCCATTTGTTATGTTTTGGGACACTTTCACATGTCTTAACACACATTTTCATAGGCCAAAACTTAATGGATAAAGTCTTATTTTAGTACCAAGAAAAAGGTCCTAATACATAGGTGCCTTGTTAGGACCAAATTTGGTGTTATAAAAGACATTTCGTTTCATGTTTAGTTAATAACATTAGTGTCTTATTAAGTGACATAATAAAACACTTCATATCTATGCAACATATTTAACACAATTCAAAAACAAAAACACAAAACAATGAACTATACTAAATTTGAAGCAATTAAACGTAATAATATAATTTAATAAGCAAGAAAGGATTTCATTTCCATAAGAGAAGTTTTGAACCAAGTAATAATAACATCCAAGATAAAAGTCTTACAAATTCAACATAAATACGAGGAAATAAAAGTAGAAGGAACAAGTAGAGATAGTCTTGAGCCATCAGGCGACAATAACAGAAAATCAAAAACAAAGCAATAGCAGATGTAACAAGATGAAAACTAGAAACAAAAGTCATCATCCATCATCCTCACTTCTCAGGCACTACCTACAAATAAGCAACTCATATTTAATATGGTGTAATAAAGTTTGGTCTATATAATAGATATAATGATAAGTATAAGAGGGTAGCATACCGAAACAAGAGAACAAGGCCAAGCAACGGGTGCACCAATAGCATCTTGAACAGTGACAAATAATCCATACTTCACTAAATATTCATCTTTTTTTATAGCGACTTGAACATTCACCTCGCACCAATTTGGTCCAATCTCTTCACTCCCACTACCTCATCTGGATCCAAACTCCTTACCCATCCTTTTGCCACAATCTCTGAGTTTGAAATGCTCTTAAGGTAAACTTGAAGTCCAACCTACAATTGTGATTTACATAAATAGGTGCCATAGTTTAATTACTAAGTGCACAAAATTTTCATTCAAATAAACACATACTCGTAAAGGTCGAGGTTCATTGGCTATGAGGCCTTGTGGTGATGTATGGGGAGCATCTGGACCATGAGAATCATTATCACTCGACCCTTGTCTTTGTGCTTCCCTTGCTTTATACTGAGCTAATTCGGCAGTAAGCCGTTCAGCCGTAGACTTCCATTGTAGCTTATCTCTACGACGAGCAGAACGACTTGGAACTACACCCCAAACATCAGAAGCGTGAACACCTAGCCCATACATCTCCGCAGTTCCATTCTTGTCGTTACCCATTACTTTAGAATATATATCTTGAGGTCCAGGCTCATCCAATTCATGCTCTGAAAGTTGAGAAGTCAATTCTTCCATTTGTTCCTGATAAAAAGTACTAAACTTGTTAAATGTGATAGCCTCAAAACTACTCAACTTGCAAGAAATGACAATAATTCCAGATAAATGAACATAAAGATGTAGTACATACAATGGCGTTTGCAGCTTCTTCATTTTCTGTAATTCCGTCTTTAGAAAAGCAAGCCCGAAACAACTCCTTTCTAGTTGGTTCACGCCCCAAGATTTCCTGTTTCAACAACAACAAAAAAGAGTATATGCAAAAGAGTGTTAATTCCCAATAGCCCAAGGAATCATTTATTCCATAAGTATAAAACACAAAAAATGTGTGGCCATTTGAAGATAACTTGACATGTTATAGGTCACACTATCAAGTAAAGAGACAAACTACCTAAAACTAATGTTACGTTAAACACTAACATGCAAAAATAAGTACCCATTTCAAGATGAGAAATGGCATCCATTTTAAAGGTAAATATACCACAAAACAGACCATGACCATTCTTCTAAATAGCATGGATCATTTTATCCACACAACTCAAAGTATTTATCAAGCGCAAACGTATTTTTTTTTAGAATGGAAAGCATATATTAGAAACCAAATAAGATTACAAAGTAAAAGGAGATCCACTACCCTAACAATGGGATAAAGTAGAGGAATCTCCAACTAAAAAGAAACCCATCAGGGGAATAAAAGCGCCAATACAACTAAATGCCTAATAAAATAAAATAAAATAAAAACTCACACAAACATATGACCAGATATTGTAGGATCACCTGATGCTATAAGCACCATATGATCAGACTACTTGTATGTAACAAGGGCAGAAACATATTATTTACCACCTGACCACATATACCACACGAATTTGCTTTACTTAGAATCTGAACCACCAATATTTCTTGCAGACAATTGCAGACTATCTCATTTACTCAGAACCTAACCAACCAAAAATTCTTGCAGATAATTGCAGACTATTCAAAACACATAACCAAGGACCAACTACAGAAATAAGTTTGTAACTAACACATATATTGGACTATACAAATGCAGTGTGGTTTACTCTAATCTAACCAACCCATCATGTTTCATACCCAATTATTTCTGAATTTTTAGGCTTGTATTTATTATACACATCAGTTTGACTTTTACTAAAAGTCAACAATTATGGCATTCTTCTCTAATTACCATAAAAGTACATGTTTAGCCACCAAGAAAATCAGCTAATATACTATTTCTATCATGTTATATAACTTTCTTAATTTGTTAAACCGCGCTATTGTGCCTCTGTGTATCAAATCCATATGTGAACATATATCATTCTTTGACTCTTGCAAAATCAAATATGTCCAAGACTTACTGTTACAAAACTTTGTCCCAAAACCTAACTTGAGGTCAGTACCGATATATCAAATTAAAAATTACCAAGTAATCTTTTTGAGTGTACTTAAACTGGTTGTCATTATCTAGTTTCGGTTATAGCATAAATTTAAGCAAATAACAAACAAAAAGAAAGAGACACTTCACCATCACTCCTAGCATTATGATATTAATTTAAGGCTATCAGAAGAAGCTTTTCATAGTTGCACCTAATGCAATCTCTTAATACATATACAGTTGCACGAAATTATTAAATTACCTTTTGTTTTTCACGAACTTGAGCATAACTTCTTTTACCCGTGACTTGCACCATCTTCTTTTTTGCCCTATTGGCCTTATTTTTCTCACTGAGTCGCTGAAGTAAAAAATAAAAATAAGGAGTTCAACCAAAAATAAAAATTATATTATTAAAAACGGTAAAATTATTCCATACCTTAGATTTTCGTTTATTCCTGAAATGACAAAGTCGGATCATAGTATTCCTCTTTAACTCTTGCCCTCCAATTTTTCACTTTCCTCCCAAAAGATTTCAGAAGCCAGTCATCAGAACCAGGGGGAGATCAAATTTGTCCTGAAAAAAAAATCGTCACATGAAGAAATATTTATCTTAATCAGTTAGATATGTAATTATTTCTTTATTTCTGACATACATTCACGGTGTCTAGCAACATTTGTTTCTTGGCATTCTTAACTTTATTCCATGGTTTGTGAAGCTTGCAGTACTTTCCACTCCTTGCAAGCGATCCTATGAAATGGGTCAATGTGCTGGTTTTCTTGTCAACGGGTTGCCCATATTCATTAAACTGAATGCTAATACGATCCTCTTCAGTTATGGTCCAAACTTTTGCCATATGAGTTGGTCCTCTAACTCTTTTCCGCGCATTCCCTGGAACTACAAAGAGTAACAGAACTTGAAATTAAAAATTTGTCAACAACATAAGGAACAATAGTGAACCAATTGACCAAGCCACAAAAAAAAAAAAAAAAAAAAAAAAAAAAAAAAAAAAAAAAAAAAAAACCTTGAGCGTTGTTAGGTTGGTTAGAGCCAACTTCAGTCACATCTTCAGCTTGTTGGCTATTGTTACGACCTCTGGTGCTACCTAGATTAACCCTCCTTGACAACATTTCTAAGTTAAAATATGCAGGTGAAAAAACGACAAAACGTTGGTTTTTTTTCCAGAAATGGGTAACCTTTAGGGCTGTGCTAGCACAGCATAAAATACCAACTAGTAACAAAAAAATGAGTAAATGACAAACACTTAGAAGACATTTTTAGCTTAGTTTCAATTTAAGCGATGCTAGTATATAGGATAGTTATAGAGAAAAACATCTAAAAGCCATTAACAAAGTATAAAATATAACATGAAATCAAGACATCTTTATTTTTCGGCCAAAATGCATTTTAGTACCTTGGATTTGTCTAACAGGGTCTTCAAGTACCCTGGACTTCTACGGGTATAGAACAGTACCCTCAACTTAGAAACTCGGATTTATTAGTACCCTGACTCAGTTTACCTCACTTACAAGCTTTCCACGTGACTTTCTCCGTTAACTTTTTTTTAACGATAACAATAAAATTACGTTACTAAAAAGTCAAAATAAGTGATAAAAATGAAACACTACTCATTACCAAGGCTCGGCAACACGGAGTACAAGACAAAGAAGACGTCAATTAACCACTGAATCAAATATGATCTCATGAACGGTGAGTTCGATGTTGAGATTTGATTGAGGAATTAACACAAAAATCATGTCATTACAGTTTGTGCCAAATTTCTTAAAACTAACATGGGTTTTTTTTATCATTTACTTATCAAAGCAAGATCTGCTAGTGAAATGCTAATTCCATATACCCTTATAGAGATAGAGATGCTAATTCATAGTATCTAAAATCTCAAAAGAAGTATCTACACAAATGAATAAGAGAACTTGCTTTTACCAATCATATTTATTGAAGATTTTCCTAAAAGAATACTAGTACAAATTACACTTCATTTACTTACCATTCAAGCCATTCATTTCACCATCTTGTTTTTACTTTAAATTTGAGGAAGCCCTTGTTGTAAGTAAAATACGGCATATGGCATTCAAAATTACAATTTTCTACGCGTAAGATATCATAACAAAAATATATTTTAATAGAAATCCTTTTAATACAACAAACTTTGATCGATCGTTTAAGATCCTCTTAAGGTAGTGGTACATCAGGATTGGATATAACAAAACTTACTAACATAGGACAAATGTTTACAGATGTTAGATGTCAATTCAAAACATTTTTGCATATAACAAAACTTAATAACATAACTATTGAGATTACCACTAATAGTTAATACTAATCATACAATGATTCATTAAATCAAATTCACACAATAACACAAAAAAAAATACTTCTCTTTTTCCAATTATATGGTAAATCCGGGTTATCCTTCACCTCTTTTCCAAATTTAATTTCATAACCGTTTAACTCTTCTACTACATCTAAACCCGTCATGCGGGGAGGTGGCTTCTCTTTTTCATTAGTTCCATCAAAAGACTTCTTATCCTTTCGAAAAATATGATTGTTAGGCAAATATCGTCGATGTCCCATGTAACAGTATTTCCCCCATGCTTTAGGCGTTTTGACTTTGTATGCTTATGGCAACTAGGACATGCAAGTTCACCTTTAGTACTCCATCCTGATAAATTTGCGTAAGCGGGGAAGTCATTTATGGTCCATAAAAAAGAGGCGTGCATTTCAAAATTTGTATTTGTTGATGCATCGTAAGTTTCTATCCCATCATCCCATAATTCCTTTAGTTCTTCCACTAACGGTTCTAGATAGACATCAATATTATTTCCTGGCGCAGTTGGTCCTGGTATAAGTAAAGACAACATTAAATAAGGTTTTTTCATGCACATCCATGGGGGGAGGTTATATGGCATTAAGACAACTGGCCACGTACTATGAGAAACATTCATTGTCCCGAAAGGATTAAATCCATCACTAGCTAAACCAAGTCTAACATTGCGAGGTTCCTTTGCAAAGTAAGGAAATTTGAAATCAAATGTTTTCCAAGTCGGGGAATCTGCAGGATGTCTCAAAAAACCATCATCAGTACGATCCTCATCATGCCATCTCATGGAAGCAGCTATCTTAGGTGACATGAATAACTTTTGCAACCTTGGTTTGAGAGGAAAATGACGCAAAACTTTTGCTGCAATCTTCTTTTGGGTATGGGGTTCAGTTGACTGATTTTCTGAACCATTTTCACTTGGTTTGTACCTCGATGTACCACATATATCACATTTTGTTTTCTCGCTATTTTTTTCGGTACAACATACAATCATTAGGGCATGCATCAATTTTATTGTAACTTAGTCCCAAATCTCTTATAACTTTCTTCATTTCATAGAAAGACTTAGGAATAGAAGCATCTGGGAAAGCCTCCCTCATCGTATCGAGCATCATGGTAAAACCTTTCTCACTACATTTTCCTATGCACTTACTACGATGTAGTCTCACGATAAAAGAAAGAACTGAATTTTTTTTACATCTAGGATATAGTTCTTTCTTTGCTTCCTCTAGTACCTGATTAAAAATTTTTGCATGGGCATTTGGCGTACCTTTATTTTTATCATCTTTTTTGCATTTTTCGTGAGAAATTGTGTTCTCATTAGAGATGCGAAAGGCATCACGCACCAATCCTTGCATGTCATCTTGTGTATCTAATTGCATATCATCTTGTGTATCTGATTGCATACCATCTTGTGTATCTAATGTAGGACAAGTAGCGACTTGGGACATTGAGCGTGCTATTCGATAACCTTTGATAAACCCATCACATATTAGATGCTCACTAGCATCCTCCCGATCGACCCATATTCCATTAAGACATTTAACACATGGACATAAAAAATTTCCGCTATTAGACTCATTAGCAAACATAAAATCAAGAAAATTTTCCAAGCCTTTTTCGTATTCGGTAGTCACCCTTGACAAAGACATCCAGCTAGTATCCATCTCAAGGCTTGAATCAAAACATAAAAAATAGAAGTTAAAATAAAAAATATATAACATGCATACATCGTGGTTAAATGTACGAGAAATAGTAAGACTTAAACACTTTCTTATGATAACCTATTTAAAGTCGTTAATATAATTTGAGTAAAAGTATATTTAGCTATAGTTAAAATAGTCATATCAGAAACAAAATAGTTTTGTGACAGACACAATGAAAGCGAACATAATCTCTATGTACTTTAACTAATACATAAATTTAAAAAGAGAACGCAAATCATTCATTATGGGTTGTTAAGTGATAACGCTACACGCGTCGTTCAGGGTCAAAGGAACTTCCTTTTCGTCGAGCAAGTTTTTCAACACCCTAGGCAGTGAACCTAATCGTTGTAGTGTAGTATTAGGGTAAGCCAAGAGAGTTGATATCGTTCTCTAGGGGAATAGGAATGCTAGTGAGAAGTTACTACGTTAAGGTTGGGGTTGAGGAAGATTTTTTTTTTATCTTTTTATGTTTTTTTAGGAAATGGAAAGGTACGAATCTCGGGGTTTGGATTTGGGGGTTGGTATTTCTACCGATTACTCTACTTATCTAATTATCTAATCTAAGGTGTATGTAGTCTATGTCTAATTATTGTGTGCTCGTATGATGATTTAAAGATGTGTTTACTTAGGTTTTATTACTCCTTAATTATCTCCTATTAATGGTTAAATTGTCACGTCCTTATTCTTAATCGCGTTGTGTTTCTAAAGTCGTAGGGTATGTGTTTATCCCTAACTCTTTGAAACTACCAAAGGTTATCGCCTACAAAATCTCTAGGATTTATAAACTTAACACTAAGGTACTCTTCGGATGGTTTAGCCTACAACAACTCTAGGTATTATAAACTAAGGTTCACAAAGATTAATCAAGCATTAACAACACAACGGATGACCTATCGCATTACTAAATCATTAACAATTAAGATAAGAGAAAACCAATCAATATTCAATAATTAAGTTTCATATTCCCTAAGCAAACACACAAGTAAATTAGCCGGACATGGGGAACATCCAAGCATACACACAAGTAATTGAAGACATAATTAAATTAATGAAGTAAAACACTTATCTTGATGTAAGATAGGGTTTGGAACCCAAAAATACTGTACAAGACAACCTTGGTTCGGTTTAGGTTTTTACTCCAAAAGACTACACACTGAAAACTAAAAAATTTGGATTCTATATATAAGATTACATATGCGACGGCGTCACCCTTTGATTTGTGACGCCGTCGGGTCGCCGTCATTAGGGTTTCGTCTTGGCCACGTTAGTCTTGCGACGCCGTCACCTTATGCTTGTGACGTCGTCCCCTTTAGTCTCTGGCGTCGTCTGGATCAAATCTAGGCCGTTTGAGTTGCGACGACCTACTCTTTTAAAACCTGACACCGTCACTTGTAAATAAGCAATTTGGCTATTGAGCCGTCACAAAAGTGATGCGACGGCGTCGCAGATAACACCTGACGCCGTCCCCTTCAGTTCCAGCAGCTTGAGTGTCTCGATTCTTGACTTTGGCCATTTTCTTCGTATATTCGCGCCTTTTCATCCGAATAAGTGTCATTCCAGCATTTTGCCTTCAAGATACCTAAAAAGTGAAAAAGGGACGATATTAAGTAATAACGGATACAAAAGTGATCAAATAAGGGCTTAAATGACCCCTCAAAAAGGTACATTTTAAAACCTTATCAAATATCCCTATACTTGGTATTTGCTTGTCCTCAAGCAAATGTGCTTTTAGCCAATTAATTTATAAGTTAGGTGTCATGAAGTGTAGGATGTTGGATTTCACATACACATCAAACCAAACACAAAGTAGGCGTATAAGATGATTCTAGAGAGAGAAAGTTAGAGGTTTAGGGAACTTTAGTGAGAGAAAGAAAATTCTTATTATGAGCTCCAACTCTCTACCTTGGGAGGTAGAGAGTATTTATAGTCTTACATAAAACGCCACACAACGGGCTGTGGATCAGGCATACAGTGGGTAAAGACCCGTCCGTCCTCCACGGTGTTACTTAACTAAATACTACTTAACATAAAATAACTATGACTACGAGCATTCTAACGATTACATATACTTGAGGTGACCGACTCTTTAATACCTGGAATTTCTAATTCCTAACAATCTCCCCCTAAGGGAGGTCACCTCAAACATATACTAAAATTACATTGAATACAAACAGATATTACATTAACAATTGTTCTTGTATTCTTGATGTAGTACTTTGCCCCGAAGCTCGTAGTCATTGATTCCACTCATTGCATGTTTGGTTAATCCAAGTGGAGGTCTTTTACTGATCCACGTGATAATAAATTTGAGCCAGCTTTTGAGATAATCAGCTAATAAAAATCTCTGAGACATCCATTGTGGTGTTGGTATTATGTGATGTTGTGACTTTCGGACCGACATGCTCACATTCTGGATCATGATATCTTCTCATCAGAGTAACGGAAGCTTTCGTTGATTCATGATATTAGCAGCGGCGTAGCAGAAGCATGGAGTGAAAATATCAGAGTCATTGATGCACTAATCATGATTTCTTTTTGAGATGAATGTGTTAAGTGAGCATGCGGCTATGGATTGACCGCTTCATTCTGATCAGCTGCAAACGTCGGGTGTACCTGCATAAAACAGTTAGCAATAAAGCGCACGAAAAGTGTCTTTGATCACTTTTGTTGAATTGAGGTACACGGCCCACGGTTCCCCGTTGATCAGTACAAGTACTGCCTGTGATCAGGTAAGATTCCGAAGAATTTCCTTGACAGGGTTTCGCAGCTGCTCTAGCTGTTCTCAAACCGGAACGTTCTCAAAGAAGAAAACACGGAGTGAGTGAACCAGCGAATAGAAATTCACTGATTGATGAAAAGATATTTGAAAAACAATCGTGTATTGCTCAATAGAAATTGTTTTTGCAATACAATGAAGGTTTTAATGAAAATTAATTATCAATCATAAAACACCTTTTGATTTGAAATATCCGTACACGGTCGATTTGCTAAAGAAAAGAGTTTTAAAGCACAACGACCGGTTTTTCAAAGGTATCCGTCAATCCATAACCTGAACCAGGATTGATTCAAAAGATTGAATCTCCCCATTGTTTCTGTTCAGTTGTCACATGGTTGATCTATTGATTAGATCTCACATGCCACCCACCAGGAGCTTGTTTGATGCTGGCTCCAGAAGGCTTTCCATCTTCATTGTGAATATGTTAGCATATCACTCAGATGTTCTGGCAATACCACAAGGATAATGCGTAGGACTCAAGATATAATCTCTTTTTCCACATTGTGTGAAACAGAGAGTCTTCATTGAAAGTGTCCTAATGAGATTTATAGATGATCTCGTGGCTCTAGACTCAATATGTGCATATTTGGTTCATATGCCGTAGACTAGGGAGAGGGTCTCCTTCTTCAATATCAACAATCTCTAAGAGAAAGTCGATAGATAATGTCGGTTCCCCGTGAGAATGAAACAAGTCCTTTTAAGAGGAACTTGAGTGGTTTGGAAAGTTGAGGTGCAGTGCGTCATTGGGTCCATGACGTCTTGTCTGCAATACCGATGTTACCATCAGTAGCATATGAATTGAACCCGGTTTCTGCCCTAAGGTTAAATATATTGAGGGCTATTTGTTTTCACCCTTTTCTCATTCAATTCCTTTTAATTTTTCAACCCCTTCAGTGCTTACCGAGACTTCATAGCAAGAACCTTGTTGGGTTTGTTCCAGTACTTGCTCTGTCTCAGTCCGCACTCTTCCCATATCTCACTTTTCTCCTTTTATCATCATACCTAAGGACTTCTACACTAACTAGTGGATTTTCCCTGGGTAGATCCCTCCGGTTCTGGCGGATCATGGGAACCAATACCTAACCTTATTATCCTTATATCACCGTACATAAAGTAAAGTTGGTCGGTCTATTTGGTATTGTTCATCTGCCATTGGAACCAATTGAAAAACCATTTGAAAATCAATCCAGATACTTAAGATGTATTATCAAAGCATTTTGTACCTGAATAGTTTTTGATATTTTTAGAACAAGAGCTCCCCCTCAACATGTGCATCAAGTGATTGAAATCGTTTTGCACACGAAGGCAAGAGAAAGAATTATCTTCTTTGAAATCCATTTTCTAAAAGATATCAACATCACTTCTCTAATCAAGACAAGTAGATAAAGCATTTTAGGGAAGGATGAGGTTTTCATAAGTTTGCTCCCCCTCAATATGTGCCTCGAGATTTGAAAAGAGTTTTGCACATACTAGAGGGAACCTGCACATTGAGATAAGTGATCACGTTTCACATCATAGGTTTAAGATAGATGCTCCCCCTCAACATGTGCATGGAAAATTTGAAATCGTTTGTCACATGTGGGAAGGAGAGCATGTTCATCCTTATAAAACTCCTTATAAAACCATTTATTGAATTATCAGTTTAAATCCAATTTAAATCACACATTCTCCCCCGATCACAATTATCAAATCATTTGAGATTTGTGATCTCTTATAGATTTAAATTGATTTTGAAAGCTTTTAAGGAGAATTGTGACTTGATTATGAAAGCGTTTTAACTAATAAGGATCGGATTTTAAGACTTTAAACTCCATTGATAAAACATGCATGAATATCTTTTGAAAACAATTGAATGCCAAATAACTTTTTAATTTAATTGAAATCATTCTCCCCCTCAATCAATGACATAGGTTGTTGATTGAGAGATTGATATTTTGACAAATAAGTCCAGATGATTATCAAAAATAGAGACTGAGTTATTTTTCAAAGCAGTTAGTTTTCAGCAGATAAATGTTTATAGAATCAGAGCATGGAATTTGAAAACATGGTAAAGCATGGCTCTGTTCTTTCTTTGAAAAGCGGGTTACTGCCTGAAATAACAATAAACCATAGTTTCTCTTTCTCCCAAAAATATTTTTTGATTTTTTTTTTAAATAAATAAAAATTCGAACAATATCTAAAGTCCCGTGTCATTCTTTGAATGACAGCACAAAGACCGCAGAAATTATCGAACCGGAAAAAAAAACATGACAAATTGACAATATTTTTTTGAAAATTTTTCGAATTTTTCAGATTTTTATGGATTTTAAAAGTTTTATATTTTTCTATTTGATTTTTGAGGGTTTTATAATTTTGTATTTTGTTTTTCGAATAGATATATACAAGAGATAGATGAAGGAAACCTTTTACTCCTCGTCTTCCTCCTGAAGACGTTTGAGTGTTTCTGGTTGAAGGCTTTTCTAGCCAAGTCATGGAAGAATAAACTCAAAACGTTCTCTTGGAAGAGCTTTGGTGAAGATGTCTGCTAACTGGTATTCAGACCTCACAAAATAGAGTTCCACCACACCTTTTTCCACTTGTTCCCTGATGAAATGATGTCGAATGTCGATATGCTTTGCTCTTGAGTGTTGAACGTTGTTGCATGAGAGAGCAATAGCACTTTTATTATCACAGTACAGAGGGATTTTGTTGAATTCAAAGCCATAGTCAGATAATTGAGATCTCATCCATAAGATTTGAGCACAACAAGATGACATGGCTATGTATTCAGCCTCTGTAGAGGAAATAGAAGTACTCATTTTCTTCTTTGAAGACCAGCTCAAAAGCTTATCACCCAAAAACTGAGCACCTCCAGATGTACTTCGACGAGTATCTTGACACCCTGCATGATCAGCATCTGCATAGGCTGTTAGTGACATACCGGTGTCCTTCGGGTACCAAAGACCTATATTGATGGTTCCTTGGAGATACCGAAAGACTCGTTTAACCGCTTCAAGGTGCTTTTTAGTAGGCTTAGCCTGGTATCTAGCACACATGCAAATAGCGAACAAGATGTCTGGTCTACTAGGAGTGAGGTACATCAGGGATCCAATCATACGACGATATTTCATTTGGTCAATCATGATCCCTGAGTGGTCCTCATCTAGTTTGGTTCGATCAATCATGGGAGTGTCAACAGGGTCACTTGAATCAAATCCAAATTTCTTTAAGATCTCAGTTGCATATTTAGATTGATTTATGAAAATGCCTCCGGGACTTTGTGAAATTTGTAATCCCAAGAAAAATGACATTTGTCCCATCATTGACATTTGAAATATTGAACTCATTTCATTTGAAAAACGGTCACACTCATTGGGGTCAGTCGAGGCAAAGATGATATCATCAACATAAATTTGAACATGAATTAAATGTTTGCCTGACTTTCTGGTGAACAATGTTGGATCAACTGCTCCTTTGCTAAATCCGTTAGATGGAAGAAACTTTGACAGTGTATCATACCATGCCCTTGGAGCTTGCTTCAAACCATAAAGAGCCTTCTTCAAACGATAAACGTGAGTGGGATGCTCTTGATTCACAAATCCTTCAGGTTGGCTGACGTAGACGACTTCTTTAAGATCTCCGTTCAGAAATGCCGTCTTTACATCCATCTGATACACTACCATGTTCTTACTAGCAGCATTAGCCAAAAAGATTCTGATTGCCTTGATTCGAGCAACTGGAGCAAAATATTCTTCAAAGTCAATACCCTCCTCTTGACGGTATCCTTTAGCAACTAATCGAGCCTTGTTCTTCAACACATCACCATGCTCATCAAGTTTCACTTTGAAGATCCATTTAAGAGCAATAATCATATCACAGTCTGGAGCAGGTACTAACTCCCATACATCAAGTCGATCAAACTCATGAATTTCATCTTGCATGGCATTGAACCAGCTATCTTCATTCATGGCGGTTTAAACATCTTTTGGTTCGATCTTAGAGAGTACGGAGTTGAAGAAGCACCATAAGGCATCGGTTGCAAGTTGTTTCCGTGTGGATACTGGACGAGAGGGATTTCCAATGATGTTGTCTAATGGATGATTGTGAGTCTATTTTCTGAGGTGTTCATGTGGTAGTTGTTGAGTGACTGAAGTAGCAGAGTCGATGTCTCCTGAAGAAGATGGTTCTGATGAAGATACAGGAGCAAATATGTTTTCAAATGGAGCATCTTCAAGAGTAGCAAAGGGATTAACTTCATCATTGATGCCAGAAACAGTTCCATGATGTACATTTGAAGAATGATGATTTGTTGATGAGACTGAAGGATCAGCAGCAGGCGCTTCTTGACTTAATGATATTGAGACTGAAGGATTGACTTCAACCACAGGAATATGAGCAGCCTCTGTTGTAGGAATCGATACCTTATTAGTACTTGGCTCATAAAGTTCATCAAACATAGGATCAAACAATTTCTTTAAATCATCTTCAGATGGAGGTACATATGGAGTTGCTGGAGAAGAATTAGGTACAAGGGATGAACTAATGGGACTATTTTGAAGTGCGGGTCCTGAACTGGATTGTCCAGGAGCCGTTTGACCGGTCAGCTCATCAAACGTAACGTGAATTGTTTCCATGATATTTTGGGTTCTTTTGTTGTAGATTCGGTATCCCTTTTTGTTTGGTGCATACCCTACAGATACTCCAATGTCTGCTTTAGCTTTAAGTTTGCCTAAGTCTTGACCCTCATTAGTTGGATAACACAATGCACCAAACACATGAAGGAAATAGAGATTAGGTTTTCTGTTGTGGACAAGTTCATATGGAGTTTTTCCATGAACAGTGTGAATCAGGGAACGATTTTGTGTGTAGCATGCAGTGGCAATAGCTTCAGCCCAGAGAAACATTGGAACCTTTGAGTAAATCAACATTGTTCTAGCGGCTTCTACAAGAGTTCAATTTCGTCTTTCAACTACACCGTTCTGTTGAGGAGTTCGTGGAACACTTTTTTGATGGCTGATTCCAATGCTTTCATAAAATTCACTAAGTTGTTTGTTAACAAACTCAGTTCCATTGTCTGTTCGGATAATTCTGACGGTTTTGTTAAGTCGGACCTGCAGCTGTTTGATGAGTTTGATGATGATATCAGGAGTTTCATCCTTTGTCCTTAAGAACTTGACCCAGGTGAATCTAGAGTAATCATCAACCACAACTAACACATATTTCTTCCCAAAGATATTCTGCACTCTCATTGGTCCACATAAATCCATATGAATTGTATGAAGAACTTCTATGACAGAGTTAGTGGGTTGGGTTTATGGGCATACTTCTTGCTTTTTCCCAATTGACATGCTGAACAAAGATGATCCTTTTCATACTTGAGTCTAGGTAAACCTACAACTAAGTCCTTTCTGGAGAGATCACTGATGGTGCCGAAGTTCAGGTGATTGAGACGACGATGCCATAACCATGACTTTGTTTTAGAAGCCTTTGACAGCAAGCAAATTGGAGAAGACTTCATCATATCTTCGATAGAGATGGTGTATAGATTTGACCCACGTGAACCTCTTAAAAGCTCCTTACCATCAAGTTCTCTAACGAAGCAGGTGTGTTTTCTGAAGGCTACTTCTAGATCAGAATCGCAGAATTGACCAACAGAGAACAAGTTATGACCAAGACCTTCTACATAGTAAACCCTGGAGATAACACTTTTGCCAACAACATAATCTCCATAACCCATAATAGCACCGAAATGATCATTCCCGAATCTAACTGTCCCGATGAATTTGCTCACGAAGTTCATGAGCCGCAACCGGTCGCCAGTCATATGCTTGGAACAGCCTGAGTCCAGGTACCACAGAACGATTTGAACGATCTGCAGTTGAACACAGACAAGAATGGATAACTGGATAATTGGGATCCCCATGCAAGAATGGGTTCCATTTGGTTAGTAACAATGGTTGGAACACCCACATCAGAAATAGAAGCATTCATATCAGAAATTAAGGCAATGGAATCATTATGAATAGATGCATTACTAGTGTCTGTATTAGCCCTATTCAAGGTGTGCTCACTTCTTAAGGGAATAGTTCTACCAGTAGGCATCCATTTTCTAGTGTGCATTGTCTTATTAGTCTTATGACCAACAGGTATCCAATGATAACCTATCTTACTAAATGTTCTTCCTGTGGGTTTCCACTATTTTCTAACTTTCTTTCGTTTTTGCATTTTAGCCTTCTTAGCATGATTTTTAGCATTAACCATATTAACTGGACAATTAACATCATTAGGCAAAACATTAACACCACATTCATGATTAGAAACAGAATTCAAGCAGGCATCAATACAAGGTTTGCAAATAGTATCAGAATTCGAATTAATTACAGTACTCCTATGGCTAATACTAGAATCAACACGATTCGTTTTATTCGGCTCAAACTTAAAGTTCCTAGGTAGGTCTTCTACTCTCTTTCAATGCACATTCTTAGCTTGCGAGGTCGTGTCCTTCCTTGTATTGTCTTGAGACTTTGACCTGCTTGCTTTAATGTCACTGCTTACTCCTGTAGAGGGAATGGGAACATTAGTTGGTTTTGCTACTCTTTGCATCTCCTGTTTAGATGTTCTGGGGTCTGAATTACATGCAGGCACACCAAGGTTCACTTTCTTAACGCTAGAAGTGCTGGGATTTGTACTCCTAGAAGGCACACTAGAGTTCTCTTTCTTAGTATTGACAGATCTGGAAACTGAACTACTTAAAGGCACACTAAGGTTCACATTCAAAACATTGGGCATCGAATGAATATCATACTTGGCACTAGGCATCGAACATGGAATCAAAGGATTAACTCTCTCACCTAAGGACTTTGGGCATAATGTGATTAAGCATTCTATAATTTCTTGAGCTCGTTTGGCATATAAGCATGCATGCCCAATTGCATTGTCAAGTGGTTTCTCTAATTTCTCCTCTTCAACATTCTCACGTAGACATTCTAGACAATCCTTAAGGGATGAGAAATATGTTTGAATAGCAATTTTGTTATTCCTGAGATGAGGGGGGACATATTTCACAGACAAAGCATATTTATTACAAGAGTGAACCTTTGATACATCATTCTCCCCATTGGTCATTGGCATTTTCCCTTTTACCTGACTCTTCAGATTCTCAATTTCTTTTTTGCAATGAAGCTATTTGTTCGTTATTTTTGTTATGAGTGACCTTTATTGATTCAAATAACTCATTGAAATGACGTTTAACCTTATCATTTTCTTCTAGAAAACTTTCATTTTCCTTTTGTAATGCATTTACCAAGTTTTGAAGATGAAACGTTTGAGAATACTGAGAATCTAGAGGAGGAGGCATTTGGGAGCCTGTCATATTGTTCGTTTGACCCTTTAATTGAGATATTTCGGTTTTCAACTTTCTGATCGTGTTGCAATGAGCTTGAATCTGTTCATCACGTTCGTTAATTTGAAAAACTGCATCAAACTCTGGAGCATCTGAGGATGTCTTGATATTTGAAGTTTTGACATTTTCTTTAAGATGTTGATATTTTAGTTGTAAGTTAAAATGCTCAACTTCTAGTTTAGAGAAATGTTTAACCAAATTGTCGTGATCATCCAGTTCAATTTTCTCATTTAGTTCAGAATTAGTTTTTTCAAGCTCAATGACACGATCATGGGAGACTTTCAGGGCAACAGATAGTTCATGAAATTGGGAAGCATTAATAGAACAATTTGTAGCAGTGAAAAACATATCTTGAGCAACACATTCAGTAATAATAGTCTCATTTAATGTATGCATGTTCTTCCTCTCAATCTCATTACATTTTAGTTCTCGCTCATAGTCACTAACCTCAACTATCATTGCATCAAACTCCTTTTCCATTTCTTTAATGTCTAGGTTCATTCCTTTTTTGAGGCTTTCAAACTGATCTTTTAGTTGTTTAAAGAAAGGCATGACTTCAGTTAAATAACATTCTTTTGTTTGCTCAAAACCCCTTTCCCCTTCAGTTATACCAGTGGGTGTGATCCTTTTCTTACAAGTTTTCTCAAAATCAACAAATAGTTGAAAAATAACATATTGACTGATTAAGGTCTTGCTTTTCGTGGCAATAGTCCTAGGAACTAAATGCATTGGTGTATTTGGAGGATACACAGTCGCTCTAGGCATTTTCCTAAGGGGAGGATTCGTTACAACTAGATTCTCTGGTTTTTGCTTATCTAAATCCTTTTTCCAGAACACTTGTTCGGGTGTTAACAATGTCTGAGGCTTAAACATGTTCAAGGAAATCCAATTTTCCTTCTTGTAATCATGGGGTGTGATCTTTATTTTCTTCTCTTTGCATTTAGGATCATCTAATTTCTTGTTCATCTTTTCCCTAGTGACTTCATCTGATTTCTTATCTTCCTCAGTGCACTCAACGCAACTAGCTTTCTGTCTAGGTTTAAGGATTTCCTTGCCATCATAAAGAACCTTATGAGCATTTCTAGCCTTTTTAATGACCTCTGGATTTGGTTCCTCAACAAGGGGTATGCTATGCTTATCGCTTAAGACTCTATGCTTAGTGATCATGTGAGCATTCTGATTGGTGTTCCCTTGTATGTACAACTTGTTTTCAAGTTTGTTTTTCAAAGTTTTCAGATTTGAAAAATCTTTCAAGAGTTTTGATTCCTTTGCATTAAATTCTTGCTTACGCATTTTCACATTTTCTTGAAGTTCTTGTTTTTGCTTAGCAGTTTTAGAAAGCTTTTCTTGCAAGGAATTTAACTCTTGTTTTAATACTTCTTCTCTAAAATTACTTTTTCTAATGATTGTACGTACTTGGTCATCCATTTCCTGCTCACGAGTGGTCAACTCAAATTTTGCACGTTGTTCATAAATAGCAACACGTTCTTTATAGGCATTTAGTTCAGAAATTACAGAATCAGCAGAGGCACATGCAGTGAATTCATCAAAAACATAATCATTATTGACAGTAGAAGATGCATCACTTGGTACAATCTCACTTTTACTTTGTATCACATATTGATCATATGGGACAACATTGATATTAACCATATTTTCAATATCTGATTCAATAAACACAGTTGATTGTACTTCGTTATGTATCTTTTGCTCATCAACTTCATCGTATAATTTTAATACCTCAGAGATGAGTTTGTCTTTGGATGGACGAGCTTGTGGTGATGAAGAGACTTTAGGATAGACCATTGGAGAAATGCTAGCCATGAAGATGGATTGTGCAGTGGGTTCTTCATCAACATCAGAGTCATATACATCACAATCAGCTACTTGAAAGGCATTCTGATGATTATGGCCTATCTCCTTAATTGGTTGCTCATCCACATCTGCATCATATGTCTTAGCATTTCCCTCAGCCAAGAACAGCAATTCCTCTTCATCCAAAGCTGCACCATTATCCTGAGCTTGCACAAGCAACATCTTATCCCTGAAGTACTCAGCATTCTGTGGACGTTTTGGAGATGTGCAGTTTCTTGCAATGTGTCCCTCACCACCACAGTTATAGCATTTGATCGGCTTAGCTTGACCTTGATTTCCATTCCTTCCTCTGTTCTGATTTGCAACATAACCTCTACCAGCTCCACCTCTTGCTTGTTCATACTGTCGTTCTTGAACTGGCTGCACCATAACCTTCCCAACTCTGATAGTGGCTTGATTATGTGGATTGGAAGCAGTTCTGAGATTGTTGTTGGTGTGTGGGAGAGAGTTCATGTTTTGACTAATCAGAAGAGCTAGTTGATTAATGAAGTTTCCCACGTGTGCATCAGCATCAGCTTGTTTGAACATAGGATTAGGAATGAGTTTGTGATTACCATTACCCATGGGTATGACTTGTGAGGCTTTGGTTGTGATTCCGATGTTTGTGTAGAAGGAAGTTGAGTCATTTGAAGAGCTTGTCTCTCCCTGGTTGGTTTTGAACTGATTAAGAATCCTTTTTTCAAACATAGCATGTCTCTCATTCTGAAGGAGAAAGGCATAGAGTTGCTCATAGTTTGTATTCCTCAATCCTTTAGTGAGCTTCACAAAAGTGACAAACTTCAGCCATTCGGGATTCATATTGTTCACAAATTTTGAGTTCAGCTGAATGTTAGGCATAGTCATTCTGATGTTCCTCATGTCATTCACTAGCTTATGAAATCTCACATAGTACTCATAGACACTCTCATCTGGTTTCATCTTGAAGTGCTCAAATTCATCATACAGCTGTGATTCTCGGTCTTCAATAGTTAGCTCAGAACCAGAGAGAAGCATCTTGACATTATCCCATACAGCTTTTGCCTCGGTGTTGTGATTGATAAGCTTGTAGATGTCTTTTGGTAGACCTTGCAGAATAATGTTAGAAGCTCGGATATCAGCATCGAATCTCTTTTTCTCCTTATCATCAAGCTCATCATACATCTTTAGTCTGTCCATTCCGTAAATCAGAGTTCCATCTTCAGCAGTATCAAGTACATCTCTAGTAGTCCAACTCGGTAAGGTCCTTCATCAATGGATTTGAGAATGTTAACCCCATTTTCTTTTCCAAGACAGTACAATCTGATTCGTTGAGCCCAAGAGTCATAGTCAGTTCTGTCAAGCATGGGTGGACGAGTATCTGAGCCAGCAGCTTGAACATCCTCTGCAACAGTGGAGATGATAGTAGGAACGTTGGTAGACATGTTAACAGATAACACGGGATTTTATAACTCTATGATTAAACCGGGAAATAGATTCTTTCACGGGATTTTACTAAATCAAGAGAAAACCGTATTTAAGAAAATCACCCAAGTCGCTAGAAAATTATGCACCAAGTCGCTAACTACTAAGTCGCTATACTACCAAGTCGCTAAAGTCCCAAGTTGCTAAAACAGCAGTCAAGTCGCTAAATAGCAACTCGCTAAGCCTCTAGTCGCTAGCAAAATTTTGGCAGCAATTCGCTAAGATCCAAGTCGCTAATGAGTCAAGTCGCTAACTAGCAACTCGCTATGTACCAAGTCGCTAACGAACACACGTACAAGTCGCTAACTTCCACCAAGTCGCTACCTGTAGTGGAGAATCCACTACTTGTACTGTTTGTCGGCTTGTCTCACTAGACAAGTCGCTAAGTCTAAGTCGCTAACTCCACAAACTGCAACTCGCTACCAAAATGTAAAGCAAGTCGCTAGCAAGAAAATCTATCCGTAGGTCAAGTCGATAGCTAGAAAACTTCACAAACATCACTTTTCAATCCAAAAACAACCCAACCAAGATGATTCAAGCTTACCAAATGAAAACCTAAACACTTGTGATGATTCTAAACACAAAAGTATAAACAAAATCCAAGCATTAACACAAGAAATCAACCAAATGATGCACAAACCACTAAACTTTTTCAAACTCAAAAACCACCTAAAAACCACTAGAAATCCAAAGATGTGTAGGATATGATCTAACCATGGCTCTTGATACCAATTGTAGGATATTGGATTTCACATACACATCAAACCAAACACAAAGTAAGCGTATAAGATGATTCTAGAGAGAGAAAGTTAGAGGTTTAGGGAACTTTAGTGAGAGAAAGAAAATTCTTATTATGAGCTCCAACTCTCTACCTTGGGAGATAGAGAGTATTTATAGTCTTACATAAAACGCCACACAACGGGCTGTGGATCAGGCATACAGTGGGTAAAGACCCGTCCGTCCTCCACGGTGTTACTTAACTAAATACTACTTAACATAAAATAACTATGACTACGAGTATTCTAACGATTACATATACTTGAGGTGACCGACTCTTTAATACCTGGAATTTCTAATTCCTAACATGAAGCATTGGTTTAAAACAATCCACAACACATATAAGCCCCGCAAAAGTCATAACAAGCACGGAAATTACATACTAGCACCTCACATGGGGTGTTTGGATACTCACATCTCTCGGGTGTATATGAAATATAACTAGTTGGAAATGGAAGATAAACACTCATTAACCGGTCCTAGTACATAGATTACCATAGGCTTGAGACTAGATCAAACCTTCATCGCTTTGGCGTAAGCACCTAGGAAAGACTATCAAAGAGGTCTTTTAAAGGGTTGTAATGTTAGGCTTTCGGTAGGGAAACAAAGGGTTTGGTGGGATAGGCTATTTAGTTGTGGCAAGTCAAAAATCTTTATGTTACAAGCATGCGAAGAATGGCGTTGCTAAGCCAAGACTCGACACTCTAGACTCTAGATAACTAAAGCAAACAAACATAAATTAAATATAGATGTAGGATGGTAGCCCGTATCTATTTTTATTTTATTTTTTCAACACTCTATTTTTTTCTTTTTCTCTTTTTCTATTTTTTTTCGATTTTTTTTTCATACACTTTTACTCTACCATCCTCTATGATAACATCAAAATGATGGGGATTTATAGGCACATCCCTACACTTGAGTTTTTATTACTCTAATCACTAATTTGACCCGAATTGAAAAGATCAAAACACTTGGAGTACATTATTACGCAAATAAAGGGAATTTGAATTTAACGTTCCTTTCCCGTCATTTCATAAACTTTAAATTTTCCCATGAGTCCCAATCGTCCCAAAACTGTGTACAAAGGATATGACTCGACTTAGCAACTTATGCAAGCAACTAGATAATTGAACTAAGGGTTTTTAGGGTGATAACAATAATGCACTAAAAGTGAGTGCATACAAGGTAGGCTAAGGCGATTTGGGTGTACATTTAGGGGTGGGGTGTAAACAATGCTCTTCACTGATATTCCGGAAAACCGAAACATCACGAGAACCGCGCAAAGGATAGGCTCTGAGGGGTTAACTAGGGGTATCGTGTACTAAAGATGAGTACAAAGCAAAGGTGTGGGGGAATTACTCAACCGATGTGGAAGAAGTAATTATATTACGGGTATCAAACAAGGGTTATCCTAATGCCTCTTATCATTTAGTTATTCCTAACTACACAAGTGTAGTCTTACTAGCGATCTCGGAATGCATCACAAAACAAGTTCTAGAATCTATTATACTACCAGTTGCACACTCTAAGCATTAAAGATGAATGCTTTAATTCCTACTAATCTAAGGGCGATCCTCACATTTTGGGTGGAATTTAAGTGGTAAAGGGTTTTTATGCTAGTCATATAACTTCCTATCCATGAGACGCTTTATTAAGACTAATGGCACACTCCTATATATCATGAAAAATTTTAAATTTGGTGCCAAAATTACCCTAACCGACATTTACTCATGGTTTATTACACAAATGCAATTGGACAAAGCAAATATTCAAGGATAAGCATAGTTTCAAAGTTCCCGTTTTATTTTCCCTCCCTACACTTAAACTGAACATTGTCCCCAATGTTCCCCGAAAGTATCAAAGTTATAATAATATAAGGTAATTAAAAACGAAAAAACTAGTACTCCCATGGCTCGGTAGGATCCGTGTAAAGTGGTGGTTACATCTTTCTTCAAGAAGAACGTTTGCGTGAAAAGCTCCTTATCATCTTATGTATCTTCTTCTTGATAAATTAAACCTGCACACTTGAAGAAAACAAACGAAACCTTCGCGTAAAATTGGCGGTAATAATATATATAGGACTCTACTAAACTAGGATATAATGCTTGTGGAATGGATGTTTACAGAATTTCTGGAAAATTAAGACCTGGAAAATTCCAAAAAATTATAAGTAGCTCAGAAAACGAGAAAAATTAATCAGTTTTTTTTATCCTTCCTGACGCCGTCAGGTTATCCTGACAAAAACTGGTCTGCGATTTTCTGGAAAAAATTCTGGAAAATTTATATCTTTAGAATCTGGAAAAATTTCCTGCAAAACATCCATTATGACTCGATACAAGCATTTGACTCGAACAAACACACATGCATATCTTTTAATTAATTGAAATTCTCATGTTTACATTTTTTTTGAAAACGTGTGTAATCCTCCCTACACTTATCCCTTATGTAAAATACCTTTATATGTAATTAAGATGAGGTTAAAAACAAAATAAAGCATTTTTACAAATTTAAACATGAGAATAAACAATCAATAAAAGATATATGACACAAACAAGAAAACAATTAAGCATGGGTTGCCTCCCACGAAGCGCTTTTCTTTACTTATGAGTCTTGTAGCTAGACTCGTAGTCGTGCCCCTACGTACCGATATAAGTAAGCCTATCCTTAACAATGTCATAAGGATCAAACTTATCATTTAAGTTCCTAGTAGTACGTTTGGTTCGATATGCCTTTTCAAACTTCTCTCCATCGGGATCATAGATTGTTATCCTAATGTGCCACTCTCCATTACCATCACTAGGCGGTCTATCCCAATCCCATTTATGTTTAGGCTTATCGCTCTCAACTTTCCACTTATTCATGACAAGGTTGACGGGCAAGCTTCCTAGGAACTCGGTCATCTTCCTAAATACTAAGGCGTCCTCGAACGGGTTCACTTCCATGTCCCTAGCCATTTCTTTTTCATGAAAAGTTGATTTACTAGCAAAGGCTTCATCTAGGTAGAAAGGTATTTGGGGACCTATGAAGTTCTTATCTAACCAAGGTCCATATCTAGATGGCGTTCTATCCAACCTAATCTCATGTGGGACTTCCTCTTCTTTGTAGTACGTATGCTTTTTGACATCGTAAATTGACCTAGCACTCCCCTCTCCTACCACTATTTTGGACATCTTACAATCAATGATGGCACTAGCGGTAGCTAAGAATCCTCTTCCTACTAGCAATGGGCATGTCGGGTCCTTATTCATGTCTAGCACATGGAAATCTGCCAAAAGAGTCAATTCTCCTACGTGTACCACCATGTCTTTTATTATCCCTACCGGATATGCAATACTACCATCCGCTAGACCTAAGATGGTTTCCGTTGGTTCTATCTTACCTAAGTTAAGGCTTCTATGGAGGGACAACGGAACAAGATTGATGCATGATCCTAAGTCGGCTAGAGCATCGAGAGGTTTGGAAGTTCCAAGCCTACACGAAAGAGTAAATAGCCCGGGATCGTCTAACTTCTTAGGTAGATTATTTCGCACAAAAGCGGACCCATGCTTTCCAAGTTTAAGTTCTAACTCATATTTTTCTTTTAAAGCATTATAATAAGGTGCATGAGCTAAGACTTCAAGAACCGATTTTTCTTGATAGAGTTCCTTGTACTCCTCCTCTAGATTAGGTTTGGGTTCTTGGTTGACGGGTTTCTCAAGAGTAGGTTCTACCAATGGTGCGTGGCCTTGGTACCTCATTTTGGATTGCTTGGAACCCTTGTTGATAGCATTTACCGAGTGAACTGTTGGGTGAGAGGGGCATGGATGTGCACTCTCCCATGGTGAACAAGAACATGAAGTCGATGAAATCTAACTCACTTTTGGGTTCTTTATAGTATCACTTGGGAGTGCTCCAATTTCCCGGTCATTAAAGGCTTTTAAGAGGGCATCAAGCTTGTTTGTCATCTCGCCTTGCCTTCGCTTAAAATTGGCTTCAAGCTTAGTCAATCGAGTTTCTTGAGATGACATGAATCTAGATGCAATTGCCTCAAGATTAGTGGGGTTCCCGGTACTTAGAGGATTGAACCTATTAGGTGGACTAGATGAGCTTGGGGGTGTGCTTGAGTTTTGGTTCCACTTAAGGTTAGGGTGATATCTCCATGAGGGGTTGTAAGAGTTTCCTAAGTTTTTTTGTTCGGGCTTAAAAGTGTACCACTTCTCTCCCGCTCCGTTGGTACATGTGGAGGCGTAGTCCTCAAAAGCTTGTTCGGGGAGTCTTGTGCAATCACGAGTGTCATGGGGACCACTACATAACTCACAAGGTAGAGTGATTTTATTCACTTGATGTGAAGACTTAGGATTTTCGTAGGAGCTCATTAGGAATTTAACTTGATCTTCAAGTTCGAGCATCCTACGGTTGGAAGGTTGTGAGTCAATGGGAGGCAAGGAGATTTCCTTAACGGTTTTGGGCAACTCACGGGGGTCATTCCAACTTTCGTTGTCATAGAGAGCAAGGTCCTCTATTATACCCCATGATTCTTCCGCGGTGAGATCACTAAGTTTTCCACCGGTCGCTTGGTCAATGGATCACTTGGTGGGGAAGCTGACATGATCATAGAAGAGTTGGACTTGGAGCCAAAGATCAATGCCGTGATGAGGGACTTTATGAAGTAAGTCCTTGAATCGAGTCGATGCTTCGTTGAGAGATTCACCTTGACGTTGTTGGAACATCAAGATATCATTCCTAAGCTTAGTGGTTCTCCCCGGTGGGAAAAATTGAGCAAGGAAGCGAGAGGTGAGATCATCCCAACTTGAGATGGAGCCGGCGGGAAGTCGCTCAAACCAATTACTAGCTTGGTCCCATAGAGAGAATTGGAAGAGACACAGACGCGTGGTCTCCCGAGTAGTAGCATCGAGGTCGATGGAATTGACAATTTTAAGGAAATCCTTAAGATGCTGATTAGGATCTTCGGAACGAATTCCATGGAATGCACATCCGTTTTGCACCAACCGGATGGTGTCGGATCGCAGGGCCGTAGTTTGGGCTTGTTCAGGAAGCTCAATGGTGTTCCTATAGCCTAGGTGGCTTGGTCTCGAGTATTCACCAAGAGTACGGCCTCTTGGCGGGTCATTTGGTGGTAGGTTAATTAATGGTGGTTGGTTATCACCTTCCATGATGAAAAGTGATGGGGTTACGAACAAAGGTCACGAAGAAGGGGGATAGACTACGAGGAAGCTAAAAATTTGGAAAAAAAGCTTACTTGATAGGAATCAAGCAAGGAAACCTAAACGAGGTGGACTCCTAACTAGCTATTCTATTCCCCGGCAGCGGCGCCAAAAACTTGATAACCCTACACGCGTCGTTCGGGGTCAAAGGAACATCCTTTTCGTCGAGCAAGTTTTTCAACACCCTAGGCAGTGAACCTAATCGTTGTAGTGTAGTATTAGGGTAAGCCACGGGAATTGATATCGTTCTCTAGGGGAATAGGAATGCTAGTGAGAAGTTACTACGCTAAGGTTGGGGTTGAGGAAGATTATCTTTTTATGCTTTTTTAGGAAATGGAAAGGTACGAATCTCGGGGTTTGGATTTGGGGGTTGGTATTTCTACCGATTACTCTACTTATCTAATTATCTAATCTAGTGGTGTATGTAGTCTATGCCTAATTATTGTGTGCTCGTATGATGATTTAAAGATGTGTTTACTTAGGTTTTATTACTCCTTAATTATCTCCTATTGATGGTTGAATTGTCACGTCCTTATTCTTAATCACGTTGTGTGTCTGAGGTCGTAGGGTATGCGTTTATCCCTAACTCTTTGAAACTACCAAAGGGTCTCGCCTACAAAATCTCTAGGATTTATAAACTTTAACTCTAAGGTACTCTTCGGATGGTTTAGCCTACAACAACTCTAGGTATTATAAACTAAGGTTCACAAATATTAATCAAGCATTAACTACACAACGGATGACCTATCGCATTACTAGATCATTAACAATTAAGATAAGAGACAACTAATCAATATTCAATAATTAAGTTTCATATTCCCTAAGCAAACACACAAGTAAATTAGCCGGACATGGGGAACATGCAAGCATACACACAAGTAATTGAATACATAATTAAATTAATGAAGTAAAACACTTATCTTGATGTAAGATAGGGTTTGGAACCCTAAAACAGCCTTGGTTCGGTTTAGGTTTTTACTCCAAAAGACTACACACTTAAAACTAAAAAGTTCGGATTCTATATATAAGATTGCATATGTGACGGCGTCACCCTTTGATTTGTGACGCCGTCGGGTCACCGTCATTAGGGTTTCGTCTTGGCCACGTTAGTCTTGCGACGGCGTCACCTTATGCTTGTGACGCCGTCCCCTTCAGTCTCTGACGTCGTCTGGATCAAATCTAGGCCGTCTGAGTTGCGACGACCTACTCTTTTAAAACCTGACACCGTCACTTGTAAATAAGCAATTTGGCTACTGAGCCGTCACAAAAGTGATGCGACGGCGTCGCAGATAACACCTGACGCCGTCCCCTTCAGTTCCAGCAGCCTGAGTGTCTCGATTCTTTACTTTGGCCATTTTCTTCGTATATTCGCGCCTTTTCGTCCGAATAAGTGTCATTCCAGCATTTTGCCTTCAAGATACCTAAAAAGTGAAAAGGAACGATATTAAGTAATAACGGATACAAAAGTGAGCAAATAAGGGCTTAAATGACCCCTCAAAAAGGTACATTTTAAAACATTATCCTTAACCTAAGCCTAATAAAAGTACTAAGTTGCTCTGTTATCAAAATGTGATAAGTTTAACACAAATGTGCAGGTAAGCTCATTTTAAAAACTTATCACTTTATTAATAAGAGAAAGGGACAAATAATAAAACCCAAATTTAGAGCCCTTTGTAATGCATAATCATTTAAGCACAAGTTTACCCAAACGCTCCCTCAGTAATTTAAACACTCAAACAAAACTAATACATAAAATTAACAATCGATATATGTGCGCTTTCTTATTAGTAGAATGACGAGGGACAAAAGCTACTCCGTAATTCAATAAAAGGAACCAACTTACCCTAGGATGAATATCGTCCAAATTTTTTTGGTTGCCTTACTCATTACTTTCTTAAAGATCAATAAGTCTCAGACATGAGAACTACGAATTATTCCACTATTACAATTAAATAGTATAATCACCATACAAAGACCGTCTCCTGCTAAACATTTAGCAGTGTTTATTATGTGATTCTAATATACAATATTGTATAGTGAGTTTCATACCTCATCCAAACACCCATATTGGAAGATCATATGCCATGAGAGGTTTATTCAAAATGAAGAACTACTAGCAAATTGAGCTTTTATACCATCCAAATTGCCGATTGTTTTTTTCAGTAATGTACTAAAATTAATTTCTTTAATCCCTATCCTATCAAATTATGTAGTACAACAGTAGTACCTTGAATCCCCATTCCCAATGATGTAATGGATCTTGAATTAGATTGTGTTTATGATTATAAAACAAATGTCTAACCTCCAATTTTTGAAAAGATTCTCAACTTCTGCCGCAACAGAGAAAAATTCTTCAATTTCTGTAATGTTTTAGCTAGTGCCGCCAGATGGGGTTTAAGGATATGATGGGGTTTACATATTAACCTCAATTTTGTAAATTTACAACATATACATAACTAGTCTTTTATTTTTTTTATTTTCTTTTTGTCATTGGAACCTGGTATTTTTTAATTCCTACACAGGATTTATTTAAAACTTTCAAGTTGCATTAAATTTACTAATGCCTTTATTATAAATTTATAATGATGGTTACTTTGAGTTATGACTTATAGCAGAGACGGAGCAAGGACCAAATATAAGCGGTTGCACAAAATCTTTTGAACCGTAATACTGGAAACATATTTCGAAGGATCGGGTGCATTTAAGATGCATTTAGCAAAAATCGGTGTTTTTTTCAAAAATTAACACTACATTGAAAAAATTCATGGGGTTCCCGGGCACCCGCGGGAACCCTCTAGCTCCGTCCCTGACTTATAGACGACATAAGTAACCTATGACACTCGTATTTTAAATGCGAAAAAGCATGACAAGAGTTACCACCAAATCATGAGTCGTACCTTGAGACTAAGGGTGTGTTTGGGTTTGTTATAGGTTTCGGATTTGAATTAGGTTCTCTAATAATGACTTGAAAATCAGCATCTTTTAAAGTTTAATTTTGTAAGACACATAAAATAAACAACAAGTAAAACATTGAATTGTAAAGATTTTATGTTCGAATAACCTTTTATGTTTAATTATAATAATACCTAGCCGAATATGCGTCTTATAAAAGTTGATATTATAGGACCCATAACTAAGTGTCATATTAAAATACAATCTAATAAGACCAAATAGAAAAATGCGCCTCATAAGATGTATTATAATAGGACCTTTATAACAAATATCCTATTAAGTTATATCATAATGAGACCATATCTAAAAAGTGTCCCATAAGATGTATTATAATAGAACCTTTATATCAAATGTCTTATTAAGTTATATCATAATAAGACTATATTAAAAAAGTGTCTCATAAATTAACTTAATAGGATTCACATAAAAAGAGTCATATTTAAAACAACTATAATAAGACTCAAAATATAATTGGTCCTATAAAACGTTTTTTAGGACCTCATTCAAAAAAACGTCCTACAGAAAGGTCCTATAAGCCCTCTTTTTTTTTAGTCATAACATAAGAAATGAACCAAGCAAAAGTGTATGTATGCATGAAATACAGAACATAACATATACTGTGGAGGACACACATATAGACCATAAACCACGACCACACAAAAGAAAACACACAATCTTTTTATGCGTTTTGGGTCTAAATCATTGTCCATCTTTATCGCATCCGATGTAAATCCGTTTATTTATGTTACTCTTTAAACAAGAAATGTGCTACAAAATCATCTCGAATGTACTCCCGTGCGTAAAGAACTATAGAGATTATTGTTATTTAGTAACTAATTATACTCATTTGCTATCTTCACATTTTTTATCTCATTAACAGAAGAGGATAATCGAAAAGCTATATCGGTGATTCCTGCATGAGCACAACTAGGTAGGAAAGTGTATCGCATTCGTAACAAAGAATTAAATGACGTACTTATACACAACTTTTATTTTCCATATATACAAAGCAACTTTTCCTTATTTTGAAAATGATCAATTCCCATAATTTTATAAGAAAACTTGCAATTTATTATCGTCGTAATATGACAATGTTTGGCTAAATGATAGATATGTACATGAAAATCAATTGGGGAGATATCATCATGATGGGATTTGATAATGGGTGCCCACCGGGTATTATTATTATTATTATTATTATTATTATTATTATTATTATTATTATTGGAACGACAAAGTATATTAGAAGAGAGCAACTAGCAAGGAGCTACAGCTAATTTTCAAGAAAAAAGAAAAAACAAGGAGTGTTTAAGCCAATCATTTCAACAAAAAAATTAAAACCTCTAGACTTTAACCAGAAAAAAGCCTGATATTATCAAAAATGTCACTTTTTATCAGAATATATGAACCAAAAGTGACATCGTTGCATAAACGCCAAATCCACAACAAAGTTGTAGTGATGATACCATGTAAGCAGTCCTTTTTGTCTTTTGAACAGTTCCAAGAATCCATCCAGGAATAAAGCTCGTCAATAGACGAACTCTCCGGCCAAGGAATATCAACCCAAATGCGCATGGGATGCCAAATATATTTCGCGGTTTGGCATGCCAAAAAAAGATGATCTCTAGATTCCACACCCACACAACAAACTTGACAAATAATTGAATTGATTTAGATACATAGGAGTGAAAGATTTAAACGAGTAGGAAGACGATCCAAAAGAAGACGCCATAAGAAAATGTTTAATTTTCGAGGCAAAAACTTATACCATCTTGTTTTAGACGACAAAAATGGTAAGAGAAAGTCATTAATATGACGTCTAACACCGGGCTTTTTTTAGAGAGTGAACATATGAAAAGTTTGAGTGTATTAAATTGAAAATCATATTTAGTTATAGTAAATTTTTACACTTATTTAATATTCAGTAAATGCATTTTTGATTGAAAGGGGAAATTTGAGTGTATTAATTACACGTCAAATGCATGTATTTATGGTTTAAAAGATGTCCTCTGGTCACTCCTTAGCAAATTATTTACACAGTTTCCATATATTTCTCAGTTGTTCAATTGTGACTTTTAATACTCCGAAGATTAAAATACAGATCATTTTCAAAATAAGGAAAATTTGCTTTGCATATGGAAATTAAAAGTTGTGTATAATTCATATAATTATTTGTTACGAATGCGATACACTTTCCTACCTAGTTGTGCTCCTCCAGAAATCACCGATGTGGAGCTTTTCGATTATCCTCTTCTGTTAATGAGATAAACAATGTGAAGATAGCAAATGAGTATATTAGTTACTAAAAACAATCTCTATAGCTAGTTGTGTTTTTGGTAATTGTTGATCAGAAGTTTTTGCACTTACGTTCATTTTTATAAGGGAAAATGATAAAAATACTCATTTTTACAAACATATTTCACAAAATAACCATTTTTTTCTAAAAACCTAAAATACCCATAAAATCCTCAAACTTTGCGAATTTTTCAAAAAATCAAAAGCCTTTCGATTTTTTAAAGAAATTTCGCAAAGTTTGCAAAATTTCTTTATAAAATCGAAAAGTTTTCGATTTTATATAAGCCAAAATCATGTGTAGGATTGAAAAGCATTCATTTTTTCACAGCCCTTATTTTTTTCACGTATTTTTCGAATTTTTACTTCCCTTTTTACATAGATTGAAAATCAATCAATCGAAATTCGCTAGATTGAAAACCCGCAAATATTCATGATTAATTAGGGTTTTTAGAATTTATTGAAAAACCGCAAAAGGGTTTTGCGATTTTTCTATGGAATCCCCACGGTACGTTTTTTCATACAAAAATCATGTTAATTATATTTTAATTAGGGATTTTTCCGAATTAAAGTTTCATTTGAATTGGGGGTTTTCTGGTATTAAGTTTTATTCCGAACTGGGGATTTTCTTGGCTTCATTTATAAGAAGAAGATATAGTTTCACCAGTAACATGGTGATAATTTGTTTTATCTTGCTAAAAGTCTTACAATTCACTATTATAATTTTGTTGTTTTTTAGCTTTATTTGATTGTTTACTTCCTGCTGATAACTGGTTGTGGTAAAGGGGTGTATAAAACTGATTATTAGGCTTTGTTTTTATTGTGACTTTGGATTATGAATTATGAATTAGGATTGCTAACACTTATTTTTTAAACAGCCGAACGTAATGATTAAGGCTAAAATTAGTATTGTTTCAAATATTTGAAGCTTTGACCAAAACCCAAGTTGAAATATTTAGGAAAACATGTTTTGGACATTGCCTCGACATTGATCTTAAAAGGAATAACCAACTTTGGATGCATACGACACCTTCTTGTGAGTTCGATAGTGTAGCAAACGAGTTAACATTCAATATATTAGGTAAATGGATTTGCTTTAGACAACAAGAGTTTTGTTTAGTTACTGCTAGAACCTGACTTCACACTTGATGTTGTCGGAATAAAAGTCTGTGATGGTAAATCTGATGGGCAATCACGTCGGTGATGTCCAACTTTTCTACGCCGTGTACATGATGTTGGTGTAGTTTCTTCAACCTTAGATTTAAAACGATCATGGTTACGCGGCCTTCCTGGCTGAAGTTTATCCATAACTGGTGGAAGGACAATTATAAGACTATCTGGTTTCTCCCATTCTGAAGGATGCCCAACATCATATATAACCTCGTTGTATGAAGCCCTCCAAACAATAGTCTTGAAACATGAAAATGCAACCTGATTTGCACTTGAGTGACGCAAATGTCGCATAATAGAAATAAGATGCCCACAAGGTAAACCTGCTAATTACCATGTTCCACAACTACATGTCCTAGTATTCAAATCAACTGTCCCATTTTTGTTATAATCAACAACATTGTAAAGGTAGTTTGCAGGGGGTCTTACAGTCCATGTGGCGGATTTTGCAATTCTTTTAGCTATCTTGGCCTCCGCCCAGGGTGTTAATTCATGTAGATGTGCATCTACACATGGTATAATATATGTGAGTAAAATATAAGAAAATTATAAATATGCATGGTTTTGTGTGCGTTTACCTGTTGTTTGTCGATGTTCAAAGTACCACTGCTACAAAGATTTTATGACCAATCAATCATCATACAAATCGGGAGTTTCCGGGCATGTCGAGATAATGCGTTTATTGATTCCACAGTATTGGAGTTCATGTAATTGTAACGCATACCAGGGAAGTGAACTCTTGCCCACTTTTCATGACCAATCCTATCAAGTTTATTAGCGGCTCTATCTAATATATCACGTAAAGTACTAAAACATTCTTCAAATTCTGAAATCCGATAAGCTTTACATGCTCCCCAAAATAGCGATTCGTTACTTAGAAATCGAGGACACTTTGCACGCAAGTTCATCAACAAGTGGCGACAACAACAACTATGGAACGCATTAGGAAATACATTCTTAATGGCGAAAGCAATGGATCCGGCTCCATCAGATACGATCGTTAAGTTATCTTGCTTGTCAATTATACATTCCTTAAGTTTCGTCAAAAACCAATCCCAAGATCTAAATGTCTCAGACTTTCCCACTCATTATGCAAGTGGCGGAATCTGATTATTACCATCCATTGCAACTGCTAGATACATTGTACCCAAAAATTCCCCTTTAAGATGTACACCGTCTATTATAATCAATGGTCGCATGTGTGACATAAATGTACGAATCTACCTAAAAAAAATATTCTGACAATTAGAATAATAAATAGATAGCATGAATAATACATTTATTTGTTTGTAAAAAGTGGTACTTACAGTAACACCCATTGTAAGAAAAAAAATCTCAAATCTATCTTCATCGTCAGTTTCTATATGTGTAATAGTCCCTGGATTTTTTAGTTGCAAATTGTGACAATATAAAGGGAGTTCGGCAAATGACTCCTTAGGAGTCCCTCTCAACAGTTGCAATGCATAACATTTGGCTCGCCAATTTTGAGTATACGAGATATCAATTTTAAACCTAGCATTCATATATGTCATAATCTCTTTCCCTTTATATATCCTGCTATTATCAATCATAACCTCCTTCAATATATGACCAAGTACATTTGGGGAAGCATTATGATGATGTGGGTGTATTTGAGTACTAGTGCATGTATGACGGTTGACAAACTGCGTTACATAAATATTTTTTAAGTGTTTAGGTATATAAGCTCGAAAAACCCATTCACGTGTGTCAACAACACATTTTGCATATACCCTTTGGGAATCTGATCTTGGATATCTAATTTGAAATCCCTCTTCAAGAGACTGTCTACGCAAAGAAACTTTTATTTGTTCTTTATCATCAAAAATAGCATGTAAACGAAGAAGACTAGATGTTCCATAACACTTACCTTTTTTCGAGTTGATATCTAGAATTGGTATTTTGAGTAGGGGAGACATATTTGATGTGCTATTTCATCTTGCTTTTAATATTTATAAAACTTAGACAACTTAGGATAAACACATACTAATGGGCAGAGAACCCGATCAGATGAAGTAAAGCCTTAGGTAAATCCGAGTATCGTCCCAAGAGAGTTGTGACCTTGAAATAACTAAGATGATTAGAATTGCTATTGATAATATATTGGTTTGATAAGATCTTGATAATTCATCGATATGCTATAATTATTCCAATCACACAGATACAAGAATTTTAGGATAAAGATATAGATAAGCGAAGCTTAATGAAGAATGCAAATACGAATTGATTCTCAATATGAAGGTTCAATATAGTGGTTACTTATCGCCAGACTCCTTTGGTCAATTCGTCATGGCCTATGGTTCCTAGATTCCTCACCAAGATGAGCAGGTCACCCGGGATCATTCGGCAACCTAATAGCAGTCATTAAGGGCCAAATCTACTAGATCTAGTATATGGAAACCCAGCCGTTAGGAACTTAGATATCCCTTAACCTCTGAAAATACCTCCACTTGATAGGTGATCATTTGGTCAGTTCGCACACGAAGAGTGGTTGTACTATGGCCAATTACTTCCATACTTCGTAACCTATTAGAGTGAGGTCAGTTGGTCATATCTCTCAGCCTTTTAGATACTAACAAGCTTATAATATTACCAAGAATAGCGATCTACGATAAGACTAGTAAATGTCTATAAAGAAATAAAGAGAAGATCAATAACATAAATGCAAACTTCAATTAATAACATGAATTCATAGTATAAGTCCTAGAAAAATATAGAAGGAATTCAAACTTGAATACAACGGAAATCGTAGACGAGAACTTCGTTATTCAATGCTCCTAAACCATGCTTCTTATTCTGTGTTTGATCTCCCCAAACCCTAGAAGGTTTGGGAAAGGAGAGATGATTAAAACTGATGAAATCTTCGACTATTTATAAGCTCGGATATTGGTTACGGCGTAACATTTATTAATTGGTTACGATGTAACTCTTCAAAATCTTGTACTTATCCATGGTTACAGCGTAACCTTATCTGAGAGTTACGCCGTAGTCTTTGTAAATCATATGCTATTCTTCTGTTACGCCATAATTTGAGCTAATGGTTACGCCGTATCCTTTGTATAATTGATGTTTATCCGTTATTACGGCGTAACCTGAGCTAAGGGTTGCGTTGTATCCACTGTCAAGTAAGCTGCTTCATGTTCAGTAGTCTTGTTACGGCGTAATTATATTCCATTGTTACGACGTAATCTTCATAATCATTATTACGGTGTAACTCCATCACTTGGTTACCCCGTAGTTGAGAGAAAAGTCATCCTTTGGGCTTGGAAATGTTCATTTACCACTTCCTTGCATAAATAGGTCCTAAAATGAAATAATAAGGAATAAGGATGTTTTCACTAGCATTTTACTCAAAATGTGATGATAAAGGGGGAAATTAACGCTTAGAATATCTGGACAATTTGATGTTATCAAATATCCCCCCACTTGAACTCTACTTTCCCTCAAGTAGACCATTTTAGACTGCAAAAGATACATCCCCAAGGAATGTGTAGTTAAGATTTCCATACTAGAATATTTATACGAGTCGAACACCTCACGAAATGAGAACGAAAACACTCTCACACTCATCCTAATCTAATTGTTAATTTCGGGGTGATCATTCAATTGCACGGGCATAGCAAGTATTCTATCATAAGCTTGGCAATTACACACATCTCCACCACTAGAGCTAAGGTTAAGACAGTTTTAGAAAGCAATGTTAGGTTGATAGTGATTCAAAGGCTATGGGGTAGTGTCATTACTAACGTGTCACGGCGAAGTGGACAAAGTCAATGATACATGACCAAATCCATGGCCAAGACATCAAGGATTAGTCGCTGCATCACCTAGACACGCTTTACGACAAAAAGGGTAAGGTAAGGCATGGGATATTTTAAATGGTGAAAAGAAAAAGAAAACAAATAGTCATAGCTTAAAACCAAGTTTCCATCGCCCCACCGTTATGGTACGGAAATAGGATCATAATACGTCACGGGACTACACCATTTGAATATTTTTCCTTCTTGAACCGATGGTGTCTTGACTATCTTCTAATATTCTAATGTGATCGAGGTGTTATTCTCGATGCTAATTTCTTTTAATCACATAGTGCTTACAATATTTTGCACTTTTATCAACAAGGACTAATATGAACTTTTATTATAGTGTTTTTTTAATCTCCCCACTTGAGATGAGCATAAGGAGAATATTGGGGGGTCTTCAATGATCTTCAATAGGATGTCTTTGATTTGGAACATTTTCCGAAACTTTTACTCAAACCTCGTACTAGGGTGAGCAATGACTTCAAGATCAAAAGATAATACGTCACGGGACTACACCATTTCAATATTTTTCCTTCTTGAACCGATGGTGTCTTGAATATCTTCCAATATTCTAATGTGATCGAGGTGTTATTCTCGATGCTAATTTCTTTTAATCACATAGTGCTTACAATATTTTGCACTTTTATCAACAAGGACTAATATGCACTTTTATTATAGTGTTTTTTTTAATCTCCCCACTTGAGATGAGCATAAGGAGAATATTGGGGGGTCTTCAATGATCTTCAATAGGATGTCTTTGATTTGGCACATTTTCCGAAACTTTTACTCAAACTCGTACTAGGGTGAGAAATGACTTCAAGATCAAAAGATAAGACTACACGGTAGGCTAAGGTGTAAAGGTGTAACGAAAATAAGGGTTAGAAAAATGAAAGGATAGGCTCAAAAAAAGGGTAACTAGGGGTATCTTGCACTAAAGGAGAGTACAACAAAAAGGGTTAACACGGAGGTCGAAATGTCAATGCGACTAATCGATAAACACACACAAGTAAACACATATGGGCTATTTGGGTTTAATCCTAAAACATTTGCTTTTCAAATTGCCTTTACCAAATGCACCAAGCTAACTTGATACACTACTCGTCAATGGTCTCGAAGTGATGTAAAAGCCAAGTTCTAAAGTTTACAATACTATCGGCATACTCAATATTTGGTATATTTGGGTAAAATAGGAGAAACGGAAGGGCTAAATCTCACCAAAGACAATAAGGGTTATAGTGTGCTCGGCTATATGTAAATCTAGATTGGTTAAAATTTTGACAAAATTGTTTCAAAAGAGCTTAAATTTTTAAAACCAACTAGAAAATTAGGGCAAGTAGGCTAAGTAATCATACACTTGATTTCTATTCCTATCCCCCCACTTGAAGTGTACAAAGTCCCATTTGTATGAATAAAAAGGAAAAAGAAAATAGAAATTATGGAAAACTAGAAGGAGGGATTGAATAGTTTTACCGATTAAAACTTTGTTTTAAAATATTTAGATCGACTTATGTCAATCTATTTGAACGTGTGTGTTGGATGTTGAGAGACAAGCGTATAGATAAATAAAAACTAAGATAAAGAGTAAGAAGCACAAAACCACAACGCGAGTATTTATAGTGGTTCGGCTACAAGGACACCTTCCTTGCCCTACTTCACTCCCCGAGTCACCGACTCGAGAGTTCGTAATCACTACACAACACAAACTCCTTGTGGCGGAGAAGCCTTCACAACGTCGCCTACTCTTTATCCGGTATAAGGCTAGACATCGGGTTCTTCCACGAGGTAGAACCAAACCTATCACAACGTCGCCTACACTTTATCCGGTATAAAGCTAGATACCAAGTTCCATTACAAAGGAGGAACTACTACCCAACACTACACAAATCATATCCCTAAGGAGATCCAATCGTTATGACAACATCAACAAGGATATCAATATCCTTTTACCCAATACAAATCTATCTTGTACATCGATACACCATATCGAATATACACCTTAGGCACCTTTCACTAATGTCGTTGACTCGACTTCTAGGCACCCTTCACTAATGCCTTTTGACTTGACTTCTAGGCACCCTTCACTAATACCTTTGACACGGATCTTTGGCACCTTTCACTAATGCCTTCAATATGACTCTTCGACACTTTTTCACTAATGTCTTCGTCTTGACCCTTTAGACATCTTTCACCTTTTTCTTCGACACTACACTTCTAATGAGAAAGAAAAGAACTATCAACAAGATACCATTAGTAGTCTTGATGATGACGAAGCTAGGCAACCCATGGACTTAAGCTTGCTCGACTTCAAGAGGTGGTGATCTCGCCTTTAAGAGAAACCTAGAGAATCACACAAACACAAAACTACATAGAAAGATCACTTGGATCTGTAGTTAGGGAGTTTACAACACAAAGAGAAAATATGTGTGAAAGGGGTGAGTTATAATGAAGAAATGGCTCACTATTTATAGACAAAATATTGCTATTGTCCCACGGATCCCTTGCTTGAGGGATTCGTCAAGTGTAATCAGAGGGATCCATGAGACGCTCCTCTTTACCCAAGGGTTTTGGATTATGGGTCATGGATCCTAGACTTTGGACCATGGGTATCCAAGTAGATACAATGTATTTAGAAGATGCAATGCATCTAGTATATGGGTTATAGGTTAGCTCTATGGGTAATGGATAATACCTATTATGACTTATGATGTCATGCAATGGGTTATGGGTTATGCTCCATGGTTATGGGTTATGGACTTTGGGTTTTACCCAACTACATTCAATGTATTTAGTCAATGGGTCAAATACTTAAACTTCTACCCATTATACTACCCATTATAATACATACTAAGTATGTATATATCTACCAAATATGTAAACACTAGTTGTTGTACATATGTATCATGAAATCATTATTACTTGTTTAATGTTTTATGTGAAAACGTAAGTGTGTTAGTAAACTATTGGCTCAAACCATTTACGTATTTTATTTGTTTCGTTCAAATGATTTTACATTTGTTATCGACAAAACATTAAAAGATCGTAAAATATAAATAAACGTTTTTATGGCTTATTTGTATTAACAATCTCCCTCTTTTTTGTTGATGACAGAACATAAGATTATTTGAAGGAAAAAATAAAATTCGTAAAAGTTTGAATTGGAGTTTTTACTCTATTCTCCCCCTTTTCGTCGAAACAAAAAGAGCGTCGAAACGAAACTAACACCTTATTTTAAGAAGAACATATGAAAGAAAAAAATATGAAAAATAGAGAGTAAGTGAGGAGAAGTATTCTCGACTTAGCTCCCCCTTGACGAGTCCATCCCTTTGTGAGGGGGTCAATTAAGAAGAAATACTAAACTAGTGCATTGCAACTATGTTTGCAAATGGTTTCGTCTTTGTGACTAATATGCTCCCCCTTGATGATTGCAACTTTGAAAGGAGAATGTCATGTAATGTAATCCTAATGTGAATTATATTGCAAATTATTTTGCAATGTATCGCTTTGACACGAAACTCCCCCTAGCTTAGGGTGTCAAAGTCTTCATGTGTATATTGAAAATCTACAAAATAAAGGTAAGAAAACAAGTATATAATGCATAAGTTCCTTCAAATAAGACTCAAGTTAGTAGTAAACAAGTTTTCTGTTGCACGGATCCCACAGTTCCCTCTTTGGAGGGATCCGTCTAAGCAAACCTAAGGGATCCGTCTGTCTGTAAGCATAAGATATCAATGGCGATGTAACAAGTGATGCTTAACATCGAAATGAGATATGTATTGAGGAAAACTAGAAGGGGGGTTTGAATAGTTTTACCGATTAAAACTTTGTTTTAAAATATTTAGATCGACTTATGTCAATCTATTTGAACGTGTGTGTTGGATGTTGATAGACAAGCGTATAGATAAATAAAAACTAAGATAAATAGTAAGAAGCACAAAACCACAACGCGAATATTTATAGTGGTTCGGCTACAAGGACACCTTCCTTGCCCTACTCCACTCCCCGAGTCACCTACTCGAGAGTTCGTAATCACTACACAACAAAAAACTCCTTGTGGCGGAGAAGCCTTCACAACGTCGCCTACTCTTTATCCGGTATAAGGCTAGACATCGGGTTCTTCCACGAGGTACAACCAAACCTATCACAACGTCGCCTACATTTTATCCGGTACAAGGCTAGATACCGAGTTCCATTACAAAATAGGAACTACTACCCAACACTACACAAATCCTATCCCTATGGAGATCCACTCCTTATGACAACATCAACAAGGATATCAATATCCTTTGACCCAATACAAATCTATCTTGTACATCGTTACACCATATCAAATGTACACCTTAGGCACCTTTCACTAATGTCGTTGACTCGACTTCTAGGCACCCTTCACTAATACCTTTTGACTTGACTTCCAGGAACCCTTCACTAATGCCTTCAACATGGACTCTCGGCAGCCACGGATCTTTGGCACCTTTCACTAATGCCTTCAATATGACTCTTCGACACTTTTTCACTAATGTCTTCATCTTGACCCTTTAGACATCTTTCACCTATGTCTTCGACACTACACTTCTAATGAGAAAAAAAATAACTGTCAACAAGATACCATTAGTAGTCTTGATGATGACGAAGCTGGGCAACCCATGGAATTGAGCTTGCTCGACTTCAAGAGGTGGTGATCTCGCCTTTAAAAGGAACATAGAGAATCACACAAAACAAAAAACTAAATAGAAAGATCACTTGGATCTGTGGTTAGGGAGTTTACAACACAAAGAGAAAATATGTGTGAAAGGGGTGAGTTACAATGAAGAAATGGCTCACTATTTATAGACAAAATATTGCTACTGTCTCACGGATCCCTTGCTTGAGGGATCCGTCTAGTGTAATCAGAGGGATCCGTGAGATGCTCCTCTTTACCCATGGGTTTTGGGTCATGGGTTATGGGTCATGGGTCCTAGACTTTGGACCATGGGTATTGATAATGCTCATAATGTACATGTTTTCAGTAGCATTATGTGTGCTTTTGTATATGTTATTTGGTTATATTTGTAAGATTTCAGTGCTAAATCGCATCAAAAGATGTTTGTCTAGTGTTTATAACCAAGTGCAGGGAAACGGAAGGAAAAGTAAAGGAATGTTCAACAATTGGAAGATTCCCGTTTCAGTTTAGCATGTCAAGCACAAATCAGTGTTTCTAGTACCATAAGAAGACCAAGATGATTGAAGAACTAAGCACTACAAGTAAAAATGAAGTAAAAGTCAATTTCCCGTAACTCAGGAAGACCAACCAGATCGGTTGTAGCTGCAACCGGATCGGTTGGAAGAAGATCAAATAATGCCTGAGACGCCAATCCAACCGTTCGTTTGCTACCCACAACCGATACTGTTGGAACCCTTGTAGAAGACCAACCAAATCGGTTGGTCATACGACTGATCCGGTTGGAGAGCCTGTTTCTGCCAAATCTTCATCACTAAGTTTCCCCTTTGTATCCAAACGATTCTAGGTCCTCCCCTTGGTGTATTCTAGTCCCTTCCTAACTCCTTGGAGGCCAAGTTCAGCAATTAATACCCAAGGCCTTGGAACTAGTATAAATAGAGACCTCTTGTGAGCATATGAGACACACACTTGAATACAACTCTCTCTACTCATCAAACAAAGCTCTTAAGATCTCAAAATTGTCCTTAGAAGTCCAGGAAAGTTTGGAGTTCCAGAAGTTCCACATTTGGAGGACAAAACCCCAAGGAATCTACCCCAATACTTTGGGAATCATTACTTCACCATTTGTAATCTTATTCTAAGCATTGTAAGACTCTTAATCATGTTTTCTAATGTTCAAAGTTCTGAGTTTATGTTTATGTTTGCTATGAGTGGCTAGTTTCTTTATACACTTGCTTAAATGATGTTGATTATCATATGATTAGTTGGTGATTGTGTTAACATGTTTTAATTCAATTTCAAGTTGATTCTAAGATCCAATTATGCTAAAGTTTCATAGTGACATTTTTTAATCAAGTTTGACTAGTTGATAATAATCGTAGAGGTCGAAAGAACTTATTGTTATTCAACTAGTTATAATCATTTTGTCTATGGATGATTGTTTTTACCCATTATTCTTGGTTAAACAAAGAAACTAAAGTGTGGTTGTAATAAGAACGTTTTTTGATTATCAAGTTGGATTGATTGGAAACATCTAAAAGGTCGTAAGATTAGTTGTTTACAATCAGTTGTAACCTTTTGTCTATAATCGGTTGTCTTTTGTATTGACCATTTCTTTAGCAAATTTGATAAGACAAACGGATGTTTTTGTGTTTAAGTTTGTGAAAATAAACTTATGAAACTTGAATTGATCTTGAATTGATTGGTTAAACTTAATGCTTGTTTTTATAAACTAAAATCTTGACGAAGGTTTAACTTGTAAGAACAATAGATTAGTACACCAACTAATTATCATAACCAACATGTTAAGAGGTTAGCACAATCACGCTAATCAAGGATAAGAAATTAGTTTAAGCAAGTGTAGTTTTTAATCATCTGAATTTCATTATATCTATTTTTGTTGTTATATGTTTTGGATTGTCTTAGTTGATTCAAACTTGTTAATCAGATTCACTCAAATCCCTGCGAACGATTCCGACTTACATTCATAATCTTGCTATAATGGACGAGTGCACTTGCTCGTATGTGTTATTGGTAAAATTGGTAATTCGTCTTTTATAAATTTAAAACTTGTACACACCGGACACATCAAGTTTTTGGTGCCGCTGCCGGGGATTTGATTGTGTTTCAGCAAGTTTTTGATCCACATCAGTCGATTCATTCCAAAATTTTTCTCAGAAGCTTCAACCGATCCGGTTGCCTCACAACCGAACCTATTACGCCTTTAACCCAACCAAATTGATCTAACTGATCGGTCGCTCCTCGCAACCGATCCGGTTACTCCTTTCTGTCAAGAAAACTGTTTTCTTTGTTTGTCCGTGTGTTTAGATATTGCCTGGATTCTCTAGGTCATTCTATGAACACTCGTGCAGCGGGAATAGAACCAATTTCACCTCTTACCAACCCCGAACGTTTGATTCGAAGAAGAAAAAGAACACCTTTCATACCATTAGAAAATCTTGTACCAAGAGTACCAAACCCACCATTTGATAACCTCGTGGAAGCCAAAGTCGTTTACAACCCTTTAACCAATTTACCTTTTCCTATGGCGGACGATCAACCCATGTGGGGAACCAACCGAGCCGTAGCACCAACCCCTGGGAGTGCTATTGTTGCTGTCAACCTTGGTGACAACTTCACCGTGAAGGGTCATCATCTTTCCATGATCAAAGACCGTCAATTCGATGGTCGTGCGCGGGCCGATCCGCATAAGCACATTGCCGAATTCATCAAAATTTGAGGCATGTTCCATTATGGCGACACCGATGTCAATGCCATCAAACTCAAACTTTTTCCATCATATCTCGCCGGAGATGCTAAAGTATGGTTGAATTGACCCCAGGAATTATCAACACTTGGGAGGAGATGAGGCAATCCTTTGTAAGCCGATTCTTTCCAACTGCCATGTTTGATCGATTAATGGGAGAAATCCGTGCTTTCACACAAAATCTCAACGAATCACTTTTCGAAGCTTGGCTTCGGATGAAAGATTTGCTTCGTAGTTGTTGATAACATCAAATAGTCCTGAATATTAAGTGTCAATTTCCCCCGATAATGCTCGTTATTTATATCATTTATATGCATTTACGCTTGTTTTCCATTGTTTTCCACTTTCAGGTAAATTACGAGCATTGGAGCTAAAGAGAGGCGGAACTGGAGACATATCTAAAGATTTATCACAATATGCTATTTTGAAGAAGTTACAGCATAACTCATCTCTCACATTACGCCGTAACTATTGCGTGACTCAGTATGCCAACTTATCAGAAGGTTACGGCGTAACTCCTCCAAAAGGTTACGACGTAACTACATTAGGTCAAAAGAGGTTCCACGCCGCTGATACTTACGCCGTAACTACTGCATCTCTTACGACGTAACCGAGTTTATTGAAGACTACGGCGTAACCACTCATAAGGTTACGCCGTAACCAGCAGATCTAGAGCATTTTACGAAGAAACAGAAGGTTACGGCGTAACTCCTATATTGGTTACGCCGTAATCCAGATCTGGCCTATAAATACCCCACGAATTCCAGCATTTCTAATCATCCCATTCCACACACAACACTCTGAGAACGTGGGAAAAAGCTCAAGGCAGGTCTAGAGGAGCATACGGAGCTGTTTCCAAGGGAGAAGTCACTCCATTACGATAAGCATTAGCGTTTTATATTTCTTTTACTTTCAATTCATGTATTTCGTACCTTTGAATATTGAATTGATTTGCATGATTAATATGAGGGCTAAGCACCTTTTAGTGCTAGCCTAGTTATGATTCCTTAATTATTCTGTTTGCACTTACTTTACTTCCGTACAATTATTTCTAAGTGTATGCATGCATAGTTCATTGGTAGTCACCCTTGGTTCGGTAGTTTTGAATGGCAGTAGAGGCCAATTGCCTAGGAGATATGACCAACTGACCCTAGGTGAGCGGACTGAGACGGGAAGGGTAAGATATGACCAACTGACGACCCTTTCTACTTGTGCGATTTGACCAACTGATCACCTATCATTTGGATGAACTTAAGAATTGGGGGTGTGGTGTCTAAGTTCCTAACGGCCGGGCACTCACTATTATGAATCTAGCATGTAGCGGTACTTAATGACTTGGCTTAGGGGACCAGGAACAACAGGACTTATGACAGTGCGCCTGATTTCTCTTGTGGTGGCATCTTTGCTAATAGGTTAGGGTGAATTGACCAAATGTTGTCCTCTCAAATTTGACCCCCCCCTGAAGTAATTGGAAGTAGGTAGACGTAGACATAACTAGCTAGGAGGATTAACTAGGTTGGCACCACTCTCTTCTATTGATTTCCCTTTACCATTTATCTGCTTTATTTACCTTATTCTGCATTAGTAGTTTAATTTAATAAATCCCTATCGAAACCATTATTATTCTGTGACACTAGACTTAGTAATAATCCAACACACATAGCTCTTGGGACGACCTCGACTTTACCGTTTACTACACTACACACGACCGGGTACACTGCCCGTTAGTGCACTAGGGTAGACCATAGGTATAGCGAGATACTATAAATATTAAGACCTGGTCAATAAAACCTGCATCAAGTTTTTGGCACCGCTGCCAGGGAGTTATATTAGGATTGATATTAAGTCTTTCATTTTGTTTTAAAACTTTTCTCACGATCATAATTCAAGTTTTCAGGTACCATGGAAGCTGTTAACATCGATGACCTCACTCTTGAGGAATACTTGGCGTTGAAAAGAGCAGAACAAGGGCCGGGTCTCGTAAGACCGGCAATTGGAGCGGATGTCATTTTCGAAATCAAAGACCAATTTATGAGGGATCTTCGCGCTAACCCTTTTTCAGGAAACAGGGACGAAGATGCATATGAGCACGTTGAAAATGTCCTATACATTGCAAGCCTTTTAAACATTCCGGGCGTGTCTCATGATGCTGTTATGTTAAGGGTATTCCCAATGACTCTTACTGGAACCGCCAGAAGATGGATCGAAAGATTGCCCACCGGGGCAATTAATACTTGGGCGCTACTAAAGAAACACTTTATTCAAAGATATTGCCCGCTGTCGAAGATTTCTAACCAGCTTTTGGAGATCCATAATTTCAAAAAAGAAGACGACGAAACGCTGTACCAAGCTTGGGACAGATACAACGATCTTCTTTTCAAGTGTCCTACCAATGATCTGAACAACCAGCAGAAGGTCAATATTTTCTACAAAGGAATTAACGTAACTACAAGATAAATGCTGGACTATCAAGGACCTATCCCAAACATGACTCCTACTCTTGCAATTGATGCCATTCAAAAAATGGCGGATCACTCTCAAAAATGGCACTACGAAGGAAGTAAAAGAAACCAAGGCGGAAGTATTGATGGAATTGCAGCAATAACCAACAAGCTTGAAAATCTCGGTAGAGATATGCTAAAAATCAGAGAAACTATTAATGCCATCCAAGTCGGCTGCGAAAACTGTGGTAGGGGACATTTGACAAAAAACTGTCCTAATATTGACAAGGAAGATACGATCGAGGAAGCTAAATATGGAGAGAATAGGCCTTTCTACGGGGATAATCGTAATGGGTTTCGTGGAGGACCCCCACCATATTATGAGCGTAATGAGAGAAGAGCTAACCAGGAGGAAATTATTAACAAGTACCTTGTGGACACTACCAAGAGGCAAAAGGAGCAAGAGGAATGGCTTAAAAATTTGCAAGATAATACAAACAAGAGCCTCTCTTCCCATGACATATCACTTAAAAACTTGGAAACTTTAATTGGAAAGCTTGGCGACGAGGTACAAAGAAGAAACGAGGAACAAAAGAGCAAATCCACTATATGTAAGGTTGTATTCTCTGATAACAACAAGTACTCTGATGAGTCCGATACTGATGGCAAAAGTGATTTACGCCATAATCACACCTCAGAGTTACGGCGTAACCTAAATTCAAGCAAATACACGGGCACCAAGGACGACAACCCTAAAAGGAGAAGTCATTGGTGTAAGGCTATTGCAATTGACGATGGGGAATGCTACAGCTTGTGGGCCTCGTGTGATCCTTGGAAAACCTGCGATGGTGGTGTTGATAAAGAAAGGATAAAAGATGACAGATACAAGTGGACTACACTTAACGACAAAGAAAGGTTAGCCAAGTTCTCGATTGACGAAGTGGAAGGACCACTTATTAAGCATTACTGCAAACCATTACTCGTCATGGAAGATGAGATTACTCACGCTTGGCCAACGTGCAATCCTTTTCGTGAATATTGCAACGGAAGAGGTAATGTGAAAAACGCAGTTTGGATTTGCCCACATGAATCTGGGAGGCACGACGTTGATTTTGGAAATCTATCATTCAGTGATTGGTATTCGATAAGATTCGGGGACGCGATAATTAATTCAGCTTTGTTCAGAAATTTGGAACTCAAATATGAGAAACATATTCTTCGAGGAAAAACCATTAAGCCCCTCGATGATATTCCTTCTGAAGATGAAAATAACAATGGAGTTCAAAATCATTGGTGTGAACAAATTAAAACCAGCGACGGAAAAGTTTGGGCTTCATGCAATCCTTTTGAGTATGAATGTGACGGGGGAAGCAGCATTGAGAGAGCTGGGGAAGACGAATTCCTTTGGACTTCAACCAATGATTCTGAAAGAACAGAATTGCCTTGGCCAGATGATCTCGGATTCAACGATTGGGTCAGAATCAAATACGGAAGAATTGACGCGTTAACTAAAGAGAAAATTTGGAATGGGTGTATGAGTAAAGATCAACCTAACAACGAAGTTCCTAATAAAAAACCAGAAGATGACACCAAGGGCTCTTCTAAGGTAGAAAATGAAGAATGCAAGCAAATACTCAACCAACTTGAAGATACCGATTCCGACGATGATGATTTCGATTATCTCGAGTTACAAGGCGAAGACGGTTTCATTGACCCAGATGATGAAGTACACGAGAAAAGAAGATGCAAGCTTCTTGGCATCCCATTTAAGAGGCCAACACCTATCATAGCCGAAAAATTTGAGTTTACGCGATACCATTTGGGGCCTGAAGAAAAATTTTGCAAGTCTGGAAAATTGAAACAAAAGAATATCTCCGCACTACCACAAATGTCGGGTGGGTTAGGCGCAACTTAATGAAAGACATGGAAGAGGTCGGGGAAGTCCAAAGACCCCCATAGAATCCCCGCGGCTATGAGTCTAACTTAAAGACTCGTAAATAAAGAAAAGTGCTCTTTCGGGAGACAACCCGAATTATCCCTTTCTTTTATTTTATTTCCTTTTCTGTTGGGTTTTGTGTTTTCTAACTATTTTTGCAGGAAACGAGGAAGTGATTGCTGCTGCAGTTGCTGATCTGAACAGAGTTACGGCGTAACTCATCTTGGTGATTACGCCGTAACCATCCTTTTAGCAGCATAATTCTTGACGCATTACCAATTACGGCGTAATACCATCTCAGTGGTTACGCCTTAACTACTCGCTTTGCAGCTCATTCCAGGTTTTGCCAGTTACAGCGTAACACCCTCAAAAGAGTTACGACGTAACTTTCCTCTGCTTTATTTCTTTCATTTTAAAACACAGTAACCTTGTATTAGTTTTTAAATGAAATTTGTGGGTGTGTTCCCTGTAAACCCTCACGAGACTTCACTCATCCACTTGGGACACCAAGTGGTTTAAAAGGCTTGTTGCATTCGCTAAATGCAACCGTGATTCCTACGAAAGTGAGTTAGGTTTGTTTTTCATTTTCATTTTTTCTTTTTAGAAATATGCTTGTCGGTATTGTGATTTCAGGGATTGAAGTTTGTTCATGATGCTTATACGAAGGCACGTCTCTTGTTCCTGGGCCTTCCTTCTTTATGGAGCAAATTTCAGGGAAGTTCTCGCTCTAATTCTACCTTTCTCTTCACCTTTATTTAATGCCTAGTACAAAAGGGACTTTGTACAATTCAAGTGGGGGGACGGGAGTAAAATTATCTCTTGAACTTTATTTCGCCTCATTTTTCTAGTTTATTTTGAAAAATTATGCCATTTTTAAAATTTTGACATGTTTTTCTTAACCTAACTAAATTAGACCTTAGCCGAGCACATACAACCCCTGATATTATATGGTGAGATTAGCTTTATCCGTTTCCTATATTTTACCCCAAATCCACCAAATTATGAGTGTGCCGGTAGCTTGTAAACTTTAGAACTTGGCCTTTACATCATTTCGAGACTATAGACAAGGTATGTTGAGTTAGCTCGATGTATTTGGACTTTTCAGTTTTAGAAGGCAATATTATAGGATTATCACCCAAACAGCCTACCATTGTGAGTCTATCGATTAGTCACCTCGACTTTTCGACCCCCATGTGAAACCCTTTTGTTGCACTCATCTTTAGTGCAAGATACCCCTAGATACACCCTTCTGAGCCATTTCTTTCATTTTGTTAACCCGATATATTGTTTTGATACACCTATACACCTTAGCCTACCTTGTAGTCTTTATTTGTAATTGGGAAGTCATCATTTGCCTAAGTTCAAGGTTCGAGTGGAAAGGTTCGGAGATCACGCTTTCATCGACAACATTTCTGAAGATCATTGAAGACCCCCCGAATTCCCATTGTTCATCTTAAGTGGGGGGATATTATGTTAGTATTGATTGTAATGTTGAAAAAAAAAGAAAAAAAAAAGAAAGTTGTTATGATTTGTAAAGTGCGATGTTATAAGCACTGTAGTATGAGCTTTATTGATTTAGTATCGAGGAGGCCACCTCGGTCACATTTGAAGATTGGAGTTGGTAGTTATGCCAACAATTGGAGAAAAGGTAGTGTGCCCATCACGATGTCCTCTAATGACACATCTACCTCGCATTTCATGATCCAGTTTCTTGACTTCAAAGCTTGAAATTTGGGCGGATGGTAAGTGGTGATGACTTGGTTATAGATTTAGACTACCTGCTTGTTTTTATTTTACACCAATTATATATCCCATGTCTTATCCTACCCTTTTAGTCATGAAGCATGTCTAGGTGATGCAGCTAGCAATCTTTGGTGTCTTGGCCATGGATTTGGTCATGTATCATTGATTTTGTCCACTTCGCCGTGACATGTTAGTAATGACGAGTTACCCCTTAACCTTTGTCGTGTCTACCCATATTGCCTTCGAGAATTGTTTAGCCCTTAACTCTAGTGGTGGAGATTTGTGTAAACGCCAAGCTTATGATAGAATACATGCTATGACTGTGCGATTGAGTGATCACCCCGAAATTGACACTTAGAATAGTTGAGAGATTTGAGTGTTTGTTCCCCTTTCGTGAGGTGTTCGGCTTTGTTTTATTCTAGCATAAGGGATTTGTAAACTCATATTTTCCTGGTTATGGGTGATATCTTTTTAGGAATCTATCTAATAAGGTCTACTTGAGAGCAAGTAGAGTTCAAGTAGGGGGATATTTGATCACATCAAATAGTCCTGAATATTAAGTGTCAATTACCCCCTATAATGCTCGTTATTTATATCATTTATATGGATTTACGCTTGTTTTCCATTGTTTTCCACTTTCAGGTAAATTACGAGCATTGGAGCTAAAGAGACGCGGAACTGAAGACATATCTAAAGATTTATCACAGTATGCTATTTTGAAGAAGTTACAGCGTAACTCATCTCTCACATTACGCCGTAACTATTGCGTGACTCAGTATGCCAACCTATCAGAAGGTTACGGCGTAACTCCTCCAAAAGGTTACGACGTAACTACATTAGGTCAAAAGAGGTTCCACGCCGCTGATACTTACGCCGTAACTATTGCATCTCTTACGACGTAACCGAGTTTATTGAAGACTACGGCATAACCACTCATAAGGTTACGCCATAACCACCAGATCTAGTGCATTTTACGAAAAAACAGAAGGTTACAGCGTAACTCCTATATTGGTTACGCCGTAACCCAGATCTGGCCTATAAATACCCCACGAATTCCAGCATTTCTAATCATCCCATTCCACACACAACACTCTGAGAACGTGGGAAAAAGCTCAAGGCAGGTCTAGAAGAGCATACGGAGCTGTTTCCAAGGGAGAAGTCACTCTATTACGATAAGCATTAGCGTTTTATATTTCTTTTACTTTCAATTCATGTATTTCGTACCTTTGAATATTGAATTGATTTGCATGATTAATATGAGCGGCTAAGCACCTTTTGGTGCTAGCCTAGTTATGATTCCTTAATTGTTTTGTTTTCATTTACTTTACTTCCGTAAAATTATTTCTAAGTGTATGCATGCATAGTTCATTGGTAGTTACCCTTGGTTCGGTAGTTTTGAATGGCGGTAGAGGCCAATTGCCTAGGAGATATGACCAACTGACCCTAGGTGAGCGGACTCAGACGGGAAGGGTAAGATATGACCAACTGACGACCCTTTCTACTTGTGTGATTTGACCAACTGATCACCTATCGTTTGGATGAACTTAAGAATTGGGGGGTGTTGTGTCTAAGTTCCTAACGGTCGGGCACTCACTATTATGAATCTAGCATGTAGCGGTACTTAATGACTTGGCTTAGGGGACCAGGAACAACAGGACTTATGACGGTGCGCCTGATTTCTCATGTGGTGGCATCTTTGCTGATAGGTTAGGGCGAATTGACCAAATGCTGTCCTCTCGACTTTGACCCCTCTTGATGTAATTAGAAGTAGGTAAATGTAGACAAAACTAGCTAGGAGGATTAACTAGGTTGGCACCACTCTCCTCTATTGATTTCCCTTTACCATTTATCTGCTTTTATTTACCTTATTCTGCATTAGTAGTTTAATTTATTAAATCCCTATCGAAACCATTATTATTCTGTGACACTAGACTTAGTAATAATCAAACACACATATCTCTTGGGACGACCTCGGCTTTACCGTTTACTACACTACACACGACCGGGTACACTGCCCGTTAGTGCACTAGGGTAGACCATAGGTATAGCGAGATACTATAAATATTAAGACCTGGTCAGTAAAACTTGCATCAGTTGTCATGGACATGGATTATCCAAAGGAACCATTATCCAAATCCTTTACCATGGACTAGATGAAATCTCTCAAGGCATCCCTGATGCTGGAGGAATTTTTCTCTATAAGACTCCTAACGATGCACACCAATTACTCGAAGATCGAGTACTTCTCAAACTCGATTGGTCTAAAGATTCCAAAACCAAACCTCTTCGAAAAACCGTTGCTTTTGTCGAAAACACCGATACCTCAAAACTCATGGAGAAAATGGAAGCCTTAACCTCAAAAATCGCCTCACAATACAAAGATATCAAAGAAGAAATGAAGGTATTGCGAGACGGATGCAACAATTGTGGAGGAAATCACCCATCGTCTAAGTGCGACGATAAGCCTATGGGTGGACCTAACGAAGGAGAAGCAAATTATGTCCAAGGAGGATATCGTGGAGGAGGATATCGTAGTAATTATTACGGTCGAAATTCTTGAAATTGGCAAGACCGCCGACCAAGGGATGACAACCGTGATTCTCAACTACGAACTGACAATCCGCCACCACAAAACTCCGACAAAAATATGGAAGAATCCGAATTCGAAAAAACCATGAGAGAATTCGTGGCTGCTCAAAAATTTGCAAATGATTTAATCAAAAATCAATTTTTTAATCTCAAAGCTAAAGTTGAGCAGGGACAGAAAAACCATCAAGCATCTATCCAAGATCTTGAAAACAAATTTGGTAGATTTTCTGACCAACATTCCTCTCGACCATCTGGTTCGTTACCAAGTAACACCCAATCCAACCCAAAACCATCAAATGATAAAACGTACCATCCACCACAAACGAGAAATGAGCATATCAATGTTGTCTTCACAAGAGGTGGTCTCTCGTACGATCCACCACAAAATCCTAATGAAAATACTCCTATCACCCAAGATAGTGAGGATGAAGCTGAGGAAACCAACACAACTCAAACCACCAAAAAGAAAACCACCCCATCTGTCAAGGCGTACACACCAAAAATTCCATATCCTCAATGCCTTAAGAAAGAAAATATGGAAGAGCGTTATAAGAAGTTCATTGAAATAATCAAAGAGGTAAGACTCAATGTTCCTCTCGTTGATGTCTTAGCCGGAATGCCCAATTACGGGAAATTCTTGAAAGAACTTCTTAATAACAAAAGCAAGCTAGAGCAAATATCAGCTACTTTCCTTAACGAAGAATGCTCAGCCATTGTTCAAAACAAAATCCCACCAAAGCTCGGAGATCCTGGGAGCTTTCTTATTCCATGCACTTTCGGGAATAATATTCAATGCGATGCTTTAGCCGACCTTGGCGCAAGTATCAATTTGATGCCTTATTCGCTGTATTCCAAGTTATGCAACAACAGCCTTAAACCAACAAAAATGAGCATTCGATTAGCAAATCATTCTTATCAATATCCTGTTGGTATTGCCGAGAATATGCTCGTTCAAGTTGGTAAATTCATTTTTCCCATGGACTTTGTGATCTTAGAAATGGAAGAAGATAGTAAAGTACCACTAATCTTAGGAAGACCTTTCCTAAATACCGCTGATGCAATCATCAAAGTGAAAGGAAAAGAACTCAACCTTGGAGTTGGAGAAGATCGAATCACCTTTCTAATATATAAAGCGATGCGATATCCACGTTGCAGTGATGACACCTGTTTCAACATCGATGTTATCGATGAAGTCACCGACGAAGAATTGGATGCATTACTTAACGAATTCGATCCATTCATGACTACTTCTGAAAAAATCAATGAAATAGACTTTGACAAAGAGTTTGATGATTTCATGAAAGTAGAGTTCGAAGGAGATAACACGGAGGAGGAAGAAATGGAGGAAGAAATTTTTGAAGAAATAACTTTCGATGACGAGATGAGAATAAAATCCTCTATCGAAGAACCACAAACAGATCTCGTGCTCAAACCTCTCCTTGATCATCTTGAATATGCTTACTTGGAGAAAAATTCACTTCTTCCAGTAGTCATATCTTCATTACTCGAGGCCAATGAGAAAGAAAGTTTAGTTTCTGTCCTCAAAAATCACAAACAAGCTTTCGCTTGGAAAACATCTGATATCCCAGGAATTAGTCCCAATTTCTGCAAACACAAAATCAATTTCGAAGATGGGGTCAAACATGTTGTTGAACGTCAACGTCGACTCAATCCCAACATGAAAGAAGTTGTAAAAGAGGAAATCATAAAACTTCTTGACACTGGTATAATTTACCCAGTCGAGGATAGTCCTTGGGTGAGTCCCGTTCACTATGTTCTTAAGAAAGGAGGGATGACGGTTGTGACTAATGAACGAAATGAACTAGTCCCGACTAGAACTGTCACTGGTTGGCGCGTTTGTATTGACTATCGTAAATTAAACAAAGCCACCAGAAAAGATCATTTTCCACTCCCGTTCATGGATCAAATGCTTGAAAGACTAGCAGGAAATAAATTCTTTTGTTTCCTCGATGGATTTTCAGGATATTTTCAAATTCCAATCGATCCTAAAGACCAAGAAAAGACCACTTTCACTTGTCCTTTTGGAACCTACGCATATCGGCGTATGTCTTTTGGTCTTTGTAATGCACCTGCGACTTTTCAAAGGTGTATGATAGCCATATTCCAAGACATGCTCGAAACCTCCATGGAAGTTTTCATGGATGACTTTTCAGTCTTCGGAAACTCATTTGAAGCTTGTCTTTCCAATCTTGATAAAATGATCGAAAGATGCGAAGCTGCACACCTTGTCCTTAACTGGGAAAAATGTCACTTCATGGTGACCGAAGGAATTGTGCTTGGCCACAAGATCTCCAGTGCAGGCATGGAAGTAGACAAAGCAAAAATCGACATTATCACGAAACTTCCACCACCAACTAACGTTAAAGCCATTAGAAGTTTTTTAGGACATGCCGGTTTCTACCGCCGCTTTATCAAAGATTTTTCAAAAATATCCCGTCCGATGAAAAAACTTCTTGAGAAAGATTCTATCTTTGACTTCAATGCTGATTGCATAAAAGCCTTCGAAATGTTGAAATCTCAACTAACTAGTGCTCCAATCATGGTTTCACCAAATTGGTCACTACCCTTCGAGCTTATGTGCGATGCCAGCAATTTTGCTGTTGGGGCTGTCTTAGGCCAACGAGAATGAAAACACTTTCGGCCCATATATTTTGCTAGCAAGACACTAAATAGTGCTCAGCAGAATTATACAGTCACAGAAAAGGAATTATTGGCCGTAGTTTTCGCGTTCGACAAATTCCAATCCTACCTCGTACTCTCAAAAACAATGGTGTTCACCGATCACTCGACACTCAAATATCTGTTCACCAAGCAAGATGCTAAACCGCGTCTTATCCGATGGATTCTGCTACTCCAAGAATTTGACATCGAAATCAAAGATAAGAAAGGAGCAGAGAATCTAGCCGCTGATCATTTATCACGTCTTGAAAATCCAGATCTTGAGGAGTTAAAGGAAGAAGAAATCGATGATTACTTCCCCGATGAAACCCTAATGACCGTCGATGGAAATGACGATCCTTGGTTTGCTGACTTTGCAAACTATCTCGCTCGAAGAATTCTCAGAAAAGGTTTAACTCATGCTCAAAGGAGCAAATTATTTTCGGAACTTAAATACTACTTTTGGGAAGAACCATATCTTTTCAAAATGTGTCCTGACGGAATGATCCGAAGATGTGTTTCCGGTTCCGAAACCCGCAAGACTCTTGACGAATGTCATCATGGCCTAACTGGGGGACATTATGGTCCTTCCACCACAGCTAAAAAAGTTTTTGATGCTGGATTCTATTGGCCAACAATATTCAAAGAAGCACATACACTTGTTCAGAACTGTGATGCTTGCCAAAGAAACACCAACCTTTCACGCAGAGACGAAATGCCGTTAACAAGCATTCAAGTGTGTGAAATATTCGATATTTGGGGAATAGATTTCATGGGACCATTTCCTAAATCCCACAAATACGAATACATTCTCGTTGCTATAGATTAGGTGTCCAAATGGAGCAGAAGCTGAAGCCTTACCAACGAACGATGCTCGCGTTGTCGTCAGTTTTCTCAAAAAGCTTTTTGCTCGTTATGGAATCCCCAAGGCCTTGATAAGCGATCGAGGAACCCATTTCTGTAACCAACAAATGGAGAAAACCATGAAAAGATATGGATTTCATCATCGATTCGCGACAGCTTATCATCCACAAACCAGTGGCCAAGTTGAAAACACCAACAAAGCTCTTAAAAGAATACTCGAAAAAACAGTGAAGGACAATCCTTCAGTGTGGTCGAAGAAACTTGATGATGCTCTGTAGGCGTTTCATACGGCTTATAAAACTCCTATGGACACAACTCCTTACAGACTCCTGTATGAAAAAACTTGTCATTTGCCGTTCGAAGTTGAACATCATGCTTACTGGGCTCTCAGAAACTGTAACGCCGATCTCAAAATAGCTGGAGAGAAGAGATTCTTGCAATTGCACGAACTCGGTGAATTAAGACTCCGAGCGTACGAAAATTCTAAACTGTATAAGGCCAGAACAAAAGCTTATCACGACAAAAAGCTAAGAGTTCGAAAAGAATTCAAAACTGGAGATAAAGTTCTGCTCTTCAACATGAAATTGAAATTCAAAGCTCCTAAATTACAACCAAGATGGTTTGGACCATATATCGTTAAACATGGATATCCATCCGGTTATGTCGAACTTTATGACAAATGATGAGTGTGTAAATACTCATCATTTTTGGTCAAATCTGAACTGCAAAATATTTAAAAACGCTCAGAAATGCATCAAAATACTAAAAATATCACAAATAAGTGTTTTATGTGTTTCAAATGCAAAAATACCAAAATCAAGTGAAAAAAGTATCAAGTTTGCATAATTGGCAGTTTCAGTCCCCCAACTTTCAAAACTTGTCAAATTTAGTCCCTAGGCATTTGTTTTGTAAGAAAAGTCACCAAAGGTCCTTTTGAAATCATATGTTGTCATATTTAATCCTTTGGTGAAAAGTTTCAATAATTTACAAGTTTGGTCCCTGCACTTTCAGAATTTGCAAAAATGGTCCCTGGGAAAATGTTATTGTTGGAAATCTCATGTATGGTCCCTGGATTATTGGGATATGGCAGGAATCACCCTTGGTGTAGTTTGGGAAAGTTGCATTTTTGGTCCCTCAAGAATCAGAAATTACAAAATGGTCCTTGTTATTAATATCAAATCCTTTGAACCTTTGTATCATTGAACCCCCAGCCAAACCCTTGAACCCCCTGTTTTGACCCCCTGCCTACTAATATTAAACCCCGGTCAATCCCCAGTCAAACCCCACTTGTTTTTCCCTCCAAACCCACCTTCCTCTTTCACCCACTGCCTGCAAAACCCAGACACCCCTCACCTCCAGCTCACTCTCACCACCCTTATCACTCCACCTCCACAACACACCAAAAATGCATTTAATGCCTTTTCCCCTTCACAAGCAATCAACCCCAACTGGCTATATCTTTTTGGCGCCAAATTCATGAATCAATGGCCAAGATCAATTTGACCACATCAATGGCCAAGAATGAAAGAGAAGAGCTTTGTGAGAGCTATAAAAGAGAAAGAAGACAGAAGAAACAAGTTGTCACTGCTTTAGACCAATTTCTTAAATACATGTTTAATCGTTTTTAATTTTTAATGTAATCTTTAGCTGGGTTTCAAGTTTTTATGTAATGAACAAGTCATTTGTGTATCAATTCACCAGTTTTAGCAACCAATTTCTAGTTTTATGCTTGTTCTAATTTTCCCGCCAAAAACCATTCCTATCAAATTACAGTTTTTAGTTTGTTAAGAGTGTTTTAAATTGTTTGTTTAAGTTTGTTTTTGGTTAATTAAGTGAATTGGTGAAGTTTCATGGTCTGTAATTCAAAATTCCAAAATAGTCAACAAAAGTCAACGCTGCATGGTATGGTTCTGAATTGCTTTGGATAAGGAATGAGATTGTATTCGAATTGGGTTTAGCATTGAAATAGATTCTTGGTCTCATTGGTTTCAAGGCTTGCTATAGTGGTAGAACTAATGTAAGTCAAAAATCTGTTTCAAGTTCTTAATAAATGGTATAATTGTAGATTGTTACTTGTTAATGTTTAATGTAGCAGTGGTTGTTGATTTCAGTTTGTTTGTTTGGTAGATATCATAGATTAGTCATAAGTTATCACTTCTTCATTTCTATTTGCACTTGCATTCTTTGACTCAGGTTTGCATTAGTACTGTTGAATTAGCATCATTTAGATCATGTGAGTTCAGTGAGATTTAGCTTTATGGTATGATTCATTTAGTGGTAATTAGCATGCTTGAACCTGTTTTGAAGGTTGGCAAGCCTTGGATTTGAGATTAGATTTAGGAGTTTGCATTTTTATTTAGTAAAGTAGTGTTTGGATCAACTTGTTCTAGTGAGTTTTAAGCTTAGCTTTTGGTAAAAACCTGTCAATTTAGTCTCTGTTAGGGGGATTAGACTTAGATCAGGTATTCACTTGCACCTTAAATAAGTAAAAGTCAAAATCAGTTTAATCTCACCATGAGTTCTGATTAGTTAGAAATCAATAGTATGCAGGCTTGATTTAGGTGTAGATGTTAGAGTAGTAGCTTATTATAGGCTTATTCCAGCTGAATTCATCAAATCCAGTTCATCATTTCAAATCAAAAGTCATTTAAGTCAAACCTTGCAAATCTGTCAAAAAGTCAAGTTGGAAAATCCGTTTTTCACCCAACTTGGTTGATTTTTCATAGCTTCAATTTTGGTTCAAAGTAAGTGAAATTCTAGGATAAACAAGTTTAATTGGTCAAGTTTTGAAAACTGATTTTTGTCAAATTTTTGGAAAGTTCAATAAGCATTTAATCAGCTTCCATTTAAGCTACTGTTGCCCTGTTCACACTCAGTTTAACTGAGTGTGAATCAGGCTTTCTTGCAGCCCTAGCATAAGCTTCATTATAGCTTGGTAGTGGCTGAAACTTGGTCTTGTGATAGTCCAGTTGGTGGTCTTGAGTTCTCAATATCTGTTTTTCTATTTAGCTTATTAGATCAGCTGTTGCACTAGCTTGAAGTAGCTAGTCAAAGCTGTTTGGTTTCTTAGTAAGTCATTAAATCAAATCATGGTAATCATAGTTTTAGATGATTAGGTTAGTTGAAACTAGTTAGTTTTAAGTTGTTTTAGCATATTATAGCTTCTGCTTTCAGTTGGGTCTCATTTCTAGCTTATAGCTTATTACAAGTGCTTATTCATAAGCACATTTCACTACAGCTTCATAATCTTGCACACTAGTATATGTTTTTATATTTTTCATAGATTCAGAATATTAATTTAGACTTTTCCTGAATTTTTCATAATTTTTCATCACTGTTTGCTATTTTTTCTAATTTAAAACAGTTTTTAGGACTTTTTAATTAGCCTTTATTGCAATTAAATCAGAAAAGCTTCAAAAAAATAAGTTTTCAATTTTCATAGATTAAGTTAAAAATAAAAAGAAAAAAAAATAATTTTTCCAGATTTTTCTTAGTTAAATTTGTAATTTTTAGCAATTTAATTAGTTTTAAATAGTTTTTAAATCATAGAAATTAGAATATAAATCAGAAAAATACAAATCCAATTTTCAAAAGTTTGTTTAGTTATTTTAGATTTTTAAAAAATAGTTTCACAATTTTCCTCTTTATTTTCATAATTTTTAGTATTTTAATTTAGTTTTAAAGTTTAAAATTAGTTTTTTAATTCAAATTTATAAAAGAAAAATCAAGAAAATCAAATTTTAAAAATAGTGATAGCGTTTATTTAATATAATTTAGCTTTTTAATTTTCTTTCATTTTTCCTTTGTCATCTAGTATCAATCACAAACCTTTTCCCGTTCAATATCACCCGATCACTACACGTTTGGCTATTCAGTCGCACAGCTCGTTGGGACTTAACGTCCCGGGGAAACACTAAACTCCTCTGGACTTAATAGTTTCACAATTTTCCTCTTTATTTTCATAATTTTTAGTATTTTAATTTAGTTTTAAAGTTTAAAATTAGTTTTTTAATTCAAATTTATAAAAGAAAAATCAAGAAAATCAAATTTTAAAAATAGTGATAGCGTTTATTTAATATAATTTAGCTTTTTAATTTTCTTTCATTTTTCCTTTGTCATCTAGTATCAATCACAAACCTTTTCCCGTTCAATATCACCCGATCACTACACGTTTGGCTATTCAGTCGCACAGCTCGTTGGGACTTAACGTCCCGGGGAAACACTAAACTCCTCTGGACTTAATAGTTTCACAATTTTCCTCTTTATTTTCATAATTTTTAGTATTTTAATTTAGTTTTAAAGTTTAAAATTAGTTTTTTAATTCAAATTTATAAAAGAAAAATCAAGAAAATCAAATTTTAAAAATAGTGATAGCGTTTATTTAATATAATTTAGCTTTTTAATTTTCTTTCATTTTTCCTTTGTCATCTAGTATCAATCACAAACCTTTTCCCGTTCAATATCACCCGATCACTACACGTTTGGCTATTCAGTCGCACAGCTCGTTGGGAGTTAACGACCCGGGGAAACACTATAATCTCCTGGACTTAATTGCATTCTGTTCTCAAATGATTGACTCTTGTTGACCATTCCTAGTTAATTTGGGTTGACCGTTTGGGACCGATCAAATTTTGGCGCCGCTGCCGGGGAGCTGTGCTAATAATCTTACGTTTAGCAGATTAGTGATTTGAATATTCACTCCTTGTTCATACCATCTATATATGTTTATATTTTCTTATAAAAATCCAAAAATCCAAAAACATCTTAAAAATCAAAAACCCAAAAAGACTTTCTTTCTTATTTTTACAAAATGTTTATCCAAAAACCCAAAAATATTCATCTTTACCCTCTTACCCTTTTTGATTCTTTATCCCTTTACCCTCTATCCATTTGATTCTAACTTCTTCTATTCTCATGGAATCTCTCGACTACGACGAATTCTGGAACGAAGTTGAAAAACTTCATACTTTATCACAAATGTCAAGAATTCGTGTTGTTTGTGATGATCCATTAATTCTGCGTAGGGAAATGGAACGAGAAACCGGGGTGACAAAGGACCAGGTACTTCCCTCTTATAATGGAAGTGCTAAATACGTCCAACCTACGGTTATCCAAAGATCTAACCCCTCAATTGCTCCTAAGCCGTCTAAAATTGATCCTAAACTTTCACAATTTACGGTTAAAAGCAATCATGCAGAATTTAGACCGGTGACTAGCAAGAATGACTTGCCTAATCTTCACGTTTCTCAAGAACAAGAACCGGAGACCATAACGGAAGTGGTGGAAATTGCTAGCTCACAGAGCACACCACTTGTCCAACCTCCGGATTTTTCAAAATGTTCTTCGAGACTTGATAGTCATTCGGATCACCATGTTGGTTTTGTTGATTCTTTGAATGAACCGATTCCTTCTCATAACTCTCAAATGGAATAGTTTATTCCTTGTGTCGGTTGTGGTGAGCCTCTTTTTGGTTCACCATGTCGCTGGTGTACGTGTGTACAGTGTGGTAATGATATTCGTAACGGGAGTTGTTTGTTTTGTGGTTCGAGGAATTCATTTGATTATAATCCTAATCCGAACTCATTTAACGACCCCTCAAACTTTTCCAATTACCCACCACAGCCCGACTTATCTTCATATAATCAACATAACTGCTGTGAATTTTGTGGAGGTCCTCACCAAGGATTTGAGTGTCAATCCGGAAACACGTTTGTCTATGAACAGTTTTCTGGTGATGCTCAGAACTTTAGTTATGACCAATATCCATATAATTCGCCAGTCCAGACTCAACAGTTTTACTGTTGTGAGAATTGTGGAGGTCCTCACGATAATCTTCAATGTCAACCGTGGAATCAAAATTACTATACTTCCGGTTTTGACAATTTCCAACCTCCACAGCACCATACGGTTCAAACTCTACCTGAGCCGTTGTCTCAAGAAATTTCCCAAGATTTTGAAACCGCAATGAAAACGCTTGATGATATGATTCGTAACTTTAAGAATCAAGTGAGTGGTGAAAAGACCATGGGAGAATTGCTAGCCGAAGAACGAGAGGCTCGCAATTCTAGGGAAGAATTATTGGTCTTAGAGCATGCAGCTCTAAGGCGTTCCCAATTTCTTAAGGCAGCTATGTATGATGATGACGAGGAGAGTTTTTATCCTTTTAAAGATAATATTTCTCAACTCCCTCAGTCTGTTGTTATCACACCCGAGATTCACACTCACTCTCTGAGCATGGGGGACGAGTATCTTGACACTGTTCCTGAAAAGGAATCGGACGAATTCATAAAGTCTAGTGTTGAGAACCTTGTCCCAATCCCAAGAGAGTCACAGGGAATTCTCGAGCATTTGTGTGATATCCCTACCCCTCTTGTCTTCCCAAAAGATCATGTTGAGATGTTCTCCGATTCTAATGATGATGATTCGTTATCTTGTGGAGACATCGTTTATGTGGAAGATTTACCTTCTGAGCTTGTTAGCTTAGAAGAAGAGAATGATGAAGTTACTGACACTGAAATCAAAGATGAAGCACTTCGTGCAACATTATTTGTAAAACCCGAAAAATCTAAAACATATATAAAGACTAAAATGCCCTTGGAATCAAAAACTATAAAATACGTAATATACGTTTAAAAGCACTTAACGAAATTTAAAAACCTAACTTAAGAATAATAAATAAAACGTGACGAATATAATTACGTAAACGACTTTGGTACGACGAAGGACTTAAACGTTTCGCTTATATGTTGGGCCGTTCATTTGTTGGATGGGCTCGTTTCTTTTGTTTTGTTTTGCGCCAAGCCGAGGATCAAGAGAAGCCCACGAGGGGCGTTTGTTTGTGTTCGTGGGATCAAGGGTCGAAGCCCATTGTGGGCGAGCCTTTGAGCTCGGTTGGACCAAGCCGACCCAAACCCAACCCCTCCTAAACCTAAACTAAATACTACAACTATAAATACAAGATATAATCATTAAATTGAAACCCTAGTTTATTTTGCCTCTCCCTTTTTCTTTCTTCTTGTTCGGCCGAGACTCATACACCCCCTTGGTGTCGAGATTTTGCTTCAAACGAGCTAAGGTATAACGTTTATTCGACTTCCTTTAACGTACCTTGCATGTATATGTCGAGTTATATTTTGTTTGGTCGAGTTTTTGTTCTCTTTTGTTTGTGCCGAGCCGTGTAAACCAAAACAAGGGCAACCCTTAACGAATTGAACTTGTAACTAATAAGGAACATGTAACGTGATAAGTATTATTAAATCGGGTCATGGTTGTGTCGAGTTAAACTAGGCCGAACCATGCATGAGGTTGGACCGAACCATATGTGTATTCGAATAAGGTATAAAACTTAATAACTTGAATATGTAACATGTTTAGATGAGCTAGGACTTGCGTATAACTTGCTAGCCGAAACCCTAGTTTGAACCGAACATCTATACATGAGTTTTGAACGTGTAATAAACGAGTAAGGGTCACGTAAACATAAACCCTAGTTTAATATGTAAAGCGAATAAAGTATATCAAACCCTAAGTGTTGTGAACGTGTCTCTTTTGTGTGCGTTATATTAATTCAAGTGAACTAATAATTATATACATGTGTAATCTATCTGAGTAATAAGTAACTTGTAGGTCACATAAAATCATAGACATAACATGTAAAGTAAATGCATATTAATGAGATATTAAAGAATAAGAAAAACCCTAGAACATAAATGAGAGTCGATTAGGGTTTGAGCTAAATATAGTAATTCGTTATTTCATGTGTGAGTTATGACTTATAAACTATTTTCACATTTAACCTTAGACTTTAATAAATGACTTAACGAACCCTAATCTACAACATTAATTATAAAATACTTAAGTCTCATTTAATAAAACCCTAAAGTATGAAGATCATTAATTATGAACACCAAATATTAAAAGATCATTTTGACGATTATGGAATCATAAATAACATGGACGACCGTTAATGTCTATAGGTTCTGAGAAGAGGGAGTAATCCTTTGCCTTTCGTCTTTCTGCTTTTTGATCATTTGCGTTGGAATAAGGTACAGATATTCTGACCTTTTCAGTAGAGGTTTCCTTTTAACGTTTTCTTTCGTATTAGGGTTTCCTAAGCCTTTGCTATGAACCCATCTGATTTGTTTGAGCTATTGCTTATCTGAACTCTGATTTCTGAATTATGAAACATCTGATTTTGAACTATCTGATATGAAAACTATGATTTGGAAATATAAATGATTTTCTGATAAATATGATCTGTGTCAGTTATGACATTCTGATTTGACCTAAGATAGTTTGACACCCGAGCCAAATATTTAACTAGTCATGGGGGTTCCATGTCCGTATCAGTGATGCACCTCTGATATGACTCTAGGGCAGTAGAGTGATGTTCTGCCACGTCTCTGGATGGTGAAGCATATTTGTGAATATGTAGGAAGGGGCGTATGGATGCATCCTAGATCTGTTATATGTTATCTGTTATATGTTATCTGATGATTGATGCTGCGTGCATGCACGTCCTTCATAACTCTGGTAGGTCTCCCCTACAAAATGTTGCCTTATGTGAATATGAATATGATCTGATATATGTTTCTGGGCTCGAGGTAGTTAACTATAAACTTTATTTGAAATTCTGATTTATACTTTGAAAATGATTATGATTTTGCTATCGCTCATTCACTTTATTTCGTATTCGATATCGTTTAGTATTCGCTTTTGCTTTCATATCTGTTCACTGGGCTTTTGAAGCTCAGCCGCATTTTCTTTTCTTCCGCGGCAGGTATCTAAGCATTGGAAGCTGGGTTTTGCTTTGGGATGAGTGCATGAGTGGACTTACCTTAGAGATTTTAGCTTTGATTTCTTATGATGCCATTTAAGACTTATTTATTTCGGATATTATGTTGAGGTTTATTATGTTTCCGCTGGGACCTATGTATTGAAGTCATTTGACTTGGATTATTTCCGCATTTATGTTAAGACTTCTTTTGGTTATTTATGTTTTGCTTTGATATGACACCATTATTTGTGATTCCTTTACCCTTGGCGGGTCGGGGCGTTACAATTTATGGCATCAGAGCCCAGGTTTACGACTTGTAGTCAGGACCTGTGAACATAAGAACCCTAGGTTTTCCCTTGTAGTTTAGGATTTGACCTGTGAGGATTTGGGTAGACTTAGGTTTCCTTCTGCGAACTTCCATTTCGTATCTCACCTTTGTTCATTTTGCTAATCGTTTGAATATCCTTCAGATGGTTCGAACTCGTCAAAATTTGGATGGAGACGATGATACTCCTAACATGGATGCTGCGATTGTGAATGCTCTCAACTCTCTCTTCCCTGGTTTGACTACACCTGAGATGATGGAACAGGTGATCAACAACATTCGTAATCAGAATGGTGCTTCGGGTAGTGGTGGAGGAAATCAACCCACAGGCATTCACACTTGGCTCGAGCGTTTCGGCAAGCTCAAGCCTCTTTCTTTTAGCACTGTTGCTACTCCCACTGAAGCTGAGGACTGGATCACTCATGTTGAGAAGCTATTTGAAGTATTGGGTTGTGGAGACGAGTTTAAGACTCGTTTGGCTGCATTCAAGTTGGAGGGTGATGCTTTAAATTGGTGGAAAGCATTGAAACAAGCACGAGGAGGAGATGCTTTCGCTGTTACTTGTACTTGGGCGGAGTTTCGGACTATCTTCTATAACCGTTACTTCCCTGATGCTGAACAGCAAAGGTATGAGAGGGATTATCAGGCGATCTACCAGTTTGATCATGAGAACTCCAATGAGTACATGAGTAGGTTTATGAGGTTGGTAAGCTTTGTTGGAGCGATTGCTGGAGATGGTAGGCGCCAAGCTAAGCATTTCAAATGGGGACTGAAGAAGTGGGTGTTGGACCGACTGCTTAACACTGAGTATGAGGATGTGTCGGCCTGCAATGATGCAGCTCGTAACATTGAGATCTTTCATGAGGGTTCGGGTTACAACAAGCGTAATCGCGATGGTGATCGGATTCAAGGTAGGACTCAAAGTAATGAGTATAAGGGAAATACTGGCAGGAATTATGATTCAAGGGGACAAGTGGATAAGGGTTATGATCAGCGGGGTCAGTCGGGAAGAAATGTGGACTCTAGGCGCTCTGAGGCGAGGGGTCAGGATAGCAGAGCTGCTGGTAAGAATGGAAATGATCGTCAGAATCAAGGTAACAATAACCAGCGTTACAACAAAGATCAGTCGGCTCGAGGATCGAATCAGGGTCGTGCTTCAGGATCTTCTGGTCAGCAAAGGACAGCTGAAGTTTTGCCTCCCCCACCCATCTGTACTACTTGTGGAAAGGCTCATCCGGGACCGTGTTTCAAGGCCACTGGTGGATGTTTCTCTTGTGGTTCCACTACTCACAAGATCAAGGATTGCCCTAAGAGGAACCCGGCGATTCCTGGAAACTACACCAAGCCGCCACCTACTACTGGACGTGTCTATGCTACTACTCGGAATCAGGCGGAGCATACTTCAGGTACCATTACGGGCACTCTTTTCATTGATGATTATTCTGTCTTCGTTTTATTTGACACCGGTGCCACACACTCCATTATATCTGTCACATGTGCTAAGAAACTTAATATGAAGCCACAACCACTAACGAATCACTTATCGATATCTACGCCTATGAAAAACCACATGATCATTGATCATAAATACGTTAAGTGTACTCTTCGTTTTAATGATCGTATTCGCCCTGCACATCTGTATCCTCTCGATATGGTCGACTTTGATATCATTCTAGGCATGGATTGGTTGGCTTATCATAGAGCTTCCATCGATTGCTATGCTAGAACTGTGATCTTTGGAGACGTAAAACATCCTGAATTCGTTTATTATGGTTCTAAACCACTCAAATATGTTAAGTTCATTTCTGCTATGAAGGCACGGACCATGATTGCTCATGGGTGTCAAGGTTTTCTGGCATCTGTTAAGGACACATCTTTGGAGAGTCCTAACATTGAAAACCTTTCTGTTGTTTGTGAATTCACCGACGTTTTTCCAGATGAACTTCCTGGTCTTCCTCCAGCTAGAGAAGTTGAGTTTAGCATTGAGTTGATTCCTGGTGCTAAACCGATTTCGAAAGCTCCGTATCGTATGGCACCTGTAGAACTGAAGGAGTTGAAGGAACAGCTGCAAGAGATGATAGAGAATGGATTCATTCGACCTAGTGTTTCTCCATGGGGTGCACCTGTCTTGTTTGTGAAGAAGAAGGATGGAAGTATGCGTCTATGTATCGACTACCGTGAACTCAACCGTATTACTATTCGAAACCGTTATCCTCTTCCGCGCATAGACGATTTGTTTGATCAACTGCAAGGAGCTAAGTTCTTTTCTAAGATTGATCTGAGGTCTGGTTATCATCAACTACGTGTGAAGGAGCAAGATGTTCCTAAGACCGCGTTTCGTACCAGATATGGTCATTATGAGTTTCTCGTTATGCCTTTTGGTCTGACGAATGCGCCTGCTGTGTTTATGGACCTGATGAATCGTGTTTTCCATGAGTTCCTCGACAAGTTCGTTATTGTTTTCATCGACGACATCTTAGTTTACTCTAAGTCTGAAGAGGAGCATGAGCAACATCTCCGGATAGTTTTGGAGATTTTGAGGAAGAAGAAGTTGTACGCCAAATTCTCGAAGTGTGAATTTTGGTTAAGACAAGTCGCTTTCCTTGGTCATATCGTATCAGCTAATGGTATAACCATGGATCCGTCTAAGGTTGAGGCTATCACTAAGTGGCCAAGACCTACGACAGTGACTAAGGTTAGGAGTTTTCTAGGACTTGCTGGATCTACCGACGTTTTGTTGAAGGTTTCTCTCGTTTAGCTTTGCCTTTAACCCAATTGATGAGGAAAGGTGAAAAGTTCGTGTGGACGGATGAAAGAGAAAAGAGTTTTGAAGAGTTGAAACGGAGGTTGGTGTCCGCTCCTATTTTGACTCTTCCATCTGGTTCTGGAGGATATCAAATCTATAGCGATGCATCTAAGAAAGGATTGGGCTGTGTCTTGATGCAACATGGTAAGGTGATAGCTTACGCTTCAAGACAACTGAAACCTTATGAGGAGAATTACCCAACTCATGACCTTGAGTTAGCTGCTGTGGTGTTCGCGTTGAAGATCTGGAGACATTACTTGTATGGAGAGACGTGTGATATTTTCACCGACCATAAGAGTCTCAAGTATATTTTCACTCAAAAGGAACTCAACATGAGACAAAGAAGATGGTTAGAACTTCTTAAGGATTATGACACTAACATTCAGTACCATCCTGGTAAGGCTAATGTAGTTGCTGACGCACTTAGCCGGAAATCAGGTATGCTTGCAAGTATTGAGATTGAGCCTAGGATCATTCGTGATTTAGAGCGTTTGGATGTTGAGTTGTGCGTACGAGGTTTTGGTGGATACTGGGCTAGTATGAAGGTGGAGTCGAACCTTATACTGCAAATTAAGGAAGCTCAGAAAGATGACGGCGAGCTGTGGGCCGTAGCTCAAAATGTTGAAGAAGGTAGGCAGCCGGAGTTTAAGGTTGATAACGACGGAATTGTATGGTATGAAGATAGGCTTTGTGTTCCTAATGATCAGGTACTTCGTGAGAAAGTTATGACTGAAGCTCATAGTTCTCCTTTCACTGTCCATCCTGGTTCTACCAAGATGTATAGGGATTTGAAACAGTATTTCTGGTGGAACGGCATGAAGCAAGATGTGGCGACGTTTGTGTCGAAGTGTATGATTTGTCAGCAAGTGAAGATCGAACATCAAAGAGCTAGTGGACTGTTACAACCATTGGATATTCCGACATGGAAGTGGGATAAGATATCTATGGACTTTGTGACTGGACTACCTCTTACTAAGAAGAAGCATGATGCGATTTGGGTGGTTGTAGACCGGCTAACCAAATCCGCTCATTTCTTACCAATTAGGAAGGATTATGGTATTGGTAGATTGGCAGAGATTTTTCAGCAAGAGATAGTTAGACTTCATGGTACTCCGACGGCTATTGTGTCAGATAGGGATCCGCTTTTTACTTCTCGTTTCTGGAAAGGTTTGCAAAAAGCTTGGGGTACTCGACTTAATTTTAGTACGGCTTTTCATCCTCAAACAGATGGTCAGTCAGAGAGGACTATTCAGACCTTAGAGGACATGCTAAGGGCTTGTGCTTTGGAATGGACTGGCAGCTGGGATGAATATTTGTGTTTGGTAGAGTTTGCATACAACAACAGTTGGCATGCTAGCGTTAAGGCAGCACCGTTTGAACTTATTTATGGAAGGAAATGTAGATCACCTACTTGTTGGGATGAAGTAGGTGAATGCCTAATCGAAGGTCCGGAAATGATTGAGATCACTAATGAGAAAGTAGCTGTTGCTAGAGAAAAGTTGAAGGAGGCTAGGTCTCGTCAGAAAAGTTATGCCGACAAGCATCGTCGTGATTTAGAATTTCGAGTTGGTGATCGTGTGTTTTTGAAAGTCTCACCGTTTAGAGGTGTGAAACGTTTTGGAATCAAGGGCAAGCTCAGTCCTCGATTCATTGGTCCGTTTGAAATTCTGGAGCGTATAGGAGAAGTTTCGTATCGATTAGCACTTCCGCCTCAGTTATCGCATGTTCATGATGTGTTCCATGTATCTCTTCTAAGGGGATACAACTATCATCCATTACACGTTGCTTCGTATCCGTTTGATCAGATTCAATCCGATATGTCTTTATCTGAAGAACCGGAAGCTATTTTAGAAAGACAAGAAAGAGTTATGAGAAGTAAAGTTATTCCGTTCGTCAAGATTCTTTGGAAAAATCACCCGGAGCGTGAGGCTACTTTGGAGACCGAAGAGTCGATGCGAGCTAGTTATCCTCATTTCTTTGAATAGTTCGGTATGTTCTCATCTCGTTTTAGTTTCGTTTCATTTTTTTAGAGGGGAAGAATTGTAAAACCCGAAAAATCTAAAACATATATAAAGACTAAAATGCCCTTGGAATCAAAAACTATAAAATACGTAATATACGTTTAAAAGCACTTAACGAAATTTAAAAACCTAACTTAAGAATAATAAATAAAACGTGACGAATATAATTACGTAAACGACTTTGGTACGACGAAGGACTTAAATGTTTCGCTTATATGTTGGGCCGTTCATTTGTTGGATGGGCTCGTTTCTTTTGTTTTGTTTTGCGCCAAGCCGAGGATCAAGAGAAGCCCACGAGGGGCGTTTGTTTGTGTTCGTGGGATCAAGGGCCGAAGCCCATTGTGGGCGAGCCTTTGAGCTCGGTTGGACCAAGCCGACCCAAACCCAACCCCTCCTAAACCTAAACTAAATACTACAACTATAAATACAAGATATAATCATTAAATTGAAACCCTAGTTTGTTTTGCCTCTCCCTTTTTCTTTCTTCTTGTTCGGCCGAGACTCATACACCCCCTTGGTGTCGAGATTTTGTTTCAAACGAGCTAAGGTATAACGTTTATTCGACTTCCTTTAACGTACCTTGCATGTATATGTCGGGTTATATTTTGTTTGGTTGAGTTTTTGTTCTCTTTTGTTTGTGCCGAGCCGTGTAAACCAAAACAAGGGCAACCCTTAACGAATTGAACTTGTAACTAATAAGGAACATGTAACGTGATAAGTATTATTAAATCGGGTCATGGTTGTGTCGAGTTAAACTAGGCCGAACCATGCATGAGGTTGGACCGAACCATATGTGTATTCGAATAAGGTATAAAACTTAATAACTTGAATATGTAACATGTTTAGATGAGCTAGGACTTGCGTATAACTTGCTAGCCGAAACCCTAGTTTGAACCGAACATCTATACATGAGTTTTGAACGTGTAATAAACGAGTAAGGGTCACGTAAACATAAACCCTAGTTTAATATGTAAAGCGAATAAAGTATATCAAACCCTAAGTGTTGTGAACGTGTCTCTTTTGTGTGCGTTATATTAATTTAAGTGAACTAATAATTATGTACATGTGTAATCTATCTGAGTAATAAGTAACTTGTAGGTCACATAAAATCATAGACGTAACATGTAAAGTAAATGCATATTAATGAGATATTAAAGAATAAGAAAAACCCTAGAACATAAATGAGAGTCGATTAGGGTTTGAGCTAAATATAGTAATTCGTTATTTCATGTGTGAGTTATGACTTATAAACTATTTTCACATTTAACCTTAGACTTTAATAAATGTCTTAACGAACCCTAATCTACAACATTAATTATAAAATACTTAAGTCTCATTTAATAAAACCCTAAAGTATGAAGATCATTAATTATGAACACCAAATATTAAAAGATCATTTTGACGATTATGGAATCATAAATAACATGGACGACCGTTAATGTCTATAGGTTCTGAGAAGAGGGAGTAATCCTTTGCCTTTCGTCTTTCTGCTTTTTGATCATTTGCGTTGGAATAAGGTACAGATATTCTGACCTTTTCAGTAGAGGTTTCCTTTTAACGTTTTCTTTCGTATTAGGGTTTCCTAAGCCTTTGCTATGAACCCATCTGATTTGTTTGAGCTATTGCTTATCTGAACTCTGATTTCTGAATTATGAAACATCTGATTTTGAACTATCTGATATGAAAACTATGATTTGGAAATATAAATGATTTTCTGATAAATATGATCTGTGTCAGTTATGACATTCTGATTTGACCTAAGATAGTTTGACACCCGAGCCAAATATTTAACTAGTCATGGGGGTTCCATGTCCGTATCAGTGATGCACCTCTGATATGACTCTAGGGCAGTAGAGTGATGTTCTGCCACGTCTCTGGATGGTGAAGCATATTTGTGAATATGTAGGAAGGGGCGTATGGATGCATCCTAGATCTGTTATATGTTATCTGTTATATGTTATCTGATGATTGATGCTGCGTGCATGCACGTCCTTCATAACTCTGGTAGGTCTCCCCTACAAAATGTTGCCTTATGTGAATATGAATATGATCTGATATATGTTTCTGGGCTCGAGGTAGTTAACTATAAACTTTATTTGAAATTCTGATTTATACTTTGAAAATGATTATGATTTTGCTATCGCTCATTCACTTTATTTCGTATTCGATATCGTTTAGTATTCGCTTTTGCTTTCATATCTGTTCACTGGGCTTTTGAAGCTCAGCCGCATTTTCTTTTCTTCCGCGGCAGGTATCTAAGCATTGGAAGCTGGGTTTTGCTTTGGGATGAGTGCATGAGTGGACTTACCTTAGAGATTTTAGCTTTGATTTCTTATGATGCCATTTAAGACTTATTTATTTCGGATATTATGTTGAGGTTTATTATGTTTCCGCTGGGACCTATGTATTGAAGTCATTTGACTTGGATTATTTCCGCATTTATGTTAAGACTTCTTTTGGTTATTTATGTTTTGCTTTGATATGACACCATTATTTGTGATTCCTTTACCCTTGGCGGGTTGGGGCGTTACATTATTGAATGTTAATCTTCTCATTTCTAGAATCGAGGCTTTTAATGAAAAGCCTATTTCATCTCCTATCCCCATTAAGGATAGTGACATTCTTTCCGATGATTCTATTCCGGAAATGAAAGCCTTCTGTTTTGATAATATGGGAGAGAAGATTAGTGGCAGTACCACTTTTCATTCTCATAATTCTCTCCCCGATTATGAATCATTTACATTGGAGGAGTTCACCAGTGAACCCACTCATATCAATTCTGAATATGATTCATTCACCTTCAAGGAGTTCTCAGATGAACTCACTCATATCATATCTCCGCCGGAGTATGATAATTTCTACTTTGATCTAGACACACCCATAATATGTCTTGATCAAGCGAGCTTAACTGATGAGATTCATGAAACTATGAATTCTCCTATTGAGGATGAAGAGTTAGTCATGATTTTTATCATGATTTTCTTTCTTTTCTTCATATATTCTGTCACTTCTCCTGTTCTTCACTCCTTCGGGAATGAAGACATTATCTTTGATCCCGGCATCTTCATGTACCATTATCTTGAGCCGGGAATATATCTCATCGGTGTGGAACTTTTACGTACTTCAATGTTTATACAAACATCTTGAATGAAAGCCCGATGGAGATTGTCTCTTCCACTTACGTCCCCATGAACAAATTAATACGGGGTCGAGTCAAGCTAGCAACTCGGTAATCAAAAACAGTAGTTAAACATGGGTTTTCACCCGTGTGTACCACCCTAGTGTGGGGGAGTTGCCCCCCGCTGTTGTATATAAGTTTTCATATAAAAAAAAAATGGCCCTAGTATTTCCCTTTTACGTTCTATGTTTCGGCATAACTGCCGGTACTTTGAATATTGAGGGCAATATTCATTTCTAGTGTGGGGGGGAATTCTCACAAATTTTATCATGTTATTATACCACCCAATTCCCCCATTTTTGGCCAAAATTTTTTTTTGAGTAAGTGTTTTGCACTTACTCAGCATACGGTTATCAGTCCGCCATGTCTAAAAAACAAAAGGATTGGCTAATCCAGGAGCAAACGGCTCTTGGTAAAGATATCTCAAATCCGTTGACGGCTTGCAATTTGCCCAAAATTGTATGGTGTTCAGCTCACCATATCTTTAATTAGTGAAGAGTTGGCTAGCCCGCAAGTTTATGGCTTGTGGTAAAGGCAGTTGGAAAACCATAATTGGCAATCAGCTCACCAAAGATATTTTATCTAAGAGTTGGCTAGTCCAGAAGCAAACGGCTTCTGGTAAAGACAAATCAAATCCGTTGGAAGCTGGTGATTTGCTCAAAATCATTTGGTTATCAATGTACCAAGGTTCTTACTTGAACTGAAACATTTGGCTACTCCAGAAGTAATGGCTTTTGGTAAAGAGATTCAAATCCATTAAGTTTTCATAAAAGATTGCTAGGGACTAGCAATAGTTTAGTGTGGGGGATTGATGAGTGTGTAAATACTTATCATTTTTGGTCAAATCTGAACTGCAAAACATTTAAAAACGCTCAGAAATGCATCAAAATACTAAAAATATCACAAATAAGTGTTTTATGTGTTTCAAATGCAAAAATACCAAAATCAGGTGAAAAACGTATCAAGTTTGCATAATTGGCAGTTTCAGTCCCCCAACTTTCAAAACTTGTCAAATTTAGTCCCTAGGCATTTGTTTTGTAAGAAAAGTCACCAAAGGTCCCTTTGAAATCATATGTTGTCATATTTAATCCTTTGGTGAAAAGTTTCAATAATTTACAAGTTTGGTCCCTGCACTTTCAGAATTTGCAAAAATGGTCCCTGGGAAAATGTTATTGTTGGAAATCTCATGTATGGTCCCTGGATTATTGGGATATGGCAGGAATCACCCTTGGTGTAGTTTGGGAAAGTTGCATTTTTGGTCCCTCAAGAATCAGAAATTACAAAATGGTCCTTGTTATTAATATCAAATCCTTTGAACCTTTGTATCATTGAACCCCCAGCCAAACCCTTGACCCCCCTGTTTTGACCCCCTGCCTATTAATATTAAACCCCGGTCAATCCCCAGTCAAACCCCACTTGTTTTTCCCTCCAAACCCACCTTCCTCTTTCACCCACTGCCTGCAAAACCCAGATACCCCTCACCTCCAGCTCACTCTCACCACCCTTATCACTCCACCTCCACAACACACCAAAAATGCATTTAATGCCTTTTCCCCTTCACAAGCAATCAACCCCAAGTGGCTATATCTTTTTGGCGCCAAATTCATGAATCAATGGCCAAGATCAATTTGACCACATCAATGGCCAAGAATGAAAGAGAAGAGCTTTGTGAGAGCTATAAAAGAGAAAGAAGACAGAAGAAACAAGTTGTCACTGCTTTAGACCAATTTCTTAAATACATGTTTAATCGTTTTTAATTTTTAATGTAATCTTTAGCTGGGTTTCAAGTTTTTATGTAATGAACAAGTCATTTGTGTATCAATTCACCAGTTTTAGCAACCAATTTCTAGTTTTATGCTTGTTCTAATTTTCCCGCCAAAAACCATTCCTATCAAATTACAGTTTTTAGTTTGTTAAGAGTGTTTTAAATTGTTTGTTTAAGTTTGTTTTTGGTTAATTAAGTGAATTGGTGAAGTTTCATGGTCTGTAATTCAAAATTCCAAAATAGTCAACAAAAGTCAACGCTGCAGGGTATGGTTCTGAATTGCTTTGGATAAGGAATGAGATTGTATTCGAATTGGGTTTAGCATTGAAATAGATTCTTGGTCTCATTGGTTTCAAGGCTTGCTATAGTGGTAGAACTAATGTAAGTCAAAAATCTGTTTCAAGTTCTTAATAAATGGTATAATTGTAGATTGTTACTTGTTAATGTTTAATGTAGCAGTGGTTGTTGATTTCAGTTTGTTTGTTTGGTAGATATCATAGATTAGTCATAAGTTATCACTGCTTCATTTCTATTTGCACTTGCATTCTTTGACTCAGGTTTGCATTAGTACTGTTGAATTAGCATCATTTAGATCATGTGAGTTCAGTGAGATTTAGCTGTATGGTATGATTCATTTAGTGGTAATTAGCATGCTTGAACCTGTTTTGAAGGTTGGCAAGCCTTGGATTTGAGATTAGATTTAGGAGTTTGCATTTTTAGTTAGTAAAGTAGTGTTTGGATCAACTTGTTCTAGTGAGTTTTAAGCTTAGCTTTTGGTAAAAACCTGTCAATTTAGTCTCTGTTAGGGGGATTAGACTTAGATCAGGTATTCACTTGCACCTTAAATAAGTAAAAGTCAAAATCATTTTAATCTCACCATGAGTTCTGATTAGTTAGAAATCAATAGTATGCAGGCTTGATTTAGGTGTAGATGTTAGAGTAGTAGCTTATTATAGGCTTATTCCAGCTGAATTCATCAAATCCAGTTCATCATTTCAAATCAAAAGTCATTTAAGTCAAACCTTGCAAATCTGTCAAAAAGTCAAGTTGGAAAATCCGTTTTTCACCCAACTTGGTTGATTTTTCATAGCTTCAATTTTGGTTCAAAGTAAGTGAAATTCTGGGATAAACAATTTTAATTGGTCAAGTTTTGAAAACTGATTTTTGTCAAATTTTTGGAAAGTTCAATAAGCATTTAATCAGCTTCCATTTAAGCTACTGTTGCCCTGTTCACACTCAGTTTAACTGAGTGTGAATCAGGCTTTCTTGCAGCCCTAGCATAAGCTTCATTATAGCTTGGTAGTGGCTGAAACTTGGTCTTGTGATAGTCCAGTTGGTGGTCTTGAGTTCTCAATATCTGTTTTTCTATTTAGCTTATTAGATCAGCTGTTGCACTAGCTTGAAGTAGCTAGTCAAAGCTGTTTGGTTTCTTAGTAAGTCATTAAATCAAATCATGGTAATCATAGTTTTAGATGATTAGGTTAGTTGAAACTAGTTAGTTTTAAGTTGTTTTAGCATATTATAGCTTCTGCTTTCAGTTGGGTCTCATTTCTAGCTTATAGCTTATTACAAGTGCTTATTCATAAGCACATTTCACTACAGCTTCATAATCTTGCACACTAGTATATGTTTTTATATTTTTCATAGATTCAGAATATTAATTTAGACTTTTTCTGAATTTTTCATAATTTTTCATCACTGTTTGCTATTTTTCCTAATTTAAAACAGTTTTTAGGACTTTTTAATTAGCCTTAATTGCAATTAAATCAGAAAAGCTTCAAAAAAATAAGTTTTCAATTTTCATAGATTAAGATAAATATAAAAAGAAAAAAAAAATAATTTTTCCAGATTTTTCTTAGTTAAATTTGTAATTTTTAGCAATTTAATTAGTTTTAAATAGTTTTTAAATCATAGAAATTAGAATATAAATCAGAAAAATACAAATCCAATTTTCAAAAGTTTGTTTAGTTATTTTAGATTTTTGAAAAATAGTTTCACAATTTTCCTCTTTATTTTCATAATTTTTAGTATTTTAATTTAGTTTTAAAGTTTAAAATTAGTTTTTTAATTCAAATTTATAAAAGAAAAATCAAGAAAATCAAATTTTAAAAATAGTGATAGCGTTTATTTAATATAATTTTGCTTTTTAATTTTCTTTCATTTTTCCTTTGTCATCTAGTATCAATCACAAACCTTTTCCCGTTCAATATCACCCGATCACTACACGTTTGGCTATTCAGTCGCACAGCTCGTTGGGACTTAACGACCCGGGGAAACACTATACTCTCCTGGACTTAATTGCATTCTGTTCTCAAATGATTGACTCTTGTTGACCATTCCTGGTTAATTTGGGTTGACCGTTTGGGACCGATCAACAAACAGGGTGGAAGTTTCATCGTTAATGGGCACCGAATCAAACTATACTATGATAAGGATCAAATGAATGAAATATCAGTTGAGACAGTTTCCCCTGAAAATGAATTTGAAACCATCACCTTCGTAGCACCTTTTTCAGGAAGAATCCCACAAAGTGTTCCTTGGAAACCATCTGCTGAGTTCATCTGGAGCGATATTAATGCTACTGGTGAAGAATTCATGTATTTCCCCGAACTTTTCAAGATGTTCAAGGCTGCATCTGTGGCCAAGTAAAATTGCGAAGATTCGAGTCTGGCTGATGACTCGTTAATAAAACAAGCGCTTCTCGGGAGACAACCCGTGTGTTTCCAATTTGATTTTCTGTGGCCACGCCCCAAAGTTTAAACCTTTGGTTGAACTTAAGTGTGGGGGGGAGGGTTCCACAACTTAATAAAACTCTTTTATTTGTATATAAGATTTTGTGCAGGTAATGATTACTCCAGTGGACGCGTGGATGAAGAAAATTAAGCTGACAAACTCATTGGAATATCTGGTTTCATCTCTATTTTCCCTATTTCGATACTTTGAAGTTCATTTTTCACATTTAGGACAATGTTTAACTGAAGTGTGGGGGGTGAATAGGAAAGTTAGAGTTTTTAAGCTTAAATTTAAAATTTTGTTTGCCCTTGTGATCTAGTTATTTTCACGCTTTTAGGATAATATAATAGAATAACTGGATCAAACCACTGGTAAAACTGGTAATATTTGAAACTTTGAGATGTGTTCCGATTAATATTGCAATCCATTCTGGGATCGATAAACATTTGCTAGCATAAATTATAGCCCTTGCCACTAAAATTGTGATGATTTGAGCTTGTTTCATATAAAGCATACATCTTTTATGCTTGAATCTATTGCTATGAGTGTGCCGGTGATTTTATTTATTCTAGAACTTGTACTTGCAAATCATTACCAGACCGCAGTGAGATCGCATTCGTGCGATATAAGTAAATTCGTGTGATAAAGAGGCACCTTAGGATTTAACCCAAATGGCCTTCCATTTTTCATATTATGCTATATTAGCTAACCACATCGGTTAGTTAACCACCTACATGGACCCATTTGTAGCGCTCATCTTTAGCGCTAGATACCCCTAGTTACACCCTCTGAGCCATCCTTTTCGTTTTTGTTTAATCCAGAAAAATACAAAAAGATTTTACACTTTAAACCTTAGCCTAACCCTTGTCAATGTCTAAACGGTTGGTTGCTAGTCACCTGGAAAAAGAAGATTGTTCAAATGATTATGAGTACCGCATCTTGTCAGTTGAGTGAGCCATTTCAATAAGTTTAAAAAAAAATGTTGAAACTATGAATGTATTAGCCAATGTGCTATGTTCGAAGAAAAATTATCATGGCGAATCAAAACAAAGAGTTGTGGAAATCCGAAGGAAATGGAGCTAAATTATTTATTGGTTTGCGGAATGTTTGGTTGTTAGCAACACGGGTATTAGACTTGATTTTATTTTTATTTTAACACCAATTTCATTAACATTCCCATGCCTTATCCATACCCTTAACCCTAAGCCATAACATTATAACCCAAATAAAAGCCCTCTTTAGATGTTTTTGCTTGGTGCTCACGCCACGTCGGTGGATTTTTGTTTCTTGTACAAGCTTATGGTAATAATCTAATCATGACTAAGCAATGAGTGTGATTTATCTTGTTACTCCATTAAAAATTGAGTGATTGAGTGAATTATATTTCGTTCCTTTTTCGTGAGGTGTTTTAAAATGTTAATCATGCAAGAAAATCATTGGATATTGTCAAACATCTTGAAAGTTTCGCTCTTAAAAGCATAATTGATGAATCTTCTCTTGTACTTGTACTTGGTAGATTTGCATCATATTTTTCATAATCATAAATTTGTACCAGTGGATGTTTTTCCTAGATTTGCTTGAGGGCAAGCAAAGTTTAAGTGTGGGGGAATTTGATAACGCTCAGATTGTACATGTTTTCAGTAGCGTTATGTGTGCTTTTGTATATGTTATTTGGTTATATTTGTTTGATTTTAGTGCTTAATCGCATCAAAAGATGTTTGTCTAGTGTTTATAACCAAGTGCAGGGAAACGGAAGGAAAAGTAAAGGAATGTTCAACAATTGGAAGATTCCCGTTTCAGTGTAGCATGTCAAGCACAAATCAGTGTTTCTAGTACCTTAAGAAGACCAAGATGATTGAAGAACCAAGCTCTACAAGTCAAAATGAAGTGAAAGTCGATTTCTCGTAACTCAGGAACCGGATCGGTTGGAAGAAGATAAATTAATGCCTGAGACGCCAATCCAACCGTTCGGTTGTTACCCGTAACCGATACGGTTGGAACCCATGTAGAAGACCAACCGGATCGGTTGGTCATATGACCGATCCGGTTGGAGAGCCTGTTTCTGCCAAATCTTCATCACTAAGTTTCCCCTTTGTATCCAAACGATTCTAGGTCCTTCCCTTGGTGTATTCTAGTCCCTTCCTAACTCCTTGGAGGCCAAGTTCAGCAATTAATACCCTAGGCCTTGGAACTAGTATAAATAGAGACCTCTTGTGAGCATATGAGACACACACTTGAATACAAGTCTCTCTACTTATCAAACAAAGCTCTTAAGCTCTCAAAATCGTCCTTAGAAGTCCAGGAAAGTTTGGAGTTCCAGAAGTTCCACATTTGGAGGCCAAAACCCCAAGGAGTCTACCCCAATACTTTGGGAATCATTACTTCACCATTTGTAATCTTATTCCAAGCATTGTAAGACTCTTAATCATGTTTTCTAATGTTCAAAGTTCTGAGTTTATGTTTATGTTTGCTATGAGTGGCTAGTTTCTTTATACACTTGCTTAAATGATGTTGATTATCATATGATTAGTTGGTGATTGTGTTAACATGTTTTAATTCAATTTCAAGTTGATTCTAAGATCCAATTGTGCTAAATTTTCATAGTGACATTTTTTAATCAAGTTTGACTAGTTGATAATAATCGTAGAGGTCGAAAGAACTTATTGTTATTCAACTAGTTATGATCATTTTGTCTATGGATGATTGTTTTTACCCATTATTCTTGGTTAAACAAAGAAACTAAAGTGTGGTTGTAAAAAGAACGTTTTTTGATTATCAAGTTGGATTGATTGGAAACATCTAAAAGGTCGTAAGATTAGTTGTTTACAATCAGTTGTAACCTTTTGTCTATAATCGGTTGCCTTTTGTATTAACCATTTCTTAAGCAAATTTGATAAGACAAACGGATGTTTTTGTGTTTAAGTTTGTGAAAATAAACTTATGAAACTTGAATTGATCTTGAATTGATTGGTTAAACTTAATGCTTGTTTTTATAAACTAAAATCTTGACGAAAGTTTAACTTGTAAGAACAATAGATTAGTACACCAACTAATTATCATAACCAACATGTTAAGAGGTTAGCACAATCACACTAATCAAGGATAAGAAATTAGTTTAAGCAAGTGTAGTTTTTAATCATTTGAATTTCATTATATCTATTTTCGTTGTTATATGTTTTGGATTGTCTTAGTTGATTCAAACTTGTTAATCAGATTCGCTCAAATCCCTGCGAACGATCCCGACTTAACTTCATAATCTTGCTATAACGGACGAGTGCACTTGCTCGTATGTGTTATTGGTAAAATTGGTAATTCGTCTTTTATAAATTTAAAACTTGTACACACCGGACACATCAGGTATCCAAGTAGATACAATGTATCTAGAAGATGCAATTCATCTAGTCCATGGGTTATGGGTTAGCTCCATGGGTCTTGGATAATACCCATTATGATTTATGATGTCATGCAATGGGTTATGGGTTATGCTCCATGGTTATGGGTTATGGACTTTGGGTTTTACCCAACTACATTCAATGTATTTAGTCAATGGGTCAAATACTTAAACTTCTACCCATTATATTACCCATTATAATACATACTAAGTATGTATATATCTACCCAATATGTAAACACTAGTTGTTGTACATATGTATCATGAAATCATTATTACTTGTTTAGTGTTTTATGTGAAAACATAAGTGTGTTAGTAAACTATTGGTTCAAACCATTTACGTATTTTATTTGTTTCGTTAAAATGATTTTACGTTTGTTATCGACAAAACATTAGAAGATCGTAAAATATAAATAAACGTTTTTACGGCTTATTTGTATTAACAGAAATGAAAAATAACCGAGAAAGAAATAAACTCCCCTCTCAAATGCTTGCCCAAGATGTCACACTAAAGGTTGAAGGTGGGTCAGGAGGTTGCTAACCCGTATCTTATCCGATGACTACGCCTTAACTAATATGTTGTCAAAAAATTTCCAGCTGACCACTGGTTATGGCGTAACTCACCCAAATGGTTACGCCGTAACTGCATCACAGAAGCAAAACTTGCACAGAAAGACTAGGAAAATTTTGTACCCATAGGCACAATAGATTATCAACCACACAAATATCCTAATTATTAAGTTATTACAGACATAATGTTTGAAATTGTTTAGGAAATTGTTCAATAAACAGGGGAATCAATCATCCCTGTGATCGTGTCCCATGGAGTGGAACGGAGTCTGATCGAATGGGGTGCTTGTGGTGCTACCAGGAGCGGGCTCAGTCTGCATAAATGCCACTCCCTGCTGGATGCCAATATCGGGGATGTCGGGCTGGTACACATATCCTAGACCTTGCCATCGAGGATGGCTCAAGTGCATCCCTTGAAGCATCTGGCTCGTACGGTCTGCACTCCAGCTGAAAAAATATTGTTGCAGCTGCTGCACCTGATCCAGTGTACCTGCAAAACCCTCAAACTGGTTACTCAGACCATATAAACCCACTCCGAGGCTATCAATCTCCTCGTTGAAGTTGGTAGACATCCCCTCGATCCTCTCGTCGATCATTTGTAACTTATGCCCAACATTAACGTGTGCCCTACGTCGACCCCTAGGCACACGCTCCTCAGCATCCTCATGGGAACCACCAGCACCACTACCTTCCCCGATTTCTCTCCTCGGGGCTACTCCAGCTAATTCAACCACTCCAAACACATCTTGGGTGCAAATCCCAAACTCCACTAGCTTATTCACCCCAATCAAACTAGTTTCCTTCCCACGGGATACCCACGCCAAAGCCTCCTCAGTCATCAACCCATAATTCCTTGCCAACCTACCAATAAAATGAGCCCCCTGAATCGGACTCTTCCCGGTAAAACCCTTAGCTCCACTGCCCATGAACCTCGCCAAGTAATGGGGGACGTCAATGTAATTTCCCCCGTCCATACCATTTAAGAGGTATAAATCGTCCATGGTCATCTTCTCTTTGGCCGAATGCCTTGCCCTTATAGAGCAAGCAAGCAGTCGGTGCACCAGACGGCGAATAGGGTTCCTTACCAAGGTGTAAGTCGGTGGTTGCCTCGAGTTATACCCGGGCACAGCAGAGATGCGGTTGAAGTAATTGGTGGGATCATAGTCTTCGGGCCTATACCTCAAACAAGTCTCATAAAAATCCTGGAAGACTTCATAATCCATCTCATCCCGTGTGTACAAACCCATTCTCTCGGTAAAATCCTTCAAAGATAAACGCCTTCTCACCCCCCCCCCAACTGAAAATACAACGAAACCTGATCATCGTCGTCTATTTCACTCTTGAACTCGACTGAAGCTAGGAACTCACAAACATATTCCAGAATAACTCGCTCGGTTATCCGGAAGAGCCTTAACCAAGCATTGCAAGTGAATGATCCTTGCGAGCACGTGAACTTGATCTTGCAGAATTTTCTGAGTTTCCTCCCAGTAAACCCGTTTTCAATCCCAACAAACACATCGAAGTCCAAAGAATCGGGTTGATTAATATCCTTCCTAGTCAACATCAAGTAATAATCGCGGCATAGTTGCCTAATCCCTTCATCTTCAAATGCCAGAAACCTAACCCATTCAGCGAGTTTGGGAACGGGGTTTTCGTCTGAAAAGAAAACAAATAAAAGTTAGGAATCGACCCTACTGATGTAAAAGTTACGGCGTAACCAACATTACAGTTTACGATGTAATTATGCTACACAAATGGTTACGGCATAACATAACCCACAGGTTACGCCATAACCTTTCCCAGAAACTCAGCACATCATATGGTTACGATTAGCAATAGATTACGCCATAACCATCAATTTTATCCAAGAGGTAAAAACAATCATTAATTTTTAACCTATTAGTGCTGAGGGACGGCGCCTAAACCATTAGGTTTGTGTTTGACCCAAAACCCATTTAAACTAAGTCAAAACATCCCAAACAACCCATAATGATATGACACGCATCAAAACAACATGGGGAATTCATCATAATCTTTAATTAATCAACCCAATAGCAGTAAAATAATCAAATAAGCAAGATCCCCAAAATATTAAAATATAAACCCTAACTGAATAATTAATAGAAACAAATCAAAAAGAGTAGTGATAAATCTTACCAGCCATTGCTTGAGAGAAGGAATGAAGAAATCTCGACGAAAATTTTTGGGAAAATTTTTACTGTTTTGGTAGGCGGTGAAAAGATACGTGTTTTTGTAAAAACCTAGTTTTTCATCCGAATAAGGGTTTTATACTTCTAGGATGTTACGGCGTAATTAGAGAAAGAGTTCCGTAACTAAATTTTTAGTTATTAAAATTTTTTATTATTATTAAATTGTTACGTAGTAACTCTTAATAAAGGTTACGCCGTAACTAATAGCTTCGAAGAATAGATGTGTAATATTGCAATACGAGAGATTGAGATACATACCTGGGTTAGGTAGTGCTCATATCTCTTATTTAGGTAAATATTATATACCTTAGATCTTCCATTAACTGCTCCCCGGCAGGGGCACCAAAAAGCTGATATCATCCTGCTTTTAATATTTATAAAACTTAGACAACTTAGGATAAACACATACTAACGGGGAGAGAACCCGATCAGATGAAGTAAAGCCTTAGGTAAATCCGAGTATCGTCCCAAGAGAGCTGTGACCTTGAAAGAACTAAGATGATTAGAATTGATATTGATAATATATTGGTATGATAAGATCTTGATAATTCATCGATATGCTATAATTATTCCAATCACACAAATACAAGAATTTTAGGATAAAGATATAGATAAGCGAAGCTTAATGAAGAATGCAAATACGAATTGAATATCGATATGAAGGTTCAATATAGTGGTTAATTATCGCCAGACTCCTTTGGTCAATTCGTCATGGTCTATGGTTCTTAGAATTTTCACCAAGATGAGCAGGTCACCCGGGATCATTCGGCAACCTAATAGCAGTCATTAAGGGCCAAATCTACTAGATCTAGTCTATGGAAACCCGGCCGTTAGGAACTTAGATTTCCTCTAACCTCTTAAATACCTCCACTTGATAGGTGATCATTTGGTCAGTTCACACACGAAGAGTGGTTGTACTATGGCCAATTCCTTCCATACTTCGCAACCTATTAGACTGAGGTCAGTTGGTCATATTTCCCAGCCCTTTAGATACTAACAAGCTTACAATATTACCAAGACTAGCGATCTACGATAAGACTAGTAAATGTCTATAAAGAAATAAAGAGAAGATCAATAACATAAATGCAAACTTTAATTAATAACATGAATTCATAGTATAAGTCCTAGAAAAATATAGAAGGAATTCAAACTTGAATACAACGGAAATCGTAGACGAGAACTTCGTTATTCAATGCTCCTAAACCATGCTTCTTCTTCTTCTGTGTTTGATCTCCCCAAACCCTAGAAGGTTTGGGAAATGAGAGATGATTAAAACTGATGAAATCTTCGACTATTTATAGGCTCGGATACTAGTTACATCTTAACATTTATTAATTAGTTACGCCATAACTCTTCAAAATCTTGTACTTATCCATGGTTACGGCGTAACCTTATCTGAGAGTTACGCCTTAGTCTTTGTAAATCATATGCTATTCTTCTGTTACGGCTTAACCTGAGCTAATGGTTATGCCGTATCCTTTGTAAAATTGATGTTTATCCATCATTACGGCGTAACTTGAGCTAAGGGTTACGCCGTATCCACTGTCAAGTAAGCTGCTTCATGTTCAGTAGTCTTGTTACGGCGTAATTATATTCCATTGTTACGCCATAATCTTCATAATCATTATTATGGCGTAACTCCATCACTTGGTTACGCCGTAGTTAAGAGAAAAGTCATCCTTTGAGCTTGGAAATGTCCATTTACCGCTTCCTTGCATAAAATAGGTCCTGAAATGAAATAATAAGGAATAAGGATGTTTTCACTAGCATTTTACTCAAAATGTGATGATAAAGGGAGCAATTAACGCTTAGAATATCAAGACAATTTGATGTTATCAATATTCCAAAATTTATCCTTCTTAGATTCGTTGATCTCAATGGGTGTTGTTTCCGCATCCCCATCAGATTCACTACTCTCCTCATCAGATTCACCACTCTCCTCATCAGATTCATTACTCTCCTCCTCGTCAGATAATGCTTTAACTTTCTTAAAAACACTACCCATTACTTTTTCTCCGAAAGGCCGTAATTTTTCATCATTTAGCAAATCCTTTTCATTAGTCATATGGGTTTTTGACAACCACCAACCCCTTTTTCTTTATGATTAGTTGAACCACTTTGAGAATCCTGCATAGGATACCCAAGAAATCCAGGCCCATACATAGGATACCCAGAAAAACCATGCATTTATGGATAGCTAGGAAAATCCTATTAAAAACCACTACCAGCAAATCGATGCATTTGCCTTTGGTGCAATTGTGTGGCATGATACTCTGTTTCATAGATGTTTACAAACGTGGTAGAATGATTAAAATTGTTTTGTTGATTGCTTCTCGTTGTTGATAATTGCCTACCATCTACACCAAGCTCAACAACACACAACGTAATAATTCTACTACGATTAATAACAAATTTCATAAATTTATTGACTTCCAAATCATCACATACCTCTACAATATCATTATCAGAATTGTAAGTAACCACAAAACCACTATTAACATCGATTTCTAGCCTCTAGGATACCGCTTCTAGTAAACATGAATATGATAACAAAAATGGTAAAATTAGTGTACATTTTACACAATTTAACGGCATATACTCCGACACACCGTCCATCTTTCCCATGCACCTCCTTTAAACACACGTTTTTTACAGTTTCCTTGACAGAATTCATGGCAAAAATGAGTTTTCTGATGAAAAAATTGAGTTTTTTTTAGTAAAAATAACTAAAATCAGCATGATATAACATCCTAGCACATTTTATCCGTAATCTGCAAGAAAATATCTCAAACAAGGGGAAATCCTACAAGTTATATCTGAAAGTTTGCGATTATTAAAAAAAATAGAAAAATTTTCGAAATTTTTAAAAAATATCGCAAAGTTTGCTAATATTCTTAAAAAAATAAAAAAAATTAAAATCGCAAACTTTTTCGATTTTTTAAGGAATATCGAAAAGTTCGCGATATTTCTTAAAAAAACAAAAAGTTTTTGATTTTCCGAAAATTTTGCAAATTGTCGAAAAGTTTGAGGATTTAATGGTTATTTTGGCTTTTTGAGAAAAATATTGGGTATTTCGTGAGGTAGATTTGAAACATTAGGTATTTTTTTCATTTTCCCTTTTAATAATCATTTTCCAGCCACATATTCAAGATGGATAGAGTTAACAAACAAACTTAAACTAACTTTCCAAAAAAGGGAAAATTGTTTCTAAATGTATCGAAGTTGCCACTTCTTACTGAGTTGTGTATCATTCTTTTTTTCCTAACAAATGTACCGAACTTGCTAATCCCGCCTATCTTAACACTTGAAGGGGGTTTTGTTAGAATTAATTACATAAATCGTCCTTGTGTTTAGGCCCAAATTGCAAGTTTCGTCCTAACAGTCGTTTAGCCAACGATTTTAGTCCTTTATACTAACGGTCGTTTCTAACTAACTCAAAATTTGGTTTTCTTAAAATAGTTCTTTTCTACGCGGCTTTATACGCGGTTTTATACACGATTTTATACACGATTTTATACGAGGTTTTACATACATTTTTATACACGTTTTTATATATGTTTTATGCATGTTTTTATACACGTTTTTATACGCGATTTCACACATGTTTTTATGCATGTCTTAATACACGTTTTTAGACTAAACGTTTTTATACACGATTTTATACGTGGTATTACAACCGTATTTATACACATTCGCATACAAGTTTTTATATACGTTTTCGTACACGTCTTAATACACGTTTTTATACATGGTTTTTATACACGTTTTTACACCCGTTTTTTGTATACATTTTTATGCATGTCTTTATACACGTTTTTATGCATGTCTTTATACATGGTTTTATACACGATTTTACACATATTTTTATACGCGTGCTTATACACGTTTTTATATATGTCTTTATACACGTTTTTATAATTTTTTTTATACACATTTATACACACGTTTTTATACACGTTTTTATGCATGTCTTTATGGATGTTTTTATCGCGGTTTTACACACGTTTTTATGCATCTCTTTATACACGTATACGCTGTTTTACACACGTTTTTATACATGGTTTTATTCGCGGTTTTACACACATTTGTATACACGTTCTTATACACATTTTTATATACATTTTTATACACATCTTTATACACGTTGTTAGATATGGTTATATACGCAATTTTACACACGTTTTTATATAAAGACGTGTATAAAACCATGTATAAAGACGTGTATAAAAACATGTATAAAAGCGTGTGTAAAACCGCGTATAAAATCATGTATAAAAGCGCGTATAAAACCATGTATAAAGACGTATATAAAAACGTGTATAAAGACATGCATAAAAACGTGTATAAAAATGAGTGTAAAATCGCATATAAAACCATGTATAAAAACGTTTTTATACACGTGTATAAAGACATGTATAACAACGTGTGCAAAACCATGTATAACAACGTGTATAAAAACATATGTAAAACCGCGTATAAAACCATGTGTAAAAACGTGTATAAAAACGTGTATAAAGGCGTGTATAAAAACGTATATAAAAACGTGTATGAAAATGTGAGTAAAATCGCGTATAAAAACGTGTATAAAATCGTGTATAAAGACATGTATAAAAACATATATAAAAACGTGTATAAAAATGTGTGTAAAACCGCGTATAAAAACGTGTATAAAAACGCGTATAAATCCGCGTAGAAAACCGCATAGAAAAGAACTATATTTAAGAAAACCAAATTTTGAGTTAATTAGAAACGTCCGTTAGTATAAAGGACTAACGTTGCAAACAATCATTGAATAAATGACCGTTAGGATGAAACTTGCAATTTGGGCCTAACTACAAGGACGATTTATGCAATTAACTCTTACCAAAAACCCCGTCAAGTGTTAAGATAGGCGGGATTAGCAAGTTCAATACATTTGTTAGAAAAAAAAATGATACACAACTTAGTAAAAAATACAACTTCGATAAATTTAAAAACAATTATCCCTCCAAACAATTCCTAAACATATGTGACCTCATACGTGAAGCATTCCATATTGTGGGTAGTATTTAAGCAATATACTAGTATAAAGATTATGATAAACTAAGAGAAACTTACATTAAAGAAACCAAGAATCAATATTGTGAACAATCTCATTTGCACCAAAAACTGTTATAGACATTGACACTTGGAAAGCGTCTTCAAGAACACCTATCATGCATCAAGCCGCAACATATTGAACCAATACTATTAATTTTATGAACCTAAAAAAAATATGCTTTTAGGAAGTTCACCGTAACACTGAAACACCAGGTGTCATAAAAATTAACAGGTATTCGCGCGTTGCGGCGGCGGATACCTGAAATGGATTTTTTCCTGTGAATCATGTATTTTTATTTATTATGTTTTTTATACAATAAGTTTACGGATATCAAAAATTTCGTTTAGCCCGTGCCCGTTCGGAATCGAGCCTGTTTGGCCCGTGCCCCTACGGGCTCGAGCCCATTTGGTCCGTTGCCCATTCGGACTTGAATATTTGTATAATATGGTTTATTATTTGTATTAGTGACATTTAATACAGGAATTGTGTTTAAGTTGGTTGTACAATATGCTTGATAATTTGTATTATTTATGTGTAAGGTGTTTTAATAACTGCATTAATTATATTTATTGATCAGTTAATTAATTGATTATACTAAATATCTTGACCATATTAATAGTGCTTTATATTTTATACATTAAGCTTTAAGACTTATAAGTTATGTAGTAGAGAAATCAATGTTAGAAAATGCGTTTTAATTAGTATTGCTATTTTAAGTAATGCTAAATTTTAAGTATTTTATTTTCAGAAGGCATTCATTTTTTATAATATAACTAGCAGGGTACCCGCGCGTTGCGGCGGCAGGTACCCTGAAATAAAATTTACCCGTTCGGGCTCGAGCCCGTTGGCCCATGCCCGTTTGGCCCGCGCCTGTTTTGGCTCAAGCCAATTTTGCCCGTTGCCCGTTCGGGCTTTAATATTTGTATAATGTGTTTTATTATTTGTATTAGTGACATTTAATGCAGGGTACTCGCGCGTTGCGGCGGCAGGTACCCTAAAATAAAATTTTCAAGTGAATCATGTATTTTAGTTTATTATGTTCTTTTTGACAATAAATTTACGGATTTCAAGAATTTCGTTTAGCCCGTGCCCGTTCGGGCTCGAGCTCTTTTGGCCTGCGCCCGTTCGGGCTCAAGCCCATTTGGCCTGTTGCCCGTTCGGGCTTGAATATTGTTTGTATTAGTGACATTTAATGTAGGAATTGTGTTTAATTTGGTTGTAAAACATGCTTGATAGTTTGTATTTATTATGTTAGGGGTGTTTTAATAACTGTATTAATTGTATTTATTGACCAATTAATTAATTGACCATATTAAATAGCATTAATGTGGTGTTTTGTTTTTTTAATATGTGCATCAAAGTGGTGTACGTTATGCTTCTTGTCTTGTACGTCTAAAAATTATGTGCATTAAAGTGTTGTACATTATGCTTTTTTTCTTAATTATATGAATTACTAATTATAGTAACATGTGTAGGCTTATATTTTTAAGACTTCCTTTTATAGGAAGTACTAAATACATTATAATGTAGTATAGATAAGATAACATAACATGTATTAATTTATATGCAAATATATACATCTTTTGAAATTTTAAGACAAAACTAACGGAAAAAATAGGGATTGAGTCGTAGAATAGCAACGTACTTTTCCAAGTGTCTCATTCTGGTACGTGTACTTTTTTTAAGCTGTAGAATAGCAATGTACTTTCCATAAGTGTCCCGTTCTAGTACGTGTACTTTTTTTAAGTTGTAGAATAGCAATGTACTTTCCATAAGTGTTCCAATTTGGTACGTCCTACTTCCATAAGTGTTCCAATTTGGTACGTCATCCCACGTACTAAATTGGAACACTTATGAAAAGTACATTGCTATTCTACGACTTAAAAAAGTACACGTACTAGAACGAGACACTTATGGAAAGTACATTGCTATTCTATAGCTTAAACAAAGTACTCGTACCAAAATGAGACACTTGAAAAAGTACGTTGCTATTCTACGACTCAATCCCGAAAAAATAAATAAACTTTGGATGATTTTATAAAGACATATCTTGCAAAGGTGCAAAATACCATGTGTTAAATCTTTGATTTAATATATAAATTATTCATTAAGTTCTTCAAAGTTATACACATGTTTTTCAAAGTTATTCATCAATGGGAATTTTTTTTTCATTCACCCTTTAATTTACATCTTCCATCTATGTGAGAGAATATAAAAAATAAGATTGTTAACTATATACTCTATCCGTCTCATATTTTTTTTGAAAGACAGAGATTTATATAATAAAAATAAAAAGCAACTAGTAAGGCACTAGAAGCCAAAATGTACAAATCAAACTAGGAATGAAACAAAACAACCCAACCTAGAAACCTCTCGAAGCTTTAACTACAAGAGCAGTAAAAAGGATGAAAAACACTTGCCAATTACGATGAACTACGACAAGAGAAAAATCCTCACCCACGGAGGTCGAGCCATCGGTTTTCGTTCCGGGGTGTTTTTTATGCCGCCCCAAAAAAGCCACGAGAAAAAGAGAAAAGAAAAAAAAAACATCAACCAATACCACAACTCGCAATCAACTGGGAGACTTAATCCAATCAACCCAATTATACGCCATATGATCTCTATGATGAATCCAAGTATATGACAAAAGAGAAATTTCGTCAAAGAGAAGCTCCAAGCGCGGATGGTTTCTACCAAACAAGACTTGGTTCCAAAACATCCATATAGTCCATCACATGACATAGAAAACGCCTTCTAAAACCTCTTTAAGCCGCTTAGGAAAGCGAAGATTATTGAACCAAAAGAGCCAATCACCATACGAATGAAAGTCATGAACCTCCAATTCCCACCAACGGGCCACCTTAAACATAATTTGACGAGCCAAATGACATGAAAAGAGGAGATGCGAAGTGGACTCCACAGAAATACTACAAATATGGTAACGAATAGAAGGGATATTAATCCCACAGAGAGACAAGCTTAACCTAGTGGGAAATTTATCCAAGCAAACTTTCCAAGAAAAAATGTTAATCTTGATAGGAATAACATTAATCCATCTAGTAGGGACTTCCACCTTTGGCAAGAAAAAATCATCGATAAACGTACATGCCGATTTAACCGAATAGTCTCCCGAGGACTCAAGTCTCTAAATCTATCTATCATTAATTTGTGGCAGAAGAATAGAAGAAGTACTATCACAAAGGAGATGAAGTTGCTCCTCTTCTATCCCACCACGAGGGGATCTCCTAAAAGACAAGATCAAGGAATAATCCCTCAACTTAACCGCAATGCTAGCATGCTTATCTAATTCCAACGCATACAACCTCGGGTACAAAATTTTCAAAGGATAATCAGCAAGCCAAATATCATTCCAGAAGGATGTGTTTTCACCATTACCCACTTTCTTTTACATGAGAAAAAAAAGATCAATACCTTTACCTGATAAAGTTTTAAATTCTCTGATGATATCAATCCAAGGAGAACTTCTAGATAAAATGTGAAAGTTATCAAGAGAATCTCGAACAGCATAAATATCCGTAATACATTACGACCATAAAGAAGGACCATGAGAAATGAACCGCCAAATCCATTTGAAAAGGAGCGCACGGTTTAGAGCGAAGTAACTAGAAACACCAAGACCTCCATTTCTTTTAGAAGCCAAGATTTTTTCCAACCAATCAAAGAAAGACTCCAATCTGAATTTTCAATGCCATTGAAGAAGTTTCTACGATTTATTCCAATTTATTAAGAACACCCAAGGGGACTTTGGAGATGGACATTTGATATAAAGGAATAGGACTTAATACCGATTTAATTAAGGTGAATCTACCGCCAATGGAGAGAGTTTTAAGCTTCCATTTTGATAGCTGAGAGAAAACTTTAGCAAGAACCTCGTCCCAAGAGATACATCTCGACATAACGCCCCCCCACTTTGACACCAAGAGAGATAAAAGGCGCGGTTAAAGTTAAGCAATCAATCTGATTAGCGGCCAAATTCACAACATCTTGAGAAATACCTATTTACCAATGAACACAACATCATCAGCATAGAACAAGTGGGACAATGTCAAGGAATCATCAATAGGAATACCCTTATAAAGACCTGCATTCAACACATTATTAAAAGAAATGTGCAGGCTTTCCATGATCAAAATAAAGAGAAAAGGAGATAAGGGATCTCCCTGCTTCAGGACTTTGTAGAATTTGAATTCTGAAGTCGGACTATGATTAACAAGAATATATCCCATGGTAGAATTAAGACAACCTTGAATCCAAGCATGCCATTAAACTCTGAACCCAAACTTATTTAAAACATCATCTAGATAATCCCATGTCACTGAATCAAAAGCCTTTTCAAAGTCAACCTTAAAGATCATGACTTAATATTTTTGAGTTTACACCACTAAATAAGTTCGTTGAGACTGAAAGGACCATCTTTGAAGATTAGAAACAAAAGCAGATTGGACAACACTAACCAGATCTAAAATAACAAGGCTCAGTCGATTAGCCAAGATCTTGGCAATAATTTTATACACACTACCGATCAAACTAATAGGCCAAAAATCTTTAACCACCTTAGCATCTTGCTTGAAGTAAAGAATTGTGAAACAACATCCACCACTGATGAGTGTCTAAATACTCATCATTTTTGTACAATATAAACAGCAAAATCATCTGAAAACACTCATAAACACATTAAAATGATCAAAATATCACAAATCAGTGTTTTATGTGTTTTAAATGCAAAAATATCAAAATCAGATGAAAAACATTTCAAATTTGCAAAAATTGCAGTTTTAGTCCCCCAAGTTTATAAAATTGTCAAAAATAGTCCCTGAGCCAAAATTTCAAAAGAAAAGTCACCAAAGGTCTTTTTAAAATCATAAATTGTCATATTTAGTCCTTTGGTGGAAAATCTAAAAGTTTAGAGAAAATTACAGTTTTGGTCCCTGGGCTTTTAAATTGGTCAAAATTAATCCTTGGAGTTTCAAAAATGTTTAAATTAGCCCTTGGATTATTAAAACTTGGCAAGACCACCCCTTTGACTACTCTTCATAAGTTACAGTTTTAGTCCCTCAGTTTGGAAGAATTGCAAGAAAGGTCCTTGGTGTTACTAACAAACCAAACCGGATCCTATTTAATACCCCAAGCCCAAAACAAACAACCCTGGCCCAATCTGTTTACCCAGTCCATTACCCTTGACCCGACCAACCCAATTACCCAGTGTTTAAACAAAAACACCCCGCCCCCTATACTTGTCTTCCCCGACAAAGTAGCCTGCAACCCCAACAACTTTGTTCCTCCATCTCCCACACCACCTACACCAGCCCCTCCCCTACAACCCATTGTCCCCTCCATCATCCACACTCAACCTCACTCAACTGTTAAATTCCTTTTTCCCGCCAAAACCAATCAAGGGCTTAGATTCATCAAAAGTGATCCAATGGCCCTGAAGATAGCTGGGATATGCTCAGAAAGAGAGAGAAAGAAGCTTGGGTGTATAAAAGAGGAGATAGAGAGAAGAAAAGGAGCGAGCTAGTTTTAATAAATTTTCTAAAATGTCGTTTTTAAATTAATGTTGTAGTTTAAATTAAATTGTTGTAATTTTAGCTTTTATGTTTAACAATTAAGTTAAAAACATCTTTGTACTGTCCCTTTGAATTATCAATTCAAGTTTTTATTTAAGGTCCAAGCTCTATAATCACTGTTGAGATTTTCAGTTTCAAAGTTTTCTGTCCAGGTTGATTGGGTGCTTGTTTTAAGCTTAAACAGGTTTAGTCAAGATCCCTATAAGCTTTATATAAGCTTGCATTTCATTTTCAAGCAATTTTAGTTCATGGTCAACGAAAGTCAAAGTTGCAGGGGTGGGTTTGATTAGCTGAATTAGTAATGGATCTGGGTGAAAATGAGTTGAGATTTGGGTTAAGTTACTGTTCTAATGATCTCATGAGCAAGCCATAGTGGCTGGATTTATGTAAGCTTCATCTTATTTGCAAATTTGTTTCAATACTGTTGAATCTGCTTATGTAGAGTTAATCACTGTTTGATTATTATTGTGTTTGAACCTACTGCATTTAGGTGTTTTAGTGTTATTGTGATTTGATTTGATAGTTAGTTTGGTTCAGTTTTGAGGTTTGCTAGTAGAAGATTGCTTAACTGTCCTTAAAGTGGTGTTTGGATGGGATCAGTTGTTGAGCTTAGGATTGATTCAGTAGTTTAGTTTTACTGCTATAAGTTTTCTTAGGTTTAATTCATTCATATTAGACCTTTACTTTGCATCAAAACTCTCAAAAAGTCAAAATCAATTGAAAACTGCTATTGAGTACACATCTGTTGAAAATCAGTAGGTACAAATTAGCTTATTGGCTTTAGATTAAGTAGATCTAGCTTGCCTTAATCATCTTCATTCTCTAAACATCAAAATCAGTGAATTAATTTGGATCAAATCTCAATATGGTCAAAGTTTCAAAACTGCTTTTGAAAGTCAAAACATGACTGCACCATTTTTCTCAGATCTTGCAGTTTGAGTATTGAGTTCATTTCAAGGAGTTAGAGGCTTATATTTGGTCTAATTGTAGCTGGCCAGGTGCTTTATAGGACTGCAATAGTGGTTTTTAGTTTGAGATTTACTATAAGCTGGTGTATAAGCTTAAACAGTAGGGGGTCACCACTGATTTGCTTATTCTAGCAGTTTGCTTATTTCATTGATCAGAGATTTAGGCTTGATAGGAGTAGATATAACTAGTTGCCATTAGCTTATTTTAGCACTCTTTAGCTTTGTCCACTGTTTGGTTGGTTAACTAGCTTATTTGCTTAATTTGGTAGCTTATTCTAGTAGCATTTGCACTACATCTTTTAATTTCTACACATAACCTGCTAGTTTCTCATTTTTCATAGATTCATATTATCAATTTAGATTTTTCCTGAGATTTTTATGATTTTTGGTCTTTATTTGCTATTTTTCTCATTTTAAAGTAGTTTTAATCAATTTTTAATAGCTTTTATTGCATTTAATTGAGAAAAAGTTCCAAAAAATAATTTTTTAATTTTAATAGTTTAAGATAAATATAAAAAGCCAAAAAAGTAATTTTCCAGATTTTTCATAGTTTATTTGGTAATTTTTAGTAATTTAATTAGTTTTTAATAGTTTAAAATTCCTAGAAAATAGAAAAATAATCAGAAAATTACAAAAATAGTTTTGAAAATTCTATTTTGATATTTTAGACTTTTCCATTTCATAATTTTATTTTTCTAGCCTAATTTCCTATCTTCTTGTATTTTAGATAATTAATTAATAGTTAAAAATAGTTTTTAATTAGATAATTAGTTTTAAAAATAATTTTCTTTTTCCATAAATTTTCTTTTATCATTAGGTTTATAAAAATGTCATTTTCATATTTTTAGGGTTAATATTGCTGTAGTTTCACTTTTTATTTTGTACGTCGCGTAGATTTTAATTTCAGTTTCGTAAAAACATAAAAACAAAAACATCATTTTAATTATAGTGATAGCGTTTATTTAATAGTTTTTATCTTTTTAATTTCCTTTAATTTGCATTTAAGCCGTTGTAATTTGTTGGCTTTTTCTGTAGTTATAATCCTATTCACAATCCTTTTTCCGTTCAAATCTCGCGATCACTTTTCGTTTGATAATCCATTGCATAGCTCGCTGGGACATAACGACCCGGGGAAACACTATACTCCCCAGATCCTCATTGCATTTGTGTCTGAACTGTTTTAAGTCTGTTACGGCTGGTCATTCACAAGTGGCCAGTTTGTGTGATTAGACTTGACGGTTTTGCGCAGATCAAATTTTTGGCGCCGCTGCCGGGGAGCTGTGCTGATTATCCTACGTTTAGCAGATTAGTAATTTGGATATTCACTCTTTGTTCATACCATCCATCTGTCTATGTTTATATTTTTTTTATCCAAAAACCCAAAAATACTCTTCTCATTCCTCTTATTCGTTGATTCTATTTCTCTTACCCTCTTTTGCCGTTTAATTCTATTCTTCGTATCCTCTCAACCATTTGATTCTCTTCTTAATCCTCTATATTTTTAATTCTTATGTCGACAATCGTCAACTTCATCGTCAGAAATGTGTGTGAGCGGTGTGGAGGGCCTAGTTCAAGCGAATTTTGCAATTCGTGCGAATTATTCATCATAAATTCTTTTCAAAGTTATTTCGACCACCCGCCACAACCTGAAATACATTCTAATCTTGACAAACCAGTTCAAACATCGGAGCTACCCCAAGTACCCATCGAGGATTACGAGGACACTTTCTTTGAAGATAGAGCCCGTAATCTAATCGAACAAATTCAAGCCGATGAAAAAAGGTCGAGGATTAGAATTGATTACGATGAACCCGTTCAAACACCGGTGACTAGCAAGAATGACTTGCCTAATCTTCACGTTTCTCAAGAACCAGAACCGGAGACCATAACGGAAGTGGTGGAAATTGCTAGCTCTCAGAGCACACCACTTGTCCCACCTCCTGATTTTTCTGAATGTTCTTCGAGACTTGATAGTCATTCGGATTACCATGTTGGTTTTGTTGATTCTTTGAATAAACCGATTCCTCTTCATAACTCTCAAATGCAATCGTTTATTCCTTGTGTCGGTTGTGGTGAGCCTCTTTATGGTTCACCCTGTCGTTGGTGTACATGTGTACGATGTGGTAATGATATCCATAACGGGAGTTGTTTGTTTTGTGGTTCAAGTAATTCATTTGATTATAATCCGAATCAGAACTCATTTAACGACTCCTCAAACTTTTCCAATTACCCACCCCAGCCCGACCTATATTCATATGATCAACATTACTGTTGTGAATTTTGTGGAGGTCCTCACCAAGGATTTGAGTGTCAATCCGGAAACACGTTTGTCTATGAACAGTTTTCCAGTGATGCTCAGAGTTTTGGTTATGACCAAAATCCATATGATTCACCATTCCAGACTCAACAGTTTTACTGTTGTGAGTACTGTGGAGGTCCCATTTCAGTTCTGATTGTCAAATAGGAAACCCAGTTCCTTGTAACAATCATGACTCTCACATGTTTGATAATTTCCAACCTCCACAGCACTATACGGTTCAAACTCCATCTGAGCCGTTGTCTCATGAAATCTCCCAGGATCTTGAAACCGCAATGAAAACACTTGAGGATATGATTAGTAACTTTAAGAATCAAGTGAGTGGTGAAAAGACCATAGGAGAATTGCTGGCCGAAGAACGAGAAGCTCGCAAATCTAGGGAAGAATTATTTATCCTAGAGCAAGCAGCTCTAAGGCGTTCCCAATTTCTCAAGGCAGCACTTTATGACGATGACGAGGAGGGTTTTTATCCTTTTAAAAGTAATATTTCTCAACCCCCTCAGTCAGTTGATATCCCAGCAGTTGAGATTCCATCTCAAACAACTGCTATCACACCCGAGGTTCCCACTCACTCTCTGAACATGGGGGACGAGCATCTTGACACTGTTCCTGAAAAGGAATCGGACGAATTCATAAAGTCTAGTGTTGAGAACCTTGTCCCAATCCCAGGAGAGTCACAGGGAACTCTTGATCATGTGTGTGATATCCCTCCTCCTCTTGTCTTCCAAAAAGATCATGTTGAGATGTTCTCCGATTCTGATGATGATGATTCATTATCTTGTGGAGACATCGCTTATGTGGAAGATTTACCTTCTGAGCTTGTTAGCTTAGAAGAAGAGAATGATGAAGTTACTGACACTGAAATCAAAGATGAAGCTCTTCGAGCAACATTATTGAATGTCAGTATTCTCATTTCTAAAATCGAGGCTTTCAAAGAGAAACCTATTTCATCCCCTATCCCCATAAAGGATAGTGACATTCTTTCCGATGATTCTATTCCGGAAATGAAAGCCTCCTGTTTTGATAATATGGGAGAGAAGATTAGTGGCAGTACCACTTCTCATTCTCATAATTCTCTCCCCGATCATGAATCATTTACTTTTGAGGAGTTCGCCAGTGAACCCACTCATATCAACTCTGAATATGATTCATTCACCTTCATGGAGTTCTCAGATGAACTCACTCATATCATATCTCCGCCGGAGTATGATAATTTCTACTTTGATCTAGACACTCCCGAAATTTGTCTTGATCACATAAGCTCAAATGATGAGATTCATAATCCTGAAATTATGGATCCTCCTATAGATGAAGATGAGTTAGTCATGATGTTTATCATGATTTTCTATCTCTTCTTCACCTATCCCGTGACTTCTCCTGTTCTTCACTCCTTCGGGAATGAAGACATTATCTTTGATCCCGGCATTTCCATATATCATTTTTGAGCCGGTTCTATGTATATCTCATCGGTGTGGAACTTTCACGTACTTCAATGTTTATCCAAACATCTTGAATGAAAGTCCGATGGAGATTGTTTCTTCCACTTTGCTTCCCCATGAACCAATGAATTCGGGGTCGAGTCAAGCTAGCGACTCGGAAATCAAAAACAGTAGCACGCACCATATGGGTTTTCACCCATATTTCTGACTTCTTACCCCTTTCTACCACCTAAGTGTGGGGGTGATGCCCCACATGTTATCAAAAAAAAAAAAAAAAAAAAAAAAAAAAAAATCTTTTAAAATAATGGCCGTAGTATTTCCCTTTTACGTTCTTTGTTTCGGCATAACCGCCGGTACTTTGAATATTGAGGGCAATATTCATTTCTAAGTGTGGGGGGGAATTCTCACGAATTTTATCATATAATTATACCAATTCCCCCGTTTTTGGCCAAAATTTTTTTTTGGAGTAAGTGTTTTTACACTTACTCATTTGGTTATCAGTCCGCCATGTCTGTAAGACAAAAGGATTGGCTAATCCAGGAGCAAACGGCTCTTGGTAAAGATTTCTCAAATCCGTTTATATGGCTTGCAATTTGCCCAAAATTGTATGGTATTCAGCTCACCATATCCTAAAAAGTGAAGAGTTGGCTAGCCCGCAAGTTTATGGCTTGTGGTAAAGGCAGTGGAAAAACCATAATTGGTAATCGACTCACCAAAGATAATATTGATAATTTATCTAAGAGTTGGCTAGTCCAGAAGGGTACGGCTTCTTGTAAAGACAAAATCAAATCCGTTGAAAGCTGGTGGTTTGCTCAAAATCACATGGTTATCAGTGTACCATGGTTCTTACTTGAACTGAAACATTTGGCTACTCCAGAAGTAATGGCTTTTGTTAAAGAGATTAAAATCCATTATGTTTTCTCAAATCATTGCTAGGGACTAGCAATATCTCAGTATGGGGGATTGATAAGTGTCTAAATACTCATCATTTTTGTACAATATAAACTGCAAAATCATCTGAAAACACTCATAAACACATTAAAATGATCAAAATATCACAAATCAGTGTTTTATGTGTTTTAAATTCAAAAATATCAAAATCAGATGAAAAACATTTCAAATTTGCAAAAATTGCAGTTTTAGTCCCCCAAGTTTATAAAATTGTCAAAAATAGTCCCTGAGCCAAAATTTCAAAAGAAAAGTCACCAAAGGTCTTTTTAAAATCATAAATTGTCATATTTAGTCCTTTGGTGGAAAATCTAAAAGTTTTGAGAAAATTACAGTTTTGGTCCCTGGGCTTTTAAATTGGTCAAAATTAATCCTTGGAGTTTCAAAAATGTTTAAATTAGCCCTTGGATTATTAAAACTTGGCAAGACCACCCCTTTGACTACTCTTCATAAGTTACAGTTTTAGTCCCTCAGTTTGGAAGAATTGCAAGAAAGGTCCTTGGTGTTACTAACAAACCAAACCGGATCCTATTTAATACCCCAAGCCCAAAACAAACAACCCTGGCCCAATCTGTTTACCCAGTCCATTACCCTTGACCCGACCAACCCAATTACCCAGTGTTTAAACAAAAACACCCCGCCCCCTATACTTGTCTTCCCCGACAAAGTAGCCTGCAACCCCAACAACTTTGTTCCTCCATCTCCCACACCACCTACACCAGCCCCTCCCCTACAACCCATTGTCCCCTCCATCATCCACACTCAACCTCACTCAACTGTTAAATTCCTTTTTCCCGCCAAAACCAATCAAGGGCTTAGATTCATCAAAAGTGATCCAATGGCCCTGAAGATAGCTGGGATATGCTCAGAAAGAGAGAGAAAGAAGCTTGGGTGTATAAAAGAGGAGATAGAGAGAAGAAAAGGAGCGAGCTAGTTTTAATAAATTTTTTAAAATGTCGTTTTTAAATTAATGTTGTAGTTTAAATTAAATTGTTGTAATTTTAGCTTTTATGTTTAACAATTAAGTTAAAAACATCTTTGTACTGTCCCTTTGAATTATCAATTCAAGTTTTTATTTAAGGTCCAAGCTCTATAATCACTGTTGAGATTTTCAGTTTCAAAGTTTTCTGTCCAGGTTGATTGGGTGCTTGTTTTTAAGCTTAAACAGGTTTAGTCAAGATCCCTATAAGCTTTATATAAGCTTGCATTTCATTTTCAAGCAATTTTAGTTCATGGTCAACGAAAGTCAAAGTTGCAGGGGTGGGTTTGATTAGCTGAATTAGTAATGGATCTGGGTGAAAATGAGTTGAGATTTGGGTTAAGTTACTGTTCTAATGATCTCATGAGCAAGCCATAGTGGCTGGATTTATGTAAGCTTCATCTTATTTGCAAATTTGTTTCAATACTGTTGAATCTGCTTATGTAGAGTTAATCACTGTTTGATTGTTATTGTGTTTGAACCTGCTGCATTTAGGTGTTTTAGTGTTATTGTGATTTGATTTGATAGTTAGTTTGGTTCAGTTTTGAGGTTTGCTAGTAGAAGATTGCTTAACTGTCCTTAAAGTGGTGTTTGGATGGGATCAGTTGTTGAGCTTAGGATTGATTCAGTAGTTTAGTTTTACTGCTATAAGTTTTCTTAGGTTTAATTCATTCATATTAGACCTTTACTTTGCATCAAAACTCTCAAAAAGTCAAAATCAATTTGAAAACTGCTATTGAGTACACATCTGTTGAAAATCAGTAGGTACAAATTAGCTTATTGGCTTTAGATTAAGTAGATCTAGCTTGTCTTAATCATCTTCATTCTCTAAACATCAAAATCAGTGAATTAATTTGGATCAAATCTCAATATGGTCAAAGTTTCAAAACTGCTTTTGAAAGTCAAAACATGACTGCACCATTTTTCTCAGATCTTGCAGTTTGAGTATTGAGTTCATTTCAAGGAGTTAGAGGCTTATATTTGGTCTAATTGTAGCTGGCCAGGTGCTTTATAGGACTGCAATAGTGGTTTTTAGTTTGAGCTTTACTATAAGCTGGTGTATAAGCTTAAACAGTAGGGGGTCACCACTGATTTGCTTATTCTAGCAGTTTGCTTATTTCATTGATCAGAGATTTAGGCTTGATAGGAGTATATATAACTAGTTGCCATTAGCTTATTTTAGCACTCTTTAGCTTTGTCCACTGTTTGGTTGGTTAACTAGCTTATTTGCTTAATTTGGTAGCTTATTCTAGTAGCATTTGCACTACATCTTTTAATTTCTACACATAACCTGCTAGTTTCTCATTTTTCATAGATTCATATTATCAATTTAGATTTTTCCTGAGATTTTTATGATTTTTGGTCTTTATTTGCTATTTTTCTCATTTTAAAGTAGTTTTAATCAATTTTTAATAGCTTTTATTGCATTTAATTGAGAAAAAGTTCCAAAAAATAATTTTTCAATTTTAATAGTTTAAGATAAATATAAAAAGCCAAAAAAGTAATTTTCCAGATTTTTCATAGTTTATTTGGTAATTTTTAGTAATTTAATTAGTTTTTAATAGTTTAAAATTCCTAGAAAATAGAAAAATAATCAGAAAATTACAAAAATAGTTTTGAAAATTCTATTTTGATATTTTAGACTTTTCCATTTCATAATTTTATTTTTCTAGCCTAATTTCCTATCTTCTTGTATTTTAGATAATTAATTAATAGTTAAAAATAGTTTTTAATTAGATAATTAGTTTTAAAAATAATTTTCTTTTTCCATAAATTTTCTTTTATCTTTAGGTTTATAAAAATGTCATTTTCATATTTTTAGGGTTAATATTGCTGTAGTTTCACTTTTTATTTTGTACGTCGCGTAGATTTTAATTTCAGTTTCGTAAAAACATAAAAACAAAAACATCATTTTAATTATAGTGATAGCGTTTATTTAATAGTTTTTATCTTTTTAATTTCCTTTAATTTGCATTTAAGCCGTTGTAATTTGTTGGCTTTTTCTGTAGTTATAATCCTATTCACAATCCTTTTTCCGTTCAAATCTCGCGATCACTTTTCGTTTGATAATCCATTGCATAGCTCGCTGGGACATAACGACCCGGGGAAACACTATACTCCCCAGATCCTCATTGCATTTGTGTCTGAACTGTTTTAAGTCTGTTACGGCTGGTCATTCACAAGTGGCCAGTTTGTGTGATTAGACTTGACGGTTTTGCGCAGATCAACCACATCTTCATCAATGAGATTCCAATACCTACGAAAGAATTCGAAGGTAAAACCATCCGGACCAGGAGATTTGTTTGTACCACAATCCCAAACTGCTCTTTTAATCTCTTCATAAGTAACAATTCTTTTGAGATCTTCCTTCTGATCTAAAGATAATCGAACGGGAAACTGGGATTCAAGAATGATTCTATGCGTACCAGGATCCGAAAACCAACTAGCAAAGTGATTAAGGAACTCTTGTTTCACGTTGGAGGGCTCAATGATCCAATCACCTTGAGAAATGACTCCACGAATAGCCAATTAGGAACGTTTCTTATTAATAATTCCGTGAAAGTATTTAGAGTTTTCATCTCCTTCAATAGACCAACGAATCTTAGCCTTTTGAGCCATGTCTAACGAAGAACTAGAATTGAGGACTTGGAGCTCATTTGACAACTTAGACCTTTCATTTACCAACCCTTCATTACCCCTTCCATAATCAATCATCCTATTCAAATCTAATAAACGATTTTGAGTAGCCAATTTAGTCTCATTCGAACGTTTTTTTATCATCGATAGACCATTGTTTGATCGAAGTCTTGAGGGCTTGAAACCTTTTCTTCAAAATAATGATTTTATTCGACTCCATGAAAACCGAATTATTCCACATATCCTCCACCAATTTATCAAAATCAGCCTTGTTAAACCAAGAATGAGTGATACGAAACAGAGTAGGACCATAATTAACATTTAATTCACGTAAAAGAATAGGCGGATGATTAGATAAGTTTTGATCAAGACATAAAGTCGATAAGGAAGGGAATAACGTCAACAACCCTTCGGTAATAAGGAATCTATCTAATTTACTCATTTTAGAAGCTAATGTATGACTCCAAGTATATGAATACCCTTCTAGAGGAAGATCGCCCAAATTTGCCATATTAATAAAATTATTAAAAGCATACGCACCATGAGTGTTGAACATGGTACCATATCTTTCTTGTTCCGATCGAACCTCATTAAAGTCTCCTAAGAGCACACACTCACCATCCCAAGTATCAATCACATGATGAATATAGTCCCAAAGACTCCTCCTTTCAGTCAAATCTTGAGGAACATAAATGGAAATGCTGTAAATGAAGGAATCCACGTACCTCTTATAGCCAAAAAAGAATCAGAGACTATTGTATTATCTTTAAAAAAGACACTAGGGTCCCAAACACATAAGATACCTCCAGAAGAACCAACAGAATTGAAGGACTGAAAGCATAATCAAAAGATAAATTTCCCCACAACGCCTTGATAGAATAGAGGTCCATTCTATCCATCTTAGTTTCTTGAATAGCTACAAAATTAACACGATGTTTGTTATTCAACTTCTGAATCCACCCTTTCTTGGCCTTATGTCCAAGACCCTAAATATTTAAGGATAGAAAATTCATCTAAAAACATGATGTTCTCCTTGAGAACCAATAATGGCCTCTATGTTCTTCATACACCCGTCCATATTTTAACCCATAGTTTAACCCACCTTGATCAATTCGTCCATCACTTCCAAGATTGAACCACCTGCTTTGAACTTTGGAATACAGTTACTTGCACTTTTATTAGTTGAGATCTCTTCCTTGTTATCAGGCATATCATTACTCTTAGTTTTATCAGGCGTAGAAGATTTACGTTGAGAATTCTTTTCGAAGTCATTATTCACAACTTTTTCCTCAACCACATCAGGTGTAAAACCTGGAGGAAATTTTGGGTCTTCACTCTCCACCTCTGTCGTTTTTTTTTCCTATTCAAGATTTCATAAATCTCAAAAGGATCATCCGATTGATTAGGATGCTCACTAACATTCAAATCTTTATCATACACATGGTTAAACTATGCAACTTGATTCAGAAACATGGTCGAACTCGTTTTCTTTATCAAGCTCAAAATCATTCACTTTGGTGCCACTTATGTCTTCCTTGTCGTCTCCCTCTCCCTATGACTCATCATCAGAAGTTATATTCTCATCATTTTCATTAGTGAACTTTGGAGACCAAGCTTCTAGCTCCTTCACATGAATCCAGTAGACCTGCCCTTTAACAATGATTTTAATCTTATCGTTGATAGTCACATTAGGTTTTATTTTCACGTGCAACCTCTTGATTTACAAAGATGAATTATGCGTCTTCCTCATCAGTAAGTTCTCCCCATGATGATACAATTTTAGCAAACGTATTACGAGTAAACATTGTGATCGGCAATCCTTCAATAGAGATCCATACTATTCTTTCATCACTGACAAACGAATTACAATCCGGTTGTAACACATTGAACCATGAACCAACACCAACATGTTTTCTAAGCTTTTCTATAGAGGCAATGGAGTCCTTGTCTAGTAGAACCCACAGACCACCCAAATATGAAACTTTTATATTCGAAAAACCCTCGTTAGCAAGTATACTGTAAAGGTTTGGAATTGCATTGATGTCATTGATTTTACCCATTAAAGAACATGTAAAATCACGTTTTAATAGACATGAATCATCAAGAACAATGGCAGGCAACGACTCTTCTGCTAAGCTAGTGCTTACTTTACCTGTTTTCAAAACTGTAGTGAAGGAGTTTTTAACAGTACCCACATTCAACTTATTGGACTGTGATACATTACTTCTGTTTTTTACATTACTTCTGGGTTCCCTTTGAAACTTTACAGCATTAGCATATTAACGAAAACGACCAATCCAAATTGTGCACAGGTTTTTGATCAAACGATCCAAATTGACCACCTTAATAAACGAACGAAGGTGAATCTTTTACACGCTTTAGATTTCTTGAATGGAATGAAAACATCAATGACATTGTTGTATGCGACACAAACGTTCCATAAATCACGTGCTATAAAATGTTCGGGAAAATTCGTAACAAAAACCGAATTGGAGATTTTAAGATTTTGATCCTCCTTTGTGTTATAAGAAAAACGAATGTTGACTCCCATGACAAAAAGAATACGGATAAGAAATCAGTAGGTTTTTAGGGTTTAAGGGTTTAAGGGTTTTTTGTGAAGTGAACTTAATATGATCGGAATACTATTTGGAGTAGATTGATGGGAATTATTTTGTCGTTTAGTGGTTAAAAGTGATTAAAAGTAATTGAATTGAAGGATTATTGACGTGACGAGGGTTTTTGGCGGAATCGCCATTGGAGAGAGATAACATGTTTATAATATTATCACCTACTCATGTGACGAGAAGTTTGTTAAGCACGTCCGATATTAATTGTCCAGTTTGAATTTTTATAGTCTTTCTTCTTCAACTTTAACTTTAAATATTTTTGTTTGTTTTATATAATACTTGATGCAAATATATGAATAGAATTTGTTTTAAATGTAGTTTCATTGGTATAATTTTTATTAAATATTACTTAACTCAAACAAAAAAATTTAAGGTCAAAGTTAAAAAAGAAATACTATAAAAAGTCAAACTGGACAATTAATATGAGACGAGTGTAGTAACAAGTTTCACAAATAATTCTACAAGTTACATATTTGTAAAACTAATTATTCTTAACATGATCAAAATATCTTTTAAAATTCGAAATGTTGGGATTTTTCAAAAAAAGAATAGATATCATATTTTGTGATTAAGATGTGTAGTTTTTATACCGTATAAATGTAATAAAATCACACTTTATTATACTTATTTGCGACTATAAGTCAATGTCAACAACTTTATCCTGATAATTTCATAATATTACCGACTACTGCATTTTTATTGAATCAACATCATGCGGATACTATACAATTTTATACAAATTATTTTGATATTTAAAGTTAATATAACAAAATATCCTCGTGATATATAATGTTACTATAACATAAAACATAAATTGAAAAATGTTCATCACAAAACATTTTATTATACGGTATTTGCCACCACAATGTGCAGATAGCCCGCTGTTAGATAAAAGTAAGGGTTATGTTATACATACCACCTCTGAATGTGACATGAGGGGGTAAATCTACAAAAGTTTTTTTTGTCCCTTAGTTTACAGTGTAACACAATTTTTTATCAGTTTTTTGTTTCGTGTTTTCTGTTAGTTTTAAGCTTTTGACTTATTAAACTCTATATTTTGTATTCCGTATTTTCAGGTTTATAGTTTTTTATATAAACAAAATTATAAAAATCAAAAAAATCAAAAAAGAAACAAGTGACCGGGGGGGGGGGGGGGTGGTGGTGTTGCCACTTGTAAATTTTGGAGGCATGCATAACTTGTCCTTAAAAATAAGAAAATGGGACACTTGCCGGTTTTTAAAATTTTTTAGCTCCTAAACATTTTCCACAAAACTTCTATTATTTCTATTATATAGGTTATGAGAAGTTTTCTTTTGCTTACTCTTATTGTGGTATTTACCAAGGGACAAATCCCCACCATCAATCTAATTTGATCTAATTGTGATAATTAACCTAAGATTTAATATGTCAACCTAAGTCCATGTCTTTGTTTTGTCTTTTGTCTTTCTTATTTAGTCACATCTTTTTCTTGTCTTTTTTTTAATTCAGTTTTTTTCACTTTCATATGTTTTCGACTGTTTTCATACATTTTCGGCTGTTTCAGACATTTTTATATGTTTTCGTCCGTTTTCATACATTTTCGTCCGTTTTCATACGTTTTCCTTCGTTTTCGTCCGTTTTCTTACGTTTTCGTCCGTTTTTATACGTTTTCTCCCATAGTCTTTCGTTTTCGTCCATTTTCATACATTTTTGTTCGTTTTCATACGTGTTATTACGCTTTCATACGTTTATATACGTATTCGTCCGTTTTCTTACGTTTTCGTCCGCTTTCTTACATGTGATTTTCTAAATATCACTTTTGAATATAACTTATGATTTTCTGAATATCACTTGTGATATTTTGAATATCAATTGTGATTTTTATGTTACAAGACATTAATTGAAAATCACTTGTGATATTCATAAAATCACTTGTGATATTCAGAATATTATTCTGAATATCACATAATATCATTTGTGATATTTAGAATATCACTTGTGATATTTTGAATATCACAGAATGTCACTTGTGATATTTGGAATATCACTTGTGATATTTGGAATATCACTTTTGATATTCAGAAACGTATGAAAACGGCCAAAAAACGTATGAAAACGGATAAAAACATAAGAAAACGGATGAATATGTATGAAAACGTATGAAAGCGTAAAAACACATATGAAAACTGACGAAAACGTATGAAATGGGCGAAAATGTAAAAAACAGACGAAAACGTATGAAAACGTAAGAAAGTGGACGAAAAGTATGAAAACAGATGAAAACGTATGAAAGCAGACGAAAACGTATGAAAGCGAAAAAAAATTGTGAATAAATAAGAAAGACAAAAATACCATAAAAAACATGAACTTAAGTTGACATGACAAAAATTCAATATATATATCAATTTTACCATAGATCCAATGAACCAATAATAGTCATCCATTTTTAAAAAAATAAACTTTCATCCTTTTTTTATAAATTACATATTTCGCAAACCGTTAATTGTTACACGAAAAAAATCATACCATCGCGACGAGAAATTAAATTATATTTCTATAGATATGCACTACTATATATTTTTAACGATTTTGTTTTCAAAATTTCGGCCCAGAAAAATCATATATGATTTGTGAAAATCATATATGATTCGATTTTTACAAATCATATATGATTTTTGAAAATCATATATGATTCGATTTTTAAAAATCATATATGATTTTTGAAAATCGTATATGATTTTACAAATCATATATGATTTTTCTGGGCGGAATTTTTGAAAAAAAAATTGTTGAAAATATAGAAAACTGCATATTAATAGAAAGATAATTTAATTCTCGTCGCGATGGTGTATTTTTTATAGTTTGAAGATTTACCGTTTGCAAGATATGTTGTTTTAAAAAAAATGTGAAAAATAGTTTTTTATTAAATTTGATTAAAAATGGATGGCTAAGATTGGTTTATTGGATCTATGGTAAATATGAGATATATATTGATCTCAACTCAAGTTGACATATTAATTCTTAAGTTAATCCTTAAACTAAATGAATGGCGGTGGTTTGTCTCTTGATAATCACCAAAATAATTCACCTAGATAGGTTATATAGGTTTTGATGAGGCACTTTATTTTGCTTACCCATAAATTCATGCTTACCAAGGGACAAATCCCCACCATCCATCTAGTTTGATCTAATGGTGGGGATTAACCTAAGATTTAAAAGGCAAACCTAAGTGCATGTTTTTTTTTCTTGTCTTTTTGTCTTTCTTTTTTTATTCACATATTTTTTTTGTCTTTTTTTTTTTTAAATTAACGTTTTTTTAGATTCGTTTTTTTTAAATTCGCGTTTTTTTTTAGATTCGTTTTCTTTTAAATTCGCTTTTTTTTTTAGATTCGTTTTTTTTAAATTCGCGTTTTTTTTTAGATTCGTTTTTTTTAATTCGTGTTTTTTTTTAGATTCATGTTTTTTTCTTCGTTTTCGTCTATTTTCATACGTTTTCGTCCATTTTCATACGTTTTTGTCCGTTTTCATACATTTTCATATGTTTTCGTCCGTTTTCATACGTTTTCGTCCGTTTTTGTTGGATCGTTGTAAGCTCTTAGACTAGGTCTAATATTATATCTAGGAACACATAATAATGAAGGCGGAATATTCAAATATAGAATCAACATCATTATGAACAAGGTTTCTTTATTATCATAAACTAACTAACTATAATACAGATCAAAGACTTGATCTAACACTAACTAACTAAACCCTAGGCGTTTTCCCTACGCCTAGGTTCCCACACACACACACACACCTTTAGACGTCTACATCTTGTACGTACTATAAAACTAATTACCCTATGTCTCTTTATATACTAGAGACATCTAGGGTTTACAAGAGGAATCATAATACAATTAGAAAACTAAATATTCTTTTAAGCGTATCTTCTAGAATCTTCCAAATTCTCCATCTTTTGTAGTTTTCATTCTTGTCACTTTAAGTCCTTCATGTTTCATTCTTCTTGTTTTGTATCATCAAATCTTTAATAGACCCAACAATCTTCCCCTATTTGATGATGACAAAACTAATACGATTCTTGTACGAACTTCCCTAGACGAAGTAGCAAAATTTGAGATAATTAAATCTCACCATGAATGAAACAATCTTGTCTTCCATGCTTCCCCTGAACTTGAACATGTCACTCAAACATCTCTTCCCCTTTTTGTTATCAACAAATAGGGAACGTATGCAAATAATGATCATGACCACCACGAACCAATATCATACTTCCAATCTAAGACTTCCAATGCTTCAAATCGCCCACCATTACGCATCATAAGAAAAATGGATTCAAAACAATAGAAAACTCCAACTAGCAGTAGTAATAATGATCAACAGTAATAAAAATCAAACACTTCCCCTTGAGTGTTGCATGTAGATCAACTGATTCTTCAAAATCTGTAGGCTTTATGTAATGATGACTTGTGAAGAAAACCAAATATAACGAACTTGATGAAGAAGTAAAATTTCCCAAACTTGTGTCTTAAATCTTTTACAATCCACGGAACTCCATACTTATACAAATCAACAAATATAAGTAGACCGCAATCCCTTGACAAGAATCCTCAACTAGTATGAGACACTGAGCACTACAATGTAACTCCTTCAAGTGATAGCCAATGTGTGCATAGAGCATCATATTAGGATTTAGTAAATCCAGTTATTAAAGAGTCGGTCACCTCAAGTTTATGTAATCATTAGAAAGCTCGTAGTCGTAGATTATTATAAGTTAAGTAGTATTTAGTTTTAGTAACACTGTGGAGGACGGACGGGTCTTTACCCACTGTATGCCTGATCCACAGCCCGATAGGTGGCAATTTATGTAAAGACTATAAATACTCTCTACCTTCCAAGGTAGAGAGTTGGAGCTCATAATACGATTTTTCTTTCTCTCACTAAAGTTCCCTAAACCTCTAACTTTCTCTCTCTAGAATCATATTGTACGCCTATTTGATCTTATGGTTTAGTGTGTTTATGAAATCCAATATGTTACAAATGGTATCAAGAGCCACGGTTTGATCATCTCTTACATATCTTTGGATTTCTAGTGACTTTTAGGTGGTTTTAGAGTTTGAAAAAGTTTAGTGGTTTTTGCATCATTTGGATCATTTCTAGTGTTAAAGTTTGAATCTTGGGTGTAGTTTTGTGTTTAGAATCATTGTATGTGCTTGGGTATTGATTTGGTAAGCTTGAATCATCGTGGTTGGGTTGTTTTTGGATTGAAAAGTGGTGTTTATGTGTTTTTCTTGCTAGCGACTTAAGCCACGGATAAGTTATCTTGGTAGCGACTTGCTTTGTAATTTGATAGCGAGTTGTAGTTGAAGGTCTTAGCGAGTTGAGCTAGCGACTTGTCTATTGAGACAAGCCGACAAACAGTACACTTAGTGGATTCTCCACTACGGGTAGCGACTTGGTGAAAGTTAGCGACTTGTACTTAAGTTTGTTAGCGACTTGGAGTTAGCGATTTGGTGCTTAGCGAGTTGCTCTTTAGCGACTTGTCAACTTAGCGACTTGGTGCTTAGCGACTTCCTGTCAAAATTTTTCTAGCGACTTGGTGCTTAGCGAGTTGTTATTTAGCAACTTGGTATTATAGCGACTTGGTGCTTAGCGACTTGGTTCAGGTTTTCTTAGCGACTTGGTTGACTCTGTCTGTAATACGGTTTTCTCTTGATTTAGTAAAATCCCGTGAAAGAATCTATTTCCCGGTTTAATCATAGAGTTATAAAATCCCGTTTAATCTGTCAACATGTCTACCATGTCTACCAACGTTCCTACAATCATCTCCACTGTTTCCGAGGATGTTCAAGCAGCTGGTTCAGATACTCGTCCACCCATGCTTGACAGAACTGACTACGACTCTTGGGCTCAACGAATCAGATTGTACTGTCTTGGAAAGGAAAATGGTGTCAACATTCTCAAATCCATTGATGAAGGACCGTATCGGGTTGAGACTACTAGAGACTTAATTGATACAGCTGAAGATGGAACAATGATCTATGGAATAGAAAGACCAAAGACATATGATGAGCTCGATGATAAGGAGAAAAAGAGATTCGATGCTGATATCAGGGCTTCTAACATCGTACTTCAAGGTCTCCCAAAAGATATCTACAAGCTGATCAATCACAACACCGAAGCCAAGGCAGTGTGGGATAATGTCAAGATGCTTCTCTCAGGTTCTGAATTAACTATGGAAGACAGAGAATCATAACTCTATGATGAATTTGAACACTTCAAGATGAAACCAGATGAGAGTGTCTGATAAGGTTTTAAAAGGTACCTTTTTGAGGGGTCGTTTAAGCCCTTATTTGATCACTTTTGTATCCGTTATTGCTTAATATCGTTCCTTTTCACTTTTTAGGTCTCTTGAAGGCAAAATGCTGGAATGGCACTTATTTGGACGAAAAGGCGCGAATATACGAAGAAAAGGGCCAAAGTCAGAATCGAGACACTCAAAGCTGCTGAAAACATAAGGTGACAGCGTCACAGCTTATACGCGACGCCGTCGGAGGATTTTGTGACGGGACAGAAGCCAAAACTCCTATTTTCAAGTGACGACGTCAAGTTATAAAAGAGTAGGCCGTCGCAACTCAGACGGCCTAGATGCAATCCAGACGGCGTCAGAAGCTGAAGAGGACGGCGTCACAAGCATAAGGTGACGCCGTTGCAAGTCTAACGTGGCCAAGACGAAACCCTAATGACGGCGACACGACGGCGTCACAAAACATAAGGTGACGCCGTCGCATGTGTAATCTTATATATAGAATCCGAATTTTTCAGTATTTGTGTGTAGTCTTTTGGAGTAAAAATCTAAACCGAACCAAGGCTGTCTTATACAGTATTTTAGGGTTCCAAACCCTATCTTACACCAAGATAAGTGTTTTACTTCATTAATACAATTATGTCTTTGATTATTTGTGTGTATGCTTGCATGTTCTCCATGTCCGGCTAATTTACTTGTGTGTTTGCTTAGGGAGTATGAAACTTAATTATTGAATATTGATTGGTTGTCTCTTATCTTAGTTGATTAATGATCTAGTAATGCGATGGGTCATTCGTTAAATCTTTTTGAACCTTAGAATATAACTCCTTGAGTAGTTGTAAGCTAAACCATCCAAAGAGTGCCTTAGAGTAAGAGTTTATTATCCCTAGTGGGTTTTGTAGACGAGACCCTTTGGTAAGTTCACAGAGTTAGGGAGAAACGCATACCCTACAACCTTAGACACACAACGCAACTAAGAATAAGGACGTGACAATTCAACCACCAATAGGAGAAAATTAAGGAGTAGTAAAACCTAAGTAAACACATCTTTAAACTATCATGCGAGCACACAATAATTAGACATAGACTACATACACCTTAGATTAGATAATTAGATAAGTAGAGTAATCGGTAGCAATACCAACCCCCCAAATCCAAACCCTGAGATTCGTACCTTTCCTTTCCTTAAAAAATATAAAAAGATAAAAAATAATCTTCCTCAACCCCAACCTTAGTGTAGTAACTTCTCACTAGCATTCCTATTCCCCTAGAGAACGATATCAATACCCGTGGCTTACCCTAATACTACACTACAACGATTAGGTTCACTGCCTAGGGTGTTGAAAAACTTGCTCGACGAAAAGGAAGTTCCTTTGACCCCGAACGACGCGTGTAGCATTATCAGTGTCTATGAGTATTACGTGAGATTCCACAAGCTTGTTAATGATATGAGGAACATCAGAATGACTATGCCAAACATTCAGCTGAACTCAAAGTTTGTGAACAACATGAATCCCGAATGGCACAAGTTTTTCACCTCTGTGAAGCTAACCAAAGGATTGAAGAATACAAACTATGAGAAACTCTATGCCTTCCTTCTTCAGAATGAGAGACATGCTATGTTTGAAAAAATGATTCTTAATCAGTTCAAAACCAACCAGGGGGAGACAAGCTCATCGAATGATTCAACTGCCTTCTACTCAAACATTGGAATCACAACCAAAGCCTCACAAGTCATACCCATGGGTAATGGTAATCACAAACTCATTCCCGATCCAATGTTCAAACAAGCTGATGCTGATGCACACGTGGGAAACTTCATTAATCAACTGGCTCTCATGATCAGTCAAAACATGAACTCTCTCCCACACACCAACAACAACCTCAGAACAGCATCTAATCCACACAATCAGGCAACTGTCAGAGATGGAAAGGTTATGGTGCAGCCAGTTCAAGAAAGGCAGTACGAACAAGGAAGAGGTGGAGCTGGTAGAGGTTATGCCGCAAATCAGAATAAGGGAAGGAATGGAAACCAGGGTCAAGCTAAGCCAATCAAATGTTACAACTGCGGAGGTGAGGGACACATTGCAAGGAACTGCACATCGCCAAAACGCCCTCAGAATGTCGAGTACTTCAGGGATAAGATGTTGCTTGTGCAAGCTCAGGATAATGGTGCAGCTTTGGTTGAAGAGGAGTTGTTGTTCTTGGCTGAGGGAAATGCTAAGACATATGATGCAGATGTGGATGAGCAAACAATTCAGGAGATAGGCCATAATCATCAGAATGCCTTTCAAGTAGCTGATTGTGATGCATACGACTCTGATGTTGATGAAGAACCCACTGCACAAACCATTTTCATGGCTAGCATTTCTCCAATGGTCTCTCCTAAAGTCTCTTCATCACCACAAGCTGGTCCATCCAAAGACAAAATCATTTCTGAGGTATTAAAATTATACGATGAAGTTGATGAGCAAAAGATACATAACGAAGTACAATCAACTGTAATTATTGAGTCAGATATTGAAAATATGGGTAATATCAATGTTGTCCCATTTGATCAATATGTGAAACAAAGTGAAAGTGAGATTGTACCAAGTGATGTATCTTATGCAGTCAATGATGAATATGCTTTTGACGAATATACTGCACGTGCCCCTGATGATTCTGTTATTTCTGAACTGAATGCCTATAAAGAACGTGTTGCTATTTATGAACAACGTGCAAAATTTGAGTTGACCACCCGTGAGCAGGAAATGGATGACCAAATGCGTACAACTATTAGAAAAAGTAGGTTTAGAGAAGAAGTATTAAAACAAGAGTTAAACTCCTTACAAGAAAACCTTTCTAAAACTACTAAGCAAAAACAAGAACTTCAAGAAAATGTTAAAATGCTTAAGCAAGAATTCAGTGCTAAGGAATCAAAACTTTTGAATGATTTTTCTAATCTAAAAACCTTGAAAAACAAGCTTGAAAATAAGTTGTACGTACAAGGAAATACCATTCAGACTGCTCACTTAATCACTAAGCATAGAGTCTTAAGCAATAAGCATAGCATTCCCCTTGTTGAGGAACCAAATCCAGAGGTCATTAAAAAGGCTAGAAATGCTCATAAGGTTCTTTATGATGGCAATGAAATCCTTAAGCCTAGACAGAAGCCTAGTTGCGTTGAGTGCACTGAGGAAGATAAGAAATCAGATGAAGTCACTAGGGAAAAGATGAACAAGAAATTAGATGATCCTAAATGTAAAGAGAAGAAAATAAATATCACACCCCATGATTACAAGAAGGAGAATTGGATTTCCTTGAACATGTTTAAGCCTCAGACATTGTTAACACCCGAACAAGTGTTCTGGAAAAAGGATTTAGATAAGCAAAAAGCAGAGAATCTTGTTGTAACAAACCCCCCCCCCCTTTAGGAAAATGCCTTCAGCGACTGTGTATCCTCCCAATACACCAATGCATTTAGTTCCTAAGACTATTGCCACTAAAAGCAAGACCTTAATCAGTCAATATGTTATTTTTCAACTATTTGTTGATTTTGAGAAAACTTGTAAGAAAAGGATCACACCCACTGGTATAACTGAAGGGGAAAGGGGTTTTGAGCAAACAAAAGAATGTTATTTAACTAAATTCATGCCTTTCTTTAAACAACTAAAAGATCATTTTGAAAGTCTTAAAAAGGGAATGAATTTAGACATTAAAGAAATGGAAAAGGAATTTGATGCAATGATAGTTGAGGTTAGTGACTATGAGCGAGCACTAAAATATAATGAGATTGAGAGGAAGAACTTGCATACATTGAATGAGACTCTTATTACTGAATGTGTTGCTCAAGATGTGTTTTTCACTGCTACAAATTGTTCCATTAATGCTTCTTAATTTTATGAATTATCTGTTGCCCTGAAAGTCTCCCATGATCGTGTCATTGAGCTTGAAAAGACTAATTCTAAATTAAATGAGAAAATTGAACTGGATGATCACGACAATTTGGTTAAACATTTTTCTAAACTAGAGGTTGAGCATTTTAATTTACAACTAAAATATCAACATCTTAAAGAAAATGTCAAAACTTCAAATATCATGACATCCTCAGATGCTCCAGAGTTTGATGCAGTTTTTCAAATTAACAAATGTGATGAACAGATTCAAGCTCATTGTAACACGATCAGAAAGTTGAAAGCCCAAATTTCTCAATTAAAGGGTCAAAAGAACAATGTGACTGGCTCCCAAATGCCTCCTCCTTTAGATTCTCAGAATTCTCAAACGTTTCATCTTCAAAACTTAGTAAATGCATTACAAAAGGAAAACGAAAGTTTTCTAGAAGAAAATGAAAAGGTTAAACGTTATTTCAATGAGTTATTTGAATCAATAAAGGTCACTCGTAACAAAAATAACGAACAAATAGCTTCATTGCAAAAAGAAATTGAGAATCTGAAGAGCCAGGTAAAAGGGAAAATGCCAATGACCAATGGGGAGAATGGTGTATCAAAGGTTCACTCTTGTAATAAATATGCTTTGTCTGTGAAATATGTTCCCCCTCATCTTAGGAATAACAAACTTGCAATTCAAACATATTTCTCATACCTTAAGGACTGTCTAGAATGTCTCCGTGAGATTGTTGAAGATGATAAGTTAGAGAAACCACTTGATAATGCAACTAGGCATGCATGCTTAAATGCCGAATGATCTCAAAAACTTCTAGAATGCTTAATCACAATATGCCCTAAGTCCTTAGTTGAGAGAGTTAATCCTTTGATTCCTTGTTCTATGCCTAGTGCCAAGCATGAAATCCATTCAATGCCCAAAGTTATGAATGTGAACCTCAGTGGGCCTTCAAGAAGGTCAGATTCCAGATCTGTTAGTGCTAAGAAAGCGAACTCTAGTGTGCCTTCTAGGAGTACAAATCCCAGCACTTCTAGTGTTAAGAAAGTGAACCTTAGTGTGCCTGCATGTAGTTCAGATTCCAGCACATCTAAACAGGAGATGCAAAGAGTAGCAAAACCAACTAATGTTCCCATTCCCTCTACAGGAGTAATCAGTGACATTAAAGCGAGCAGGTCAAAGTCTCAAGACAATACAAGGAATGATAGGACCTCGCAAGCTAAGAATGTGCATTGGAAGAGAGTAGAAGACCAACCTAGGAACTTTAAGCTTGAGTCGAATAAACCGAATCGTGTTGATTCTAGTATTAGCCATAGGCGTACTGTAATTAATTCGAATTCTGATACTATTTACAAACCTTGTAATGATGTATGCTTGAATTCTGCTTCTAATCATGAATGTGGTGTGAATGCTTTGTCTAATGCTCTCAAATCTCCAGTTAACATTGTTAATGCAAAATATCATGCTAAGAAGGCAAAAAGGCATAGGCAAAAGAAAGTAAGAAAACAGTGGAAATCCACAGGAAGAACATTTAGTAAGATAGGTTATCAATGGATACCTGTTGGCCATAAGGATAATCAGGCAATGCCTACTTGAAAATGGATGCCTACTGGTAGAACTATTCCCTTAAGAAGTGAACATACTTTGAATAGGGCAAATACGGACACTAGTACTGCATCTATTCATAATGATTCCATTGCCTCAATTTCTGATATGAATGTTTCTATCTCTGATGTGGGTGTTCCAATCACTGTTACTAACCAAATGGAACCCATTCTTGCATGGGGATCCCAATTATCCAGTTATCCATTCTTGTCTGTGTTCAACTGCAGATCGTTCAAATCGTTCTGTGGTACCTGGACTCAGGCTGTTCCAAGCATATGACTGGAGACCGGTCGCGGCTTATGAACTTTGTGAGTAAATTCATCGGGATAGTTAGATTCGGGAACGACCATTTTGGAGCTATTATGGGTTATGGAGATTATGTGGTTGGTAAAAGTGTAATTTCCAGGGTATATTATGTGGAAGGTCTTGGTCACAATCTGTTCTCTGTTGGTCAATTCTGTGATTCCGATCTAGAAGTGGCTTTTAGAAAACATACTTGCTTCGTTAGAGAACTTGATAGTGTAGAATTATTAAGAGGTACTCGAGGTTCTAACCTATACACCATCTCTATCGATGACATGATGAAGTCCTCTCCAATCTGCTTGCTATCAAAGGCTTCTAAAACAAAGTCTTGGTTATGGCATCGTCGTCTCAATCACTTGAACTTCGGCACCATAAACAACCTTTCCAGAAAGGATCTTGTCAGAGGCTTACCCAGATTAAAATATGAAAAAGATCATCTTTGTTCGGCTTGCCAATTGGGTAAAAGCACGAAATATGCCCACAAACCAAAACCCACAAATTCTGTAATGGAAGTTCTTCATACCCTTCATATGGATTTGTGCGGACCAATGAGAGTGCAAACGATAAATGGGAAGAAATACATTCCAGTAGTTGTTGATGACTACTCTCGATTTACTTGGGTAAAGTTTTTGAGGACAAAGGATGAAACTCCAGATGTCATCATCAAACTAATCAAACAGCTTCAAGTTCGACTCAACAATACAGTCAGAATTGTTCGAACAGACAATGGCACAGAGTTTGTCAACAAAGACTTAATTCAGTTTTATGAAAGTGTTGGAATCAGTCATCAAAGAAGTGTTCCACGAACTCCTCAACAAAACGGTGTAGTTGAAAGACGAAATCGAACTCTTGTAGAAGCCGCAAGAACAATGCTTATTTATTCGAAGGTTCCAATGTTTTTATGGGCTGAAGCCATTGCCACTGCATGCTACACCAAAAATCGTTCCCTTATACACACCTCTCATGGAAAAACTCCATATGAACTTGTTCATAAACGAAAACCTGATCTCTCCTACCTTCGTATGTTTGGTGCTTTGTGCTATCCAACAAATGACGGTCAAGATTTAGGTAAATTAAGAGCAAAGGCAGATATTGGAGTTTTTGTTGGGTATGCACCAAACAAGAAGGGTTACCGAATCTACAACAAGAGAACCCGAAATATCATGGAAACAATTCACGTTACGTTCGATGAGCTGACCGGTCAAATGGCTCCTGGACAACCCAGTTCTGGACCCGCACTTCAAAACAGTCCCATTGGTTCATCCCTTGTACCAAATTCCTCTCCAGCTATTCCATATGTACCTCCAACTGAAGATGATTTGAAGAAATTGTTTGATCCGATGTTTGATGAACTCTATGAGCCAAGTGCTAATGAACTGTCAATTCCCACAACAGAGGCTGCTCATATCCCTGAGAATGAAGTCAATCCTTCAGTTTTAATATCATTAAGTCAAGAAGCGCCTGCTGCTGATCACTCAGTCTCATCAACAAATCTTCAATATTCGAATGTACATCATGGAATTGTTTCTGGCATCAATGAAGAAGTTAATCCCTTTGCTACTTCCGAAGATGCTCCATTTGAAAATATATTTGCTCCTGAATCATCATCAGAACCATCTTCTTCAGGAGACATCGACTCTGCTACCTCAGTCCCTCAACAACTGCCACATGAACACCTTAAAAATGGACTCACGATCATCCATTAGACAACATCATTGGAAATCCCTCTCGTCCAGTATCAACACGGAAACAACTTGCAACCGATGCCTTATGGTGCTTCTTCAACTCCGTACTCTCTAAGATCGAACCAAAAGATGTTAAAACCGCCATGAATGAAGACAGTTGGTTCAATGCCATGCAAGAAGAAATTCATGAGTTTGATCGACTTGATGTATGGGAATTAGTACCTGCTCCAGATTATGCTATGATCATTGCTCTAAAATGGATCTTCAAAGTGAAACTTGATGAGCATGGTGATGTCTTAAAGAACAAGGCTCGATTGGTTGCTAAAGGTTACCGTCAAGAGGAGGGTATTGACTTTGAAGAATTATTTGCGCCTGTTGCTCGTATCGAGGCAATCAGAATCTTTTTGGCTAATGCTGCTAGTAAGAACATGGTAGTCTATCAGATGGATGTTAAGACGGCATTTCTGAACGGAGATCTTAAAGAAGTCGTCTACGTCAGCCAACCCGAAGGCTTTGTGAATCCAGAGCATCCTACTCACGTTTATCGTTTGAAGAAGGCTCTGTACGGTTTAAAGCAATCTCCAAGGGCATGGTATGATACGCTATCAAAGTTTCTTCTATCTACCAAATTCAGCAAATGAGCAGTTGATCCAACATTGTTAACCAGGAAGTCAGGCAAACATTTAATTCATGTTCAAATTTATGCTGATGATATCATCTTTGCCTCGACTGACCCCAATGAGTGTGACCGTTTTTCAAATGAAATGGGTTCTAAATTTCAAATGTCAATGATGGGACAAATGTCATTTTTCTTGGGATTACAAATTTCACAAAGTCCCGGAGGCATTTTTATAAATCAATCTAAATATGCAAATGAGATTTTAAAGAAATTTGGATTCAATTCTAGTGACCCTGTTGACACTCCCATGATTGAACGTACAAAACTAGATGAGGACCACTCAGGGATCATGGTAGACCAAATGAAATATCGTAGTATGATTGGATCCCTGATGTACCTCACAGCTAGTAGACCAGACATCTTGTTCGCTGTTTGCATGTGTGCTAGATACCAGGCTAAGCCTACTAAAAAGCACCTTGAAGCGGTTAAACGGGTCTTTCGGTATCTCCAAGGAACCATCAATATGGGACTTTGGTACCCGAAGGACACCGGTATGTCACTAACAGCCTATGCAGATGCTGATCATGCAGGATGTCAGGATACTCGTCGAAGTACGTCTGGAGGTGCTCAGGTTTTGGGTGATAAGCTTGTGAGCTGGTCTTCAAAGAAGCAAATGAGTACTTCTATTTCCTCTACAGAGGCGGAATACATAGCCATGTCATCTTGTTGTGCTCAAATCCTATGGATGAGATCCCAATTATCTGACTATGGCTTTGAATTCAACAAAATCCCTCTGTACTGTGATAATAAAAGTGCTATTGCTCTCTCATGCAACAACGTACAACACTCAAGAGCAAAGCACATCGACATTCGACATCATTTCATCAGGGAGCAAGTTGGAAACGGTGTGGTGGAACTTTACTTTCTGAGGACTGAATACCAGTTAGCAGACATCTTCACCAAAGCTCTTCCTAGAGAACGTTTTGAGTTTATTCTTCCACGACTAGGTTTTAAGAGCCTACAACCAGAAACTCTCAAACGTATTCAAGAGGAAGAAGAGGAGTAAAAGGTTTCCTTCATCTATCCCCTGTAAATATTTTTTCGAAAAACAAAATACAAAATTATAAAACCTTAAAAAAAATCAAATATAAAAATATAAAACTTTCAAAATCCATATTAAAAAAAAAAAAAAAAAAAAAAAAAAAAAAAAAAAATTGAAAAATTCGAAAAATCTTCAAAAAATATTGTCATTTTGTCATGTTTCTCTCGATTCGATAATATCTACGGTCTTGATGTTGTCATTCAAAGAATGACACGGGACTTTAGATGTTGTTCGAATCTTTAAATATATATATATATATATATATATATATATATATATATATATATATTTGGGAGAAAGAGAAAAAAATGGTTTATTGTCATTTCAGGCAGTAACCCGCTTTTCATAGATAGAACAGAGCCATACTTTATCTTGGATTTCAAATTTCTTGCTCTGATTCTTTAAACTAATCCTTACTATCTAATGAAAACTAGTTGTTTTGAAAAATAACTCGGACTCTATTTTTGATAATCATCTGGACTTAAAAGTTTGTCAAAATATCTATCTCTCAATCAACAACTTATATCATTGATTGAGGGGGAGAATGATTTCAATTAAATCAAAAAGTTATTTGTCATACAATTATTTTCAAAAGATAATCATGCATGTCTATTCAATGGAGTTTAAAGTCTCAAAATCCGATCCTTATCAGTTAAAATGTTTTTCATAATCAAGTCACAATTCTCTTTAAAAGCTTTCAAAATCAATTTAAATCTACAGAGATCACAAATCTCAAGTGATTTGATAATTGTGATCGGGGAAGAATTTGTGATTTAAATTGAATTTAAACTGATAATTCGGTAAATGGTTTTATAAGGATGTACAAGCTCTCCTTCCCACATGTGCCAAACGATTTCAAATTTTCCATGCACATGTTGAGGGGGAGCATCTATCTTAAACCACAAAGATCTGAAACGTGATCAATTTATATCAATGTGCATGTTCCCTCTTGTATGTGCAAAACTCTTTCAAACCTCAAGGCACATATTGAGGGGGAGCAAGTTTTTGAAAACTTCATCCTTCCCAAAATGCTTTATCTACTTGATTTGATTAGGGAAGTGATGTTGATATTTTTTAGAAAATAGTAATCAAAGAAGTTAATTCTTTCTCTTGCCTCCGTGTGCAAAACGATTTCAAACACTTGATGCACATGTTGAGGGGGAGCTCTTGTTCTAAAAATATCAAAACAATTCAGGTACAAAATGCTTTGATAATATTTCACAAGTATCTGGATTGATTTTCAAATGGTTTTCAATTGGTTCCAATGGCAGATGAACAATACCAAATAGACTGACCAACTTTACTTTATGTATGGTGATATAAGGATGATAAGGTTAGGTATTTGTTCCCATGATCCGCCAGAACAGGAGGGATCTACCCAGGGACAATCCACTAGATAGTGTAGAAGTCCTTAGGTATATTTTAAAAAAAGGATAAAAATGAGATATGGGAAGAGTGCGGACTGAGACTGAGCTAGTACTGGAATAAACCCAACAAGGTTCTAGTTATGAAGTCTCGGTAAGCACTGAAGGGGTTGAAAAATGAAAAAGAATTGAATGAGAAAAGGGTGAAAACAAATAGCCCTCCAATTATTCAACCTTAGGGCAGATACCAGGTTCAATTCATTTGCTACTGGTGGTTACCAAGGTAACATCGGTATTGAAGACAAGACGTCATAGACCCAGTGACGCACTGCACTTCAACTTCCCAAACCACTCAAGTTCCTTTTAAAAGGACTTGTTTCATTCTCACGGGGAACCGACATTATCTATCAACTTTCTCTTAGAGATTGTTGATATTGAAGAAGGAGACCCTCTCCCTAGTCTCCGATACAGGATCCAAATATGCACAAATTGATTCTAGCCCCATGAGATCATCAATAAATCTCCTTAGGACACTTTCAATGAAGACTCTCTGTTTCACACAACGTGGAAAGAGAGATTATATCTTGAGTCCTACGCATTATCCTTGTGGTATTGCCAGAACATCCGAGTGATATGCAAACATATTCACAATGAAGATGGAAAGCCTTCTGGAGCCAACATTAAACAAGCTCCTGGTAGGTGGCATGTGAGATCTATTCTATAGATCAACCATGTGACAACTGAACAGAAACAATGGGGCGATTCAATGTTTTGAATCAATCCTGGTTCAGGTTATGGATTGACGGATACCTTTGAAAAACCGGTCATTGTGCTTAAAAACTCTTTTCTTTAGCACATCGATCGTGTACGAATATTTCAAATCAAAAGGTGTTTTATGATTGATAATTGATTTTCATTAAAACCTTCGTTGTATTGCAAAAACAATTTCTATTGAGCAATACACGATTGTTTTTCAAATATCTTTTCATCAATCAGTGAATCTCTATTCGCTGGTTCACTCACTCCGTGTTGTCTTCTTTGAGACGTTCCGGTTTGAGAACAGCTAGAGCAGCTGTGAAACCCTGTCAAGGAAATTCTTCGGAATTATACCTGATCACAGGCAGTACTTGTACTGATCAACGGGGAACCGTGGGCCGTGTACCTCAATTCAACGAAAGTGATCAAAGACACTTTCGTGCGCTTTATTGCTAAATGTTTTATGCAGGTACGCCCTACGTTTGCAGCTGATCAGAATGAAGCGGTCAATACATAGTCGCATGCTCACTCAACACATTCATCTCAAAAGAAATCATGATTAGTGCATCAATGACTCTGATATTTTCACTCCATGCTTCTGCTACGCTGCTGCCAATATCATGAATCAACGAAAGCTTCCGCTACTCTGATGAGAATATATCATGATCCAGAATGTGAGCATGTCGGTCCGTTTGTCACAACATCACATAATACCAACACCACAATGGATGTCTCAGAGAATTTTTGTTAGCTGATGATCTCAAAAGCTGGCTCAAAATTATTATCACGTGGATCAGTAAAAGACCTCCACTTGGATTAACCAAACATGCAATGAGAAGAATCGATGACTACGAGCTTCGGAGCAAAGTACTACATCAAGAATGCAAGAACAATTTTTAATGTAATATATGTTTGTATTCAATGTAATTTTAGTATATATTTGAGGTGACCTCCCTTAGGGGGAGATTGTTAGGATTTAGTAAATCCAGTTATTAAAGAGTCGGTCACCTCAAGTATATGTAATCATTAGAAAGCTCGTAGTCGTAGATTATTATAAGTTAAGTAGTATTTAGTTTTAGTAACACCGTGGAGGACGGACGGGTCTTTACCCACTGTATGCCTGATCTACAGCCCGATAGGTGGCGATTTATGTAAAGACTATAAATACTCTCTACCTTCCAAGGTAGAGAGTTGGAGCTCATAATAAGATTTTTCTTTCTCTCACTAAAGTTCCCTAAACCTCTAACTTTCTCTCTTTAGAATCATATTGTACGCCTATTTGATCTTATGGTTTAGTGTGTTTATGAAATCCAATATGTTACACATCATAAGAAAAATCACACATTGCTAGATTCATCAAGCTATATGATAAGAACACAAACCTGTGAAACTCAACTTCAACATCAAATAAATGATATTCAACCTTCTTCGTAATCAATTAATCCATAAGAATCAAATACGAGCCTTTTTGAATCCTTTTAAGAACAAAAATCCAAACTCCTTGTGTGTGTGAACAATAACCTCTGTGTGTGTCGTCCAAAAACCATAACAATAATTATGTTCGACTTCCCCTTAATTCCAAATCTCCTTGTAATAAACCATTATACTGCCAATTCAAATAAATTTCGCCATGTAAAAACCTTGAGCAGTACTTTGAGAAGGAGCAGTACTTTCATCCAATCAGCAGTACTTTCAAACATAGCAGTACTTTAAAAAATCATAAGCAGTACTTTCAATAAAATCTGCAGTACTTTGTATGTTCGAGCAGTACTTTGAAGAAAACGCAGCAGCAGCAGTACTTTAACGAATATGGGTAGCAGTACGTTGACAAAATAATGAGCAGTACTTAGAATGAGTAACAGTACTTTTTATAAACTGCAGTACTTTTGTCTTATCAACATCACGTGATCACAATTTTCGACCAAAAGCAAACATGGGACTTAATGATAGCCAATTAAATAACCAATCTTCACGTGATCATGAATTAAACTTTGTAGCGAATCAAAACCCAACTGTACCAAACAGCAAATTAATTGCATTCTTTATTCTCCTTCACGTGACCAATTCTTGATATTCATATTAATATATCACTTGATAGCATGCGATTGATCTCATGGCCCCATGTGCTCACTAGCAGTACTATTAATTTAATTCAGTTCCAAGTACGTAAAATATAGTAGCATAGTCCATTATAATTCATGTAACCAAAGAAACAAATAAAAATATGAATTGTTACCCAGCAACAGACTTCGACAGTAAATAACTTACACATGAAAGCTCCGATCGACGATCCCTCCGGTGAAAAGTAAGATTGATATATGGAGAATATCCACCAAAAATTTCGTCCCGATCCAACGGTTAACGAAAAAGTTATCGCCGTTTCAAAATAGTGCTGTATAAAAATACGAAAATTTGAGATCCGAATTTTTTGTATTTTCCATCATTCTTCGACAAATAAAACCTTGTAATCCTAGATATCACGAGCCCCAGGCTCTGATACCACATGTTGGATCGTTGTAAGCTCTTAGACTAGGTCTAATATTATATCTAGGAACACATAATAATGAAGGCGGAATATTCAAACATAGAATCAACATCATTATGAACAAGGTTTCTTTATTATCATAAACTAACTAACTAACTATAATAAAGATCAAAGACTTGATCTAACACTAACTAACTAAACCCTAGGCGTTTTCCCTACGCCCAGGTTCCCACACACACACACACACATTTAGACGTCTACATCTTGTACGTACTATAAAACTAATGACCCTATGTTTCTTTATATACTAGAGAAATCTAGGGTTTACAAGAGGAATTGATGCGCGCAAAACCGTCAAGTTCTCTCACGCAAGCGTAAGAAGACCTAAAACAGCTTCAGCACGAAATCAATGAAGATCAGAGGAGTATAGAGTCTCCCCGGGTCGTTATGTCCCAGCGAGCTATGCAATGGATCAATCAACGTCTAGTGATCGAGAAGTTTGAACGAAAAAGGGATTATGATTTGATTATAACTACAGAAATATCAAACAAATACAAAGGCTAAAATGCAAATGAGAGGAAATTTAAAAAGATAAAATCTATTAAATAAACGCTATCACTAAAATTAAAATGACGTTTTTGTTTTTATGATTTTACGCAACTGAAATTAAAATCTACGCGACGTACAACTAAAAACGTGAAACTAAGTCAATTTTAACCCTAAAAATATGAAAATGATGTTTTTACAATCCTAATGATGAAAGAAAATTTATGGAAAAAGAAAATTATTTTTATAACTAATTATCTAATTAAAAACTATTTTTAACTATTAATTAATGACCTAAAATATAAGAAAATAGGAAATTAGGCTAGAAAAATAAGATTAACACTTGGAAAAGTCTAAAATATCAAAATAGACTTTTCAAAACTATTTTTGTATTTTTGTGACTATTTATCTATTTTCTAGGAATTTTAAACTATTAAAAACTAATTAAATCACTAAAAATTACCAAATAAACTATGAAAAATCTGGAAAATTACTTTTTCTACTTTTTATATTTATCTAAGTCTAATAAAATAGAAAAATTATTTTTTTGAACCTTTTCTGAATTTTTTGTATTAAATGCTATTTAAAAATACTTAAAAACTAGATTAAATTAGGAAAAATAGCAAAACAGCTAGGAAAAATCTGAAAATTTCAGGGAAACTCTAAAATAATGATAAGAAGCTAGGAAAATTGGAAAAACAGTAGGCTAGGTGGAAGAAAATGAAGCTGCTGAATCAAATGCTTATTGAAATAAGCACTTGATAAGCAAATGAGCAAACAAGCTACCACATTAATCACAGAAGCTGAGATACACTAAATATGACCAAATGAAACTTAAACAAACAAGCTACAATCACTGATTAACAAGATACAAGGATTTGATGTTTATGATTTTAAGCTAAAAACAGTTAATTGGTGCCTACTTGCAGACCAAGAATAAGCATCCAAATAAGCTACAAACTAAAATCCAACTATCAAGACTTAACCTAGACTTAAGTGACTGCTTATAACCAGAAAACCAGATGTTAACAAGCCACAATGAATCCTGTGTAAGCTTGGATAAAGCTGAGAAAATCACTCAGCTGACACTGAGTTTTGAGCAGGGCAAAAGGGGCCTGTTTTGAGCTTGTGCAGAAGCTCAACCAGAGGGCTTGAGCTTAAAACAGATACTAGGTCTTAAAGACCTCCTAGTGAACTACTTGTAACCAAAAATTCAGAACCTCAAAAGCTTTAATGAGATCTGTGCATCAGCTGCAAGTTCTGCATAAATCAAATTTTTTTGACCTTTTTGACTTTTGAAAATTGATAGAACTTTGACTTTGTTATGTTTTTTAAGTCTTTTCCAAGTTTTTTTATTAAAAAGTTAAAAGAATCTGAATCTATTTATATTTTTCATCTTTTTCATTAAAAGGTCTAAAAAGTATCAAATAAACCATTAAAAATCACTAAATTAATCAAAAATTATCAAATTTTAAGGAAAATTTATGGAAAAAGAAAATTATTTTTATAACTAATTATCTAATTAAAAACTATTTTTAACTATTAATTAATGACCTAAAATATAAGAAAATAGGAAATTAGGCTAGAAAAATAAGATTAACACTTGGAAAAGTCTAAAATATCAAAATAGACTTTTCAAAACTATTTTTGTATTTTTGTGACTATTTATCTATTTTCTAGGAATTTTAAACTATTAAAAACTAATTAAATCACTAAAAATTACCAAATAAACTATGAAAAATCTGGAAAATTACTTTTTCTACTTTTTATATTTATCTAAGTCTAAGAAAATTGAAAAATTATTTTTTTGAACCTTTTCTGAATTTTTTGTATTAAATGCTATTTAAAAATACTTAAAAACTAGATTAAATTAGGAAAAATAGCAAAACAGCTAGGAAAAATCTGAAAATTTCAGGGAAACTCTAAAATAATGATAAGAAGTAGGAAAATTGGAAAAACAGTAGGCTAGGTGGAAGAAAATGAAGCTGCTGAATCAAGTGCTTATTGAAATAAGCACTTGATAAGCAAATGAGCAAACAAGCTACCACATTAATCACAGAAGCTGAGATACACTAAATATGACCAAATGAAACTTAAACAAACAAGCTACAATCACTGATTAACAAGATACAAGGATTTGATGTTTATGATTTTAAGCTAAAAACAATTAATTGGTGCCTACTTGCAGACCAAGAATAAGCATCCAAATAAGCTACAAACTAAAATCCAACTATCAAGACTTAACCTAGACTTAAGTGACTGCTTATAACCAGAAAACCAGATGTTAACAAGCCACAATGAATCCTGTGTAAGCTTGGATAAAGCTGAGAAAATCACTCAGCTGACACTGAGTTTTGAGCAGGGCAAAAGGGGCCTGTTTTGAGCTTGTGCAGAAGCTCAACCAGAGGGCTTGAGCTTAAAACAGATACTAGGTCTTAAAGACCTCCTAGTGAACTACTTGTAACCAAAAATTCAGAACCTCAAAAGCTTTAATGAGATCTGTGCATCAGCTGCAAGTTCTGCATAAATCAAATTTTTTTGACCTTTTTGACTTTTGAAAATTGATAGAACTTTGACTTTGGGGAACTTTGATCCAATTTTAATGACTGATGATGAAGTAATTTGGTGAAATGAGTGTACTTAAAGCAATGGTTAACACTTTTAAACACAAATCTAGGTTTTGCAATCCCAAAATTCACATCAGTTGACAGTAGACAGATTTAAGCACAATGTTGACTTTTTGAGTGTAGCAGGCCTAAATTATGACTCAAATGAGTTTACTTGAGCTAAAAAAACATGAATCAATAACTGTTAACCACTGGTGAGGCCTTTATCACAGAAAATGCAGCAATTCCAAACACCCTTTTATAAACTGTTTTACCAATTAAAATAATACAAACACTGACTAAGCATGTACCAATGATCAAACTAGATTAAATTAACCTAATTACTATTTTTAGAACAGGTTTTAATAGTCTACAACTACAATTACTACTTATGCTAAAAGATTTGAAAAGTGCTTACAATATGTACAATGGCCACTATGGCCTGCCAAATTGAAACCAAGAACACTATCCTACTAAATTCAACCCATTTGCTTCCATTTCAACCCATTTCCAGTTCTGAATCACCCCATTCCAATTCTGCAACCATTTTAGCTCCAACTTTGACTTTTGTTGACCAAGGTTCAAAAGTGAATGAGACTTGATTATAAGCTTATGGAAAGCTTTACTAAGCTATTTTGAGTATGATTGAGCTTAACAACAAGTGGCTAGAAGATTTGAAGTGGGATTTTGAAAGTGCAAATTTTAACAGTTGACATATAATAATGAAATTGAACTTGAACTGAAATTAATACTTGAATTAAGTTAAAATACACTCAAATGGTTTACTTGAACACAATGTAGCTTTAAATTACAACTGAAAATCTAATTTAGACTAAAAGAACATGAAACGACATACAATTTTTAGAAAACTAAAAACTAACTATCTCTATCCTCCTTCTTGGCTTCCTTTTATGCACCAAAGACTTTCTCTCTCTCTTCTGGTCAAACCCCAGCAACAGTAATAGCCATTGGATAGTTTTCTGAGCCATCTTGACCGTTGAGAAGATTTGGCGCCAAAAATTGCTTTTGATATCTGGGACAGGAAAAAGTAGCATTTAATGTGGTTGTAAGGGTAGGTGAGGTGGAGGGAGACAGGATGTATAGTAGGGTGGTTTTAGGAGCTGGTTGGTGGCTGGAGGAGGGGGGAGACAAAGATGTCGGGGAAGACAAACTGGTGGCGGTTTTATTATTTAAATGGTTGGGTTTGGTGTCGGGTTGTGGGTTGAGGACCGGGTAAAGGGATTTGGGCCAAGGGGTTGTGTTTGGGCTTGGGTTATATTAGGGTCTGGTTTGGTTAGGCTTAATAACAAATAAGGACCATAAGTGTAATATCTCAAAACCAAAGGACCAAAGATGTAAAGCTGAAATTTCTAGGGGCCAAACATGTAACTTATGAAAAGTAGTCAGAGGACTAGACTTGCCAAGTTTAAATAATCCAAGGGCTATTTTGAACATTTTTGAAACTCCAAGGATTACTTTTGACCAATTTAAAAGTCCAGGGACTAAAACTGTAACTTTCTCAAAACTTTTAGATTTCTCACCAAAGGACTAAATATGACAATTTATGATTTTAAAAAGACCTTTGGTGACTTTTCTTTTGAAATTTTGGCTCAGGGACTATTTTTGACAATTTTACAAACTTGGGGGACTAAAACTGCAATTTTTGCAAATTTGATATGTTTTTCATCTGATTTTGATAATTTTGCATTTAAAACACATAAAACACTGATTTGTGATATTTTGATCATTTTGATGTGTTTCTGAGTGTTTTCAGATGATTTTGCAGTTTATTTTGTACAAAAATGATGAGTATTTACCTACTCATCAATCCCCCACACTGAGATATTGCTAGTCCCTAGCAATGATTTGAGAAAACATAATGGATTTTAATCTCTTTACCAAAACCATCACTTCTGGAGTAGCCAAATGTTTCAGTTCAAGTAAGAACCATGGTACACCGATAACCATGTGATTTTGAGCAAACCACCAGCTTTCAACGGATTTGATTTTGTCTTTACCAGAAGCCGTACCCTTCTGGACTAGCCAACTCTTAGATAAATTATCAATATTATCTTTGGTGAGTTGATTACCAATTATGGATTTTCCACTGCCTTTACCACAAGCCATAACCTTGCGGGCTAGCCAACTCTTCACTTTTTAGGATATGGTGAGCTGAATACCATACAATTTTGGGCAAATTGCAAGCCATATAAACGGATTTGAGACATATTTACCAAGAGCCGTTTGCTCCTGGATTAGCCAATCCTTTTGTCTTACAGACATGGCGGACTGATAACCAAGATGAGTAAGTGTAGAACACTTACTCCAAAAAAAATTTTTGGCCAAAAACGGGGGGATTAGGCGGTATATTTACATGATAAAATTCGTGAGAATCCCCCCCACACTTAGAAATGAATATTGCCCTCAATATTCAAAGTACCGGCGGTTATGCCGAAACAAAGAACGTGAAAGGGAAATACTACGGCCATTATTTAGAAAGAAGATTTTTTTTTTTTTTTTTTTTTTTTTTTTTTGAACATGTGGGCAACCCCCCCACACTAGGGTGGTAGAAAGAGGTGAGAAGACAGAAATATGGGTGAAAACCCATATGGCATGCTACTGTTTTTGATTCCCGAGTCGCTAGCTTGACTCGACCCCGCATTCATTTGTTCATGGGGAAAGTAACGTGGAAAACCAATCTCGATCGGACTTTCGTTCACAATGTTAATGAACATATGAACATCAGAAAGTTCCACACCGACGAGATATAACCGCGGCATTGTCAATAGTAGAAACTATAAAGGATGATACCGGGGTCAAAGATGGTGTCCTCATTCCCGAAAGAGAAAAGGGAAAGAGCAACCACACCATCTGTGAAGAATGGAATAAAGACGTACATGAGAATGTAAGTCCATTCCTCAGCAGAGAGAAGCAAATCACCAGTTTTGACATCTTTAAGCTTAAACTTGAAGCTTAGATGGTGATTGTCAAGAAGATGTCCGGGAGGGAGGGTGGGAAATGGTTCTTCAATCAACAAACTTTCCAGAAAAAGGATGTCTCCCTCCGGATCAAGGTAAGTGTTATCAATTCCCGTTGGAATTGACTCATCACTAAGAAATGCATCGACTTCATTCCAAAAGTTGTCATCCTCCTCATCAGGAGTGAGAGAAGGGATGGAAGAGTCGGGAATAGGACTAGAAGATGATGGATCATTTTTGAGCAATTCATCAATGGGAAGAATGTCTCCCATTGGATCACAATCATCATCATTCAACTCAGATGAAACTGAAGAGATTTTAGTTTCATCCACAGAGTTAACAATCTCGATGCGACAAACTGATGCCGGAGGTGGGACAAGTGGTGTGCTCTTAGAGCTAGCAGTTTCCACCACTTCCGATGAAGTCACCGATTCTAGATCATCGTCATCATCATCAAGAACACTCTTGACTTCCCTGGTACAGCTTTCAAACCATTTGTTTGAACCAGGGGTAATTTTCAAAGCTTTGAGCTCAGCACGTTTTTGAAAACTCCTCTTAACCGTGAAGTTTGAGAGTGTTGCATTGAATCTTTCAGATTTTTGATCAATTGTAGCAACACTCTGTTTGTACAGAGGTTTGGAGTTCTGGTTGATATTTAACGTGAGCTCTTCGTTGTCAACCCGTATGGTCAACTCTTCAGCAAACACATCGATCAGAGCACGACTCGTTCTTAAGAAAGCTCTCCCTAAGATGAGGGGAACTCTAGGATCTGCATCGAAGTCTACTACAACAAAGTCAGCATGAAAGTGAAACTTTCCCACTTTCATCACGACATCCTCGGCTATCCCAAGTGGACGAGTTACGGTACGATCCGCTAGCTCGAGTGTCATACGAGTGGATGAAAGTTCCGGAAGAGACAGTTTCTTCCATACTGAGAGTGGCATGAGGTTAATGCTAGCGCCAAGATCGGCCAAGGCGGAGCATTGAAACATCCCCAAGAAATCACACAGCTTTTCGGGAAGCTTATTAAGAATGGCCGCTGAGCACTGCTCATTGAGAGGGGTTTTCGCCATCTCTGATAGCTTATCTTTGTTGGTGAGTAAGCCTTTAAGCGTGGATGCAAATTTAGGCATTAGAACGAGAGCATCAACGAAGCTTAAATCAAAGTGAAGCTCATTGAAGATTTGGAAAAATTTTTCCATTTGCTCTTTGTTTTTGTCTTTGAGCTTCTCATCATTCATTCTTGATGGGTAAGGAAGCTGACTAGACTTTTGAGCCGGGATGGAAGTGTTTTCTGGCTCAAGATTTTTCTCCGGAACTTCGGGTTCCGGATTTGAAACTTGGACTACCGAAGGTTGGACGTGTGCGGTACTTCGTGGGCTTGAATAATGCACCTTGTCCGTTGTCTCCTTGGTAACTTGACTAAATGCCACAGGAGGAGGGGGCATAGGAGTCGTAGGTCCATTGTGCGTCTTACCACTACGAGTGGTGACGGCTTTCAACTCGGCATTAGGATTGGGAATAGTATTGCTTGGGAGTCCTCCAGAAGATGGTGAAGCTTTGTTCATATTCATGTTCATGAAACTGCTCATCATATTCTTTAACTCATTTGTCTGCCGAGACATTGTGGTATCAATTTCCCTTTTAAGCTCAACTCTCATGTTATTGATCTGAGTTTGCATAGAACGCATGTTTGACTCAGTCATTTTCATGAAGTCATTTGGAATGGGAGCTTGAGGAGGTGGTTGATAGTTTTGATGATTAGGAGCTTGATATGGTTGAGGTTGGTTGAAATTGTTCCGGTTTTGATTGAAATTTTGAGAGTTATTGAAATTTTGTCCTTGATTCGGAACAAAGCGATTCTGATTGCCATGGTTTTGCACGGGAGGAAAACCAGGTGGTGTCATACCGCTAGGTGCACGGTAGTGAGGATCAGCCTGTGGTCGGTATTGATTGTGGTTTACCGAAGCTACGGGAGCTTGGTAAAAGGAAGCATCGGTTGCTTGACAATCATAATACGCGTGTGGACCACTACAAGTTTCACACACCTTGTTTACGGCTTTGATTGGTTCCGGCTTATGAATTTCGCTTTTGATTTCCTTTACCTCTTTTATCATACAATGGATGATGTCCGTTAGAGCGGCTAACGGAGCGGCTAACTCGGAAGAGTTACCGGATGAAGAAGCAGGAGTGTTCGGAACATTGACTTTGTTGCGAGAAATAGGAACTTTTGATTTTTGCTCGCAAATCTCAATCACATCTTTAGGTCTACGATTCAAGATATTGCCGCCTGCGGCTGCATTCAAGGAATCTTGATCGTTTCCGTTC
>BPTQ01000006.1:155319888-155494888 GCA_019973895.1 Chrysanthemum seticuspe
TTTAAACGTGAAAGTTTTAGGGTGAAGTTTAGAAGATCGGTGAACAACAATTCGAGTTAGTATGAGTTTTATCGAATCATTTCGAAAGGTATTCGAATATTAGTTCAGAGTAAGTGAAAACTTGGAACCAGTTGTTTTCAGTTTCAACCTCGATTTTACCAACGTCTTAACCTTACCCCACTAAGTCTTGACCTTTACCCAACTTTACCTTCGTTTACCCAACTTAAATCATCCTATCACAAGAACCAAAGTTAAACCGTCCGGTATCACCGGTAACATGTATAACATTCGTGAAAAGTTTAGAAAATCGTATTCATCATTAACATCAACATCTGATAATTTTGGACAAGATTTTTATCATTAATCCAATTAAATTAGATCAAACTAGTAACCATGTACGAATCAGTCACAAACATAATAAAATTACAAGTGGCTAGAAGATTTGAAGTGGGATTTTGAAAGTGCAAATTTTAACAGTTGACATATAATAATGAAATTGAACTTGAACTGAAATTAATACTTGAATTAAGTTAAAATACACTCAAATGGTTTACTTGAACACAATGTAGCTTTAAATTACAACTGAAAATCTAATTTAGACTAAAAGAACATGAAACGACATACAATTTTAAGAAAACTAAAAACTAACTATCTCTATCCTCCTTCTTGGCTTCCTTTTATGCACCAAAGACTTTCTCTCTCTCTTCTGGTCAAACCCCAGCAACAGTAATAGCCATTGGATAGTTTTCTGAGCCATCTTGACCGTTGAGAAGATTTGGCGCCAAAAATTGCTTTTGATATCTGGGACAGGAAAAAGTAGCATTTAATGTGGTTGTAAGGGTAGGTGAGGTGGAGGGAGACAGGATGTATAGTAGGGTGGTTTTAGGAGCTGGTTGGTGGCTGGAGGAGGGGGGAGACAAAGATGTCGGGGAAGACAAACTGGTGGCGGTTTTATTATTTAAATGGTTGGGTTTGGTGTCGGGTTGTGGGTTGAGGACCGGGTAAAGGGATTTGGGCCAAGGGGTTGTGTTTGGGCTTGGGTTATATTAGGGTCTGGTTTGGTTAGGCTTAATAACAAATAAGGACCATAAGTGTAATATCTCAAAACCAAAGGACCAAAGATGTAAAGCTGAAATTTCTAGGGGCCAAACATGTAACTTATGAAAAGTAGTCAGAGGACTAGACTTGCCAAGTTTAAATAATCCAAGGGCTATTTTGAACATTTTTGAAACTCCAAGGATTACTTTTGACCAATTTAAAAGTCCAGGGACTAAAACTGTAACTTTCTCAAAACTTTTAGATTTCTCACCAAAGGACTAAATATGACAATTTATGATTTTAAAAAGACCTTTGGTGACTTTTCTTTTGAAATTTTGGCTCAGGGACTATTTTTGACAATTTTACAAACTTGGGGGACTAAAACTGCAATTTTTGAAAATTTGATATGTTTTTCATCTGATTTTGATAATTTTGCATTTAAAACACATAAAACACTGATTTGTGATATTTTGATCATTTTGATGTGTTTCTGAGTGTTTTCAGATGATTTTGCAGTTTATTTTGTACAAAAATGATGAGTATTTACCTACTCATCAGGAATCATAATACAATTAGGAAACTAAATATTCTTTTAAGCATATCTTCTAGAATCTTCCAAATTCTCCATCTTTTGTAGTTTCCATTCTTGTCACTTTAAGTCCTTCATGTTTCATTCTTCTTGTTTTGTATCATCAAATCTTTAATAGACCCAACAGTTTTCATCAGTTTTCTTTCGTTTTCGTCAATTTTTCATACGTTTTCATCCATTTTCAAACGTGTTTTTACGCTTTCATACGTTTTCGTCCGTTTTTATACGTATTCGTCCATTTTCTTACGTTTTCGTCCGTTTTCTTACGTTTTCATACGTTTCTGACTATCACAAGTGATTTTCAGAATATCACTTTTTGATATTCTGAATATCACTTGTGATTTTGTGATATTCAGAATATCACTTTGTGATATTATGAATATCACTTGTGATTTTCTGGATATCACTTTGTGGTATTCTGATAATCACTTGTGATTTTCATGTTACAAAACATAGTTGAAAATCACTTGTAATATTCAGAAAATCACAGAATATCACTTGTTGATCATCTGGATATCACAGAATATCACTTGTGATATTCAGAATATTATTTGTGATACTCAAAATATCACTTGTTATATCACAGAATGCCACTTGTGATATTCAGAGACATATAAAAACGGCCAAAAACATTTAAAACCCGACGAAAACGTATGAAAACGGACGAATATGTATGAACTCTAAACCAAAATTTGACCATTTTATCTTTATACGTGGTAAATATAAACTTACATACTTTTATAAGTTTCAAAATAAGCAAATTAAGCTTGTGAAACATAAACCGAAATCACATAAGCTCATAAGCAAATAAAATAAGATTTAACAATTACCCCCAAACTATGTAGTTGCTATTCAAATTATATATTTGTGATATTCTGGATATCACTTGTGATTTTCTGGATATCACTTTGTGATATTCTGGATATCACTTTGTGATATTATGGATATCACTTGTGATATTCTGAATATCAATTGTGATTTTGATGTTACAAAACATTAGTTGAAAATCAATTGTGATATTTAGAATATCACAAGTTATATTCTGAATATCACAGAATATCACTTGTGATCATATGAATATCACATAATATCACAGAATATCACTTGTGATATTAATAAACGTATGAAAACATTTAAAAACGAACGAAAACGTAAGAAAATGGACGAATATGTATGAAAACAGATGAAAACATATGAAAGCGTAAAAACGAGTATGAAAACGGACGAAAACGTATGAAAACGGACGAAAATGGACGAAAACGTATGAATAATGAAGAAGAACGTATGAAACGGACGAAAACGTAAGAAAATGGATGAATATGTATGAAAATGGACGAAAACGTATGAAAGTGTAAAAACAAGTATGAAAACGTATGAAAACGGACGAAAACAGACGAAAACGTATGAAAGCGAAAAAACGCGAATTAAAAAAAACGTGAATAACGTGAATTTAAAAAAAAAAAAAAAAAAAAAAAAAAAAACGTGAATTAAAAGAAAAAGACAAAAAAATGAATAAAAAGGAAAGACAAAAAAACAAGAAAAAAAACATTGACTTAGGTTTATCTATTAAATCTTAGGTTAATCCTCACTATTAGATTAATTTAAATGGATGGTGGGGATTTGTCCTTTGGTAAACACTAAAATAAAGGTAAGCAAATGAAAATTCCTCATGTTTTGATATGTTGTATTACTGTAATGTCTAATGAATTTGTAATAAATCTTTTTTCTTTTTTCATTATACACCGATGAATACAAGAATTGATCATCTTCGCTATTTTAATACAACATATAACCAAACAAAATTTCTTGTAAATGTTATTATGTTAACAAGAATAACTAGTTTACATCATCGAAGTATGGGTTCAATTTTTTCTTTAATCAACATCTTTTTGCTCAGCCTAATTAGTCTCAATTTTCAAGTTGGTATGTAACTAGTATGTTCTTCAATCTTCATTTAGATTTGAAATCATTAAACTTCTTTATTTTTAATTTATGTGTTGCTGTGATTTGGTTTGGATTCTCAGATGGTAGTGTTATTGGATTGAACTATGGATTATTAGGAGACAATCTCCCTCCTCCTGTTCAAGTCATATCCCTCGTAAAATCAAGAAATGTGTCACGAATTCGACTCTTTAGCCCCGACCACAATGTTCTCAGTTCTCTACAAAACTCTGGGGTTGAAGTAATAGTTGGAACATTCAATAACGATATTCAAAGTCTAGCAAATGATACTAACTTCGCGAAAAATTGGGTTCAAACTAACATTATCCCTTTTTCACAAACGGTCACATTTCGTTGCATATCCGTTGGTAATGAAGTAATAAGTAATGATCTAGTTTCTTTCGTGTTTCCTGCGATCAAGAATCTTAATGCAGCTTTACAATACTTTAATCTGAACCAAATTTCGGTGAGTACCGCCATTGGGATTTACTTGCTAGCAAGTCCATCTCCTCCATCAGATGCAGATTTTTCAAGTGATGTTAAACCAACAATGCAAGAGATCACGGGTTTCTTGGCGGGAAATGATTTCCCTCTATTGGTCACGGCTTATCCATACTTCTCGTATGTTTATGACCCAAGTGGGACTCCATTATCATTCGTGCTGTTGAATTCTACAGATGTTGTGGTGAGAGATGGGAATCTGGAGTACACCAATATGTTTGATGCAATGGTTGATGCGATGTATTGGGCGTTGGAAAAAGTTGGGGCAGGATCAGTTGAGGTTGTGATTTGTGAGAGTGGGTGGCCGTCAAAAGGGAATGGTGATTTTACGACTATTGAACTAGCTCAAATCTACAATCAAAACCTTGTGAAACATGTGTTAAATTCGGGTACACCAAAAAAACCGGAAAAGAATGTAGAGACTTACGTGTTTTCCATTTTTAACGAAGATCTTAAGCCTCCAGGAGTTGAGCAAAACTTTGGGCTATTTTATCCAAATATGAGTGAAGTGTATCATATAGATTTTAATTAGTACTAGATCTAGAATGAAGCTATAGTTTATGCTCTCTCAATCGAAATGGATATGTAATAAAATCTTTGTTGTTTGGTTTTTCATTTGTATTCTTGCTTCTTCTTTTTTTTTTTTTTTCTTTCTAATTTCCTCTTAGACTTGTAAAATCTCATTGAGCTCTAGTAAACGAGATCTTATATTGTCTTTTCACTCGGGCACAAGATTAGAATACTCGTGTTATGTCCATCGCCTAACTCACTTGAGAGACTTTTTGTTACAAATTAAACGAAGTTGGAATACAGGTAGAGACGGGATACGATATATCTTAATCACCAAGCTGCATATTGGGCTCAAATCTCCACACATGCGAAGCCCTTAATTGTAATTTGATTTCCTTATCCAATGCACTCGCGCACCCTGAGACTCTCGCTCTCGTAGAAGCGACCAGATCATTTCAGCAACCATCAGAGATTCCACAACTCCAGTCCACATATGTCAGAAACTACTTTGTAGTTGTTTGCATATATTTTTCCAAATTTGAGTTTTTGGGTCGATACTGTTAAAGAAACGTCATTAGTAATTTCCAACGTTGGAACAAAACTTTAACCATTTCTCCATTAGAAATGCAATACTACGTATAAACCATAAGTATCGCTTAATTTTATTTTTTTTAGCTAGTCAGATAATCATTATAGCAACCAAAAGTATTCCAATCTCAATAGATATGACAAAAGTCTTACTATTTATGATTTGCTTTTCTATCCTTTTACTAGAAAGAAGATCTATAACACTGGAAGCAACTTAAGTAACGACATAACTAGTAGGTAGCAATGCCTAACTTTCGAAAAAAACCACACAATATTTCAACTTAATAACGTAGGTAGTTATCCAAAATGGAAATTGTAAGATAATACTAACCATGCCAGGAATCAAAACAACGTACACGATATCTCCAATTCATGTTATGTAATCATATTTATGTTAACTTATGGTGTTATTTTGGAAGCGTGGGGAGAAAAAGATGAATGATTAAGCGAGATTTTGGTGTTAAAACTGATATAATTAATTACGTGATTTTAGATACTCGGATTAGCATAACCTTCGATTAGTTAAATATTTATGATTTTGTCGTCTAACCCTGTTAGATGACTAGTTTAAGGTCCGAGCCTAATTGCGGGCTTAAGGTCTATTAGGTTTAGGATTATATTAGCTTATTCTCTAATACTCCCTTCCAATATGAGCGAAGAAGTCGCAAAAGCTCAAATTGAAGTAGAAAGCAAAAAACATTTAACCATAAGACATCAAAGTGGATCATTAACTACATTTTCTAACTGATATACCATGACTATCTGATGATTCAGCGTTCAAATAGTTAGTTTCGAATTATCTGGTTTGGTAGTAACTACCCAATAAGCTAGATTAGTTTCTGAGTTTAACATAACAACATGATTTAGACCTCACAAAGATATACAGTATAAATAAAGGATAATGGTCTAAACATGAATAGATCTAGTGAGAAGAGTTATTGAAATGAGAAGGGCGAGAAATAATTTTAGCCACACAATTTAAATAAGAAAAAAAAAATTAATTGGAGATGCATCTATCTATATCTATATATATACTATATTATAATGCATGTATATCCCGATCCTAATGTCAAGCCTAAATCGTAACCAAAAATTAAGATAAGGAGCTCCAATGATGATATGACATGTGTCATTTTTTAACAAACTCCAAGTCTAACTCCTAACCACTAAAAATTAAGATAAATAACTCCAATTATAAAGTGACATGTGTCACTTCTCAATTAAAAATTCATCTTTATTTTCAAAATGAAATATCTTTTTATCTATTTATTTTTTTTATAATCTAATTTCACTGTATTTTCTAAAATTTTGTGCTTTTTAATTCAACATCTATTTTGATATATTTTTATAAGTTTTTAGTTTTTTATATTTTTAATGAGTTTAATTTATTTTAATTCAAAATTTTACAACTTTAACATTTATTTCAATCAATACAATCTTGATTCGTCAAAATCACATACTTTTGGAGGGAGTGATTGATGGGTAAGAGATTGCGAGGGTATTTCTATATGCGAGAATAATGATTTCGCGAGAAAGCTACGGGTAACCTAAACAAACACATACAACTAACACATATACATTCGGAGTGTTGTGAAACGAATTCCCTAAACGGGTAAGCAAACACATATAACTATACTTATCGCCGTCGCTGTGCGCGAGTATCCGACTAGTTTTTATTAATGCATCTAAGATTGGTGGTTATAGTTATTTCTCATTCTTCTTATCTTGATTTATATTTCTCATTTGATCCTTACTCTCAAATTTGACACCTTTTTTTATTTTGTATGAAACTATCATCTTTTTATTAAATGTATAAACTTATAACTTATTCTGCTGTGCGCATTTGATATACAGTATCATCTTTTTACGAATAAAGTTCGATCATCGCATTTGAATGAATAATCATGTTCAAATATATCCAAGTTTATCCGTGATAATACACACCATAGGGAAAACTATCGCATATTAAATAGGAAAAGGAATACTTCAGTAAACAATAAAGAATAAGTGATAAGTTTAGCAAAAAATTATGTACCATTATCTTTAATAATAAAATTAACATAATCAATCAAACAAAAAGTATCAAATATTAGATAAATTGAAAAAACAAAGCATCGTATATAAATGTTTGAATAAGTGATAACTCGGTCGGAGGTCTTGACTGCTAGATATGCGGACCAGTTGTGGACCGTGCTGGCCGACGTCATTAAAGATGCAGCTAAAGAGTCCCTCGGTGTAGCTAGCGGGACGGTTAGGACCCAACCACCCAACAGGGAATCTTGATGGTTTAGTGAGGAAGTGCAATCCAAAGTTGCCGTGAAACAATCCAGATTCAGAGAACTTCTTCGGTGTCGAGAGGGCCTCCAAGCTGACATTACCGCCGCGGAGGAGAGGTATAAAGTAGCTAAAAAGGAAGCGAAAAGGCAGTGGCTCAGGCGAAGGACAAGGCGAGGATTTGTACAAGAAACTGGACTCCAAAGAGGGGAAACGATAATTTCAGAATTGCTAAAGCCCGAGAGAGAAGAAGGAAGGACCTAGGAAGCGTCAAATATATCAAAGATGTTGGCGGACGGACAATTGTGGTCGAAGAAGATATTAGGAAAAGATGGGGAGCGGGGAAGAAGAGAGCATTAACCTAACACCTGAATGCTACTATTCGAGGATTTGTCAACCAGAAGTGCTCCCCGAGTCACCTACTTGAGAGTTCGTAAACACTACACCAATCTCCTTATGGCGGAGAAGCCTTCACAACGTCGCTTACACATTTTTCCGGTACAAAGCTAAATACCGAGTTCTTTCACACCAAGGCGAACCACACCTAACACAACGTCGCCTACCCTTTATACGGTGCTAGGCAAACCACCGAGTTCTTTCACACCAAGGAGAACTAATCATATCACAACGTCGCCTACCCTTTATTAGGTACTAGGCTAAGCACCTAGTTCCATTACTATGGAGGAACTACTACCCATCAGAACACAATACCTACAAGGGAAGAAGCAGCAAAGTGGATCAGCCTCTAAGCAGGCCTCTGGAACAACCAATACAACCAGAAACCAAGGGTCAGGCCCAGATCTGGTCTTCGCAACAGTGGAACCACGCACGGGGACAACCCATGCCGCTACGACAACCACCAACGCTGAGGTTCCACAGCGCACCCTTCTTACCACTCCCCTGCAATCGGTGGCCAAAACGAACTATGGCGATACCTACATACTACAAGCATAGTTTAAAGTGTTACAAACCATAGTTTGAAATTGTTCTTTACAGATTAAGGTCCTATGACCTTACCTCATTTTTCTCCTCCTTCACATCCTCACCCGTCCTCCACTATTTATCATACCATCTTCACTTCTTCTTCCTCAAGAAATTGGCGAAGCACTTGAAGATTCCCTTGGTTTGTTGCCATTCGGGTGATTCATTAGGAATGTTTGGCAATTGGTTAATGTAGTCCAAGGGGTCAAGATCGGTATTTCCGAGTGGGTTGCTACTACTTCCTTCACCTCCTCCTTGTCTCTCCCTTTCATCCGAGGAATCCGTGGGTGGATGAGGCCTCTTGCCTTCTACCATAAACCTTGTTGTTCTACCCTCGGTTAATGGTACCATAACTTTGTTGCAAAAGCTATGATCATAGGATTGTGGAGAAGGATCTAATGCAAAGATGAATTTTGCAAGACGGGTTAGGAGCATTGCATACGGGAGCACCATCTTGTCCATGCTTCTTACACTTGCCATTCTCTTGATCATGTAGTAGGCAATGTTAAAGCGAGTCTCGGTCACTAGGCAATAGATCATGAAGCTTAGACATGCGTTGGGGTGATCCTTGTTTCCTACAAGGCATACCACATTCTCTCTTATCACATCTTCCTATTTCCTATACAACCCGTACATCTCCGAGAGCTCCATTTGGAACGGATCCCTATAGATCACTTTCGACTTCCTAGTAACCCTTGATGGGGATGCTCTTGGCATAAACACGGTGTCCCTCACCGTGGTTGCTTCCGGGATTATCGTGTGATAAATTTCGTGATGATCAACCATAGAATGAATCTCCTCCAACGACCACTCATTATAATACATGCAAACACCATCATATGGAACCCCTATTATTCTTCCAAAATCCTCAAGCGAAAGAGTGTACTCGTGTCCATTTATGGTGAATTCAATTGAGATGGACCCATCATCATTTCTAATTATTCCCATTGTCTTGTAGAACTCAAGCATAAAGACCGGGCAAATTTGCTCGTTTATATCCAATAAACAATCAAATCCAATAGTTCCAAAAACTTCCTTTATGTCGGTATTTGTAAGAAATGATGGATCAACAACTCTACCTTCGAGGAAGAGTCTCTTTTCAAGCATCTTAAAGGCTTTCCTATTGTTCGGACTTAGTTCATCTTTCCTATGGTACATGGGTATGTAGTGAGCGGTGTCTTGGTAATCTTGTTGCTTGTTGCTTGGCATGATTGTTCCTAAACAATACAGCCACAATGTGGTGTTAATTGTGAATAGTAACCTAGAGGGTTTGATCACAATTTTTCTCTCATCATCTTTGTTGAATTCAAGAAATGTGTTTAATTTGTATTAACAATGTTAATTCTTTGATTTGGATTATCTTAGAAAACAATGTGGTGACAAATTATGATAAACCCATTTGAACCCAATTCTTAAAGATGAAGAAATTGTAATCCTAGATATCAAGGAATTAAATTAACAATGTAGTGAAGATTATACTTACACAAGTGATTGTTAAGCTTGAGAGAAATGATCAAATTGCTCCTTTGAACAGTAGTTGTGTTCTTGTTCGTGAGTCTTTGAGGTGAGTATAATTGTGGAACATCCACAGTGATCATTCTTTAACTTATACTGTCTTCTGTTGCACGGATCCCGCAGATCCCTCTCATTTGGGATCCGGCTAGTGTAAACGCAGGGATCCGGCATGACAGCAAAAACCATCTACAAGAACAAGGGGATGTGCAAGTGTGTAGCAATTATAGGGGCATCAAACTCCTTAGCCACACCATGAAGTTGTGGGAGAGAGTTATTGAGAGGAGGCTGAGAAGGGAGACGAGGGTGTTTGAGAACCAATTTGGCTTTATGCCGGGAAGGTCCTCGATTGAGGCTATTCACCTTCTCAGGAGCCTCATGGAGAAGTACAGAGAGAGACAAAAGGACCTGCATATGGCATTCCTAGACCTTGAAAAGGCATATGATAATGTCCCACGAGAGTTGATTTGGAGAACTCTTGTTGATAACGGAACACCAAGGAGATACGTGAGAGTCATTAAGGATATGTACGAGGGGCTAAGACCCATGTAAGGTCCACCGTGGGGATCTCAGAGTTTTTCCCAGTGAGAGTTGGGCTCCACCAGGGATCTGCTTTAAGTCCCTACCTCTTCGCCTTGATCCTGGATGACCTATCTAGAGGGATTCAAGAGGGCATCCCGTGGAGCATGATTTTTTATGACGACATTGTGTTGGTGGCAGAATCAACCGAAGGGTTAAACATCAGACTCGAGCGTTGGAGGGAGGCTCTAGAAGACAACGGCCTTCGGGTGAGCAGAGACAAGACTGAATACCTGAGATGTGTCTTTGGGAGAAGCGAGTCAGACCACCACGAAGATATTCGTATCGGTGACCAGATCCTGCCACCCAAGGAGTCTTTCAGATATCTGGGATCGATGATTCACAAATCGGGGATGATAGATGAGGATGTAACCCACCGGATCAGAGCTGGTTGGGCGAAATGGAGGGCGGCGTCGGGAGTCCTCTGTAACAGGAACGTCCCTTTAAAGCTAAAGGGGAAATTTTACAGAGTGGCGATTAGACCTGCTATGTTGTACGGATCCGAGTGTTGGCCCATCTCCAAGGCCCATGCTCACAGGGTAGAGGTGGCCGAACTGAGAATGTTGATATGGACTTGTGGTAAAAAATTGCTTGACATGATTCCGAATGGAGTTTTTAGAGAAAAACTTGGCGTCGGAAATATTATCTCGAAGATGAGAGAAGGTAGGTTGAGGTGGTTTGGCCATGTCAAGAGGAGGCCCCAAACAGCGCCGGTTAGAAGGGTTGAGGCGCTAGTAGTAGATGGCGTGAAAAGAAGGGGCAGACCCAATCTCAGGTGGGAGGATAGACTTAAGATAGACATGTCGGAGCTTCTCTTGTCGGAGGACATGACCTCAGATAGGAAGGGGTGGAGAGATAGGATTAGGATCTGTGGGTAGATTTGGATAGGGTCTTAGGGGGTTTAGGTGGTTTTTGGTGGGTATAGGCTTTTAGGCGTTTCTTGGTTGTTTTCGGTATTTGCCCCCCCCCCCTTTTTTTTGCTTTGTCGTAGCTCTAGGCCCCGTGCGTTGCTTTGCTTTTGCTTTGTGTTTCTCAGGTTTGCCTGCTTTTCTTGCCCTGTTTTTCGTTTTTGGTGCCTTGTTTTTGTTGCTTTGCCTTACCTTTAGGTTTGTGCGTGTTGGTTTTTGCCTTGCTCTATGTTGCTCCATTTGGTTTGCCTGCTTTCTCTTTGGCCTTTTGTTCCTTTGTTTTTATGTTTGTGTCCTGTATTTGTGTGCCTTTGCCTGCGCTCTCTCTTGTGCACCTATGCTTTGTTTTACTTGCTTTCGTTACTACTTGTGCTTGTTGTTTTTATTGTCTTCTGCTTTCTTCTCTTCTCTTTCTCACCCGCACACCTGCACTTGCCGGAGGTCTCGTTGGAAGCAGTCTCCCTACTACCGGGTTTACCCGGGGGCAGGTGTAGGATCTGTCTATATTTTTACCTCCCCCATACCCCGCCCTGGCGGGATTGGGTTTGTTATTGTTGTTGTAATAAGTAATCTATAAAACAAAAAATAATTAAAAGAAAAGTATTGTACTAAATAGTTAATATGCAATTAATAAAATTAAGATTTAAGATCATTTGAAGACAAAAGATTATTTACATATCAAGGGATTAATCTCTACTATCCATTTTCATTTGATCTAATGGATGAGATTATCCTAACAATTTAAAAAATCCACCTCTTTTTCAAATAATAATAACTTTCAAAGTTAATCGTTAAGCGAAAAAAAAATATATCATTGCGACGAGCATTTAATTGTCTTTCTATAGATAGACACTTTGATATACTTTCGACAAAAAAAATTATATTTTTCACGTTTTTTTTAAAGTTTTTTCGTTTTTTTACGTTACTGAAATTTGCATTAAAAAGTCATATATGATTAAACACTAATTTGAATATCACATGTGATATTAGTGTTATATCATATATGATATTAGTGTTATATCATATATATGATATGTAATATCACATGTGATATTAGTGTAGAATCACATATGATATACATATCATATCACATGTGATATCACATAACATATATGATTTAACACTAATATCACATGTGATATTCAAATTAGTGTTTAATCATATATGATTTTTTTCATGCAAATTTCAAGTAACGTAAAAAAAGAAGAAAAAACGTGAAAAAAAAAACAATATTTTTTTTTCTTTTTTCGAAAGTATATCAAAGTGCTCGTCTATAGAAAGATAATTAAATGTTCTTCGCGACGGTGTAAATATTTTCACTTAACGATTAATGGTTTAAGAGATATTTAAATTATAAAAAATTATGTGAAATAATAAAATACTTTTAATCTCAGCTAGGGGTGGCAATTTTCGTCACGACACGATAAACGACACGAACCCGACACGAAGTTAAATAGGTTTGGGTTGAGAATAAATAGGTTTGGGTCAAAAACGGGTCAACCCGTCTAACCGTTTAATAAACGGGTCGTGTTTGGGTTGAGTAAGTATTAAACAGGTCAACCCGTGAACCCGTTTAAGTATATAAGATCTTAAAACATGGTTTTTATGTTGAATGTGGATTAAATTTATTTTGTTATTTACTTAGTATGAGTGAATTATAATTTAATACCTTAAATATCATGAAAATTAACGCTTGTAATTCAGAAAATTGTCGCATAGTTATTTGTGTTAATACAAATAAACCGTAAAACCGTTTATTAATATTTTGCGATCTCTTTGTGTTTTGTTGATAACAAATATAATGTTATCTTAAGTATAATTATAAAGGATACATGTTAGTTTTGTAAAGCATTTACATATATCCATTTAAATACAAAAATGTAGAAATTAAGCATTTGTTATAATAGTTTATTAGGATGGGTAAATATCATAACCCATGGACCATAACCCATGGATCTTAACCCATACCCAAAGAGACTTGATACAATGTATACTTAGATACATTGAATCTAAATATAACCCATGGACCAACCCATGACCCATAACCAAAAAAACCCATGGGCAAAGAGGAGCATTCCACGGATCCCTAGGATTACACTAGACGGATCCCTTGTGGAAGGGATCTGTGGGATCCGTGGGAACAGTGAAGGAATTTGCCTATAAATAGAGAGCCATTTCTTCATTCTAAATTACCCCTCTTCTTACTAAATCTCTCATACACTCTCATTCTCTTCTAACATATAGATCACTTGATCTAGAGAGTTGTTCTTCTTTCTTTCTATTTGTGATCCTCATATAGGTCCTTCTCTAAGGCGAGATCACGAACATTCTACAAGTCATCCAAGCAAGGGGTCCTTGATTGATTTGTCACTCCACAAGATTTCTGTAGCGAAGATCTTGTATTTGATATTTCACATATTTGTTGTGTAATAGTTGTGTTGGTTTGGTCCACCGTGCTACGGACTCGGTATCTAGCTTTGTACCGGAAAAAGTGTAAGCAACGTTGTGAAGGCTTCTTCGCCAAGTGAAGGAGTTTGTTGACATAGTGCTTGAACTCTCGAGTAGGTGATTCGGGGAGTGGAGTAGGGCAAGGAAGGTGACCTTGTAGCCGAACCACTATAAATCGGTTGTGTCTTTTCTATCCCTTAACTTTATTTATTTGCTTGCATTATCATTAGATCTATACGTTCTCAACATCCATACGATTTCACATAATATCGAATCTAAAGTTTTTTGAAATAAACTTAAAATCGGCAAAACTATTCAACCCCTCCCCCCCCCCCCCCTTCTAGTTTTCCACAATTGGCATCAAGAGCTAAGTTTATAAAAGTTTTAAAATAAAATTATATTTTAAAAACTTTCTATCACTTTGAGTTCTGAAAATTATAAGGAAGGGCAATCTATGCAACGACCACCACTACTTGAAACTAATGGTTTTATATATTGGAAAAATAGATTCGAAACATATGTGAAGTCTAAAGATATTGATCTTTGGTACATTATTGTTGAAGGTGATTTTGAGGCTACCTCAAATGATGATAAAGGAAATTTAGTTCACATACCTCATGATAAACTAAACGATGAAATGAAGAAAAAGCTTTCTAAAAATAGTGAAGCAAAAATGGTTTTATATAATGCTTTACCGAAAAAGGAATTCGAAAGAATTTCTATGCTTAAAACATCTAAAGAAATTTGGAATTCTTTAGTTGTAACTCATCAAGGCAACCAACAAGTTAAAAATAATAAAATTTATTTATTTGTTCAACAATATGAACAATTTTCAATATCGGATGAGGAAACTATAGATCATTCATTTGCTAACTTTAATACTATTATTACATCTTTACAAGCACTTGATGAATCTTTTTCTAGCCGTAACCATGTTAGGAGATATCTAAGGGCACTTCCATCGAAGTGGAGATCCAAGGTGACGGCAATCGAAGAGTCAAAAGATTTGACAATCCTCAACCTCGATGAACTCATAGGAAACCTAAAAGTCTACGAGCTTGTCCTGGCTAAAGATTCCGAAGACTCAAAGGTGAAAGAGAAACACAAATCTCTTGCCCTTAAAGCCAAAAAGGCTTCGAGCGATGAGGAGAACTCATCTTCGAGTAGTGACGACGAAGAGTACGCTATGGCGGTAAGGGACTTTAAAAAGTTCTTTAGAAGAAAGGGTAGATACGTCAAACAACCGTATGATGATAAGAAAGGCTTTCGGAAAAGCAAAGAGGACGAGAAGCCAAAGGATGATCGTACTTGCTTTAAATGTGGGGACCCAAACCACTTTATTAGTAAGTGTCCCAAACGGGATGATCAAAAGGCGTTCGTGAGCGGAACATGGGGAATGAGCGACGAGGAGGACGAAGAAATTTGTCTCATGGCAAACGACGAGGTATGTCACGAATACTATAGTAGTTCATCACTTGATGACGAATCATTGCATAATGAATATGATAAACTATGCAATATTAGCTTAAAATTAGTTAACAAAAATAAGCTTTTAAAGAGTCAAAATCAACGTTTAGATAAAGAAGTCATAGAATTAAAAGCAAAACTAAAACGTTTAGAAAAGGGTAAAATAGCTAGTGATGAATGTGAACTTTGCGTTCAACTTCAAACACTAGTGGATAACTTAGATTCTAAAATTGCTAGAATGAGTACGAACACTTTAGATACAATACTCGAAGGTGTTAAAACCGGTAATAATCAAAAGGGTCTAGGTAGTCAACAACTTGATCCATCAACTAGTGAAAGTAAAGAAACAAAATTTTTTAAGGAACTAGAAAAACCAGCCACTGTTGTGGCGGATCCCACGGATCCCCTAAAAAGGGAACCAGCTAGTGTACAGAAAGGGATCCGTGGATCTGCTGTAGCAAACAGTAGCAATAACGTAGCTTCCTCATCTAGAACTGAGTTTGTTATAGTTAATAGGAAGAAACCAACTCATGTCACCACTAGACAACCACCTCCAAAATATAATCCTACTTTTGCAAGAAACAAAGCTCCATCTTTTTCAAAACCTAATTCATTTAGGAGACCTAATAACGTTTACCCGAAAAGTAACCATCAAATGGGATGGAATCCAAACATGCAAAACGGTTTTCCTTTTCAAAACTTTGCTCCATGAAATGCATACTCATCTTATCCATACATGTCTAACATGAATGGAATGTTTAACACTAATGGACCCATGAACAAATAGGGACCAAACTTTTGAGTTTATTATTGTTTTAGGTGTGCTTAAAGGTCGACCTAGACCCCGATGAATGGGTCAAGGATAGCGGGTGCACGAGGAACATGACCGGCAATAGGGATCTATTCTCCACATATGAATCCTTTAATGGAGGTAATGTGGTGTTTGGAAATAGCAAAAGTAGAATCATCGGTAAAGGTACGATTTCTAACAAATCTCTAACCATTAACGATGTGTGTCATGTAGAAAACCTAAACTTTAACCTCTTAAGTATAGGGCAAATATGTGATAAAAAGTGCAATGTACTTTTTACTGAAACCGGTAGTAAGATACTTAAAAATGGCATAACCATAGGAAGAGGAATTAAGAAACATGGAGTCTATGTCATTAAAATCGGTAATGAACCTAAAGACAAACTATGTCTTTCCTCTATGGATGATACTTCGACTTTATGGCATCGAAGATTGGGTCACGCCAACATGCGACTTTTCAATCGCTATCATCCAAAGATCTAGTAAGAGACCTACCTAAGTTAAAATATGAACATCATTTTTGTGATGCTTGTAATGTAGGAAAACAAGCTCATTCGAGTCATAAAGCTAAAAACATGGTGTCCACAACTAGGTGTCTAGAATTACTACATATGGATTTATTTGGTCCATCCGCTATCCAAAGTTATGGAGGCAACTACTATACTTTGGTCATAGTGGATGACTATTCTAGGTATACTTGGACAAAATTTTTAAAGAACAAAACGGAAACCTTTAACTATTTTGAAATATTAAGCAAAAAGATCCAAAGACAACTAGGAAGTCCCATAGTGTCTATTAGGACGGATCATGGTAGGGAATTCGATAATGAAGTGCAATTCGGAGCTTTTTGTGACGCTAATGGTATTACTCACAACTTCTCAGCTCCACACACTCCACAATCGAATGGGGTAGTAGAAAGAAAGAATAGAACCCTACAAGAAATGAGTAGAACCATGCTTAATGAACAATCCATACCTCAAAAGTTTTGGTGTAATGCCGTTGATACTTCAACGTACATACTCAATCGAGTCTTAATTAGACCAATCTTAGGAAAAACTCCATATGAGTTACTTCGAGGCAAAAAGCCTACGTTAAATCACCTTAGAGTCTTTGGTAGTAAATGTTTTATTCTTAACACTAAAGATTACCTTACAAAATTTGATCCTAAATCAACCGAAGGTATATTTTTAGGTTACTCACCAAATAGCAAAACTTACGTCATATTAAACAAAGAAACAATGAAGGTAGAAGAGTCATTAAATATAAAATTTGATGAAAGTCCACCCAAACCCTCTCCACCTCTTATAGATGACGAGATTATAGAAAGTGAAGCTATAGTAATAAAGAAAAAGATAAGTGAAGAAGAAGAACCTCTAAGTGATGAAATAATAAACATTAAAGAGTCCAAAGATCACCCCGTAGATAAAGTCATAGGAAAACTAAACGAACGAACATTAAGGTCTCAAGTTCAAAACCAAAGTAACTTGTTTTGTTTCGTTTCAACCTTAGAACCTAAGAATACACAAGAAGCCATAAAAGATGAGAGTTGGGTAATGGCTATGCAAGAAGAACTAAATCAATTTGTTTCTAATGATGTTTGGACACTTGTCCCTCCACCTAGTAATCAAACCATAATAGGAACCAAATGGGTTTATAAAAACAAATTAGATGCAAACGGAGTCGTGTCTAGGAACAAGGCTAGACTCGTTGCTCAAGGGTATAACCAACAAGAAGGAATAGACTTTGATGAGACCTACGCCCCCGTGGCTAGATTAGAGTCTATAAAAATAATTCTTGCGTATGCTTGTGCCAATGATCTAAAGCTTTATCAAATGGATGTCAAAAGCGCTTTTCTAAATGGTGTCATAAATGAAGAAGTATATGTAGCTCAACCTCCGGGCTTCATTGATTTTGAAAAACCTAAACATGTCTATAAATTAAAGAAAGCCCTTTACGGTCTTAAACAAGCTCCAAAAGATTGGTATGATAGACTCAAGTCATTTCTAGTTAAACACAACTACACCATGGGGTTAGTTGACAACACACTTTTTACTAAGAAAAGAGAGTCACGTATAATCATAGTACAAATATATGTAGATGATATTATATTCGGATCCACTTGTCAAGACATGTGTGATGATTTCTCTAAAATCATGCATGACGAGTTCGAGATGAGTATGATGGGAGAACTTAGTTTCTTTCTTGGTCTACAAATAAAACAAGTAGAAGATGGTATCTTCTTCAATCAATCTAAATACATCAAGGAGATGTTAAAGAAATTCGGTCTAGAAGAGTCAAAACCTATTAGGACTCCAATGTCATCCGACACCAAACTCACAAAAGATGAAGACGGAGAATCCGTGGATAATACTAAGTATCGTGGCATGATAGGTAGTCTTCTCTACCTCACGGCAAGTAGGCCGGATATCATGTTTAGTGTTTGCTTATGTGCTAGGTTTCAAGAAGACCCTAAAACATCACACCTAGAAGCCGTAAAAAGGATATTTAGATATATTAAGGGTACAACACAATTAGGATTATGGTATCCTAAGGGCACGGGAGTAGAAACAATTGTATATGCAGATTCTGACCATGCATGTGATTACGTTGATAGAAAAAGTAAAAGTGGGGTATGTACTTTCATGGGATGTTGTTTAACGTCTTGGTTTTCTAAGAAATAAACGGCACTAGCAATATCAACAACCGAAGCCGAGTACGTCTCCACCGGCAAAGCATGCCAACAAGCACTATGGATGAAACAAGCGTTAGTCGACTTCGACATTCATCTAAGCGACATAGCCATCCTATGTGACAACAAAGGTGCCATCGACTTAAGCAAGAATCCGGTATTGCATTCTCGCACAAAGCATATAGAGATTCGACATCACTTCTTAAGAGACAATGTTCAAAAGGGGAACATCTCTATTGAGAAGGTAGCATCCGAAGACAACATAGCCGACGTCCTCACCAAACCGTTGAAGCGGGAACAATTCAACCTACTTCGTCTTGGTCTAGGTCTAATGGAACAAACGTCGTAACTTATTTGACTCTACAAGGTATGTAGACACTAGCCTTCTTCTTTCTGAGTCTAGGATTTCTATTTCACGCACAACTCACAAACAATACGGGAATTTTCAAAACCCAAGATAAGTCTTCCATTTATAATTTTTTTTTACACATAACTACATACACATTTTTAAAGAAAATCTCCTTTCAAAATGTTTTCTAAAAAGAATGATACCTTCCCGTATCAATTTCACAAAAGCAATTTCTCACGTCTATGACAAATCGCTTTTTCATCATTAATACAAAGTAAAAACCCGTTTTCATTGCATCTCATGTCTTTTGAATGCTAAAGGGAACATATAACTAATATGTGTTTTCGGGTACATTCATTTAAGCAAAAATGAATTAGGAGCATTGATAACACAATATTACGTACTTATGTACCAAATGTGTGTTTTCGGGTTATCTCAATAGGATTTATTTTTCTCTAGTTATTTTCCTTTTCTTTTTAGAGGTCGAGAAAACCGCAACTCCAAATAGTTTGCATATAGGCACACAATAGGCAAAAATGTTTCCAAAAAGAAAATTTTGTGCTGCCTGAATCACCAGACCCACGGATCCCAGCCTTCATGCTGGACGGATCCCTCAAGGGAAGGATCCGTGAAGACATAAGCTGTTTTTAACTTCTATTCTTTTCACTTTGGATGAAAAATCCGCATTTGTTTCATTTTTGGGAGTATGCTCTTTAATGCTTGTGTTCTCATGATCACATGCCTTGAATTCATATCTAATCATTAGATTTTAATCCACATTTTGGTTCAAGCATTCATTACAATACTTTGTTTTTCTATATATAGAACTCCCAAAATGCTTGCATAATCCATCTCATCCTCACATACACAATACACCATGTCATCCAAAAACCCTTTAGGAGAATCATCTAGTAGAAACAATCATGATATCCAAACCTTTATACTTCCACCATCCAAAATACCACAATCAAACTCTAGGATATCCGCACGGATTAGTATCCGATCGTGTTGCTTAGCAAAAACAACCTCAAATGGTTCATCCTCAACAAATAACTCACCACAAGATGCTTCCATAATAGCACCTCCCTCATCTCCAACAAGTACACCAACCTCATCACCACCTAAAGTCACTCTTTTGGAACTCCTTAAGACTCCAATAAGATCTTACCAACCTAAAGAAAAAGAATTGGTCTTTTCAACACCACCCACATCTCCAAATAATATCTTTCAAGATCTTGAAACATCACCACCATTAGCTCCCATCACATTACAAGAACATCTAGGTTCTTTTCCACCACCACTTACAAATATTCCGGATGTTGATCCATATTTTCCTATTTTTCCACCACATCTTCCGCATAACTCAAATCAAAACAACCCGGAAAACTTCCGCACTCATCACCCACATCACCTACATTGTGAACATTGCCAATCCACTAGGGAAATCGCAATAGAAGTTAGGGAAGAAATGCGATTCATACTCAACCTCATACTTGATCGCATCAATACCATCAATCATCAAAACCTCCATCCATAAACCTTATGCAAGCATGGACGGAATCATACTACTATTTTATATTTTTTTTTACTTTTTCATTTGAGTCATTTTCAAGAACAAGTCTTGTTCTTATTTTTACATGCTTGTAGGTGGCATAAATACCACTACAATTTGTTGTTTTATTACAAGGCCTTGTTTACATACCTTGGCTCCCAATCTTGATTCTCGACAATCACAAGATTATATAAGCATGTTACTAACCTTTCTTTTTGTAGGATTTCTATTTTTCTTCTCTTGACGCCCCAAACAAGGGGGAGCTACCGTCAAGGGGGAGTTAGTGATACGTGGACTATTTTTTTCCACACTTTTATGTTTATTTCTTCCAAGGGTTAACTTTTTGTTGAGACAAAAAGGGGGAGAAGAAGTAAAACTTAGGGGCTTTCGGGCTTTCAAAATTTATATCTATTCTTAAGTTTTACTCATCATAACATTATGTTTTGTCATCAACAAAAAGGGGGAGATTGTTAATACAAATAAACCGTAAAACCATTTATTAATATTTTGCGATCTCTTTGTGTTTTGTTGATAACAAATATAATGTTATCTTAAGTATAATTATAAAGGATACATGTTAGTTTTGTAAATCATTTACATATAGCCATTTAAATACAAAAATGTAGAAATTAAGCATTTGTTGTAATAGTTTATTAGGATGGGTAAATATCATAACCCATGGACCATAACCCATGGATCTTAACCCATACCCAAAGAGACTTGATACAATGTATACTTAGATACATTGAATCTAAATATAACCCATGGACCAACCCATAACCCATGACCCATAACCAAAAAAACCCATGGGCAAAGAGGAGCGTTCCACGGATCCCTAGGATTACACTAGACGGATCCCTAGGATTACACTAGACGGATCCCTTGTGGAAGGGATCTGTGGGATCCGTGGGAACAGTGAAGGAATTTGCCTATAAATAGAGAGTCATTTCTTCATTCTAACTTACCCCTCTTCTTACTAAATCTCTCATGCACTCTCATTCTCTTATAGCATATAGATCACTTGATCTAGAGAGTTGTTCTTCTTTCTTTCTATTTGTGATCCTCATATAGGTCCTTCTCTAAGGCGAGATCACGAACATTCTACAAGTCATCCAAGCAAGGGGTCCTTGATTGATTTGTCACTCCACAAGATTTCTGTAGCGAAGATCTTGTATTTGATATTTCACATATTTGTTGTGTAATAGTTGTGTTGGTTTGGTCCACCGTGCTACGGACTCGGTATCTAGCTTTGTACCGGAAAAATTGTAAGCAACGTTGTGAAGGCTTCTCCGCCAAGTGAAGGAGTTTGTTGACATAGTTCTTGAACTCTCGAGTAGGTGACTCGTGGAGTGGAGTAGGGCAAGGAAGGTGACCTTGTAGCCGAACCACTATAAATCGGTTGTGTCTTTTCTATCCATTAACTTTATTTATTTGCTTGCATTATCATTAGATCTATACGTTCTCAACATCCATACGATTTCACGAAATATCAAATCTAAAGTTTTTTGAAATCAACTTAAAATCGGCAAAACTATTCAACCCCCCCTTCTAGTTTTCCACAATTTGTATGTTATTATTATCATATTTTAGATCCTTATATCATTTTTTGCATTTAAAATAGTTAAATAGACAAACCACCAACTTTATTCACTGCTTGACCTATTTACTTAAATGGGTTAAACGGGTCACAAATGGGTTACAAGTGTTATGCAGGTCTGGGTTAGGGTTGAGTTTCTTGACACGATTAATAAATGGGTCGTGTTTGGGTAAAAGCTATACTAACCCGCCAACACGCGAACCCGAATAGGTTAACACGGACACGACTCGGTTGCCACCCCTAATCTCAGTTATTGATTTTTTTTTAGATGGATTGTGGAGATGAGTCTCTTGGTATGTAAGAAAAGTTAGGTATGTATGGGAAGAGATCTAGTAAGAAGCAATATTAAAATGAGAAGAATGAGAAAGGTTTTTAACCACATATTTTAAATAATAAGGAGAATTTTAAGGGGAGATGCATCTACTTTTGTAGATGCATCTTATATGTGTGGTTGTGGTTTTTTCTCACTCTTCTCATTCTTATTTTTCTTCTTATTTGATCCTTACTCTAGTATGTAAAATAACTCTCGTCTAAAATTAAAACTAAGGTTAATATATGTCGTTATTCAAATTCACGATTACAGAATGCCGGAACGCCTTTGAAAAAGATTTTTTTTTATGAGCCCACCAAAACCGGCGGTTGGCAAAGCCAAACCACCGGTTCAAGCTGCCAAACCGACGGTTAAACCGTTCTACTCTGTACATGATTATTTTCTGAAAAACATACTTTTGCTTCACGACAAATCACGAAATTCTGAAAATACATTTCATACGTACTAACTATCATTTATGTACAAGGGTTTTACATAAATACGCGCGAAAGCTTTTCCTTGACAAAATGAGAAGTTATCCCAAACACTCCCTTTTAGACCATAAAACTACATAACATGTTCAAAAACATAAACTTGACTCAAACTATTCTAATCTGTTTAGACACTAATACTGATACTGAACATATTGTTGCATTACAAACTAAATATCAAAGTGTTCGTAAGAGATGATCGTCACCTATACCCACAAGCGTAACCGTTCCCTCAAAATGCACCTAAATCTACTTTGTTTCAAGCCCAAATCCTTCTTTACGTACCTACATAAAACACGTTACTGACTGAGTGCATAAACCATGTTACTGACTGAGTGCATAATGCACGATCTCCACATAGGATGTAATACTCTCTTACACGGATGCAATCCGAGTTCTTATTAAAGGATTTGCGTGCACTTCAACACATAACTATTACTATCAACAGTTTTATTGGGTGATATGGTCAAACGTCAACACGAATAAAATTGATAACAATATCCAGCAATTTAGTCATTAATTTTTATTATGGATATCATTTACAAAAAGAAATGCAACGGAAAACGTATTTGGACAAGAAAGGAAGAAGGTCATTATCATGGATGGTTATAGTTGCTAAAAGCCTCAACAAATTAAGTTATGTTTTACAAGCAACTTATCTTTTCATATTTCATCTAACTTTATCTACTCTAAATATTTGTCCTCAACTTCTGTCACTCTATATAGTCAACTTAATTTGTAAACAATAAAACTTTGTAAAACATCAACGTATGCATATAACTATATACATTGTTTGACTTATATAGTTAAATTGAATATTTGTATTAATTTATACATAGAAAAACAAATTGGCAAGCATACAATCTTCACGAATCAGTTCAAACATTATTAAATCAAAATACAAGTATCCGTAAACTTAGTATTATAGCTCGACTTCTAGTGCTAGATCTTCATGAGAATATCATAATAATCGTCCACACCAGATTGAAAGGCGCTAGATTGTAGCATATTAGTGTTGTTTATTACTTCGTTATTCTTCGTTTCTTCAGGAGACATTGGGAGTAAACCAGGAAGCTGATTTTCGATAAAGATATTATCACTTGAGCCCTTACAATCTGTAAATGTTTCACGAAACTGAATTCCATCTCCGTAACTCCCTATCAGATGTGTACCACTTGAATTACATTCACTGTTTGGCTCCAAAGCAACATTGTTTACATATTTCGCCCAATCTTCAGAAGGATTCATTAGATACTGATAAATCATTTCATCACTCAGAAACTCATCAGGTTTCTTGAAATCGCATTGTGAATTTAAGAAAGTTGATAATTTGTTGATATTTGGTAAGGGAGTCATATTTATTATCTGCAATATGTTATGCAACAACTGATCATTAATGTTGTTTAGTGGACTCATAAGGTTTGGAACCCTAAAAGGAAAGTTAGACGAAGAAGCATTTAACTGAGAAATAGCATTGAGAAGTAAACTAAGAGTAGGAACGGGTTTATGTGTTTGGGGGTCGATTCCTTCCTTCAGGAACTTCTTTCTCATATGGGTGTTCCAGTAATTCTTGATTTCGTTGTCCGTCCTTCCTGGAAGTTGTGATGCAATTCTCGACCACCTATGCAAGTTTTTAATTTCAAACTGATATTAATTTATGTACTTACATATTTAAAAAGGGCAAATTGCATGTAAAAAGACTTTAAATCCAAATAAACTTATAACAAATACGTTTAGATATTGATTTTGAAAGTATGTTCTTTATGTTGAAAATGACTGAAACGACGTTCCTTTTATGCAAATGCTCATAAATGAATGTATCGACTCCTATAAATGGGAACATATTTAAGATAAACTCTTACGGCCTTTGATAATAAGGGGCTAAGCTAACCCATAACGTTAACCAAGCTTGGGTTTCAACCAAATTGTAAACTTACAAAACGAGTCGTAAAATAGAAATGAGTTAAACTACATCAGTTATTACTTATGCTCAGGGTAAGCTATTAATTAAAGCGAAATAAGGTAAAATGAACATTACTTGTTTCCAAGAGTCGAATGGAGGCTAATGATGAGATTCTCTTCTTCTTCGGTGAATTTTCCTCTCTTGATATCGGGTCTAAGATAATTAATCCATCTCAATCTACAACTCTTTCCACACCTATTCAAACCAGCACGTTTAGGTAGTGCTCGCCAACTATCGTGGCCATGTTTCTGAATATAACTAGTAAGAACCTCGTCTTCTTCGGGAGTCCATGGCCCCTTCTTCAAATCGCTACTTTCGTTGCAACAAGGAGGCCTACCCATAGTACACTGCAAGTTTGCATAAGCTTATCAACTTCTGTTTAAAATAAAAGTGTACTTGTGGAAACTAATGAGGCCTATGTGGTTCTTATATGCACCATGAGTGACGTATTTAAATAGTATTTTCAACTTAACTGTTTTGTTATTTGGACTTTTTTGTATAAATGCCGATTTTGTGCACCAAACGAAGGAACAGAAGTTGCTTAGCAACCTTCTTGGAGTATTCAGTTGTTATTTTTTATAATTATTTTATTATAATAAATTAAAATAAATTATTTTCTGTTTTTTTTATAGGATGCAGCAGCCATGCAATTTTGGACGCTGTTCTCATTTGGCTTAAGAACCACCTGATAATGTGAGATTTTAGCTTTACCCTTTAATTTGTACGTAGCCCGGTACCGATGATATAGACGCATATCGATCTCACTCAGATATGTTAGGATGGAACTCAAGCTAATTAATACAATAAAGATGGTCCGAATTATTATGTTTCGCTTATGGAAATACTACACATATCAAACATTAGATCCATCACTAATCAAATGAACTTTGTAGTCAGCAGTGGGTACGTACTTCTGAAAAAAGTTCATGTGGCAATGTATATGTTGGTAAACCGGCCAAAACATTAGAGTGTCCTTAATGCGATCAAGTCATGCATGAATGTCTTAGCTTTTACTTTTGTATTAGAGCATTGCCAGAGGCGTAGCCAAGATTTTACTAAAGGGTAGGCCGAGATGTAGCACAAAACAATAATAGTCGTTATTATTTGTTTTTCGATAGACTTAAAAGCTAAATCTCAATGGTGGTTAACTTTTACATATGAAGGGCAAACTAATATACACTATTGCAATTTTTATTAGGTGGGCTATGGCTCACCAAGGCCTCCATGTAGCTACGCCTCTGAGCATTGCTACACACTCATCTATTTTTTTCGTATTTTTTCCAACACCAAAAAAAGTATACGAAAGCTTTTTTACGCGGAGATGTGATATGCTTAAATGTGAAAAAAAAAAATAAAAAATAAATAAATAAGTACTAACACAAAAGCTTAGCGTTTATCAACTAACTGTCAGTTTATCATGCAGCCATGCAGGTAACCTTTGGCTACTCATTTCGTCCCACCAAAATTGTCTACAAACAAAAATTTTACAATTTACTCGTATAATATGTACAATTAATGCAGATTTTGGTTTGCATTGATACAATAACTAAGAGCATCCACTATGGTGGTTTGTAAAAAGGTTTATAAAAAGATGAAGAGGTCTAAAAATGTATAAACCATAGTGGATGTATATTTCAAGCTTATGTGGCATGAATAGGTCTAGGATTTTGAAGAGGTCCAAAATTTAAGTATTTGGTAAATGTTGAGTGTGGTTGGTGATATGAAAAGGTTTATGAATAGGTTTATCCATAGTAGAAATAGGTTTATAATTTAAAAAGGTTTATAAATTAATGGAGTTTTAAATGTATAAACCTTTGTATAGGTTTATTATAGTGGATGCCCTAATACAAATTCTTTGATATGACAAGTATTTAATGTTAAATCAGTTGTATATTATTACAATTATTTAATTACTAGTTTAGAGACCCGTTGACACCGGGTTATTTTTTAAAGAAATAGATAAATGAGATGATAATAAAAGTAATAACGTAAATTTGTTAAATTTAAAATATGTGTGAGTCACAATCGATTTACAACCATCGTGTTGGTAAAATAAGAATAGATTGAGTCGAACATAAAATGAGGTGTGATTTCAATGAAAGTGTAAGTTGCCAACAAACCTTGTAACATTAAATAATGAACCATAGTATAATATAACGTGATTACACCAATGATACATACATGATATAACATGAACCTTGTTCAAAGACCTTCAAGTACTTCTTTATACACGACATTTGTTGTGGTTTTAGAGAGATTACCATCCTGATCACAAACAACAACCTTCAAACTCCGCTTGCTCTTTACTCTTGATACGGCAACGTACAGTTGTCCATGTGTGAACACAGGACAGGGCAAGTACAAACCAACTTTAGAAAGCGATTGCCCTTGTCTTTTGTTGATTGTCATGGCAAAAGATACTGATATCGGATATTGTTTCCTGACAATCTTAAGAGGCAAACGCTTATCTGAAGGAGTAATCCTCAACCTTGGAATAATCACATTTTTTCCGAAGTTGGTTCCGTTAATGATCTGCGCCTGAATAGAGGTTCTTGTTAATTTAAGTACTTGAAGTCTTGTACCATTGCATAAACCATTGGATTGGTCTATGTTTCTTAACAACATAATCGGCACTCTGACTTTTAAAGCAAGCCTGTGGTTTGGAACACCTGAGAACTTTAATCCATTAATGAATTCAGGCGAGAAAATAGACTCATCTATGACAACACCGCGTTCACTTTTATCCACGTTGTCACAACTTAAGTAGACCATTTCTTCTCCTGGAAATTTGGCCAGCAAATGTTCATTTATAGTGTCGACTAACTCATTTGTGGGTGCCAAAATCGCCTTTTCTTGGAAGTAGTCCGGATCATGTATGTTATCCAACATGTTTGGATAAGTAAAGTCAATAATAGATGCTATGGGGTCATCAGCAGTGTCTATTAGAATATCTTCCGGCACATCTATAGAAACCTCTCCTTCGTTTGGTCCTCCAAGCTTGCCGTCTCCCACATTCAATATCCAATCTGCAAACTCTCTTATCTCGGTAACATCTTCCGGTCGTGAACCAACAGTAAGCCTCATGTTAGCGGTTAGCTTAAGAACTTTGCAGTAATCCCATAGGTATGATTGTTTCAAAGAAGCACCAACAATGTCTTGGCGTGATCCTTTCGGAATGACTGGAAGAACCTGCCCAAAATCACCCCCAAACACCATCGTCATGTTTCCAAAAGGCTGATCACACGCGTCATACCGGTTCCTACGAAGTATGTCTCTCAAAGACCGATCTAAAGCCTCAAAACAAAGCTTATTCGTCATAGGCGCTTCGTCCCAAATAATAAGCTTGCACTTTTTTAACATTGCTCCCAGATCGCTTTGAGCACTTATTGAGCAAGTGGAGGTCTCATCAACGTTTATTGGAATATGAAACCTGGAGTGAGCAGTTCGCCCTCCCGACATTAACAAAGATGCAATACCACTCGATGCAACGTTCAAAACTATATCACCTTTTCTTCGAATGCCGGCTGCAAGTGTTTTCCATAAAAACGTTTTACCGGTACCTCCGTAACCGTAAACAAAATAGATACCCCATGTTCCACTATCAACGGATTTCACGATCGTGTCATATACACCCTTCTGTTCCGTTGTCAATAAGGCGTACAAACGTTGATATTCAGATTCCATCTCGACCGGGTTATAATCAGTTTCATCATATATAAGTCGGTTTCCAAATTCATTGATGTATCTGTCATCAGGGTAAGGCATCTCTGGCCAACGCCTCAAACTACTTCCTCTGGCTCGCATAAGTTCTTCAATGTAGTACAAAGCGATATTTTTTTTTCCTCATCGCTAAGTATCAAATCTGCATAACAAATAGGAAATGTTAATATTTAATTTCTTTGTAAAGTAATGCACAACATTAAATAAACAATGTAGTGAACCTAATAAACAAAATTTGAACATCAAAAAGCTAAACATAAATTGAAAAGGGGCTGCCGTGATGAGGTTGCAGTAACAGTGGGTAACAGAAATAAGGTTATGGGTTATGGGATCTTAAAGTTCACCAAGCTAACTATAATTTGCCCCATTATGTAGCTCATGAGGAGCTTTCACAAGCATACAATAAGCTTGACAAAAGGCTTCTGGGGGTTGCTGTAACAGTGGTGAAACAGCCTAAGTGTGGTTTATTTTTGCCTTTCTAGCTGAATCAGAAAGTGTTGTAAGCAGCCAACCGGGTGCATTGCTTGTTAAGCTCCAAAATGGGATTAAAGTGGTCAACTTGGTAAAGCTCACAACCCCACAAAAGTGGGTTTATGAGCTCTTCCAATTCTACATAAGTCATATGCCCGCTATATAAGCTAACAGAATCACCCGTTAATGTCCCAGATGTACCAAAAAAGAAGCTACTACCGCATAAAAAGTGAAAGCACGTTGGGATTTTATGGTAAAATCCCTAATGAAAATGATATCAGTTTATATTTATTGATTGTTGAATTGTTTAATGTGATTGTAACATTAAATTTTACTACGGGGAATAGTATAGGACAACCAATATGCAGATGATCCTGCTTTTCTGAGTTTATTGGATGTCTGTTTGTATCGAAATATGTTATAGTTTGCTTAGGTTTTGCAAATTTAGGGTGCTGTAGGTAGTCATATTCTTTTTAGTTTTAAGAATGTAATGTCTCAGCATTTCTGTCAAATATTATTTATAATAATCTTGCAGCCAGCTTTTATTAAGGCTTGAATCGGATTGACTTCTGAATCAGTTGTAATGCTTAAATTTTTGGGAGTCTACATATCATCTTTATCTGCCTTTTGTATATGGTTCTTGGGGAGCACACACACTAAGATTCAATATCAAGAAACATAACATCACAGAACATAACATCACCCCTCAATAAGTTGTTCGGTCTGAAACAATTTGAATGTCTACTTTTGGTTTTGAAAAATGACACACATTGGTCAGTGCGCCATGTCTCATTTTTGGGTTCAGAGCATACTTCTGCTACACCTCATGGCTACTATGATTTCTATAGAATAGCAGAAGTGGGTTGATATTGGAACTAATAGCTTAGGATTACATTTCATTTAGTGAAAGCATTGTTAAAAAAATAAAAGTAAAAATGTTTTATACTTTACCAAAGCGATATTTATTTTTGAATTTTAATTCACTCAATTTTCATCCAATCATTCTGAAATTTTGGGTATTAGATATTTGGTAGCTTGTGAGTTTAAACATCATTTTTGCATAATTTTTAGGATTTTTCTCAATAGCTTTTCATCAGCTTAATGTTGACTATTTGCGTGAATACATGCCCTGCATCACTTATCTGTCTGTTATGCATTTGATAAGTGTGGTTTATTATCAAGCGTCATTATGTCTTAAAATAGCTTATAATTCCATTTACATTCTTTAGCTTAGGATTACATTTCATTTTAGTCAGAGCATTGTTAAAAACAGAAAAGTCAAAATGGTTTATACTTTACCAAAACCATTTTGTTTTTGAATTTTAATTCACTCGATTTTCAACCAAACAATCAGAAATTTTGGGTATTAGATATTTGGTAGCTTGTGAGTTCAAACATCATTTTTGCATAATTTTTAGGATTTTTCTGAATAGCTTTTGATCAGCTTAATGTTGACTGTTTGAGTCGATACATGCCCTGCACCACTTATGTGAACCTACAATCAGCATTTGATAAGTGTGCTTTATTATCAATCCTCATTATGTCTTAAAATAGCTTATAATTCCAAATCATCATTCAGGTTACCTGATCATTTTAACAGTTTGTGTCGAGGTTTGGTTGATTTAATCACATAGTTGCTTCACAAAGACTCTTAAACAAATTATAAAGGGGTGTTTGGAACAGTTAGTTTGACTGTGATCAAGTTGATTGTTAGTGTTGATGGTAGTTTAATTACTTCAGTAGTCATACATAAAAAGTCAAAGATTTATTTATAATCTCAATTTTGCATAATTGATGGAATTTTTAGGTTGCATAATCACTTAAGTAGTTATAATATTAGTTCATAAGGGTCAATTCAGTTATATATGACCTTATAATCATAGTTACATTCACTTAGCATCAATTAAAGTTCAATTTAGTCAAGCTTTGCATATTTTCAAAAAAAGTCAAAAGCCAAAACTGTTTCAATTAGCTTCAATAGCAGATAACTTTTAGAGCTTATTAATGTTTGAAAATTGTTAAAAATTGGTTTTCTGAGTTGTTTGGAAGGTTGTGAATTTACGTTATTTACTTGTGACAGAGCTATTTGCACGATCCAATAATAGTGATCGTCAACCCTGAAACATAACGTGCACTAAAGGTACTCGTAGACTTTTAACCAACTATTATTACTTGGATGCTCTTAGTATACGGACCAAGCTTATAAGCAGTTTCTGATTCTTAATGTATTATAATGTAAAATATCGTAAAAAAAAACTTGTGATATGTATATTGCACACACCTGGAATCCTTAAAATCTGCCTTCTTTTGTATTGAACATCTTGTGGCAGCAAATGCCACGTTTCCAGCCAAACTGTCAAAGGCGTTGTAAGTTTCTTTTGAGTAAGCAATGTGACAAATAGTTCACGAAGTTGTTCAGGGAACGCCCAATGGGCTGCGTCTTTGATGCTTTCAACATATTCCTTATCGTCCTCCAAAAGGCCAGCTGCGTAGCAAGCGTCTTTGTAGGTAGGATAAACGACACCGTTAACCTTTCTAATATCAGCGTGCGTCCGACACCCTTTTGCACTGTTCAGCAGCATCCTACAATAGTAAGCATCTCCCGTTCCTATAGGAACACTATGAATTCTTCCGATTGATCTACCTTGTTTTCTAAGCGTCCAAATTCTTTTTGGCGCATTCCAAACAAACATTGTAGGAAACTCAGCATAAGTTAATTCCCTTGCCGGCGGAAAGGCTTCATTCATTTGCATCCAACCATCAAACATAGAAGCGGCAACAGTTGGCTTTTGAATAACCGATTCAAGGTCTGCGTTTTCGTCATATACAACTGTCTGCTGGCCTTCAAGATGAAAGGATAGCCTCTCAACGTTCGGTGTTCTATAATGAACCTCAAAACCAAATATTCTCCAAGCCGCCTCGCAGGCAGATAGGTACCTACAATCCAAGAACGATTTAATATGAATAACTCGTTACAAACAATTTACGAATTCCTAAAAGAGTTGTATATTCATTTCAAATAAATAAAGTTGAAATCAGTTTCGAAAAAAAATTTTCACCTGCAATCCAAGAACGCCTGAATCTCATCAACAGCTTTATCAACTTGTTCACCCTCTGCGGTGGTACCCGGCTTATACAACTGTGCCGACACCCTGTCCGGACCTTTGTTGATATACTTAAACAAATATTTTATCGAACCGGTCTGGTTACACCACTCAACATTAATGTGGCATTGATAACGTTTGAGAAGCATAGCGTTATAGGGGATAACATAACCGTTATGCATTTGATGACCGTTCTTTTCTACATACTTTTCGTCGTCCCTTCTTCTATAAATGGGATATCCTTCCGCGTCTACAGAACTGCGTTGTGTGAATTTTTTAGGAAAGTGTTTTGTACATCTACCGTCATCCATACAAACCTGTTTTGGATCATCTTCACCGCAAGGACCATGCATCATAAAATTAGAAACCAACTTGTACAAATCCGGGTCCTCGTCTTTATCTAGTATCTCGGCGAAAATGTATTTATCAATCTGATCAGCATTTGGGACCTTGTCGTCCTTGTGCAAGAACAAACAAACATGCGCATGAGGAAGTCCTCGCTTTTGGAACTCAACTATGTACACAACTGCAAAATTTTGTAACATTTAGTTTGTAAAAATAAACATGTATAAAATTGGTGACATAATTAAAAATTGATTATACTAAACGTAAAATATATATATATAGTAAACTGTTATGTACATTACCTGCTTGAACGCGTCCAAATAAACGTCGTTCTTTCAAATCAATCATTAACTGGTCTAGTTTCATTTTAAAAACTCTTGTAAGCGCATCAGGCCGATCTGTAGCAGATAGGTTGTGGTCGCGCATGTATCTTGCAATCTCCGGCCAGTTAGAATTGCAAGTAATGGTAATAAACAAATCGGGACAGCCATACCATCTACACAACGCCATGGCATCCATATAGTTTTGTTTCATGAACCTTGGTCCGCCGGTAAAAGAAGAAGGCAAGATGACGGGCTTTCCAAGGGTAGTGGGGTCGTTGTTACCAGACGCAATACTTTGACGAATGCTTGAGTACGTATCACATTTAAGTTTTGTCTGTTTTGATCGATGGTAAAACAAACGCTCCGTCTCAACCATAGTGTAACCGTCCACAAGAAATTGCTGAAACCAACGACCTCCACGCGTAAATAAATTTTCTTGATTTGGGCGATCCATTATCTGAAAAGCAAACCACTCCCTCATAGTGACTGTTTTGTCCATTTTTTCCACGGACGGGTCGGCGTTGGAAGACCGAACAGGGCGTCTCCCAGCTTTCTTTCTATGCGGTATACCCAAATAATAACCATCTTGGGCCCGTGGCATCAACAAAGGGTATTGTAAAGGAAGGTACATAGGATGGAAAATGTTGATACGTTGCAAGCCTTCACGATGCTTTTCTATCACAATATCTCTATCTTCTATACATGTATCGAAGTCACCTACAATAAGACCAGCAACCTCATTTGACGATGGAAGATTGTAATTGCTTCCATCTTTGCCTCTATTTGCAATGAGCTTTATTTTTATATTCTGCTCGTTGTCTTCGTTGTACCGGTCTTCTAAATGTTTGAACCAAATTACTCGAGGAGTCTAAAACATCTCTTATACCAACGATAATGTTTCGATCAATACGGTCATTTGAAGTGCTATGACCAGACGACGAAGAAGAACCGCTGCAAATGAGAACATTAATGTCATAAGAGCTAACTTCATAAACTTAAAAACAACGGTTTAATGAATATGCACAAAGAAATTGAGAATTCCAGTGACGCATATTACCTTAACGCTTTTGCTCGATTCTCATTCTCATTATCCGTGTCATATATATACAGCTGAGCAAATTTAGGAGGAGCACCTCCTTCCGGAAGCAAACTACCAATACTATGGTATGTTTGTCCGTGCAGCCGGAAAACATATGGAGCACGGCCTTGCTTGTTGATTGTATCGTCCACCTTCCCACCCATAGAGGTGAACGAAAACATGCTATTGTATGTTCGGACATTTTTTTGAAATTTTTACTTTTAGCATCGTCATTATAAAACAAATCATGCAACGGCTGTGGGGCAGGCGGCGGTTGTTTAATAAACACTTTTCCCTTGCCACAACATATACTATAGGATTTGTTTGTTGGATTAGCGTTTCCTTTTCTTGCTTCCGCCTCCCATACCAAAGCATGACATTCTGTGCACTCGTACGTCGGATCACCATGATCAAAGTACTCTGCAAAATTAATTACGTTATTAGTAACCGTTAATGTGGAATTTTTAATAAATTTTTTTGGATTAGGCGTTGGTGTATGAGTTAAAGGAATTACCTTCAGATACACCAATGTACTTGTCATATTCTTTGCTCACATCCCGACTGTCAACATTAAGATTAAAACTAACCGGCGTTTGAGACCGTAAAACTGGTCTCTTAGACCTGTTTGTGCTTCTTGATGATTGACCTACTTCATATGTTGATTTTTCTGTTGTTACAGCAGGAATTCTTGGTGTAACACAAGCCGTTGAGATTATATTGCTGGATTGATTAGCACGACGAATAGAGGATCCTTGCAAAGAAACTGAAAACAGCAAAAATGGTCAAAATTATAACCAAAGAAAAATGTAAAAATGTTGCTCTTAGCAATATGTTATGATTCAAAACTTACCGTTTGAAACATTAGTCATAGGAGATTGTTGTGTACGTGTTGACGAAACTGGTGTAACTTGATCACAACTTCTTTGCAAGGCATTAGTGCAACTTATACCACGATTAACAGTGTCAATCGAATTCGAATCAAAGGGCGTTGTCGGTACTATAAGTAATTGAATTAACAAACTCAGAAAATACTGTCATTTTTTAAAAACATATGCTATAACAAACATGTATATGTTTCTTACCAGTTGAGTTTCGAGAAGGTGGAGTTCTGATGAACGCATTAGAGGAATAACTTGGTCTAACAGGTTCTGGTTGATTCGGGATAAGTGAAACAGCACCTACCAAAATTATTTTTAAACGATGTTATTAAAATAAGCAATGTAGGGAACCGAATAAACAAAATATGAACATTAAAAAGCTACTTTTAAAATAAGCAATTCTTATTGTCATCTCCATATTCATGAATTTGTTATTTAAAATAAGCAATGTAGGGAACCGAATAAACAAAATATGAACATTAAAAAGCTAAATAAAAACTGAAAAGGGGCTGCTGTTAAGTCTGGTCGTATACATGTCGATGGAAAGACAGTGTTTGTTTCATACAAAGTTCAATCATCACAAAAGATTAGTCACTTCGTACATAGGTATAACAAAAATGTATATGTTTCTTACCAGTTGAGTTTCGGGAAGCTGGACTTCTGATTAACGCATTTGAGGAAGAACATGGTCGAACGGTTTCTGGTTGGTTCGCCATAAGTGAAAAAGCACCTACCAAATTTATTTGTAAATGATTTATTAGAGATATATGATCCGAATAGATGAGAATTATGTTGGTGTTAAATGATTATACATATGAGAGCAAAAGTAGGCTGTTCTTGTTTCTTTTTGTTGGCTCATTTGGTACTCAAAAGTTAAGATTTTTGGTTTATCTCTAATCTTTTCAGTCCTACTAACTTTGGTTTCAGTTTAGTACATCAAAGAAGTTTTTATCTTGGGTGAATTTGCATCAAAATCTGTCCCATTCCACTTTTTATGTTATGTTTCAGTTGCAAAAAAATGGCCAAGTGCAGCTGATAACAGCTTTATTTTAAGCTGTTAAAAGCTCTCGCTTGAGCCCTAATCAGTTTATTTCAACTCTATGCTATGTTAAATTTGTTGTTGTAGCTTTCGCTTGCTTTGGAAGACCTTTTATCAGCTTAAAAATTAAGCTCAAATAGCCACAGGTGGGCTGTTTTCACAGCTTATTTGAATAGCCACAACTTATTTGAGGTTAGAAATAGTACTGTGAAAAATGAAGCCGATGGCTATTTTTCACCAAGTAAGAAAAGTCCATCCAACACAGTTGAAGCTCATATCTACATGAAGGTGATCTCACATCTGTCTGCAGTTATCTTTTTGTTGACATTTATTGAAACTATACTTTTTTCGTTTAATGCAGGCACTCTATCATGCTCTTCCAATGGACTACATTACTATTTCTAAGCTGCAAAGCAAGCTTGGTAGAGAGGCTAACGAAACTACTCCTCGCACCTTATAATCATAGTTACATTAACTTAGCATCAATTCAAGTTCAATTTAGTCAACCGTTGCATATTTTTAAAAAAAAGTCATAAGCCATAAAACCATATCCTTAAATTCTGTTTACAAACCTGCAGGCTTCTTTTGGCTCCTCCCCTGATAGAATCTTTTGGATGGGAATCCGTATTTTACATGTTTGGATCGTTCGGAATTATGTGGTAAAGTGATGTGACCAAATTATTTTTACTGCACGAAAAAAGCAGCAACAGTGCTGTTCTTGTTTCTTTTTGTTGGCTCATTTGGTACTCAAAAGTTAAGATTTTTGGTTTATCTCTAATCTTTTCAGTTCTACTAACTTTTGTTTCAGTTTAGTACATCAAAGAAGTTTTTATCTTGGTTGAATTTGCATCCAAATCTGTCCCATTCCACTTTTTATGTTATGTTTCAGTAGCAAAAAAATGGCCAAGTGCAGCTGATAACAGCTTTATTTTAAGCTCTTAAAAGCTCTCGCTTGAGCCCTAATCAGTTTATTTCACCTCTATGCTATGTTAAATTTGTTGTTGTAGCTTTCGCTTGCTTTGGAAGACCTTTTCTCAGCTTAAAAATTAAGCTCAAATAGCCACAGGTGGAGTAAAATAGTTTCTAAGTAGTTCACAAGTAAACGGGTCGTGGAGTAAAATAGTTTCTAAGTAGAATGTGTTTGGCCTGTTCCATTTTTCAAGCTTCATAGATTTGGTTAAAATAGTTTTTGTATATATTAGATCTATCATGCCATTAAAAGGTGTCAAAATGAAAACTTTACTTTCGGATGCTACTGTTACAAACATGATCTGTTAATTCTTTACATAGTCTTGGACTGTTAATTCATCACTATTGGTTATCAAGACCAGTAATGCAATCCACCTGTGATTAGTATTGAACCTAATATCTGAAGTAGCTTCTCCCTTTATACCAAAAAATGTAAATTCCGAGTCCTATGATTTAAAAAATTCCAAAGTAGCTTCTGCCTTTATACGTGTACGGGCTACTATTACCTAAAAACTTAGAAAAGTCCAACATTGCAGACCTTGGAATTGTTATATCAAGCAAGGAATATGTGAACCAAACTTTTAAAGGTATGTCAGGTAATATTTGTTAATATTTGTCCAAGTTTAAATTTTCCAATTGCATCACAATATGTAATTTCTCCTTAAGTATGTGAACTAATATATCTATTCTTTACAGTGGACTAACAAAATTAACAAATGTGATCTCCTATTTGATGGTATATGCTGCATTATTTTTCTTATAAGAACGTGAAAAGTAAATGGAGGATAGTAGAAAGAATAGATATATAACCTAATTGCGATTGAAACGCTGAAGTTGTAGTTCGCCTAACATCCGTGGCAGCAGCTCGAGTCAACGGTGACAACTGAGTTGCAAGCGGGACGTGAGAATTTAAGGGCCATACGTTCCTGAAATGACATAAGTAGTACAGGCGCATTATAGTGGGTTGAGTAGGCAACACACAAGATAAAAAGATGACCAATAAAGAGTTTTTTATGTCGTAAGTGAAGAAGATACTCACGATTAGTAACGTCTTGAAGAGGCAGTCTACTATAAGGTCTTCTTTGCTTCTGTGTAAAATGCGTAGATGAACCTATAGCAATAAGTAGTATTATCACTTTGTAAGCTGTATAAAGCAAAACATATGACCAAAATAATAAATTCATCAAACTGTTTTAAACCTGCATTATTTGACGGCTGCACTGAAGAGTTATTTGATACCGAAAATGAAGGGACGTTTTCCTTTAGTGGATCATCTAATGCATACAAACATAGTAAATTACAGATCATGTAACCAATTTATATCATGTTGTAATTTATACATACAGAAACTTACATCTAAGAATCTCGGCCAACGAAACTCTTTTGCTTGGCGGTGGTGTGAGTAGGTCTGACAACGGAACTCGTGGGTTTGAATATTGAGGCGTCGGTACATGTGGCAAAGGAACACTTTGCTGATTCGAAGGTTGAGGGTTTTGGCCAGACATAACGGAATTTTTACGTTTCTTCACATGGGGTTGTTTGTTTTCTGCCATGGTTAGGTTTCTTGGGTTGAAGAGAGCGCATGCAATGGGGGGTTTTTTTCAGTTAACGAAATTTTTTTTCTAGGCTTGTTGGTTTTATCGTTTGTTTTGGGTTTATTATTTGTTGAGTATTCTTTTAAATAATTATAATTAAAATCTCAATGAATAACATCTAAAATCTATTTGTAACCGAAAAAAAGATTTTGTATTAATAACTTTTATTCATATTGAATGACATGAAATAATTGATTTGAAATATTGTAACTGAATCGTTAAATTATATAATAGATGTATTCAAGCTTAGCATATCAATAACTCTATTACATAAAAAACGACCACATAGACATCTTATTATCATACTATATTGATTAACAAAAGTGAAAAGTAATGTTCATAAGCTGAAAGATAATGAGATGTCGGAAGTATAAAACTCAAAACACATAAATAAAACTTTGGAGAAAGTATAAAATTCAAATCAAACATTAGAAATTAACAAATCACATAAATAAACCTTGAAAAAAAGGCTAAAGTTCGAATGAAATAATGTCATTATTTTGAAAAAGCATGACCACATTCAAGTTTTGATATTTTGATTATCAAAAATCGTCGTGGTCGTAGTCGGTATCATCATCAGACGGTGCATCTTCATCGTCGATGAAGTCTGCTAAGTCATCTCCATCATCATCGTCATCCGAAGAGTCGTCGCTTTGAAGGTCATCTAAACCAATTCCGTCTTCCTCATCCGAACCTTCTTCAACCGTATCACTAATGTGAATAGAGTTATCAACTTCAATGTCGTCATCCGTTTCTTCGTCAATCAAAGTAAACGGATGTTGATTGGATGACGACGTTCTTGGTTTCTTGTTTGCGATGGAAAGTGAGAGGCGAATCCTCATCATGGTCCTATGTAAAAGAGTAGACAAAGTTAACTTTAATAGTATGTTGTATAAATACAGCTTTTTCAATGTTGACATTTTTCATCAAATAATAACAATAATAATAATAATAATAATAATAATAATAATAATAATAAAGTATAGCATAGAACAAAAAAAAATATATGTTGATCACTTAATATGTTTATATAATTGTTTTCAATGTCATCATAAGACCATAATTTTTTTTTTGTTAGAATGTTTATGCATTTACCTCGTCAGAAGAGCTAATATTAACGACATTGTTGTTTACAACTTTTCCATCTTTAGTCAATCTTCCGCGTTTTAGAGAGACGGGTTTAGCCTACACAAGTTAAAAATAAATTAAAGCTATATTAAAGTGTACATTCCTTATGACCACAAATATATGATGACAAATTATGGCGCCAATATATAAGTTTAATTATTACCACGTCATCATCTGAAATTTCAATCACCGGTATATCTTTACCGGGCACATCTCCAGAATCTAATGCTTTATCATTTTCTTGTTCTTTGCTTGCCTATATCGAAACAAAAAATAAACATACGTATAAAACAATATATGAACTTTTGTCACAATTTTAGTTAAACGAAAAACAAAAAAAAAAACAAAAAAACGAAAAAAAAAAATAATAAAAATACAATTTACCTTGGATGAATCGTTCCCAGCCATGTTCCTTTTGACAAGTAAAAAAACTAAACTAATAAGAATATAAATGTATAATGATTGTATGTTTTGATTTTATAGAAGATGAAGGCATATATATAAGGAATGGATTTAGAACATATTGTATTTTATTTGTAGATTACATATAATCTTTGATGGTTATATGAAACAAATATTTTTATTTTAGGAGATGATAATATTGAGCCTAAACACATATAATTTCGACTATTTTTATAGTCACTATGATTTGTATTATTATATTAAAAAAAAAACGTTTAAAAAAACATTTAATAAAAACGGAATTAATTTTTGTTATAAATGTATTTTAGGAGATGATATATAAGTTACTAAAGCCATGTACATGAGTCACTTGGAAAAATTAACTTACTAAAGACAGACTCCAACCAACATACAATGGCTTGAATCCTTGACACCAAGAAACAGGAATCGGAAAACATGCATCAAATGGTTATTGTACATGTACTAATGTATCGAGAATGGCTGAAACTACAAATATCGGACATATGGTACCTGCTTGTGCCAAACTTACAGCACTGACATCCTGTTATATTTTTATTTAAAAAGTATGAATAAACTGAGATACGTAGTTGATATATAAGGGTGATAAAGAAAACAAAGATACACTACATGATCAAGAAGTGATTAGTAGTATCAAAAGATCTGAAAAAGAGACTTGTCTGCTTCCATTGAAGTTTGACAAGTTCTCTGCATAATGGCCATGTTTTATTTCGATAAAACCTGTAAAATGATAACTACTCGTAATGCTACTTTTATGGTATTCTACTTGATTATGAAGCATATATGAAGCATACATAATCACACCCTGGCACACATTGAGCACTCTTAACTGCAAGCCATTTACAAATAATAAATGTAATGCTTGAACAACATTTATACAAAAAATAAAACTATTTATAAAAATAATATGGTCTGCACTTGGGAAGATGCCAAATTTTTCCAATGAGCATAAAGATAAATTTCAAAATTTTCAATGTCTGAAAAGGATAGAATGGGACGCCCCATATCAAAAGACAATCATAAATGTCTAAAATAATAGCAGCTCATGAGCAAGTAATTGTCTAAACGATACTGAAATGTATATTGAAAATGGAAACAATTTCAGTACATGGCTGAATATGCAAAATAGAAGCATTTATTTATTGGGAAGGATGGATCTTCATTTAGCACCTTCTTTCTCCAGCTTAATCTCGACAATCTGTTTTTTGATGCTTGAACCATCGCTTTCATCCTCCACATCAGCTAAACGTTTACAACTTTTTTGTTTATCAACTGGCGTAGTATTTTCGTCAGTCTGGGATTCCAGATCCTGCATATCAAAACATGATCAAAACATATTATGAGTTACCGAGTATTATAAAATTTACATCCCAAAAAACATAATGCACTTACCAACGGAGTTATTTGAGGTAGTGCAGAAGTGGTTGAATCGTGATCCTATTTAAAAGTAAGTGTTAAACACCGAACTACATGTTGAATAATACAGTATGGATTATACAAAATATGTCGCAGAATCATTACCTTCACGGGAGTTGCAATGGCAACAACAGACTTCAAAATCTCAACATCGTCCGTCAGACGGAGCACAGTGAACACAGGCAAGATTTTTTTGGCATTGACCTCATCAATGGATACCTTAAAAGCGTACTTCTTTCCAACCAAGTTGGTGATCTCTTTTGGGAAGTCTTGATCTTCTGCATTCTACATGTAACAAATAAGGCATTTATGGACATAATCATGTTGTATGAAAAGAAATACTTGACACCTTTAAAAGCGTTTACAATGAATATGAAAGTTGTAATATGTGCAACTCAAAATATCACATCAGGACCTTTTCACTCACAAAGATATTACATGCAAAAACTACCATTTGCCCCAGTAAGTGAATCATGTTTGGTTACAATTACTACTGAATCGGCAAACTAACAGATACAGGTACATTGTGTCGAAGGACGTGTTCAATGGTTGATGTTGGCAGCCCTGTATGGTTTTAAATAACATAAACAAAAGCTACATTCTAACCTCTTAATGCTAACCAAACCAACCAAACATGAAAAGTATATGCCTAACTACTTTGTTGCATGAAAATCTAATCCTAACTCCAAACATGAATAGTGATATTAAAATCTTTCTATAACCACTTTAAGCATGTTTTCAACATCCAGCTATAGGCATAAGTATATAGCAATCTATAACCAAACAGTCCCAACAATAAACTTTAATGAGGATGTAAATGAAAAGTTACGTTAATTATATTTGACAGAAAAAAGCCTAACGCAATTGTTTTACAACCATTGATTCAGTTAAAAGTTCTTCCAATTTAAAGATATGACATGCAAAAACTACCATTTGCCCCAATAAGTGAATCATGTTTGGTTACAATTACTACCTAATCGGCAAACTAAAAAAATGGGTAACTATCAAATACAGGTACAATGTGGCCAAGGACGTGTTCAATGCTTGATGTTGGCAGCCCTGTATGGTGCTAAATAACCTAAACAAAAGCTACATTCTAACCTCTTAATGCTAACCAAAGCGACCAAACATGAACAGTATATGCCTAACTACTTTGTTGCATCAAAATCTAATCCTAACTCCAAACATGAACAGTGATATTAAAAGCTTTCTATAACCACTTTAAGCATTTCAACATCCAGCTATAGGCATAAGTATATAGCAATCTATAGCCAAACAAACCTAACAATAAACTGTAATGAGGATGTAAATGAAAAGTTAACTTAATTATATTTGACAGACTAAAACCTAACGCATTTGTTTTACCACCATTGATTAACTTTAAAGTTCTTCCAATTTAACAATCGTATCCAAGTTAGATTACCTTGCACCCATATTTGTCGCACAGCTGGTAAGCAGACCTACCAACCATCGCCTGCACCTCATCGTTAAAGAGCGACAGGGATATCGTGCCTGACTCATCCTGGACTCTCATCTGAAGACGAAATCTGAAAGAAAAAATAAACGCATAAAAAATTGTAAGGCAATGGTTTCAAGAGATTGTCGTATTACTATCTCACTTATAAAGAGACAATGAGAAAGCACTTACTCTGTTTTTATCCCGGTAACGGTCTTAGCACATTTGGTGCATGTCCATTGATCAGGTGTTTGCTGATATCCAAACTTGGGTTTGGTTTCGGCCTCGAGGTGTACGAACTGTGACTCTTTAATCACTTTCTTGTTGCACTTCCGGCACCCGAGGTACCACCAGCCCTCCTCCTCGTGTATAGCAATAATTGTTCCAACAATTATGCTTGCCTTACCCTGTAAATGGAAATGGATATTGTTCAGGTTTTTAAAACATTTGATATATCGAATAAATTTTGCACAGGTAGAAAGTGTAACCTGATCAACATCAAGGAGATCAACAATGTTTTTGACCTGATACTTGTTCAGAAATTCCTCTCTAGTTGAATGCTTGGACTGAGTAGAAATACGGGAAGCCGTGTTTTCACTCTTGGATTCATCCTTGTCAGCAAACAGCCTATAAATAATAAAAAAAGAGTTACCATTTGAACATCAAAACAAAATATTGCATTTAACGAAAGGTATAATTAGTTTGTTACGATAACAGACCTTAGCCTATACAACTCCACATCCATAAATTCTTCTTTTGGGATGCTTTCATTGTCGTTAAACAGAAAAAGCCTTGTCCCATTATAGGCATTTTGAACTCCCATCTTGCCTATTTATAAACAATATTGACGAAGGTTATTAGGGATTATAACATATAGGAAAGTAAAATATGTAAAAGCATTCACAATTATATATACCGTCCCATATCTTCATCATGCCTAATTGAAGAATTAGCATGATTTTACCACGGTTGGGGCATCCATCGACAAAATCTTGAAACTGCTGTGCATATGGACCCCACAATGTGCATCTGAGTTCGATACCACTGCATTTATTTACCGATTGTAAGAAACACAACAGACTACAAAATGTATTCGTTTATAACAACTTTTACAAAGACAAGAAAGTTAACGGTACTCACTCGGCATCAGCAAGGGTCAACGGCTTCTTCTTGCCTGATCTGCCATTCTTATCGTAGTTGTCTAAATCGTCACAAGCAACAACATGTCCAATTACATCTACACATTTTTAAATAGAAAGCAATGTCTAAATTTTTAGCGCATGATTTGATATATACATATACTATCATTTATTGAAAAGGGGACAAATATTACGTACCAAACTGTCCATCTTCATCCTGCTGCAGATCCACTATTGTTCTAAATGGCCTAAAGTCCCACCCATAAACCGAACCGGTAAAGTCAGGACACGGTTCAATGATTGTGTTGGACAAGAAACTGAGACGAAGTGGTCTGTTGACCATGTGATACTTGGGCTGAATCTCCCCAAGACTGTATCGAGACAATGTAACAGCACTTCCCTCTTGAACCTTGTGCTTAAAGCCATTCACCAATGCCATACGCATAGTCGCCTGCATCTTAGTGCCCTGTTCAATTAGGAAGAACATCAAATTAGTAAGCACAATAAACTGAGAAAATAACAAATTGTGTTTACCATTTATTCTCTTAAACATACAACTTTAAAAATAATGCAAGAGTCAAATATTAAAACATAAAACTTATACCATTACCAATTAGAAAGAACATCATATTAGTAACCAAGAACAATGTGTGATATAGAGCAACCAAGATTGTTTAAACATTATAATGATAGTTCGTTTATTCTTATGTTTAGTATAATGTGTGATATAGAGCAACCATTGTGCATCGTAACAAAAACCACATCTGAATAAAACATATACATACCATTCAGGTTTCCAATGTCAGATCTGGCTAAACTCAAACCAACAACAAATATGACCAAACAACATAAACAAACACAACTGCCAAAATACAAACCACCACAGATCTAAACGGTTCAAACACATAAATCACGACTAACAACCATGAACAGTTTTGAGATCTAAACACACCAATGGCCTCGGTTTAACAACCGAGAAACATAAACCACCCAATTAATGAAACCCAACAGATAACCTACGCAAATCGGCTACAAATATCCGCTTAGCCACTGAAACCACAATAAACACACACCAACAACCACTAACTGAATACACCGCATAAACAACCTATAATGAAGATAAGAATACACCGCACAGCTAAACACTTTGGTAAAATAACAATCCATATAAACAAAACATTCAAAATAACCAATTGAAAATATATTGAAAATCCAAAACTTGTTACTTACAAAAACCCTTTACACAGTTTCATTCTCATGTACCAACAATCAAGAAAAGGCATTATCAAACACAATTATCTCACTACTTCAAATCAGTTTTTAAGCATGAATCCTTTATAACTCAAATACGCAATCCATAGTCCATTTTTCGCATAACCTCTAAAACCCAACTCAAACGCATAACAAACACACTTGATTTATACATTTATCCTTTTAAACATACAGCTTTCAAAATAACAGAGTCAACATACAAACAAAAAACTGATAAAAAAGTACAACTCAAAACTAAACCATAAAAGATGCAACTAACTTACTTGCGAAACAAATCCTTAACCATTACCAATTACGATCAACATCAGGTTAATAACCACACAAAACTGATAAAAAATAGACCCAAATATTCCTTGTTTCCAGTTTGATTAAACAATATAATTATACATGTAAGATACTTGTTCATCCATAATGACTAATTCCATGTTTTTGACTCCTTGTTTGCCATACACGTCCTGCATCCAGCTTCTTACTATTCGCACACGCAGTTTGATATTGTCTTTAACTGCCGATAAGTCATTGATAAACCCTGCAACATAAGTAGCCATGGTTGTTAATCTTGTTGAATGTGATAATTTGAAATGCTAATGTGGTAAACAATTTTAGGCCTAATTACATTATATAGGCAGAAATATAAATAAATTTAGAAACTTTTAACAAATATAAATTATAAAACTTGCCCCTTACGTTTCTTTCATCACAAAAACATAAATTAGGGAAGTATTTTCGTAATTCATGAAATCACCAATTTTCCCCAATTTTCCACAACTAATTAAATGATTAGGGTTTCACACATAAATCATTATAATTCGATTTAATTACTTTTTAATAAGTTATTAACATATTAACATATTATAAATAATCAGCAAAAAACATAAATGGGAACAAATTAACAAACTTACAGATTTACAAAATAAGAAAATCAATTTGGGCTGCCAAATCATATCTGTTACAATCGGTAATCGAAACAAGAGGAGACCAAAACGTAAGGACCAAGTGATTATATGGATCTGCATCATCAAATGATTTTGTTTGATTTATGGAAACGATTGTGGCTGAAGAGAGATTTTTTTTTGATATACAGCGTTTTTATTTAGGTGATAAGCTTTTGTAGAGAGAGAGATTTTGTTTTTGATAAACATGGTAGTCAATTGTTGACTTTTAATACGGAAGATGTAAATGTTGTGTAAAAACGTATTGCAAAAAACCTTTTTCAATGCTAACACTTTTAAAAACCTTATGCATCAAAGTATTGTACATGATAGCTAATTAAGGAAGTGCATTAAACCAATTTTTAATGCTGGTAGCTTAGTAGGCTTGTACAAAAGCTTATTTTATTATATATAATAGATAGATTGAAACTAGACATTTATTTAAAGAACAAACAAAAATATTAATTACGTTAATATTTTTTATGATGGAGAAAGTAATAGTAGTAACTTTATAAGAGAAATTAGTTTAGATAAAACTTAGCCTTGAAAATGATATACTACCTCCGTCTCATATTAATTGTCCTGTTTTGATTTTTTAAGTCTTTCTTTCTTAACTTTGACCTTAAATATTTTTATTTTTGTTATATAATATTTAATAAAAATTATATCAATAAAAAATACATTTAAAACTCAATCTATTCATATATTTTGCACCAAGTATTATATAACACAATTAAAAATATTTAAGGTCAAAGTTAGAAACAAAAGATCTAAAAAATTTAAAGTGAACGATCAAAATGGGACGGATGGAGTAATTAATTAAGTAGCATATACTCAAAATCCGTTGGTAGCTTGTGCAAGAAAGCAACACATTCACATAATTCTAGAGAAAATCATTATCATTATGTTGGCGTATGGTCCGGACGAAATTGGTTTGGAGGACTTTGCGTCCGGACGATACACCCTTTTACCCAGTTGACTCTATTATCCAATGAGTAAAGCGTATAACCATGTAAACGCCGCCTTTCTAGGTCTTCTGGGATTTCACCAGCACGTGATCTGACACCTACTAAGTAGACTAGCTATAGGTCTGCTACACCTATTCCTAAGGCCAACCAAGTATCGAGGTTGTGGTAGTATAAATAGCACAACACATTTAGTACTTGCATTGATTATTCACACACAGATACTCTCACATTTATTAATGCATTTACTTATTCTCACGTCGGAGCTTGGTCTCGGGATAACCTTCGAGACGAGACTAACGCGTGTTGTTCATTGTGCAGAAAGAACAACTTTCACCTATCCGATCAGAAGACAAACGTTAAGAAGTCCGGATCATAACCGAGGTTTTGCATCAACACATTAGAATGTATTCTTGTTCATCGTTAACCAAGGAACTTTTTTCTATTTGATATACGTGTTTGCATTTAGGTATAAACTTTTTTTTACATGTCTCACATTACTGAAACACACTGAATGAAGAAAACATGCTTTGAATCTTTTTATACCGTGATATATAACCTTAATAAATAATAAAACTTCGTAGGTATTATCGTTATTGATCATCTATTTCTAATGCAAATTAATTAATAACCTAAAATCCTAATTGACCAAACTCATAAACCGGGCTTGGACTGCTAATCTAATCTTATCATCTAATGCTTTCTCGATCGCAGTCTGAGGAATTCCAGTACACTTTCCTTAAGATATCCAACACGTGATCAACAACACTAACAACGTCAGTTAACTCCTTAAGGATTACGAATTATGGTCAAAACAGTAACCGGCTAGGATTTAAGCCGAAAACTGAAAGGATTAGTTTGGTATGGAGAATTGACGGGCCTATAGCTAGAAGCGTTTGCGACCAACAACTAGGTCAGAGGGCCAGAAACGCGCTAATATACCATTTTAATAATGAAAGCCCATAAAATCATCATTTATTGATCATATATTAAGAATACAAATATGTTAATAACCTACAACCCTAACGGGCCAAACGAATTCGTGTAGTCTTTAAAGGTTTTTCTTGGACCAATCATTTGATTGCTTTATGATAAACACACACAAAATTCAAAAGAAAGCAAATACTGATCATACACAGATATCATAAACCTTCGAAGTACCACCTCTATCATATATATTCGCCATTATACGCTTTGTAAACAATGCAAGTTTAACTTGATATGAAATATATATTGGAAAGACGTAATTCGAATGACCATGACCATGACCATATATATATAATTAGGGAACATAGTGGTTTGTAGAATGGTATACTACGCTACCTCCATTAAATTAAAACAAATGTCAACCAAACTTTTACCAAATCTTAAATCATGACCTCATTTTGATATGAATTTTACGAACTAGTGGATATATGTTTGTTTTCTAGTCAAAAAGATACTTAGTTTACATCCATATCGTTTCACCTATACTACCTACCGATGTTTTCATAACTTGGTATCTTAAAAAAGACTCAAGAACCGTGTCTAGGGATGGCAAAAAAACCCGAACCCGACGGGGAAACCCGAAACCCGAACTTATTGGAGCGGGGCGGGGCATGCTAATCGGGTTTCGGGGCGGGTTTTGGGGCCTTAACGGGGATTCTTATCGGGTTTGGGGCGGGGACGGGGCACACCATCCCCGCCCCGCCCCGCCCCGAAATATATACATATACATATATATATAATATTGTGTTAGTATTTACGTACTAAATATAATTCTCTATTTTTGTTAGTTTTTATCTTTGTGATTTATTCTCTAGTTTTTATCTTGTTTTGTGTCATATTATTCTATAAAGTTGTGATTTATTCCAATGATTAATATATTACTAATGGTTTCTCGATTATTCAAGCTATTCTATAAAATAATATTGTTAATAGTGTAGAAATAAGAATAAACGGGGAACGACACGAGTATGATGGAGTATCGCGGTCAAAAAAGACAACCCGATAAGACCCCAATGGGGAATGGGGCGAGTTTGGGGGAGTATCTTGCCCCAATGGGGCGCCCCGATAAGATCCCCAATGGGGATTGGGGCGGGTTTGGGGATGGTTTTTGTTATCGGGTTTGGGGATGGGGATTGCCAAACCCGCCCCAAACCCGCCCCATTGCCATTCCTAACCGTGTCCAACATTGGTATCATTTTCCATGCAAATATATATATAATAAATCATTGGATAACTTTGTACGGTATCTCTGACTTTGGTCTTAATAAAATTTTCGACGTATACTTAGATTAAGTTATATCTGTGAGATCTTCAAAAGTCTTCTAGCAGTTGGTCTGTAGATTTGTGTCTACTACACTTAGAGCATCTACGATAAAGGGCGGAGCCAAAAAGTTATGATGAGAAACTACACTACAAGTTGGTTTATTAAGAGGGCAAATTACAAAAAAAACAGATATTTTATAAAATTTACACTATTATTTTTTCGCTAGAAGAGCACGTGCCCACCATGCCCTCTTTCTGTCTTCGCCACTGACTACAATGCATTGAAATAATGCATCTTGTTAACCTATTTAAATCTTTGGTGTATCCTATTATGGTGAGTTATACGGTGTTAAATCAATAATTGACAGTAGAGTTTAAGAGAAGGTCAAGTGTTAATTAAATTTCCGCTCTATATATATTTCAATGCAATGCAAAGTTAAGTTTAACCCAATTAATAACATATAGTCAATTGTTATCATAAGTAGCTGTAAGCAGTAGCTGTGCAGCTCACTGCTCACTGCTCACCGCTCACAACTTTTTAAAAGAGCATTGGAAAATTGAGCATTCCTAAAAAATAGGAAAGTTCACCGCTCTTTTGCCAAACGACTAGTAAAAATCAAAATGTTCATTGCTCACCGCTCATCGCTCCAAAAAGCTTCACACCGCTCCGTGCCAAACATACCCTAAATCTCCGTTAACCTTGCATTGCGGATGCTTTTAGAATGAAATCTTTTGATGCGGTATCCATGTTAGATTTCATGTTCATCCAGTATGTTTGTCAAAGTGTTTTATTTATCCAGCCCGCCAAATAACCTAAATGATCATCTTTGTAGGAAACATGTGGTTAGCATTTTAAACCATAGACGTTAAATTTATCGGTACTGAAATTGACCATAAACAAAAAACCGGTTTAAAAACCAGGCATAAAGACTTGAATTTTAACGGATCAAGCTTTTTTAACGAGTTTTTTTTTTATGAACATCTTGTACATTTTCCAATTTCTAGAAAAAGGTTTAAACGTTATTTATTGGTTCAACAACGTATCTTGATTAATTAAAGATATAGATGAAAATTTCCAAATAACTATAAAAACATATTCCGGTTTTGAAAGAACTACATTTTTTCCACATAGCACACACGTTAAAGGTGTAACCAAATTCTTCTACCAGCTTGGATCCTATTATTATTGACTTAACTACATTTGAAAGAACTTAAAATATTCTTTTTACTCTATTTTATTGTCAATGTATATAGTGTAAAATGTGGATTTTTGGTCAAAAACTCTAGTCCTATTGTACTATCTTAGGCGGATAATTATAGCTATACTGGACGAAAATACTATTTTTTATACCTGTCAAAAACAATTACATCTATTTTCTAATTATTCATCGCAAAACAATATAATGTATGCTTTTATATCACCTGTCTAAACGTATTTAACATTTGTAGTCTAGGACTAACAACGACTGAGTGACAGAAAAATAGTGCTCATGACTATTCTACCATGATCTTGAAGAAACTCTCTTGAATGAAATCCACAATGAAAAGGAGAGGGTGGTCCTGTGTACTACTACTAGCCATACGTCAATGACCAAAGACAAATTCATTTTTCTGTAGAAGAGTTTTGCACATAAAGAAAATGTCTTAATGTAACCTTAGACAATGTTGATAAGTTTACAAGCAGGGTTGGACCAGTTGAAAAACTTCTCTTTTTTGAAGACAGAGGCGAGAATTCGATCCTCACTCTCTGCAAAAAGGCCGGAAGTCCTCCAGAAGCAGCATATTTACCTTCGGGTAGGGGTAAGCATATTACCGTAAAAGACGGGATTAGGTACCACTGATTTTTTAAGTGAATGAAAAATTGATTATATGACACTACGTATTGAGTATTGACAAAATTTGTAAGTTGGGCTTCTATCCTCACGTCTTTAATGGACTAATAAGGTAGGCTAAGTCAACTCTAGAATTGAAATACAAAACATGATTCTAGGCTGTTACATAATCCAATTTGCATTTTTCGTAAAACGAGGTATAAAAGCACCCGCCGCGTTGCGGCGAACGTTCTTTAAATTTTTTTCAGTACTTTGGATACGTTGCGCTAAGTTTGGCGAGATTGTGTAATTTCTTGGGTTGTTTGAACATCAATAATAGTGTTAAGAAAGTAAGAAATGTATTTCTTAAATAACAGTACAATACTAACGTCGGTAGTAGTATACAACTCATGAGGACTTAACTTATATTTCCTCGCTAAGCAATCATCTAGGTGTTTAATATAATGTTATGGCAGTCTACCATTATTGTTGATTAAGTACAATACAAAACCATTCTTGGTAATAGTATACAACTCATGCACACTTAATTTCTATTTCATCCCTAGTTACTTTTTTGCTTGAATCTTGAAGCTTCTTTCACATCTGCACTATGAACCCGCTACTTTTCTCCCTGCTCTCACTTGCCAATCACGGTGTTGCTGCGTATGCTTTTATTTAACCTGAAAGAGACAGCAATACCAATGCGTTACATGTAACAATAACCATTTGTATGCAATGTTATACAAATCCAAATAAGAGGAATATAAAAGGAGACATGCCTACGTACGTCAAAAAGATGACTCAGTTCTTGAAACCTGTACCCGCACAGGTTGTACTGCCCAAAGGTTTCTTTGCTTTCGTACCTGAATATTATTGTGTCATCGAGTGGACTCTTTCCACTCGGGAGTACATTTCAAAAGTCAGTCACTAATGTTGAGACGCGATGTTCAGGATAGCGAGACCCGTCTGATCGCCCCCTCAAATCCCTTTTGCTATTTCAACAATCTTTGTGCAAACGTCTGCACCAGACGTATTGCTAGACCGTTGTGAGAACGAAAGGAATTCGAGCGGAAGATCAGAACGGGCCGGTATCTTAAACATCTCATATCAATATTAGCAAATGAAGCTTGCAATATTCTACCGGGTGGAAAGATTCCAATCGATGACACGACAATTCAGTTGGATAAGATTCTACTCCTACCGACTGCAAATGTATGGACGATTCCAATCACTCCCTACTTACGGCAATGCAGTAACCTATGATCCTGAAAGGTCATATAAGCGTATACACAATATGAGGATATTGGCATTCCAAGTAGTCTTGTTGCAGTATTAGAATCAGAACTTGCCGAAATAGCGATACATAGATAGTAGTTGTCAGCTAACATTATCTGGTGTGAAACCTTTTATGTTCATTATTCATGGTTCCCGATGTAGCATAAACTAACAGCAATACATACCTGTTAAATACAGACACCGAATATTGTGCGAACGTACGTTTGTTTAGCACGTAATCCACACTTTCGCTAACACGTCATAAGTCACAGAAACACGTGGATATTGACACCAATTGAGGCTCAGATATGCGTATACAATAGCGATACCAGGCTACCAACATGGTTGCAGCCATACATTTGATATGACTGCCCTGCCACGATGCGCGCAAAGAAGATGTATGCGCTATGGTCAGCATATTATCATCATCGCCTATAGAAAGAGAGAAGACTAAAATTCGTATGCACGATAGCGTCTCCAGCCAGCAAACAGTGGCCAGAAGACTATTTCAAAACCTCAGATAGGCATGCCAATAACAGAACCATCAGAATAAGAACCATCTTCAGCTACTTCATAAAACGCAGCTGCCAACCGAAAATCTAAGTTAACAGGGAAGCGCTACCCGCCTGCAATTAACATCATGTTGATAAAGGGATTGGCAAGGGAGAAACAATATCATAGAAACATTTGAACACAATAATACACATGGTAAACCACAAACGCATAGACTAACATACCTTCACACCGTTCAGGCATATGGTGAACTAATGAAAAATCAGAAGCACCAACAGGCACGCAAACCGGTTGGCCAGCGCCCAAACTACAACATCCATCATCACCATTCAAACCATCATTGACCAAAGGGGAACAATGTGCTCCCAAATCAAGCTTCTGGTCCTTCCTGACAGCTAAGTGAGATAAACTATGATCATATCCTTCGCCAACCTTCCTCTTAACAGAACCAAAACCACTCAACATGTACAGGCACTAAAACAAAGCCAAAGAAACCTCCATGGCTGCGTTATAATAAACGTCCCGCCAAGATAAGACCTTGTTAAAGTTTGAATTATCGGTCAATGATCAGCCTTCAAAGGATAGCAGAAGAAAGGGAACAAAACGTTCATGGCTGCGTTATTAAACGCCATGCCAGGAAAAGAGTTTTTTAAAGTAGCAAAACAAAGACGCAAAGGTTCCCATATCTGCGTTACTGAACGGCTCGCCAAGATAAGGAGTTACTGAGAGGTTCAAATAAGGAAACAATCTAAAAACCGCACGAACAGTAAGGATTAATATGTATATATAACAAAATATACACACTGAATACTACGTGAACGTAAATTTATTTGTCACGTAATCCATACTCTGACTAACACGTCACAACTCTCAGAAACGCATGAGTAATGATAACAAATGAGGCTCAGATATATGTATACAATAGCGACACCAGGAAACCAACATGGATGCAGTCATACATTCGATATGACCGCCCTGCCACGATGCGGGCCAAGAAAATGCACACGCAATGGTCAGCATATTATCTATAGGTGATGATGAATATAATAAACATAAATAAAATATATAAACGCAGCGGAATCATCACCAACAACGGATCCATATTGCCATATGATCAATCAAATCAAACATAGATAAGGTTTATACCTTTGTAGCGTGATTCCGGTAACGAGACACCAATCACCTCCACGAATGGAACCAAGAAACCAAAAGACCAATGAGGTTGGCCTTTCCCAATGTGTGAAACACACTACACGTCAAACGATCACCCTTTGATGCTAGTCTTAACCCTTGTATCAATCCTTGCACAAGACTACCCTTAGAATTATGAAGGAAGGAAAAACTAAAACCAAAAACACTATGTGTGTGTGTGATTTTGGACGTTCAAGAGGGGAGGGGAGGAAGAGGTTTTTAAGACAAAATTGTAACTTACCAATTATCATCAATCATCATCAATTCTCATCAATTAGTATTAATGCTAATTGATGTCAAATCATAAGATACACATTAGGCCCTTCAAAGTCCAAATACTCCACTTTACCCCCTTATGTAACAAAGGTTATACATAATGTAAATACGATAAATACATTATGACAATGGTGTCTAAGTGTATATGTGTGTGACCCCATAGGCTCACATATGACTAGCCATATAATTATTTATTATGACACGAGCATACTCCAACAGCTCCCACTTGCGACGTCATAATAGACAAGTAATTATACAAGCAATGGTTAGCGTCTAGCAACACGCCAATGCCCCTAGTGATATGTGAGGTCAGTTTCTTAAACATTTCATTAAATGGTTTATATGTCATATATCCCTTTGTTTCAGATACCAGGTTGAACTTTAGACATGGATCAAAAAGTCATTCTAATGGTTCAACAATTATGTTCTCGATCTAGATATTGAACAAGATTACCAAGTGAATTAAGATTCATCTTAATCTCATTTGGGTACGGCCATACAAACATATGTTCAAATCATCGAGGGGCCCAATAGTATCTAACTCCAAACCATGTGGAGGAACAAATCCTATTTTGACTGCACGTGTCATTCATGTGTTTCAAATCATTCGTGATAGTGGACTTTATAACTACCTTGTTCAGGACAGCGTTTAACCATATCAAGGAATGAAACTCCACACATGCAAAACCTGCTTGCATCTCAAGTCTAAGGATAATAGACATAACCATTTTCGAGATTCACTATATGACGTCGATCCATGCAGTGAATACTCGTAGGTTGGGTCAGTCCAATGCTCATCACCATGAACAACATGTGAGTTTGGCAAAAAGGTCACCAACACACTCACAATTGTCTTAATTTGATGGTACTCCCGTACCGTCAACCGACAATGGACAAGTTTTGAATGAAGAAAATCATTCATGGATTTAAACATGCAAATATAGAATACAGTTGATATAAATGAAAACGATAATAACCATTAAATCAATTCATTACAAAATATAAACTGCTTATCATTCCAATTATTCAAATACTAAAATAAACAGATCTACATAAGACTACTAGCTGGTCGAAGTCCAATTTTCCTAGCATGCCCAACATGTTTCGTGCAAGGCATTGCTTTAGTAAGTGGATCAGCTAAGTTGTCATCTGTGTGAACTTTTAGAAGACGAATAACACCACTTTCGATAACTTCTCGAATGTAATGAACTTTCCGACGAAAGTGTTTGGCACCCTTTTGAACACCAGGTTCATTTGCAATGATAATGGCACCTGTATTATCATAGTAAATATCCATGGGTAGTTCATTGCTGGGGACAACGCCAAGCCCATAAATGAATTTTCGTATCCAAATCGCCTCCATTTCAGCTTCTGAAGCAGCAATGTATTCTGATTCCGTAGAGGACATTGCAATCGTGCTCTGTTTTGAACTCTTCCAGTCAACAGCGCCTCCATTCATGATGAAAACGAATCCAGTTTGGGACTTGGTGTCATCACGATCGGTCTGCCAACCGGCATCAGTATAGCAAGTGATACTGAGCTCGCGGTTGTCATCACCACCATAAACAAGAAACATATCTTTAGTATTACGAAGATACTTTAATATGTTCTTAACAGCAGTCCAGTGACATTCACCTGGATTCTTTTGATACCTACTCGTCAGGTTCTGAGCGAAAGCTACATCAGGTCTAGTGCACCTTACCGCATACATGATGGATCCCACAGCAGAAGCATATGGGATACCCTTCATCCTTTTCACCTCTTCAGGTGTAGAAGGTTCTTGAGTTTTACTCAATTCCGTATTCGGTTGCATTGGAAGATTTCCACGTTTGGAATCTTGCATCCTAAATCGCTTTAGGATTTTGTCAATGTATGCACTTTGACTCAAGCCGATTAACCGCTTTGATCTATCCCTGTAGATCTTGACTCCAAGTATGTACGCAGCTTCGCCTAAGTCTTTCATTTCAAAACAATTTCCAAGCCAGGATTTTACATCTTGTAGCATTGGAATGTTGTTTCCCATGAGTAATATGTCATCGACATATAAGACTAGGAATACGACATTACTTTCACTAGTTTTCTTATATACACATGGCTCATCAAAGTTTTGAGCGAAACCAATCTTTTTGATTTCTTCATCAAATCTCTTGTTCCAACTTCTAGATGCTTGCTTTAATCCATAAATGGATCTTTGAAGCTTGCAAACTTTGTTGGGATGTTTAGGATTCACGAAGCCCTCGGGTTGCACCATGTAAACATCTTCGTTTAGGTGGCCATTCAAGAAGGCTGTCTTGACATCCATTTGCCAAATCTCATAGTCATAGTACGCTGCTATGGCTATAAGAATACTAATAGCTTTAACGTCAGCAACAGGCGAGAAGGTCTCTTCATAGTCAATCCCGTAGGTTTGAGTGTGACCTTTCGCTACTAGACGCGCTTTATAGGCGTGTACATTGCCATCCATGTCGGTCTTCTTCTTGAAGAGCCATTTACTCCCAACGGTTTTAGCATTAGGAGGCAGGTCAACTTCGACCCAGACTTCATTGTCTTTCATGGATTGCATCTTCGATTTCATAGCTCCGAGCCATTTATCGCGTTCAGAACACGATAATGCAGCTCGATAGTTAGCAGGTTCATCTTGATCCCCTAACTCATGTTCCTCAGCATCGACATAGAAACCATATCGCTCAGGTGCTTGAGGTATCCTTGCGGATCTACGAATCGGAGCAACATCTCTATGAGGCTTGACATTTTCATGTTCAGTCTCATTTTGATGCTCACTAGTGTTACCAGAAGGTTGTGCATCTTCACTTTGAATTTCGTCAAAGTCTACAGTGCTCCCACTTGCTTCTTGTGAAATGAGACTGTTCTCAAGAAACTCAGCATAACGAGCAACAAATATTTTGTTCTCGGTTGGGTAGTAGAAGTAGTAACCCATCGTTTCCTTTGGGTATCCTACGAAGATACATTTGATAGATCTAGACTCAAGTTTGTTTGGCGTTTCTCGTTTCACGAGGGCCTCACAACCCCAGACCTTCAAGTAAGATAAGTTAGGGACTTTCCCATGCCATATTTCGTATGGAGTCTTATCTACCTTCTTGGTTGGAACCATGTTGAGAATGCGAGCAGCAGACTCTAGGGCATAACCCCAAAAGGACATTGGCAACGTTGTTAGACTCATCATAGATCGAACCATGTCTAGCAAAGTTCGATTTCTCCTTTCAGATACACCATTATGTTGTGGTGTATGTGGAGGAGTGAATTGTGAGACTATCCCACACTTTTTTAGATGATCTAAAAACTCTTGACTCATATATTCGCCTCCACGATCGGATAGAAGAGCCTTTATACTCTTATCGAGTTGATTTTCTACCTCACTTTGAAATACTTTGAACGTTTCAAAGACTTCATGTTTATGTTTAATCAAGTAAACATAACCATATCGACTGAAATCGTCGGTAAAAGTGACGAAGTAGTTAGCTCATTCCCTAGACATGATCCTAAATGGGCCACATACATCAGTATGTATGAGTCCAAGTAGGTCTTTATCTCTTTCTCCAACATGGGAAAAAGGCTTGCGCGCCATCTTACCAGATATGCAAGAAACACATTTATCAAAAGACGTACCGTCAATTGATTCTAAAAGCCCATCTTGTTGCAGCTTCGTAATGCGTTTCTTGTTTATGTGGCAAAGACGACAATGCCATAGAAAAGTAGAATCCATGTCACGTTTAGATTTCTTGTTGCTAACATTATATATAGAACCATTGTTTGAATTAGGATCACGCATATCAATTTCAAAAATACCATCTCTAGGAATAGCATTAAAATAAAAAACATTATCCTTAGAAACCGAAATGCCAAAATCCGTAAAAACATGGATGAAACCATCATCCTTCAAACGAGAAAGTGAAACAACACCTCTAGTAATAGTAGGTGCGAAATGACAATTATTCAAAACAATAACTAGTCCATTAGGAAGGATTAAATCATAGCTTCCTATCGCTTTGACTGGTGCACGATTCCCATTACCAACGTACAGGTCCAAAGCGCCATGCTTCAACTTTCGACTTCCCCTAAGAGCCTGCACATCATTACAAATGTGAGTCCCACAACCTGTATCATATACCCAAGATTTATTAGGAAAAGTATAGAGTTCTATAGTGAAGATACCTGATGTACTAGCCCCGTTAGCCTTGCTCTTCTTCAACTCTGCCAGGTACACAGGACTGTTTCTCTTCCAGTGCCCTACCATTCCACAGTGATGGCAGGGTGCGTCCTTGGCTGGGTGCTCCTTCTTAGCAGGTGGGGGGACTTTAGGTTTGGGGGCGTAAGCAAGCTTACCATTGCCTCTCCCTTGTCCCTTGCCAGGTGCTTGTGGTTTCCCCTTGTTCTTTTTCTGGATTTTGCCTTGCTTGATTGCTAGGACAACTGGAGCTTTCTTGGGCATACCTTTTTCTGCAAGTTTGAGCATATTATGCAGTTCATGTATGGTCTTGCCCATGTTGTGCATGTTGTAGTTTTGCACAAATTGTTCAAATTCCTTTGAAAGTGAGGTTAGTATCATGCTCACTCCAAGGATCTGAGGCATGGGGTATCCAAGCCGCTCCATCTGATCCAGATAGCCTTTCATTTTCATGATGTGGCTACTGACCGATTGTCCTTCCTCCTGCTTGCAAGCATGGAATGATCTGACAGTTTCAAATAATTCCTGCTCAGCTTGCTGTTCGAACATAGTTCTTAGTTCGGTTATCATGTCAAATGCTGTGAGGTCCTCTAAATTCTTTTGAATTTCTGGGATCATGCTCGCAAGCATAAGACAAGCGACTTCCTGCTGTTCATTAAACCTACGAGTGTAGGCATTACGCACAGCAGCAGTGGCATTTTCAGCAGGAGGCTCAGGTAAAGCCTGTTCCAGATGGTAAAACTTTTGTTCAGACTTGAGGACAATCCTCAAGTTTCGGTACCAGTCCAAAAAGTTGTTACCATTCAATCTCTCTTTCTCGAGAATTGATCTGATTGACGAGTTGTTGATGGTTTGAGTTGGAGTTGTCATCTACAAAGCAAACAAAATTCAAATTTTAGTATCATTCAATAATTAATACTTTTTAAAATTAACTACCCAAGTTTTATAAGAAAAACAATTAATTTTGCAAAAAAGGCTAAGACACTCATTGAGATTCCAACATTACATCAGTTGATCTGCTAGCAATGGTGGATTCAATAGGTAGGTAACGTCGACCAATTGCAAATCAAGTGCAACTCTTAGATCCTTATGGGACCCATGGCACTAGTGAACAAGCATCTAGTGTCAAGCTGGCATGTTTAGTCCCATCCTTGCCTCGGGTCAAGGTCTCACCGCTTAACTCGATTAAGTCATCCAATTTGAGAACGTGCGAAAATAGATCTAGGTCCCACGCATAGACAATAATCACCTTGGGTTACAATTCAACCTAGGTCCCACGCATAGGCGAAAAGTAATTGCAAGTGTTCTCAAGCGATTGGACGGCATGACTTAAATTTGTGACGGGTAAAATATTTTGATTTGAATCAAAAAAAGGTGTACGAAGAAGCATGCATTCATTCTTCGTAGCACTAGTTAAAAACTTTTCTTAACTTAAGTCTAATCATTGTTTTAATTTATGTGTGTCAAGTTGTCCATTTTCAAGTCTAATATAGAACCTATGTGGATTATAATAGAGATAGGACAATACATAAATCGAATAACATACATAACAAGTTAAGTGTTATTATTAAAACAATGATTTTAAGTTAAATCCATATTTAAACTTAGTTAAACTAAATCATAAGATTTAGTTTGAAAATGGTTTGTGTTGCGTTTTAAGTTTTAGAAAACGATTTGCAAGTTATATACATTCACAACATACATAATAAGCAAACAACCAACACACAACCACAATATGCAAAGCCTCAACCGATGAAAGAACATATGCTTGGTCTCGTGAGCCATAACGAGAACCAAGAGTCATCTAGGGACATAAACCACAACCACACGGAGGACTCCCACTTGCTCCAAGACCAAGCAAGGACAAGTAGAAGCCCATAATGCACATGAAAAGTGAATCTGCCAGCCCAGAATTTTCTGCACTCGGAGGCCCAAACGGCCTAGAAGGAGTCATCCCCGAGCTTAGCACGAAAATAGAAAGTTGTGGGCCCATGGGTTGTCTACCTGCAGTAAAAAATTGGTTAAAAAATACGCCACCAATCACCGGGAAACTCCGTTTTACTACAGCTTGTACGAGCAGCCATTTTGCGTCTTTATGTCTTTTACGCTTTGCCATTCCATTCCAAGCATCGGTTACAATATATAGAATGTAAAATACAACTAATCTACTATCTATCTATTGTAAAATGCCCAAACAATGGAAAAAACCAAATTAAAATTCATACATAAAAGCCGAAACAATGGCAAACCCCAAATAACAAGAAATAAACGACAATCACAATCATTCATAGCACAAGTGGTCTAGGTTTTCATCGGCTTGGCATATACACATAATAATACCATAAAATTATGAAAATAACAAGGTGTTGGCTAATCCCAAGAGCAAACATGCATGTATTTGCCATGGAAACAATTTAAATAGCATGAAATAAAAGAATTAACCAACGAATCGAAGAAATAATCAACAAGAATTAAAACCCCGATTGGTACGCGAGTAAAATGGATTTAGGTTCTCAAACCTACTGAAATTAGACCTTCTAAAAATCATTTTACCACAGAAAATTAAGCCTTAGGGGCTGTTTTCAAATCGTTTCAAGAATCGATTAAAACAACGCGATTAAAGCCATTTTAAGCGTACCGAACATATTGTTTAATTAACGTATGAGAAACCAATGGCCATAGGAACAAAAATCACAGATGTTTATATTACTAATAACATTCTTAATCCATGAAAAATGGAGCCCTCGGGGCTGTTTTGAAAGTGGTTACAAAAAACACTTAAAAACACGCGTTTTGACCATTTTTTCGCATACCCGATAATTATATGGCACATATGATGGCTCGTGATACCACTATAGGTGATGATGAATATAATAAACATAAATAAAATATATAAACGCAGCGGAATCATCACTAACAACGGATCCATGTTGCCATATGATCAATCAAATCAAACATAGATAAGGTTTATACCTTTGTAGCGTGATTCCGGAAACGAGACACCAATCACCTCCACGAATGGAACCAAGAAACCAAAAGACCAATGAGGTTGGCCTTTCCCAATGTGTGAAACACACTACACGTCAAACGATCACCCTTTGATGCTAGTCTTAACCCTTGTATCAATTCTTGCACAAGACTACCCTTAGAATTATGAAGGAAGGAAAAACTAAAACCAAAAACACTATGTGTGTGTGTGATTTTGGACGTTCAAGAGGGGAGGGGAGGAAGAGGTTTTTAAGACCAAATTGTAACTTACCAGTTATCATCAATCATCATCAATTCTCATCAATTAGTATTAATGCTAATTGATGTCAAATCATAAGATACACATTAGGCCCTTCAAAGTCCAAATACTCCACTTTACCCCCTTATGTAACAAAGGTTATACATAATGTAAATACGATAAATACATTATGACAATGGTGTCTAAGTGTATATATGTGTGACCCCATAGGCTCACATATGACTAGCCATATAATTATTTATTATGACACGAGCATACTCCAACATTATCACAATCGTCCACAGAAAGGGTGCAGGCTAAACTTCATGTACACGATAGCGTCATCAGGCAACAAACAGTGACGGCAAAACTATTTCAAGACTTATGACGGCATTCATGCTGCTGTTTTGCGCTCGTAATCACATATATATTCATTTCAGAACACAGAACAACGCTTTAACCAAAACCGACCTTGACCAAAGGCACAGATAAAAAACCACTCAACATGTGCAAGCACCAAAAGAAAGCCACAAAAGCCTCCATGGCTGTGTTACAACAAACGCCCCGCAAAGAAAAGACCTTCTCAAAGGTTTGAATTATGAGTCAGTAATAAACCTTGGAAGCCTAGCAAAAGAAATGCAATAAAACCACCATGGTTGCGTCAGTAAACGCCCTGCCAATAAAATACCTTTTTAAAGCTTTGAAATATAAGCCAACGCTAAACCGTAAAGGTATAGCAAAACAAAGCCGCAAAAAAGTCCACGTCTGCGTTACGGGACGCCCTGCCAAGGTAAGGCCTTTCTTAAGTTTTAAAACGTAAGTAGTATTAAACGAACAATATTTTCCTCCAACTGAACCACGACTGTTCAAAAGCGTTTCGCATATTCAAGAATAGGATTTCCGCCAATGGTGATCAGTATTCAACCAAGAAAAAGCAATCCCAGTACATCAGTAGTAGGATTAGTTTTTCTCAGCCGAATATTGGTCGCTACACTCATTGTCCCAATGATAGCCTGAAACCAATCATGATTTGAAGTGTTATAATTAAACATAAAGGGGAATAGTGATTTTGATACCTGAAATACACCTCAATCAAGAACATAACTGATGACCAGGTTAGGAAAAGCATAGGTTCAAGCACATAAAGCTTATCCTGGAAATCAAACTTATTCACTCTCGCACCTCAAAACCTCGAAAAAATTGCACATGCAAAATCAAAACCCCACAAATGAAAGAGTTTCAATCTTTTATATAAAATCTCGAAACGGAACTAATTCAAAGTGAAACAATTAAACCCCTATTCATTCTTAATGATCAATAATTAAACCTCAACTAAAAACTCTAAAAAAAGATATGATCAAACTTACTGTTGATGGTAGGAGTAAAGACGGCTAGGCAAGGACTTAATCCTTAATTCCAGTGTTCTTGTATCTGGTTTTTGATAAGAATACCAATAAGTTTTCACAATCTTTGTACGAGACGAACGTTTAGACACTGTACAACAGCATCCAAGTCAGCAACAAAACACACAAACAAAGCCGCAAGGAAAGCACTATAAACCACACCAACATCAATCGTAACAGCAGCAAATGCATGCCCCAAAGCCCTAAAAAAGCTCGAGATCTGAATCACCTACCAAGTTTGCTGCCCAGTGAAGAAATGTACATAAAATTCTGGAAGGAAAGTGGAACGTCCCACTAATATCTTCGAGGTTGAAAGATAAGGGCCACATATATCAACCGTATACTGAAAAAGGCCAAGACGTCCAAACACCACTTCCAGCCCAACCGGCCGAAAACCCAAACAAAAAAACCGCAGCAAAGGCAAAGAATGCCACCGACCAGTTTTTGGGACGTCCCTATATTTAACCACCGACAACTTTCTAGAAAGTATATTAAAGTTTCACCAACAACCGTCTTTAGTATAAGTATATAAGGCTCAGACAGGCTAAACTAGATTGAAGAGGACGCATCTGCCATGGTTGCGACCATTATAGGTCACCTTGCCAAGATACGGATGATCTCGTCTTCATCCAAGCCGTTTCTATTCATAACAACCTGACATATCATCCTTTGAAAAATAGTACCATAACCCAATGTATATATAGCAAAATGATTAGGCTTAGATGTATAAAAAAACAGGTTACAAAGACTTAAAAATGTCGTCGTAGCTGCAAATAGACAGTTGCATAGCAATTGTAATTACTATACAGTCTAGTCATTGCCTTGCCAGGTAACATCAGAGTATGAATGACATTCATTTTAGTCAGGTTATGACAATCATCACAGCCCTTCGGAAACCATTTTTGATTCCATAAACTGATTACATACCCAAAAAATTAAAAGAACAACCCATATCATTGATTAGTATGTAACAATGAGCGCCATACGTGTAAGTTGCATGTAGTGGCCAAGCTACCGAAATACCAGCAAACTCAGCGATAGGCATATGTTAACAAATTAACCTGCAAGAAACCATAAGCAACTTAAAATTATACATATCAATTATAATCAGTTACAATTAAATCACAAATTACGCAAACTGAATTAAGTAATAGATGATTCACTATTAAACGACTAATTACATAAATCAATCATGATTCGAAGTGTTATAATTAAACATAAGGGAGAATAGTGATTTTGATACCTGAAATACACCTCAATCAAGAACATAACTGATGACCATGTTAGGAAAAGCATAGGTTCAAGCACATAAAGCTTATCCCGGACATCGAACTTATTCACTCTCGCAGCTCAAAACCTCGAAAACATTGCACATGCAAAATCAAAACCCCACAAATGAAAGAGTTTCAATCTTTTATATAAAATCTCGAAACGGAACTAATTGAAAGTGAAACAATTAAACCCCTATTCATTCTTAATGATCAATAATTAAACCCCAACTAAAAACTCTAAAAGAAGATGTGATCAAACTTACTGTTGGTGGTAGGAGTAAAGACACTATACAACAGCATCCAAGTCAATAACTATCTTTGTACCTGGTTTTTGATAAGAATACTAATAAGTTTTCACAATCTTTGTACCGGACGAACTTCTAGACACTATACAACAGCATCCAAGTCAGTAACAACTATAAACCACACCAACATCAATCGTAACAGCAGCAAATGCATGCACCAAAACCCTAAAAAAGCTCGAGATCTGAATCACCTACCAAGTTTGCTGCCCAGTGAAGAAACGTACATAAAATTCTAGAAGGAAAGTGGAACGTCCCACTAATATATTCGAGGTTGAAAGATAAGGGCCACATATATCAACCGTATACTAAAGAAGCCCAAGACGTCCAAACACCACTTCCAGCCCAACCGGCCCAAAACCCAAAAAAAAACGTAACAGAGGCAAAGAATGGCACCGACCAGCGTTTGCGACGTCCCTATATTTTAACCACCGACCAGTTGCTAGAAATTATATTAAAGTTTCACCGACAACCGTCTTTAGTATAAGTATATAATGTAAACGGAGTTGGATACTTATATGGCTTAAACACAATAACTTGTACAGTAACTCTAACCTAGTAAGTTGTTGGATCAACTTGTATAACTCATTTAAATATTTTATCTAACTAAGCTTAAATACAATAACATGTAACCCGAACCTAAGAGTAATGGGTGTAGTAGCGGTGGGCTGCGCCAAAACTAACGTGGCAAGCCATCCGGCGCCGCCGAAGGCCCGCCGTGACACCGCAAGAGGACGCTGAAGAGAATTTCGCCAAATACTCGGCTTGAAAACGAAAAAATAAATAAACATGTTTGAATCCAACGGTTAGTTATCTAAAAATTTAAAATCTAATATTCTTTTTTCTAAGTTTATCCCCTTTTTTCTACACTATATATAACCCCTACGTTTTTATCTTCAAAACACATTACTTTTAATATCTCAACCCACAAACAAAAAAATGTCTCCAATTCCAAAGGACGGGTTTTTACTTCTCTTCTCAATATATCTAACCCACAACACTCGTCATTCTCAAACACGTCTACCACATCGCCAGAAAACTCAATTTCTTCCTCGCAACTGTTTCCTCCATATGATACGCAACATAATACGGCCTAATATGACCGGGCAATATTGTTTCTTTTAAAGTTTTGTATGTTTATTATTTGTCGTATGTTTTTTTATTTTTTGTTACATTCTTTTAGCTTTGTATTGTATTTTTATTTGAATGAATGAAATTTAGTTTGTTGGAAAAAATGAAAAAGAAAATAAAATTATGGGTGGATGGAGCCCAAATGGCATGCTGTGTGTGAAAGGGTGTTTTGGAGTGTGAGTGTTGAAAGTGAGAATGCTGATGTGACACTGTGTAGGGTCCAAATGGCATATTGACATACCTTACACTCTAATAAGTTGCCGGGTCAAATCATATAAACCATTTAAGTTTTTATAGCAGAGTACCTACGTATTGCGGTGGCAGTTACCCTGTAACTATTCTTTCTTTAGCAAGAGATGACTTTTGCTTTTTACGTGATATTAACTTTATATATGGCGAGAATTTTAGAGTGGAATAACTTCAAACAATCACAAACTCTACTCTATAAAAGATAGTTGCTTTCTCGCGCGATATTGAGGCAATATATATGCATCAGTCAGTAATATTGTAGAGGTAAAAGGTTAAAGATATTGACAGTGATTTGTGAAAAAGAAATCATAAAAAGCATTAGTATAATGTATGTCGTACATTAACACTAGTTTTACTAAAGAAAACGCCTTTTTAGTAACATCTTTAAAAGTTAGAGAAAGAGTACTAAATATTTATACTTGATATATAACCGAATCAATATCGTACTATTTTATAATGCATGAGGGACTCTTTCTCTAATTAAAATTTAAGATTTCCTTAAATAATTTTTTAAGCATTTACACATTTTATTGCTTGTTGTACATATTTATAATACACAATAATATTAGGAGTTACATTTTAGTCTAAGACATTTAATTCAAGAGTAACTATATCTCACTATTAAAATTTAGAGTTAATTGCATTTTTTGTCTCTGTGGTATGGTCAAATTGCAGTTTTGGTCCTTAAAACTTTGAAATGCAATGATAGTACCCATTTTTAAGTTTGGATTGCATTTTTGGTCCATAATCGGTGTGAAATGACCAAATTACCTTTGTCTTTTCTGAATAAGACAAAGGGTATTTTAGTCATTTCACTTTATCCAGGGACCAAAATTGCAATCCAAACTTCAAAATGGGGACTGTCATTGCACTTTCAAATTTTTAAGGACCAAACCTGCAATTTGACCATACCACAAGGACCAAAAATGCAATTAACTCTAAACCTTTAACATATCTAGCTTCGATATAAATAATAAACATGAACTATATCCGAACGAATTTCTACATAAAACCATTATTCTTCAACGCATACTTCACAGGTCATTGACTTAGTCTATGACTTAAGGGTTGTTTACTTTCCCTTTAGTAAGGAGGAGTGTGGGCCAATAATCCTTACTCCCTCTTAAAGTTATACGAAATTGTTTTCTACTATTACGTAAAGTTATACAACTTAATTTATCACTATCCTCCTTGCTCCCTCTTAAAGTTATACGAAACTGTTTTCTACTATTACGTACAGTTATACAACTTAAATTATCACTATCCTTAAAGTTATGGTTACGAAAAATGTATAATTCAGAAACATTGTCAAAATTTAAGTTAAGGGGTACCAACAGCCGCAACGCGCTGGTACCTTGCTAGTATGTAATTATATATGTAATGTGATTAATGTTTGTTGTTATCGTTCTTGTTTAATATATAGATTTAAGATTATTTGAGGACAAAACATTTTTTACATATCAGGTTTAAGATTTTTTGAGGATAAAACATTTTTTACATATTAGATTTAAGTTTATTTGAGGATAAAACATTTTTTAAATATCAAGTGATCAATATTTACCTTTCATTTTTCCTCCATTTTTATTTGATCTAATGGATGAGATTAATCCAACAATTTTAAAAACTCACTTTCATCAATATTAATATCTTTCAAACCGTTAATCGTTAAGCGAAAAAAATACCATTACGACAAAAATTTAATTATCTTTTTATAGATATGCACTTTGATATACTTTCGACCAAAAAAAAATCGTATTTTTCACTTTTATGTTTTACATTTTTTCGTCTATTTTTTTCGTTACTAAAATTTATTTAAAAAAATCAAATGTGATTAAACACTAATTTGAATATCATATGTGATATTAGTGTTAAATCACATATGATATGTGAATATCACATGTCACATGTGATATTACGTATCATATGTGATTTAACACTAATATCACATGTGATATTCAAATTAGTATTTAATCACATGTGATTTTTTCATGCAAATCTCAGATTCGAAAAAAAAACGGAAAAATGTATTAAAAAATAAAAATAAATAAATAAAAATTATTTTTTTTCCTTTTTTGAAAGAATGTCAAAGTGTCCGTCTATAGAAAGATAATTAAATTCTCGTCGCGATGGTGTAATTTTTTTCGCTTAACAATTAACAATTTAAGAGATATTTAAATTATAAAAAATATATGAAATAATAAAATGCTTTTAATATCGACCACTAATTTTTTTTTTAAAGAAAATGTGAAAATGAGTTCCTTATTATGCGAGAAAAATTTAATATGTAAAATAATTCTCATGTAATACATAAACATAAAATTAAGAAGCAAACATGTTAGTTTGGTGATGGCCTTTCAAGTTAACAGAAGAATTATAAAACAAGAACTTAGGGGATGTTTGGTAGAGTGGAATAGAAAGGTGAGAAAAGGGGGAAGAATAATATCCCGTGTTTGTTGGACAAAAGAATGGAAACCGGAGATTAAAAATTGATTCTCCTTCCTCAAATATGATTCTTCTAAAAAAGTAAAGAATTGGGGGAATGCAATATTTTAATGCGCCTTATTCTCCCTAATCATTCTCGGTGATTGGAGATCTTCATAAAAAAAATCGGGATATTGATGATTACTGAAACGCTGCAACTCACATATAAATACAGATGATTCTTTACACACAATGCATAACCTTTGAATCTCAATCTAATAGCTTTATTTTTCATCCCCAGTAAGGTAAATGTTACTATACCTTCTTTTCAAGCTTTACTTTGTCACAAATCCACTGTTAATTTTTGTAAATCACTAAAATGATTTAAGTTTTACATGTTGTTTGGCTGTAAATTATTGTTTATTCTTAATCTGGTTAAAAGAATGATTCGATTAATTATGTTAGAGTGTCATATACATGATAATTTTCAATGCTTAATGAATCAGTTAATGATAGTTTTTGGGTTTAATATGTTGATTATTTGGTATTTTGATGCACATATCTATTAAAAAATTATTTATGTTAGTTAGCAAAACTGATTGAAATATTTTGTAATTCAAGTTGGGCAATAAAACTTGGTGGTAATTGTATATGAATACTTTGTTAATTACTTTCTCATATGGCAATCATTGTCTTGACCAGTGAGTTAAGTTTGCGGATAGAGATCTCTACTTTGACATTATAACTGTTGTTTGTTTTTTTTTCTTTTGTATAATAGCTTTTTTGAGTCTTGATCTTGATATATTTCTACTAGTAGTTGATTATACTTATACCAGTAGATTACTATAATGGTCATGATTTTGTTTCAAAATGCATTGATGTATATATTGTTTCTAAAGTAATACACTTTGTAGATGGCGATAACATCTTTGTCCCAACGGAGAATCAAAAGTCGAAAAGCGACAATGATGGCCACCTTAGGAGCAGCCCACACAATGTTTTTTGTGATACGTTGGTTTATGCTATGTGGTGTTGCTATGAATCATATTATTGAGTCTAGAACATTGCGAAAAAAATATTTTACTAGTTATTACGGTAGATGTCAAAATATGAGAAGGATGGTATATGAAAGTGACACTACGAGCGTGGTAAATGTAAGAATGAATAGATACGCGTTTACGACATTATGTGAGATTCTTGAAACTAGAGGAGGGTTACGCTGTAGTAAACACATGAATGTCGATGAACAAGTTGCTATGTTCTTGCACACGCTTGCACATAATGAGAAAAATCGTATAATAGTTAATAGGTTCCAAAGGTCGGGTGAAACAATTAGTCGGTACTTCAAGTTAGTCTTAAATGCGGTATGTCGACTACATAAAGATTTTTACAAAACACCCGTGCCAGTTCCGGATAATGAATTAGATGAGAGGTGGAGATGGTTCAAGGTTAGTGAACTATACCTTGGTTTCATAACAATATGGATTTCATTAACAAGCTAACTCTATATTTTTATATGTGAAGGGTTGTTTAGGAGCATTAGATGGAACTTATATTAAAGTTAGGGTCCCTGCTAGTGATCGAAAACCATATCGCACTCGCAAGGGTGAGATATGTACCAATGTTCTTGGTGTTTGTACAAGAGACCTTGAGTTCATTTATGTGTTGGCGGGATGGGAGGGTTCGGCAGCCGATAGTCGAGTGCTTCGAGATGCTATTAGTAGGCCAAATGGTCTTAAAGTAACACATGGTACAGTATGTTATATCAAACATTTGTATATGATAATGACATATAGTTAAACATAACAGTTAGCTAATAGTTAAAATTTGTAATCAATAGGCACATACTACCTTTGTGATGCTGGATATATGAACTGTGAAGGGTTTTTAAGTCCTTACCGTGGTCAACGTTACCATCTTAATGATTGGAATCGTCCACCAACAACCCCGAAAGAGTTATATAACATGCGACACTCATCGGCAAGGAATTGTATTGAGAGATGTTTTGGCTTGATTAAGGCTAGATGGGCCATTTTACGCGATGTTTCATACCATCCACTAGATTCGATGTCACGGATTATAATTGCTTGTTGTTTAATGCATAATTTCATTCGTGCAAGCGGAGCCTCATATCAAGTCAAGGCTCAAGACATTGAAGTCAAATTTTAGCATTGTGCACGACATGTTACTCGGCACTGATACGAGTGGTTTCAGTTTCAAGTGGGATTCTGAGACTTGTTGTGTTGATGCAGAAGACAAAGTATGGACCGAGTATTGCAAGGTATTCCTTTTTGTGTCTCATTATTATTATGATGTGATTAAAAAAAACTTACGTAAACTATTTTAAATTTCAGACTCATAAAGGTGCTTCCAGTTTTAAAGGCAAGCCATTACCATTCTATGAAAAGCTTTGTACCATCTTTGGTAAGGATAGAGCTACAGGCTCTCGAGCCATTGATCTTGGAGATGATGATGTTGTACAAGAGACACCTATGTCACCCATTGAAGTTGATGCAGAGAGTCCTATGCCTACTGAATCTAAAAAACGTAAAGTAGGCAAGAGTGCTGAGTTCATCGAGACTTTCAAGGATTGTTCCAAAGACTTGACAGAAAAAATCGAACACTCTATTGGTGGGTTAGGAGAAAAAATTATGGCAAGTGCTAATCAGGAAATTGTTGCTGATACGTTGGATGAAGTTATCACAGTTATAGAAAATATGCCTGGCCTAACCGCACATCAGCGTATTAGAGGGATGCATATCATTGGTCGTGATGCAAGTAAGGCCCGTATATTTCTACGAGGTTCGGAAGAAGATAAAATTATCTACATTCAAATGCTTGAAGATGGTTCTTTGGCTTAGCTGCTACTGATTACAATTGGTTTCAGATTGCTTTTTTAATTTCTTGCAAATAATTTCACAAACATGTTTATGCATGGTTGTTGGTACAATGATTTTGATGTTGGTGATTTCATTTTGTTTATGACTCTTTTCATGAATTTGGTGTAATTTAATAAAATGGTTCACGTTAAACTTATGTACCTTTGTTTTATAAAAGATTCATGACATTATTATGGAGTTTGTAGTCACATCTGGACTGGATCGTTCTGCAAAGTATATAGGTAGCGAATGTGTACTGATTCTCTCTCATACCAAACAAAAGAATTAATTCTCGACCACATTCCAACGCTCAATTCCCTACTCATGCCAAACAATAGAATCCACTCCGAGACTTCAAAGTCTTTCCCTTTCTCTACAATTCCATTCTCCACTCTAATTCCATTCTTTGCGATTCACTCCTACCAAACGTCCCCTTAATGTTGGGCCAAAGGAAACATAATCTGCATTAATAGTTTTGTTAGGTTGAGTTAGGATCAAATAAGAAGATTACTTAACATAAGAAGGAATAAGAGGAACTATAACCGTAAATCTAAGATGCACCGACCTAAATTAGATGCATCCCTATAATCTTAGATGCATTATAACGCACCATAGTGTGTTTTCTAGCTTTTAACGCACCATAGTATATTAGATGCATTTCATGATTTCTCTCGTTTTTTGTTCCTCTACACGTGCCAAAATCATGAAAATCAATTTGCACCATCTATACATCAAATTAACTTTCGAAACTCAAGATGTTGCATCTATATAAATAGAAATGCATCTAATGCAAGTCGTTGCATCTCAAATGCGTAATTTTGGTCACTTCTTACCACTTCTTATTTTAATTTACTTCTCACTGTATCCTTACTCTTGTTAGGTTTTTTTTTATCACTTTTACAAATTCACGTGTAGAAATGTTCTCTTACCGACCCCCTTTCATATCCCCGTCTTTTTTTTGGGCTTAGAATTCAACTCTTCCGAGTTCACACAAGAAGATAATGTTAGTAAAGAAGGACAAAAACAACTCCAATTCACCAGTTATCCGGTTATAGTCCAGGTTCAGCAGTTGTTTCCGCCGTTTAAGACCATATCTATGTGTGTAATCTTATTGACTATTTTAGGGGCCGTTTAGTTGGAGAGAAATACTCCATTTTTTAGAAAATTTTTTATATGAAAAGGGAAAAACTGAAAATCCGTTTAGTCGCACTTTTTCCAATAATTTTCCAAAAATATGGAATTCTCATTTTCCAATTTTTAATAGAGAAAATGAAAATACCATTATACCCTTTTCACTTTTTTCATTTCCAAAATAATAACATCATTTCCTTTCACCCTACACTTTTATCACGCCTCTTCCATCGTCCACCGTCTCCGCCCACAGTCAAGTTTTCAACTAAACAACTTTTCATTTAAAAAAAGGAAAAATATAACTCCAACTAAACGGATTTTCAAATTTCTCAACTCTTCTCTAGAGGAGAAAAACCATTCCCTTCTTTAGGAATTTAGAAACGGAAAAACAGTAAAATTTTTCACCAACTAAACGGCCCCTTAGTGATTTTTACATGATTGCACATCTTCTTTTTGAATTTGTTCTACAGCTTTATTAAAACATTTATGTCCATATAAAATGTCTTAGTTTTTGTTAGAGAAAAAGTGTACCATAGGTAGAATTGATTGTGCTACTTAAAGTTTGTATTTAATGGTTGATTGACTGAATTTGAATTATAGAATAAGACTTATAAATGGTTGTAGCATTGGCTTAGTAGGTTGTATTGCTTAAAAATTAATATCTTAGTCACATTTAATGTCTTTCATTATTAGAGTACTCTCATCCATAACACCATAACACCAATAACACCGTCCACGTCAGCGTCACATCAGCTTTAACATTTAACATTAACATCTCCAAAAAACACCCACAACCATAACATCCCAATAACATCAATAACATTCCCAACAATTTACAAAAACAACCCCTCATTTAGGGGCATAAATGAAAAAAAAAAAAAAAAAAAAAAAAAAAAAAAAAAAAAAAAAAGCAAATAACGGGCGTTAGCCCTGTAACGCCCAGGGACTAACGCCGTTATAACGCTGCATGTCCAAGGGTTAACGCGCATAACGGGCGTTATTTTGCTCAAAAACGCCGTTAGGGCGTTATGAATGTAAGTGCTCTAAGATAGTAAGATAAGATATCACTAATCAGTCATCATAATTGGATTAAGTTGGTTCGGGTTCGGTCAATTTTTTACAGCTTTATATACGACTGTTGTGCGGAAGTCAATGATTCAAATAATGGTCAATATATAATTTATGCTATCACTGTGATTTACCTTATCCGTGTTGTTGTGAAACATGTTGGGAACCTCACATGTAAGGCAGGATCGTATACCAAGTATGTGAGGTGTGAACTCGCACTGTCGCACATGGCCTTCAGGTTTTAGAAGTCTCAAATTTTATGATCCGTAATATACTCCGCGCCTCAAAGCGCACTTCAAACAAAAAAAATGTTAAAGATATACCGTATGATTTAGGGTTTTGAATATTGGCTAAACTCTATTCAAATATAGAGTGATGATGATTTCAAATAAAAGTAAAGCTTGATTGTTGGTATATATATGTTTTTTTACACCACCTGTTGATTTGATGATTTTTTCATTGTCATTATCCTTTAAACTTTTGGGCAAAGCATTTAAAGGTGTCGTTTGTTTTCTTTAAACAAACACTTTTTTTTTTTTTTTTTTTTTTTTTTTGAAAGAAGGCAGAGGTTTATGTTTGTTTTTTTGTGCTTCTTTTCACTTCTTTCATATTCTAAATTTCAGACATTATCTTTCACTTCTTACCTCTTCTTTCACAAACCTTACATCTCTTTCTCAATATCTTACATATCTTTTACGTTACATCCGTTTTTTTTATGTTTTCATATGTTTTTTTACGTTTTCGTCCGTTTTTTACATTTTCGCCCATTTTTTTATGTTTTCGCCTTTTTTTATATTTCCAGCCGCTTTTTTCGTTGTCATCCGTTTTTTATGTTTTCGCCCGTTTTCTTAAGTTTTCGTCCGTTTTAATACGTTTACGTTCGGTATTTTATGTTTTCGTCTGTTTTTGTACGTTTTCGTCAGGTTTTTACGTATTCATCCGTTTTTAATGTTTTCGTACGTTTATTTACGTTTTCATCTGAATTTTTACGTTTTCATCCGTTTTCTTACGTTTTTGTCCGTTTTCTTACGTTTTCACCTTTTTTTTTTACGTTTTCATCTGTTTTTTTACATTTTCGATCATATTTTTACGTTTTCGTCTGTTTTTTTACGTTTTCGATGATATTTTTACGTTTTCGTCTATTTTTTACTGTTTTCGTCCGTTTTCGACCCTTTTTTTCGTTTTCGTCCGTTTTTTTACATTTCGTCATTTTTTTTTGTCTGTTTTCTTACTTTTTTGTCCGTTTTCGTCATTTTCCTTACGTTTTCGCTGGTTTTTTTTGCTTTTTCGTCCTTTTTTACGTTTTCCTCTGTTTTTACGTTTTCTTACCTTTTCATCCGCTTTTTTACGTTTTTTTACGTTTTCATCCATTTTTTTTACGTTTTCTTCTATTTTTAACGTTTTTGTCCGGTTTTTATATTGTCTGTTTATTTTACGCTTTCATATAATTTTATAAGTTTTTTGTACGTTATTTTACGTTTTTTCTTACGTTATCTTACGTAACAAAACGTAAGATATTGTAAGAAAATGGATGAAAACGAGAGGAAACAGACGACAACGTAACAAAAACAGTCGAAAACGTAAAAAAACAGACGAAAATGAAAAAAGGTCGAAAACATAAAAAAATGCAAAAACGTAAAAACACTGGCGAAAACGTAAAAAACAATCGAAAATGTAAAAAACATTCGAAAACGTAAAAAAAAATCGAAAACTTAAAAAGCAGGCGAAAACGTAAAAAAACTGACGAAAACGTAAGGAAACGGACGAAAACGTAAAAAACTGTAAATAAAACATACAAAAACGTAAAAAAACAGACGCAAAAGTAAAAAAGCGGACGAGAACGTAAGAAAATGAACTAAAATGTAAAAAAAACAGACGAAAACGTTAAAAAACAAACATTAAAAATGGACAAAACGTAAAAAGAAAGACGAAAACGTAAAAAAAACGGACGCAAACGGACTAAAACGTAAAAAAAGAGTTAATTGCACTTTTGGTCCCTGTGGTATGGCCAAATTGCAGGTTTGGTCCCTAAAACTTTAAAAGTTCAATGATAGTCCATATTTTGAAGTTTGGATTGCAACTTTGGTCCCTGGATAAAGTGAAATGACTAAAATACCCTTTGTCTTATTAAGAGAGAACAAGGGTAATTTGGTCATTTCACACCGATTAAAGACCAAAAATGCAATTCAAACTTCAAAATAAAGACTATCATTGCACTTTCAAAGTTTTAGGGACCAAACCTTTAATTTGGCCATACCACATGGACCAAAAATGCAATTAAACGAAAACGTAAAAAAGTGACGAAATCGTAAAAAAAAAGGACAAATACGTAAAAAAGCAAACGAAAACTTAAAAAAATGGTCGAAAACTTAAAAAACATACAAACACATCTTAAGATTATTTGTTTATCGTTTAATTTATAACGATTTGATTAAAGAGCATCTTACAAACACATCTTAAGATTATTTGTTTATCGTTTAAATAGAATAATATTTCTCAAGCAATAATTAGCATAACGTGCATTCATAAATTATACGTTTTAGAGTTAATTGCATTTTTGGTCCTTGTGATTTGGCCAAATTGCAGGTTTGGTCCCTAAAACTTTAAAAGTGCAGCGATAGTCCCCATTCTGAAGTTTGGGTTGCATTTTCGGTCCTTTTTGGTGTGAAATGACCAAATTACCCTTGTCTTTTTCTGAAGAATACAAAGGGTATTTTAGTCATATAACTTTATCCAAGGACCAAAAATGCAATCCAAACTTCAAAATGAGGACTATAGCTGCACTTTCAAAGTTTTAGAGACCAAACCTGCAATTTGACCAAACCACGAGGACCAAAAATGCAATTAACTCTACGTTTTATATGTTTTGATTATGAACAAGGGCATTACAAGACCTCTTTACGCTGACGGTGTCGTGTTGGTTACAGAATGGGATCGTGTTAATATGGATAACATCATACGTTTATTTAATGCATTCTATTTGGCTTCTGGTCTCCGCATCAACATTCACAAATCTAGTGTTTATGGAATTGGTGTACCTAACGAAGATATAGAAGCAATGGCTCGGGTCACGGGTTGCTCAGCGGGTTCCATGCCGTTTACTTACTTAGGCCTTCCCATGGTGTAAACATGAATCGTTTAATGCATTGGCAAGGTTTAAACGACAAGTTTGAAGCAAGAATGTCCAAGTAGAAAACAAACCTTGTTTCAATAGGCGGTAGATCGACATTGGTTAAGGCGGTTTTAGGGAGTGTTGGTATTTACTATATGTCGCTTTTTAAAGGTCAGGAATCCACTCTTTCCTCACTTGAACGATTAAGAGCCAAGTTTTTTTGGGGGCGCAGACAAAGACACGAAAAAAACTGATTTGGATCAAGTGGGAGAATGTATTGGCATCTTTCGATAAAGGTGGGTTAGGTATTGGAAGCTTGAAGGCTTTTAACCTTGCCCTCCTTACAAAATGGAGGTGGAGATTGATTACCAACCCATCTTTGTTGTGGGTTCAAGTTATAAAAGCCATCCATGGGGAGGAAGCGGGTCTTGATCATCTTACATGTAAATCTAACGGTGTATGGACAAATATCATTGGCTCCATTAACCATTTACACTCTAGTGGTATTCTTCCAAAAGATACTTTGAGGTATTAAGCTGGATGTGGTTCTAAAGTGAGGTTTTGGATGGACACTTGGATAGGTGATTGTCCTCTTATGAATCGTTTTAACAGGTTATATCATCTTGATGTGCAACCTAATTGTCTAATTAGAGATCGTTTTGTGAATGGCGAGTGGATTATGAATTAGAAGAGGCCTACAGATTCCGGTCGAACTCATTCCTTAAGTGAAGCTTTACAAACCGAATTGAGAGCTTTATCAAATTTTGATGGTCAGGATGAAGTTCGTTGGAGTCTTGGTGTAGATAGTACGTTCTCGGTAGGAGTCATAAGGAATCATATTGACGATTATATTCTCTCGAAATTTGAGGTCCCAACAAGTTGGTGTAAAGTCCTTCCTAGGAAGGTGAATATTTTTATATTGCGATTGAGATTGGATAGACTCCCTCATCGGTTGAACCTTTCAAGACGAGGTTTGCACATTTCATCGATCTCATGTCTGATATGTTCTAACGGTATGAAATCCAACGATCATGTTTTTTATTCGTGTGATATTGCTTTAAATATTTGACGGTTGGTTTGAGTTTGGTGTGATATGCCTATCCTTGCTTTGAATTCTCATTTGGACTGGACTTCATGGTTCGATAACATACAACTGTCGTATGATCTTAAGGTTCGTTTACAAGTAATTGTTGCAACAACATGGAGGTATCTTTGGAAGTATCGTAGTTCGGTCACATTCAACTCTCAACGCATGAGGAAATGTGACTTATTTGATACCATTCGTCTTTGTTCATTTTCTTGGTTAAAATGTAGAGGTTCTAAATGTTTAATTTGGCCTGATTGGCTTAAAAAACCGATGTAATATTTTGCTAGCTTCTTGCTAGTTTTTATTTATTCATTTGCCGTTAAAAGAAAAAAGAAAAACAATACCTCCTTAAAAACTAAATCTAGTGGTAATGGAAGGTGATCCATCACCAACTCCCTCCTTCACGTTTGATCTTCATTACCCTCGTCCTTCTTCATGCACCTAATACCCCTCCTTCATGCACCTAATACATTTGTTTAGTGGTAAATTTGATGATGTGATAAATGATGATATAACATTGATGTGAGGTGACGGGTTTGTTTACCGTTACTTCCAGCCTAAAATCTAAGACCTAATTTTCAAAGTAGTCCAGTAGTCCAATAGTCATTTCTTTTTTAGATTAGGAAAACAATTCTCAAAATAGTCTAAAACGACTTGGCAATAGAGCGACCACCTTATATATTTGACATGTGTCTCATTTTTTTCGCTAAAAGACAAAAATCAAGTTGCTCAAGAAAACCAAATCGTTCGGTACTTTTTGTATTTTATGTACTTAAAAAAATTGATATGCATTATGCTATTAAGATGGTTGCTCAATTGACAGCCAGACAATTTTGAATTTTTTACTTCTTAATTTTTTTAAAAAGAAGGACTATTGGCTAGGGGTGAAAACGAGCCGAGCCGAGCTCGAGCTCGGCTCGTTTATATATAAAAAGCTCGAGCTCGTTTCGAGTCTCACATTAGCTCGAGCTCGACTAATTTATATGATGTGTAGAAAAAAAACAAAGTTCAGATGGAGCTCGGCTCGTTAACACAAGGCTCGAGCTCGGCTCGTTAGCACAAAGCTCGGCTCGTTAACACAAAGCTCGAGCTCGTTAACACGATTATACGTATAGAAATTATATATACGTATATATTTCTAAGGCTCGTTTAGGCTCGCGAGCCTAAACGAGCTTTTTGTATGGAGCTCAGGCTCGAGCTCGATTATTTAATGAGCTTAAACTTATTAGGCGGCTCGTTTGAGCTTTTTATCGATTCGATCCCCGAGCTTTTCACTAGCCGCTCGACTTATTTCTACCCCTACTATTGGCCTATTATACTACTTTGGCAATTTTCTCTCAAAATCTAAAACCAAATGCATGTGTTTTGTAGTAAAAGAACAAAAATGTAGAATGTAAGCAGTGGTTGTCGGTCATTTGCGTAGTTTGTCTGTATTAGGAGCATATTCAGCGTCACGTGGAACGTCATGGCTCACTTGTACATACCAACATTGGTTTCATCGAATATTATTCCAAGTTGGCATCCTTGCAACAATTTTTTTTTTTTTTTTTTTTTTTTTTCAAAAATCAAAGATGTTCTAGAAAATTGTTTTTGTTTAGTTCTCAATAGTGTGATATTATTGTTTAGAGTTAATTAAATAAATGTTAATTATAGTTTCATGAAGGTTGTTGAAAGAAAATTTTGAATGATTATTAAAAGAAGGTTTAAAATGATATAACATTTAATAGCTTAGTTAACAACATCTAATTGCCCGATTACTAAAAGTTATGAGTAAAACCACAAAACGACATGCTAGAGCACAAAACGATGTTTCGATTTTTTCACCCAAAATGGTGTCATCCGCACGTCTAATGTTTAATAGAGTAGTGACAACTTTTTTTTAAGAAAAATATTACGGAATATAAAGATACATAAATTACACTTGTGTGTTATAAATTGCCACTTATACGTCGATGGCTGCCACTTGTTCATGCATAGTCTTTGTACACTTGGACTCGTTATCTTCTTCATCATAGATCAACATGCAAGCACCACTGACTCCAAATATGCACTCACTTATGAGTTAAAATAATCATTTTAACCAATGTTTTAAAAACCAGGTTTTTAATCGACCCGGTCAAGTCATCGGGCACCGGTTCGACCTGTTCAACCGGTTCGACCGCCGGGTCAATCCGGTTTTCCATTTTTTATTATTTTATTTTTTCCGGCCGGGTCAACCGGTTTGATCACCGAGTCAACCGGTTCGACCCCCGGGTCAACCCGGTTTTCATAAAAAAAATTTGAAAAAAACCAAACCCGACGGGTCTAACCGGTTGACTCGGTTTTAGAAACCCGAGTTTTTTTGACCCGTTTTAGTGGCCGGGTACCGGTCCGACCGGTTGAACCGGCCGGGTCGATCCGGGTTTGAAAACATTGATTTTAACAAGAAAATAGATAAGAGTAAAGGGCTATAGCGATAATTTTATCAATGAGAATAGATCTAGTAAAAGGAAAAATTAAAATGAGAAAAATAAGAAGGATTTTTAGTCAAATATTTTAAATATGAGGAAGAATTTTAAAAGGAGATGCATTTATTTTTTTAAATACATCTCAAAAAAGTGGTTGTGATTTCTTCTTATTATTCTCATTTTACTCATTTGATCGTAACTCTTTTATCAATTTCTAATCTTATATTTGGTCATTTTCCATATCAATCAACTTAAATCTTTGCATATTTTAAAGTTACAATTATCTTTCGATGCAATTGTTAATGGTTGTCTGTATACAAAAAGTGGCTAATAGATAATAACCATCATGATTATGATATACATAAATGGTTTCTAGCTATGACGAAAGGTATATTCCTATAGCATAATGTGAGCATAATATAGACTCTTTTCATTTAGAATCGATAATAATCACACAAAGAAATGACAGGCTGTTGCTCTCTATAGTTTTTAATGGTAGATATTTGACTTGATACAAAAGTGTATCGTGAATACGTGTACATGCATTTTTTAAGTGGTTCATTTGCTTTAAATTTAAAAAACTTGTTATCATTTATTTTTGTGGGTAGCGAACAAAATTTTTTGCTTTTGTATGTATTATACTTTTAAAATTCATCCTCTTTATGGTAGTATTTGACATTTTTGCCATTCGAAAAAAAAATTCTATTAGCTAAGAGGGGCAAAAATGTCCAAAAATTTCACAAAATACCCAAAAGATGATGAATTTGAAAGTATTATACCCACAAAAGCAAAAAAAATTGTTCGCTACTCACAAAAAATAATGGTGTGAAAGTTATCATAATAAAATACATTTATTTAGTAATGTTGTTAGATTAAAATACTTTTATTTATACAAAAACAACACAATTTGTTAATATTTAATATGTATTTACAATTTAAATTACCAAATTTCTTCTCTTTCACTTATTGTACACTCATATATACATAAAAAAAAATACCCACACAAATTGACTCTATTATACAACGTCACTGCTATGCGCGAATAATCATTTAGTTTACCAAATGGATGAATGTGTATGTATTGTCTTGTTTTCGTGTTGCCTTAGTTTCATCACAATGTTACATTTAGGGAAGAAAAATAACTTACGTACGTGCAAGTAACATGAGAATATGCAAAATAATTTGTTAGAGTATAAACAAGCTAACATATTTCATAGATGACATCAGTTTGATTTTCTAAAAGGATTTTATAAATATCTACTGTGTAGTTAACGTGTCATTTAATTTAAAATTCCATGATTAGATATGTCATAAGAAAACAAGGACACAAGTAAAACGTTTTAGTATTTAATTATAAATTTAAAGCATATGATAACATTAAGTCATGTTCCCATTTGCTTTATAAAGTGGGGTGCGGGAAACTTTACTCAAACACATTATAATTTGCCTTTCAAAATTTATATTTTAAATAAGAAGGAAACAAAAAAGAGGTAAGTAGTCATCTAGAAAGATTGTAAAACATTGTCTTCTTGCCTCTACGGTTTTGGACTTTTGGGCCTTTACGGTTTTCGATATACATGACTATACGATATACTAAAATTGTGTACTATAAAAGGTACCAAATAAATGTCATAATTGTCAAATTTAAACAGTTGACAATTTGACATCTAGCAATGCGGGATGCAGTTCATATGTTTGGATTAGTTTCTATATACGAACGGAGTATTAAATAATTTGACATTAGATAACTTGATAATAAGAGCAAATGGTACCATTACATGTCGTTGTGCAAGCCGTTGTGTTAACTCAGCGTCACATCAGTTTTTTACTTTTCACATTCACACACAAAAACACTCATCACTCGTAACTTAGTCATTTCCAAGCCGTTTTTTTTTTCCAAATAAACAAACAACATTTTCATTCATAAATTAAAATTACAAATTACAAAAGAAACAAATTACGGAAATTAAATAAAGCACGAAAATATGAAAATACAACACGAGACATAAATTAATCAACATTTTCAGCTAGTTCATGTTGTGCCCAAAGATGTTCAATTAGATCTCTTTTAAGACTTTTGTGAACGATTTTATCACGCAATTCTTTTGCCTTTTTCCGATGCAATTCACATCTCTCGAACCATTCTTGTTGAATATGTGGCTGAGGATTAACATACAATTCGTTGTAATCGGTTATGTTGAACTTTTGGTCCTTTAAAATCATGTTATGCAATATGATGCACGTGTACATGATTTTTCTTAGCTTTTTTATATGCCAAGCACGCGCAGGTTGTTGTATAATTACCCAACGTCTTTGTAGAACACCAAATGCGCGTTCAACATCTTTTCGTGCACCTTCTTGTTTCCTTTTAAACAATCCATGGTTGTCGTCGAGTGCAACCGTAAATGATTTCACAAAAGTGGACCATGTTGGGTAAATCCCATCTGCTAGATAATACCCGTTTTGATACACATTACCATTTACTTCAAATGGAGCAACAAGAGTTATGTCTTCAAAAAGGTCGTCGAACAACGAAGAATGAATTAAAACTGTGATATCATTATTTTCACCCGCTACCCCAAAAAAAGCATGTCAAATTCACAAATCGTATGAAGCCACAGCTTCAAGCATTATAGTTGGGTGTTTTTTGTCACCCCTGTGAAACTGCCCATGCCCTCCTTTTGGACAGTTTTTTCACTCCCAATGCATACAATCGAAGCTACCAAGCATACCCGGAAACCCATGAACCCTCTCATGAAATGCGTATATTTTTTGAACATCATAGGCATTGGGTTTTCGTAAGTACTTGGGCATGATCAAATCAATCACGCACATAGTAAAATGATCTAAACAGTCGCATGCACAATGTGATCCCATTTGTAAATATTCATCTAATGCATCGGGCGAAGTACCGTACGTCAATTGGCGTATGGCGGAAGTGCACTTCATAATTACACTAAAACTCGATAGACCCGTAGAATCGGGTCTGACTAGAAAGAAATGAAAATGCGGAGGAAGTCCATCATGAGTGTCAATATAAGTTTCAATACTTTTTACTATTTTTAAAAATAGTTTTTTCTCATACGATACCCATGTCTAAATAGTAGTCTGGATATTTTGGAGGATCTACAAAATAGTCTTTCCACAAACGTTCCTCGGCAATTTCTCGTTCCCGGGCTATGTGGGTACGGCTTGAGGTTGCACCTTGCGTTTGCATCGCCTGCTGCAACTGACATGCTTGCGTCATAAAGAAGAAATCGGTTTCATCCTGGATGTCGGAGAACATAGCATATTCATCGTTGAAATTCATGTTTTTGTTTTTAAGAATTTGTGTTGTGGTAGAAATAAAATAGGCTTTTGTGTGTTTTTTGTAATATATATTTATAGACTACATAAAAAAAAAAAAAAAAAAAAAAAAAAAAAAAAAAAAAAAAAAAACTAGCCGTTTGGTTCCAACGGTCGAAAAATCAAACACTTTCGTGTTTTAACACCTCGCCAGTAGACTGGCTTGGCAAATGGCGAAAGCGGGTCGTGGTGTGGTGGTGGACCGATGGCGGCGTCATTGGAGCTATCACATGGGAATGGCGAAGCTCTTGCGCTACGGTACCCTTTGCTCTAAGTTAGAAAATATCGAGCAGTGAAAAGCACACGAACTTAGTTTTGATAGTTTTATATCACTAAACATTTAGTTGCCATGATTAATTACATCAAAACTACTGTAAACAAATACGGAGTAAATTTTCTTTTAATATCAATTTACAAACAAAACACTATTCATTTTTGTTAAATCTAAAAAATTTCACTCTCAACTTTATACTTTTTAATTATTTTAATTTAAATAATTATTTTTATATAAGTTGAAATTTGCCTCTTTGCCTCACGATAAGTATTATCAAACATTTATAAATCGCAAATTAAGCATACAAAACCGTTTTAATCGCATAACAATGCATTGGCAATAAAAACCTTGTAATATCATTTGTAAGTGATGACGTATAGTCCGCATTCGGGTCATGAACCCGATCAATGTACGTTACTAACGAGCCCAGTACGAATGGGCTAATCCGGTAATGGTTTGGGCTCACGAAGGCCCAAACCCGAAGTTATTTATGGCTTTGGATATCGGATATCTCTTATTTTTGGAGATATGTATTCAATGACCGACTTAGGCGGGATACGCCGAAGGTTGGGGAACACGAAATCAATAAGGATTTCGTGTGTATATAAAGGGCATCTCAAGCCTCATTAAAGGTACGATCTCAAACCCTAACTCTCCACTAAACCCTAAAACCGATTACTTACTCTCACGCCGGAGGATAATCGTGGGAGACAATCCCACGATAAGCCTAACGGTGTTTTCTGTTTACTTAGTACGCAGGTCTCAAGCATCAAGATCTAATTGATACGAGAACCGGAGTCCAAACAAGGAACGCCCAACTTTTGTATCAACAAGTGGCGCCATCCGTGGGACCAATCACTAAGGACTAGAATGACGAAGCAAGGAAACCTAAGCCAGCGATCACATAGTGACCTACATGGGAAGAAGCAGCAAAGTGGATCAGCCTCTAAACAGGCCTCTGGAACAACCAGTGCTACCAGAAACCAAGGTTCAGGCCCAGATCTGGTCTTCCCGACAGTGGAACCACGCACGGGGACAACCCATGCCACCACAACAACCACCAGCGCAGAAGATCCACTGCGCTCCCTTTTTACCACTCCCCTCCAATCGGTGCCAGAAACGAGCCTCATAAACCCGCCAGACGCACCTGACCGAAACAAGGGTCCAGTGGTGGAAACATACACCCTCGCCCTAGAGGGAGTCACACCTGAATTAGCGCCAAGTGACTTCGTGTCCCAAAATTACGAAACCTTGGCTGCCCTCATGCAAGAGGAGGCGAAAAAAAGGTCGAGTCGGAGCCTGCAAGCCCGACTCAACTTTGACCCAGAGTATGAGACATCCCCATCGCGTCATCAAAGGGAGAAGCGCGGGAAGGTAGCCGCCGGCCCCCAGTGTTTACCAGGATCGAGAGGAAAGTTGAGAACAATGAAGCAGCTGACCTGCAGTATCTGGAAGAACACGAAGAGGACGGACGGCGTATCAATGTCCACGCTAGGCTTAGTAGCCGCATGGTCCATGACAGACTTGGACGACGGTACTCCCCAAGTGAAAGCCCTTCAAGCGCGGATTCTGAGGACAGTCGGCGCAAGCGCCGAAAGAGGGGAAGCTCGTCCTCTGGTGACTCCTCGGACAGCGAAACAGGACACTGGAAGTCCAGGAGAAGATATCGCGACCAGGAGGAGGAAGATATGTCTCTCCCGTGGCGTCGCCAAAAGGTGGATGCGTTCACTCGGCGCATTAGCGATTTATCAGAAGATAAGAGAAGGCGCATGCCCGCCAATGTGATAACCTATGATGGAACAGGTGATCCGGACGATCACTTAAAAATTTTCAAATCCGCTGCTACCATCGAAAATTGGCCACAACCTGTGTGGTGCCACATGTTCAATTCCACATTAGTGGGGAATGTGCGAAACTGGTTCAGTAAGCTTCCACGCAGAAGCATTGATGGCTTTGAAGAGTTGCAGAAGGCGTTTCGCCTGAACTTCACTCAAAGGAAGAAGTGCGCCAAAAACCCTGTCGAACTTGCCAGGGTAAAACAGCGCCAGGGGGAATCTACAAGCGCTTATGTGGAGCGCTACAAAGATGAGTGCATACATGTCAAGGCATGCCCCGAAATACAAAAGATCTTAGGGTTCATGAACGGGATCAATAACCCAGAACTCATCAAAAGGTTGAACGACAAGGTCCTCCAAACCTTTGATGAACTTATGAAACGCACGAGGTACTTTATCCAAGGAGAAGCCGCCGCAGCAGACAGCAAGAAAGGCTACTCAAACTATAGGTCACAAGAACAGCCTAGGAGACAATCCATCGACCAGAGTAGCAACCACAACAAGAACTACCGCGGCAAGGGGAGCGGACGAGATAATGACAAATATATCCCGCTAACAAAAACTCCAAAGGAGATATTCGCGACGGAAGGCGCAAACTTCCCGAGACCCCCACCAATGCGCACCCCAGAAGATCGGCGCGTGAGGAACGGATACTGCGACTATCATGGACAGAAGGGCCACACCACCAATGAGCTTGTCCAATTGCACCAGCTATTTGATAAGCTAGTAAAAGAAGGCAGAGTGGACCATTTGGTTAAAAACATCAAGGAGGGGAAAGATAAGCAAAAGACTGGGAACAAGAAAGAAGTACCCAAAGATAAGGCTGATACCATCTACATGATACAATCATGGCAGAGAATGACTAGGCAGAAGATCAGCCAAAAGTTTTCCCGCGAAAGAGAAATCTCCTTCCCCACCTTGGCTGCGGACAACGCAGTAGTAGAACCGCTCACCATTGAAATCAATGCAGGGGGTCACGATATCCACCGCATGTATGTTGATGGAGGAGCATCCGCAGATATAATGTATGAACACTGTGTAAAACGACTGCGACCTGAGATACGAAGTCAGTTAAGCCCGGTCATGACGTCGTTGACTGGTTTTACAGGAGAAAAGATATGGCCCATGGGGCAAATACGCCTACTAGTCAATGCTGGCAATAAGGAACACTCCACGACAGCCTGGATGAATTTTATGGCTATTAAATCCCATTCGCCATACAATGGCATTATTGGAAGACCAGGGATTTCAGCCATACGCGCAGTACCGTCTACAGCACATGGGATGCTCAAATTCCCGGTTGAGGGAGGCATTGTTACTCTCTACAATACCACCGTACCACCTGGAGAATGTAACACAATTACATGTGAGACGACACACATTCCAGAACAGCGCGCAACTAAAGTGCCAAACCTGAAGGTTGAAATTCATCCTGATTACCCAGAGCAAGAAGTATCGATCGGGGGATCGCTATCTGATAACGGCAGGGCAGCTGTGTGCGCACTCTTGCAAAAGAACCTGGATATCTTTGCATGGGAACCAAAGCATATGACCGGTGTACCACACTCGATTACAGAACACAAGTTGAGAATCCGACAAGGATACTCCCCAATACGACAGAAGAAGGGCGGCCAGGCTCCAGAGCGCGCACAAGCAATTCTGGCAGAAGTACATAAACTTGTGGATGCAGGTATCATGTGAGAAGTCTATTACCATGAATGGCTTTCCAACCCAGTGATGGTCAAGAAGAGCGACGGTAGCTGGCGGATGTATGTGGACTTCACGGATCTCAACAAAGCATGTCTACAAGACTGTTACCCACTACGAGAGATAGACTGGAAGATAGAATCTTTATGTGGATACCCACTTAAATGCTTCTTGGACGCGTACAAAGGATACCACCAAATCCAGATGGCTAAAGAAGATGAAGAAAAAACGGCCTTCCATACAAGCCAAGGCGTCTATTGTTATACTAAGATGCCCTTTGGCTTGAAGAACGCAGGCGCCACCTACCAGTGATTGGTGGACAACGCATTTGAAAAGCAGGTGGGCCGCAACCTAGAGGTTTATGTTGATGACCTTGTCATAAAAAGCCATACGGAGGATGAGTTGGTGCGCGACATTGAGGAAACATTTAAGACACTAAAAAAGATCAACATGAAGCTAAATCCTAAGAAATGCACTTTTGGCGCTACAGAAGGCATGTTCCTCGGATATTTGATAGAGCCCGATGGCATCAAACCGTGTCCAGAAAAAACGAAGGCTGTCATCCAACTTCCTTCACCACGCACGTTGAAAGAAGTCCAATCTCTAAACGGAAAACTGGCAGGTTTGAATAGATTCTTGTCCAATCAGCAGACAAGTCACTCCCTCTTTTTAAATTCTCAAGAAGTGTACAAAAAAGGGAGACTTTCGTTGGACTACGGAAGCAGAAGAAGCTTTCATACAGCTTAAACATCACTTAGCAGTGCTCCCCACGCTAGTCGCGCCCCTCCCAGGGGAAGAATTAATTATGTACTTATCTGCGACTAATGGAGCAGTCAGCGCGGTAGAACTGAAAGACAGGAATTCAGTACAAACACCGGTATACTTTGTAAGCAAAGCACTCAAGAAAACGGAGATTAACTATAGCACAATGGAGAAGTTGGTCTTGGCATTAGTATTCGCCGCCAAATGGCTGCGCAGGTACTTCCAGGCGCACCCAATAGCGGTGATAACAGACCAACCTATCAAGCAAATCATCTCCAAACCCGATGCATCCGGACGACTACAGAAGTAGAGTGTGTTGCTAGGTGAGCATAACATCTCCTACAGACCACGTACTGCGGTTAAGGGGCAGATACTAGCAGACTTCATCATCGAAAAACCGGATACTGATGACGCACCTTCACAAAAGAAGGTGGAACTACAAGAACCATGGATCTTATTCATGGGCGGATCTTCATGCGTGGACGGGTCAGGCGCAGGCCTTATCCTCACGAGTTCAGAAGGAATGGAATTCACTTACGCACTGCGTTTTGAATTCACAACAACAAACAACGAAGCAGAGTATGAAGCCCTGATTGCTGGACTACGCATTGCAGCTCGAATGGGCATAAGCTAGAAGCAAATGTGGATTCCCGTATGGTAGCCAACCATGTGTTGGGCGAGTATGTGGCTAAAGAGGAAAACATGATTCAATACCTCGACAAGACCAAGTCCCTAATCCAGGGCTTTGACAGGTTTACCATCAAACAAGTTCCTAGAGGGGAAAACAGAAAGGCGGATGCACTGAGCAAGATTGCATCCACAAGCTTTGCGCACCTATCAAAACAAGTATTGGTGGAAACTCTGAAGAGCAAGTCCATCTCGGAGATGGAGATATCCACGGTGATAGAGGAACAAGGTCCTACATGGATGACTCCAATCGTCGAGTTTATAAGCAAGGGCGTATTACCCCAAGAGCAGAAGGACGCCCGACGAGTACGGCGCACATCACAGAGGTTTGAACTTCGGGACGGTATACTATATTGGCGTTCATTTCTACAACCATGGCTTCGATGTGTCGGACCCCTTCAAGCAGATTACGTACTCCGAGAGATCCATGCTGGTTCATGTAGTATGCACTCAGGACCACGGTCCGTTGTGGCGCGCGCTTTACGGTCAGGATACTATTGGCCTACGATGCACCGTGACGCACAGGACTTAATAAGAAAGTGTGGCGACTGCCAAGTTCACAGACCCATTCCACGCCAACCACAACAGGAGCTAACACCTATCACGTCGCCATGGCCATTCTATAAATGGGGTATCGACATAGCAGGCCCCTTCCCTGTTGCAGCAGAGGGATTGAAATTCCTTATAGTGGCTATAGACTATTTCACTAAATGGATTGAGGCAAATGCGGTCGCGACAATCACAGGTAACCAGGTAAAACGATTTGTTTGGGAAAATATCGTATGCCGTTTTGGATTACCTGGGGAAATCATCTCGGACAACGAAAAACAATTCTGTGACAACCCTTTCAAGGAATGGTGCGAAAAACTAAATATTGCACAACACTTCGCGTCGGTTAAACACCCACAAACCAATGGTTTAGTCGAGCGTGCAAATCGAACTCTGGGTGAAGGAATTAAAGCACGCTTAGACAAACACAAAGGAAGGTGGGTGGAGGAGTTATCGCATGTCTTGTGGGCGCACCGCACGACAATCAAAGTTAGCACGGGAGACACTCCCTTTTCTCTTGTCTATGGAACAGAAGCCATCATACCAGCCGAAATTGGGATGCCAACTATTCGTACCACCGAAGTTAATATTACAACCAATGACGATGAACGGCGCATTGACTTGGATCTGTTGGAAGAAAGGCGCGAACGCGCAGCTATATGTGAGGCGAGAGCTAAGTCAAAAATAAAGGGATACTACGATGCTAAAGTTCGAAGCGTCTCATTCAGACCAGGCGAATTCGTATATCGCGCCAATGATGCGAGCCATGCAGAAGATACAGGAAAACTTGGACCGAAGTGGGAAGGACCTTATGAGGTCATTAAAGCATTAGGAAAAGGCGCGTACAAGCTGCGTGACATGGATGGTCGTGAGCTACCATGCACATGGAACATCTGCAATCTCAAACGATGTTATCTCTAGGTACGGCTACGGCCCAGTGCACGGATACTCCCGCACTTTAGTGTAGTGCTCAATAAATATCCGTGTATTTACATTCTGTTTTACTTAGGCAAATGTCTTTTTTCTTTTTACAAAAACTTGCAAGTATTAATAAAACGTCGCGGTTTCTAGCTAACTCCGTGACACATTTCAATTTGTTATTTACATAATATTTATGTTTCAACATTGTTTTTATATTATCTTTTGCCTACATGGCGTGCATGCACTTACTAAACCCACGATGGTGCAAATGATGAGTAAACCTACTAAATCACTCGTTGAGTAAGAGGGTTGCAAACCCATCAACATTGGATCATGTATCCTTGTTAAACACCTTATTTTCAAGATGTTGGAATAAGTTCAATGCGCATTCTACAATGGATGCGCAACAATGCATACTGTGCGCGTTTAACAAACTAGGAATCAAGACTCTTGACTCCTTGATATGATATTTACAGTACACTGCATATCACACCATACACGATTATGATAAAAGTACTTAGACATTATGTTTCAAGTATGATAGGTCATGACTTTCATACACGATTATGGACTTCATATATTTTTCGCGCTTATGTAATAGTTTGATTCTTAGACAACGAAGACATTTTTTATGCAAAGACAGATAACTAAGTACAAACATTATAAGTTGCAACCACATCAACACACATTCAACAAAAGGAAAATTTTATTAAGGACCACGAGTTCTTACAAAAGGATATTTACAAAGACGCTACAACCTATATACTACTACAACGCCTAAGATGTGAGCTCTCCACATGGCTTGCAGTGTCCCCAGCCTCCTTCAGCTTCTTCAACAAATCAGAATCCTGGCGTGATACCGTGGCAACACTAACAGGTACCCCGTCAGATCTAGGGAGATGCGCTGCGCCAAGTGTCACACCCCCAAATTACCTGTTTTGCAGCGGAATGGAATTCCTGGGGATTGACTGTCATAGCATCACAATCACAGTTATATTGAACGACCTAAAGTGTCGTTTGAAAAGAACATCGTTTGATATATTAAAAACATTCAGAGTTACAAAGATAGGTCCCAAATGAAAGTTACTATGTGCGGAAAATAAGTTTGGTACAAGTCAAACGATGTTTTAAAGTATATAAAACCCAAGTGAAACGCTTCGTTACCACGACTCTATGATAAGTCCACATGCATGCCATGAAGTGAATGCCTTAGATACCTGAGATAAAACATGCTAAAAGTGTCAACACAAAGGTTGAGTGAGTTCATAGAATTTGCGTTGAAATGTAAAGCCTTTCAAAATCGTTTATGCAGCAAAGGCATTGTAAATCCACTCAGTTCCAAGTTCCGCCCATACAAAACTTGCAACCTGTGTGTTCACAACCCACTGCCAAAATATGTATAGTTTATGATCAAGCGCATGATGTCAATTGAATTCACAAAATAGTGCATAACTTAATGTATCCATAGTTACTTAATATAACACATAATTCGTACGGTTTCAAATTGTTCCATGACCATTAGTTCAGGATTGTACCAAGACCATTAGACCATGATTGTACCAAGTCCGTTAGTACATGACTATACCAAGTCCGTTAGTTCATGACTATACCAAGTCCGTTAGTTCAACATTATCCAAGTCCGTTAGATCGTGATCATACCAAGTCAGTTAGCTCAATGATTCATGATATATAAATTCTAAGTATGGCGATACAGTTACTTCGTATGACTAACATTCAGTTCAGATAAACATATAGCTTGCAAATAATTTGTTTGCCATAAAAGTTGTTGAGCATGTATCTCCCCCAAAGAGTTTAATAAAAGTATTAAAAGAATTGAAAATGGGGCTATGGAAACTCACTTGGACAATGATGCGATGGCAAAAGTGAGCACACCGAAATGTAGCGTGAATCACTAAACTGACCTATTATGAATGATATGATATGTAATAAGTCATGATTTAATGTTATGCATGCAATTCGGATGATATTTATACCACTTATGAATTTTTGAAAACAATACTTCTCGTCAAAAATATAATCTTTTAACGTCTTGACCATTTTCAAATTACTTCACATGTATTTACGTTGAAATGATATCCGACGATAATCATTTAGTGATTTATTGTGAAATTATAACTTTTCGTCGTAAAATAATGTCATCGAAAATTTCATGAAAGTGACTAAAACGGCCTCGAAAAGCTAGTCGTAAAATGGTGCACGTCAAGCGTTAGGAAACAAACTCAACGGTTTTGGGAAGCTTGTATCATTATCTCAAAGTTTTAGCATTTAAGTTTTCGTCATAGAGGTTCCGATCATAGAGAAAAATATAGCTAAAGTATGGTACTTGTGTCCAAAATATAGTTTAAGAGTGGTTTTCGGCAAAGTTTAAGTGACTATATTTCATTCGTTACAACTCCGCTCGATGAACGGTTGGACATTTTAGAAAATAGGCTAGGCGAAATTGATTTTACTAGAAGACATCTTTTTATGAAAAGTACTCCGTCATTGTTAAAAACGACCCTCAACATGGTCCTTCGTCGACGTAATGTTTGTATAATAGAAATAAACTAGTTTTTGCTTAAATAATATAGTTACGGCAACTTGGTTTAACTTGTGTAATTTAATCGTTACAAATCCGTTTTCTACGTTTTAAAGGTCCTTAGCTTTGTATCGAAGTATACTAACATATTTTTGACAAATCGACATAATTTACAACGCCCAAGCTTCATTTTTGACTCGTACAAAATAAACAATGCTTGCTGAAATTTCCAGAAATTTATAGTTTTCGTCGCCAACTTGAAAAATTCATAACTTCTTCGTTATAGCTCCGTTTTAATCCGTTCAAACGGCCACGGTTTCGTTTTAAAGTATATTTTCTAAATATCTAGGCCAAAAATTTTTACCTACTGTCGGATTTTCCAGATTTTGAAAATAAGGATAGACCCTTTTGCAAACTTGTCGAAATGAGTTTTTCTCGCGCCAAACCTATTCTAACCCATTCAAAACAACTCCGAAGCTATTCTAATCCTACCGTACACCTTCTTAGTGTGTCATGGGTTCCTAGGCATCACCAAAAATAATATATAACAAGGAGTAATTATAGGATGGATTATATATATATAACACTTAAAAACCTGTAAAAGTGGTATAAACATCCATGAGACTTGCATGTTTTCTCAAATATGATGAAATGAATATATCAATGAATATGAAATATGATGATGAGTATGAAATGCTTACTAGTAACTTGATGAGGTTTATGAGAACAAAGGATTTTCCTAATCACCCAAGGTTTTTATTGCACAACCTTAATCAAGAGTGATACTAGAGTGTAAAATCTTGTCTAGAAAATATTGGATGATCACTTCTTCTTGGTCCCTTGGTTGGCCGGTTATGTGAAGAGGAGAGAAAGAGATTTTGATCTAAACACCTTGGATATTATCAAGAGTATGTGTTGTGTGTATAAGAGTATAATACATTATAATAGAGAAGATATTTGCAAATTATCATGACTCACCCCTTGGTGGTCGACATGTATGAAAGAAAAAAAATGAGTTTTGTTTTTGAATAGCATTTACATGTATAAGTGTAATTAGATGTAAATTAATTGTAGACATGTGTTAAATTGTGTACCCATTTGAATATTTAAGGTAGCGTTAGATAAAAATAAATTTTCACGGGTCAAGATAAAATATATTGAGGTCATAAAAATTATAAAAATACATTTCTTGCAAAATTTGAGTGAAATAATAATAATCGTGTGGAATTTAAGAAAACCGTCGTAATTTTATAAATATAACAATTTATATACAATATAAATTTAAAACACTGGGTAAACTCATAATATTATTTTATAAACTTAATATGAGTATAAAAATATATCGGGATAATTTTTGGAAGTGATGGATCAATTGTTCAAAATAATTAATTACGCGATAACGTTTATTTAATATAAAATTAAACGTTTAATGAAAAATGCAAAACCATGCATAATATTGATATGAAATGATGTTATTGATGATATGTAGACTAAATCTAGTCTATATGAAATGTCCTTGATGAAATGTTCATGAATTCGCAGCTAAACCATTAAGGTTACGTGAATTTGATGCTCGTAAACCCAGTTTACGATAAACGATAAATGATGAAGCATGAATAATGTTTTGAAATATGACCTGAAAATACGAGTTGTCACATTCGCCCAATCAAAAAGGAATTCAGTCCCTGTTGGTCTATCGAATTTTTGAGTTTATGATGAATAACGAGGAGAGAAGACATGAAGAGATGTCGTTATGGTTATCGATGATTTAGAGCGTACAAAACATCTTTGTAAAGAAAATATTGGATGAATCTCCCATGAGTAACACTTAGACTTTTATGAATATGTGAAAACCCTGCTTGCACTAAGACTTATAAATAACTGCTCCCAACATAACATGATCCCTCCAGAATTAGACATAGTTAGCTAGGCTATGTATAATTAAGGAACGATAATGTGACGTTCGGTTTAGTTGTTATAACTCTCGATGTTTACAGAGATCTAAACCTTGTAAGTGATACCGAATCAGAAGGAAAAGAAAGTACGCTTAATGAGAATATTTTACAACGAGAGGTTTATCAAAAAGTAGTACATCTTAAGTCATAAGATCCGAATACGATGGAAGACATAAACTTAGTACAACATAGTACATAAGGAAAATGAGACTGTTAGTTCCCGAACTTCTTCAGTCTTCCGCATTGTTGTGACCATGACGAGCTTGTCCTCCTTCTAATATGTATGTTTCCCATGTGCACCTTCAACTTGTTGACCTTGGTTTTGAGGACATCGATTCCGATAGTGTCCTTGCTCCCCGCATCCGTAACATGTATCTATGGCCTTGCCTCTATAATTCCTGGCAAGGTGTCCCAGTTTTTGACACTTGAAGCACTTAGCAGGACAAAGACCCGTGTGATGATACTTACATCGATTACATAGTGGGTAGGTTCCAGCATAACCCCTGCCTTCTATTGGTGCAGCAACATAAACCATTGCAGTTTCTTGCCCTCTATTCTGTTGTTGATGATGATTAGTGGTACGGTTTCGGTTGTCGTTATCATAACCTCCCTGGTCATTTTCCCATTTCCTTTTGTTGTTGCTAGTTTGGTTGTTGTGGTTGTAGTTGCGGTTATTGTTGATAATGTTTTCCCCCTTCACAACTTGAGCCATGAGTTTTTGAGTTATCCTGACAGTTTCTTCAATTGTTTGTGGATCAGAAGAAGTTACATCTCCTTGAATACATTGTGGAAGTCCTCCAATGAAATTTTCCAGTAGTTTCTCATTGTCCGAAACCATTGATGGACACAGTGCAGCCAATTCTTGAAACCTCCTGATGTAAGTCTCGATGTCATAACCAATAGTCACTAACTCATAGAATTCCGTTTCTAATTTCTTCACCTCCGTGCGTGGACATTACTTCTTTGTCAACAACCTCTTGAATTGATCCCACGTGAGCTTATATGCATTTTCGATGCCAATAGGTTGTGCATACGAATTCCACCATGACATTGCGCCATCTAAGAGTGTACCAGTGGCAAACTTCACCTTGTAGTCATCTGGGCAATTGCATAGAAGAAACACAGACTCCATCTTCTCAAACCATCGAACCATAGCAGTGGCTCCTTCAGTGCCTTTGAACTTTGTAGGATCACAGTTCTTAAAGTCCTTGTATGTACAATTTCGAACTCCAGATCCTCCTGCAGCTCCTGTGGCAGCAACAAGTCTAGCAGCTTCAGCAGCAGCCGCGGCCTCGGCAGCAGTAGCTACCGTTGCTCGCTCTTTCCTTAGTGCCTCGGCTATACTATCCTCTATATACCTTTGGATAGCAGCTGGTGTCATTTCTGGTGCAACTTTCTTCGGTGCCATAACTCTTCAAAATAAGAGGAAAGGTGAGACGTAGCAAAGTCCTATGTTAAGAATAAGCGCTCTAAAGAGATGTGATGTGAGGTGATAAGTTTGAGGTTACTTTTCAAAATGATCGACGGGTTCCCAAAGGATGAGTTATGAGATGTTGTAAGTGCTTCAAATGTATGATAGTCTAGTGACTTAATGTATGAATAACGTGTAACTCGACATGTTAGTGGTGAAACAAAGGAGTGATAGTGACTTTGCCCTACTTAAAGGTTTTACCTCGGCATTCGACGTTATCGGTAATGAATCAACTGATGTAAAAATTGTGATAGGGAATGACAAGGCATTCTCCACATTAGAGTATGAGGAAAGGATAATGGGATGGGTATTTAAAGGCATCCATGTGACAATCGATTTGGAATGAAAGTAAATAACTCGAAAAATGTACGTATAAACCGCATGTAAAGTGAATATGCACTTATGATGATATGATGAGATGCTATGATGATGTAGTTATAGTCTAGGGTCAATGATGCAACCTAGTTCTCTATAACTGAAGCTCTGATACCAATCTGTCACACCCCCAAATTACCTGTTTTGCAGCGGAATGGAATTCCTGGGGATTGACTGTCATAGCATCACAATCACAGTTATATTGAACGACCTAAAGTGTCGTTTGAAAAGAACATCGTTTGATATATTAAAAACATTCAGAGTTACAAAGATAGGTCCCAAATGAAAGTTATTATGTGCGGAAAATAAGTTTGGTACAAGTCAAACGATGTTTTAAAGTATATAAAACCCAAGTGAAACGCTTCGTCACCACGACTCTATGATAAGTCCACATGCATGCCATGAAGTGAATGCCTTAGATACCTGAGATAAAACATGCTAAAAGTGTCAACACAAAGGTTGAGTGAGTTCATAGAATTTGCGTTGAAATGTAAAGCCTTTCAAAATCGTTTATGCAGCAAAGGCATTGTAAATCCACTCAGTTCCAAGTTCCGCCCATACAAAACTTGCAACCTGTGTGTTCACAACCCACTGCCAAAATATGTATAGTTTATGATCAAGCGCATGATGTCAATTGAATTCACAAAATAGTGCATAACTTAATGTATCCATAGTTACTTAATATAACACATAATTCGTACGGTTTCAAATTGTTCCATGACCATTAGTTCAGGATTGTACCAAGACCATTAGACCATGATTGTACCAAGTCCGTTAGTACATGACTATACCAAGTCCGTTAGTTCATGACTATACCAAGTCCGTTAGTTCAACATTATCCAAGTCCGTTAGATCGTGATCATACCAAGTCAGTTAGCTCAATGATTCATGATATATAAATTCTAAGTATGGCGATACAGTTACTTCGTATGACTAACATTCAGTTCAGATAAACATATAGCTTGCAAATAATTTGTTTGCCATAAAAGTTGTTGAGCATGTATCTCCCCCAAAGAGTTTAATAAAAGTATTAAAAGAATTGAAAATGGGGCTATGGAAACTCACTTGGACAATGATGCGATGGCAAAAGTGAGCACACCGAAATGTAGCGTGAATCACTAAACTGACCTATTATGAATGATATGATATGTAATAAGTCATGATGTAATGTTATGCATGCAATTCGGATGATATTTATACCACTTATGAATTTTTGAAAACAATACTTCTCGTCGAAAATATAATCTTTTAACGTCTTGACCATTTTCAAATTACTTCACATGTATTTACGTTGAAATGATATCCGACGATAATCATTTAGTGATTTATTGTGAAATTATAACTTTTCGTCGTAAAATAATGTCATCGAAAATTTCATGAAAGTGACTAAAACGGCCTCGAAAAGCTAGTCGTAAAATGGTGCACGTCGAGCGTTAGGAAACAAACTCAACGGTTTTGGGAAGCTTGTATCATTATCTCAAAGTTTTAGCATTTAAGTTTTCGTCATAGAGGTTCCGATCATAGAGAAAAATATAGCTAAAGTATGGTACTTGTGTCCAAAATATAGTTTAAGAGTGGTTTTCGGCAAAGTTTAAGTGACTATATTTCATTCGTTACAACTCCGCTCGATGAACGGTTGGACATTTTAGAAAATAGGCTAGGCGAACTTGATTTTACTAGAAGACATCTTTTTATGAAAAGTACTCCGTCATTGTTAAAAACGACCCTCAACATGGTCCTTCGTCGACGTAATGTTTGTATAATAGAAATAAACTAGTTTTTGCTTAAATAATATAGTTACGGCAACTTGGTTTAACTTGTGTAATTTAATCGTTACAAATCCGTTTTCTACGTTTTAAAGGTCCTTAGCTTTGTATCGAAGTATACTAACATATTTTTGACAAATCGACATAATTTACAACGCCCAAGCTTCATTTTTGACTCGTACAAAATAAACAATGCTTGCTGAAATTTCCAGAAATTTATAGTTTTCGTCGCCAACTTGAAAAATTCATAACTTCTTCGTTATAGCTCCGTTTTAATCCGTTCAAACGGCCACGGTTTCGTTTTAAAGTATATTTTCTAAATATCTAGGCCAAAAATTTTTACCTACTGTCGGATTTTCCAGATTTTGAAAATAAGGACAGGCCCTTTTGCAAACTTGTCGAAATGAGTTTTTCTCGCGCCAAACCTATTCTAACCCATTCAAAACAACTCCGAAGCTATTATAATCCTACCATATACCTTCTTAGGGTGTCATAGGTTCCTAGGCATCACCAAAAATAATATATAATAAGGAGTAATTATAGGATGGATTATATATATATAACACTTAAAAACCTGTAAAAGTGGTATAAACATCCATGAGACTTGCATGTTTTCTCAAATATGATAAAATGAATATATCAATGAATATTAAATATGATGATGAGTATGAAATGCTTACTAGTAACTTGATGAGGTTTATGAGAACAAAGGATTTTCCTAATCACCCAAGGTTTTTATTGCACAACCTTAATCAAGAGTGATACTAGAGTGTAAAATCTTGTCTAGAAAATATTGGATGATCACTTCTTCTTGGTCCCTTGGTTGGCCGGTTATGTGAAGAGGAGAGAAAGAGATTTTGATCTAAACACCTTGGATATTATCAAGAGTATGTGTTGTGTGTATAAGAGTATAATACATTATAATAGAGAAGATATTTGCAAATTATCATGACTCACCCCTTGGTGGTCGACATGTATGAAAGAAAAAAAATGAGTTTTGTTTTTGAATAGCATTTACATGTATAAGTGTAATTAGATGTAAATTAATTGTAGACATGTGTTAAATTGTGTACCCATTTGAATATTTAAGGTAGCGTTAGATAAAAATAAATTTTCACGGGTCAAGATAAAATATATTGAGGTCATAAAAATTATAAAAATACATTTCTTGCAAAATTTGAGTGAAATAATAATAATCGTGTGGAATTTAAGAAAACCGTCGTAATTTTATAAAAATAACAATTTATATACAATATAAATTTAAAACACTGGGTAAACTCATAATATTATTTTATAAACTTAATATGAGTATAAAAATATATCGGGATAATTTTTGGAAGTAATGGATCAATTGTTCAAAATAATTAATTACGCGATAACGTTTATTTAATATAAAATTAAACGTTTAATGAAAAATGCAAAACCATGCATAATATTGATATGAAATGATGTTATTGATGATATGTAGACTAAATCTAGTCTATATGAAATGTCCTTGATGAAATGTTCATGAATTCGCAGCTAAACCATTAAGGTTACGTGAATTTGATGCTCGTAAACCCAGTTTACGATAAACGATAAATGATGAAGCATGAATAATGTTTTGAAATATGACCTGAAAATACGAGTTGTCACACCAAGACCACACAGAATGGCCTTCCCCTTCACGCCCTTCTTCTTTGCAAGCCTCATAGCATGGGCTTCTAAGGATTCCTTCAAAGGAATTTCCTTCTCAAGGGCAAAGGGGTTCAGGATATCGCGGGGGCGAGCAAAGATAGGCACCTGCAGCTGTGACTCATCAGGATTCAAAAAATAATCAGGTTGCGCTTCTGCACCATCAGCACGGTGGCGGGCCAAGGTTAATCCCTCCATAATCACACCTATAGGATAATCTTGGTCGCGCTCCAACTGAGCAATCTGAGGAAGCTCCAATATTTTCATCTTTTTCATCGCAGCAACAAGATCCTCATAAGCATGCTCATTGTACCCAGGCACCTGTGCGGCAGGCACTTTCAAAAGGCCCGTATCATGAAGCTCCTCTATGGCCTCCGCCTTACCACGCGCCAACGCGCACTGCACAACACTCCCGAAGGTGTTTGTTACCTCTCGGGACTCCAAAGTGGTGAGCGCACCAAGGCGCAAACCATGGCTGATGAGCCACGTTCGCTCAGCAATGGTGGAAACAAGCTGAGGATACAGCTCTTCATCGTACTCAATGCTGAGCTTGCGAAGTTTCATCTCCTGCTCCTTCAGCATTCCATCCACAGCTTCACGAAACTTTCCAAACCGAGAGAAGTGCTCATCCTTCCCCTTATCCAAATGATTAACAGCCCAGACGCAAGAAGCCTTGTACTCTTCCAACGTGGCACGCTCCTGGCTCACTTGGGTCAGCAACGCCATCTTTTCCCCAGCAAGTTTTTGGGAATAAGAGCGCGCCGACTCTGCTTCAACCTGAGCACTATGTTAATACAAATAAGCCGTAAAAACATTTATTTATATTTTACGATCTTCTAATGTTTTGTCGATAACAAACGTAAAATCATTTTAACGAAACAAATAGAATACGTAAATAGTTTGAGTTAATAGTTTCCTAACACACATACGTTTTCACATAAAACACTAAAACATGTATAAGTGATTTTATGATTTAGATACATATGTACAACAACTAGTGTTTACATATTGGATTAGCATATACTTAAACTAAGTATACCTAAATGGGTAAAAACAAGTATATACTAAAATGGGTAAAAACAAGTATATACTAAATGGGTAAAAACTAGCAAATGGTATTGACCCATAACCCATGGTTTTATATATACCACTTAACCAAGTTCATTGTATCTAGAAAGAAAACCATGGATCAACCCATGACCCATAACCAAAAATACCCATGGGCAAAGAGGAGCGTTCCACGGATCCCTGGCTTTGTGCTAGCCGGATCCCTTGTGGTAGGGATCCGTGGGATCCGGGGAACAGTAGAGAATTTTCTCTATAAATAGAGAGCCATTTCTTCCTTTCTACTCACTACTTTACACACATACTTCCCCAAGTATTATAACCCTCTAACCTCATATCCAAGTGATCTATGTAGTTTGTCTTTTGTTTTTTTTGTGTGATCTTCTAGGTTCCTCTTAAAGGCAAGATCACCACTTCTTGAAGACGTGCAAGCTCAATTCCATGAGTTGCCATGCTTCGTCATCATCAAGACAACTAAGGTTCTCTTGTTGATAGTTCTTCCTTTCTCCATAGATGTTGGGTTAAAGGCATTAGTGAAGAATGCCGAAAGTGTCAAGATGAAAGCATTAGTGAAAGGTGCTCATCATCCGTGTCAAAGCATTAGTGAAGAATGCTAAAGGTGTCAAGACGAAGGCATTAGTGAAGGGTGTCAAGCGTTGTGTCAAAGGCATTAGTGAAGGATGCCGAAGAAACAAATCAAATCGCATTTGGGAAGAAAGCCTAGGTCGTATAATCGATGAGGTGCATCGTTATACATATATGTATTTGTTTATTTCCAAGGATGGTGATATCCTTGATGATGTTGTAACAAGGAGTGGATCTCCTTGATATTAGGTGTTGTGTTGTGAAGGGTAGTAGTTCCTCTATAGTAATGGAACTAGGTGCTTAGCCTAGTACCTAATAAAGGGTAGGCGACGTTGTGATAGGATTAGTTCTCCTTGGTGTGAAAGAACTCAGTGGTTATCCTAGCACCGTATAAAGGGTAGGCGACGTTGTGTTAGGTGTGGTTCGCCTTGGTGTGAAGGAACTCGGTATTTAGCTTTGTACCGGAAAAAGGTTAAGCGACGTTGTGAAGGCTTCTCCGCCATAAGGAGTTGGTGTAGTGCTTACGAACTCTCGAGTAGGTGACTTGGGGAGTGGAGTAGGGCAAGGAAGGTGTCCTTGTAGCCGAACCACTATAAATAACTTGTGTCGTGGTGATGTGCTTCTTACTCTTTATCTTTCATTACACGTTTATATATCTATCTATCAACGTCCAACATAAACAACCAAATAGATTGACATAAGTCGATCTAAATATTTAAAAAGAAGTTTTAAATTGGTAAAACTATTTAACCCCCCTTCTAGTTTTCCACACACTAGACAAACGTGCCTCCAGCAACTCAATCTGTCTATCCTTCTGCGCGCTCTGGCTACTCTCTCCAGCATATCTTGACTTTAGCTGCGCGACCAATGTAGCCTGGTGCGCAGCAGCCAAACCAAGCTCCTCAACAAGTTGGTCCATTGGCACATCCCCAGATGCCAATGGATCGGCGCCTTGGTCCTCTGGCATAGGAGGGTCAGTGCGAATAGGACTCGCCTTGGGTGGCGACTCCACAGAGTGCCCAGCAGTACTCCCAGCGGTCTCAACACTGCACGCAAACAAAGACATTTTATGATTATTTTATACAACAAATAAGGGTGCACTAAGTGTTTCGGCGACAACACTTACTTGGGAGGAGTAGTCTCAGTTACGCGGAGGGGCGATGATTCATCTGATGATGACTCCACGTCATGAATGACAGGGCGCTTCCTCCTAGATGAGCTTGCACCATCATCACCAGGCGCCCTCTTGCGCTTGACCCCTTGGTCTGCTTCCTCTGGCTCTTCCTGGAAGACTTCCACGCTCTCCAGTACATTTTCGCGTGAAAGCTCTGCCACACGCGAATGTATCCTGGGGCTGGGCACGCTGCGCAGAGGGGTTGCCTCCAGCGCAACGGAAGAATCAACCCCCGGTTCCTCCAGCTGCATCTCCATGGTGCGCCCCGCAGTAGCTTCCAGAATAGGGACTTCCCCCTCTCTCAAAGGGCGCACCCCCACGGTAACCTGGCAAGGTTTCGCCAATTGCACAACGCTGAACAAATCCATCTCTGCGCAGCAAGAAACAAACAAACACAAGTTATATAAAGTACAAAGGTGAAAAGAAAGGCTCACATTAATAAAGCAAAGGAGTACGAAGGACGAGCACCCACCCTGGTCATCCGTGTCTAAGAAGGTTAGCACCTCATCAGGCCTATCGAAATAGTTACGACTGATGCCCATGTGCACCAAAAATTCCTCGGGGTAAGAATTGATGGGAATACGATTGGCATTTATCGTTTCCGCATCATCAACGCTGTATGTTCCAGGGAGGGGGCGCTCATCCTTTGGTAGCGAACTTTGGGTATAGAAGGCGAAACTCCAAGGGAACACCGCCTCATCAACCCTGAAGAATTTTTCTCTCCGGTTCCTAAGCGCGTCTAGTTTATCGGTATAACATTGCAGCCGCCCTACGCGCTTAGCGAATGAAACCCATCCGTTTGACCACGTTGCATGGTAAAACGCGCAGAAGAGATAGATAGTGGGTTAATCGCCAACAAACGGCAATTAACCTTGAAGTTTGTTATTTTTGCTGCACCTATACAGTGCAGCTGGGATATGTGTAGGCGGTAGTAATTTAATACGTCGCAGAGGAATAAGGAGATGGGCACACGTTGATTCGCAAATTCGAAAAAACACGTGCATACCCCTACTTTCCCTTAAGGGAAATCCGCTATTGATGTCTGCACAGCCGGCACTACCGGATGCAGCGCCATCGGGATATAATATTCCGAGGTGAACTCACACAGTTCATCCTCGGTCATATCGGATGCAAAGTCAGTCAAACCACGAACCATGATAAGGTTTCAAATGCGCACGCGCTATTACCTTTGAAAGTTTAATGGTTTCTTGGTTGATATTTCTAGTTTTCAACAATGGTGAAAATGCTTTTACTGTGATAAACACAGTAAAAGGGAGGCGGTAGTTTATATAGGGTTCCACATCCATGCGATGCTTGACACGTGGACCCCACTTGCTCCGAACGTGTGGATAGGAGTTGCTGACGTGGCACACTTTCCACTTACTTTCCCACGTTTTCTGAGGGATGTATTTGACATATTTTGACGGGATTCACCGTATCTTCTTTAAGGTGGGAAATCTTTGAAGCTTCTCCGCTACGCCTTGAGGGGTATATGGGTTGCAGTTATTAGTCTAGCATCTGTGGGTTTCACCCTGCGCATACTAGACTGGGGGGACATGATGACGTATAGTCCGCATTCGGGTCATGAACCCGACCAATGCACGCTACTAACGAGCCCAGTACGAATGGGCTAATCCGGTAACGGTTTGGGCTCACGAAGGCCCAAACCCGAAGTTATTTATGGCTTTGGATATCGGATATCTCTTATTTTTGGAGATATGTATTCAATGACCGACTTAGGTGGGATACGCCGAAGGTTGGGGAACACGAAATCAATAAGGATTTCGTGTGTATATAAAGGGCATCTCAAGCCTCATTAAAGGTACGATCTCAAACCCTAACTCTCCACTAAACCCTAAAACCGATTACTTACTCTCACGCCGAAGGATAATCGTGAGAGACAATCCCACGATAAGCCTAACGGTGTTTTCTGTTTACTTAGTGCGCAGGTCTCAAGCATCAAGATCTAATTGATACGAGAACTGGAGTCCAAACAAGGAACGCCCAACTTTTGTATCAACAGTAAGTTATGTTAGACAAAACTAGTTGCTACGAATAGTTGTTATCATTAGCTGTTTGTTTTGTAAAAAAATTTGTTAACCTAATTCCCGACATAGAAGTTAAATGCTAAGACTAAACATTTTCCTTATAAACGTTTCAAACAAAAATATTTAAGCACAATTAAGCTATGATGTATCAAACAAACAATAATATTTGAAGAAAAATGATACACATAGCCCAGAGGGCTATGTTTAAGAAATTATGACATGCTTAAATAGTTTGTATATTCAGAATAATCACCTATCTCCAAAATTGAAGTGCTTTCACCCAATTATATATACCACCCTTATTGCATGTTTTTAACTTTTAAATGTATTCCTTAGAGCAACTCCAGTGCAAGGTAGAAAGATAGCTTTTTTTACCAAGAAAATATTCCCAAATCTTTTTGCAATTGAAACAAAAGTTATTTTTTATCGAAGACTTGAGGATCATTAAATCTTTGGTGAATGACTTGATCAAGTGTTCTCACACCATTCTCGTATTTTTATTATAAAAGTACAAAAGAAAAGCTTTATAAAAACTTCTTTTTGCATTCGAATGAATTTTGACAATAGGTAGAAGATAATGGAAATATGAGTTGGCAAAAAAGAACTATTTGAAAGACTTATTGCATTGTGGATGTTCTTAAGATTACAAATCAATGTTTTTAAGATCGCGATCCTAGTCAGAATCATTTTTTTTTTGCATAATCAGAATGGTAAGATCAGATCAAGATCCTACTATAATGTTATTTTCTTAATAATCTTTGTAATATTATTCAAATCTACAAATTATTATATATCATAAAGACAAAATTATATGAACTTTTCATGAAGATTTTTCCTGGATTATGAATATAGAATGTTTAAGAAGATTAACATGTTGTTTCTCAAATTCTATGAAACAAAATCGATAACTTTTTAGTTTTTAGTTTGCGGTTCGAGAAAACTAAGATCGGATTGGATTAGATATTAAGATCTGATTGTCAAGATCGGGATCTAATAAGATCTTAAGCTTGCTAAGATCCTACGTAAAATCCGGATCGTTTTTGCTTGTTAATATCATAAAGTCGTAAGATCTTAAAATCAGGATCAGGTCTTAACAACTATGCTACAAATAACAAAACCCGATTAAAAATCTAAATAGATAAACACTGAATACTCCAAAAGTTCACACCAAACATAGCCATAACCAACTTTTTCACTGATTCGCTCCCAGACAGTCAAGTTTTATCACTCAAGCCGACCACTTGTGAATAGCCGACCGTAACAAACTTAAAACAGCCCGGAAACGAATGCAATGAAGATCAGGAGAGTATAGGGTTTCCCCTGGTCGTTATGTCCCAGCGAGCTATGCAATAAATCACCAAACGGATAGTGATCGAGAGATTTGAACAGAAAAAGGGATTGTGATTATTATAACTACAGAAAAAGTAAATAAATTACAGGGGCTTAAATGCAATTAAAGGAAATTAAAAAGATAAAAAATATTAAATAAACGCTATCACTATTTGCAAAATGATGTTTTTGATTTTATGTTTTTATAAAACTTAAATTAAAAACTACGTGACGTACAAATGAAAATATGAAACTGAAGCAGTATTAATCCTAAAAATATGAAAATGATATTTTTACAATTCTAATGATAAAAGAAAATTTTTAGAAAAAGAAAACTATTTTTATAACTATTTATCTAATTATTATTAATTAAAAACTATTTTTAACTATTTAATAATAGCCTAAAATACAAGAAAATAGGAAATAAATATAGAAAAATGAAATTATGACTTGGAAAAATCTAAAATAACAAAATAGAATTTTCAAAACTATTTTTGTATTTTTCTGATTATTTTTGTATTTTTTATAAATTAAAAACTATTTAAAACTACTTAAATTGCTTAAAAATACAATTTTAACTAAGAAAAATCTGAAAAAAATATTTTTTTGTCTTTTTATATTTATCTTAACTTAAGAAAAATGAAAAATTATTTTTTTGAAACTTTTCTTAATTAATTGTATTAAATGTTAATTAAAAAGTACTAAAAATTGATTTAAATTAAGAAAAATATCAAACTGACTTACAAAAATCTGAAAAATTCAAGAAAAGTCTAAAATAATGTTTAGAATCTAGGAAAAATATAAAAACATGTGGTTGTGTGTAGGAAAATGCAACTGCTATGTCAAGTGCTTAAGAATAAGTACTTTAAATAAGCCAAAGAACACAATAAGCTACCAACCTGTAACAGAAGCTATAATATGCTAAAATTACTCAAATGAAACAAGATACAACTGCTCTTATCCTCTATTGTGCAACTAAAACAGATTTGAGATTTTGAGCTTATGGGCTAAAAACAGATTATGGGGCTACTTTGCAGCTTAAGCACAAGCCACCCAAATAAGCTAAACTCAAGAATAAAAGAAGGAACCTAAAGTAGACCTGGGTAAGAACTTGTTAACCAAAAGTGAGCCTTGGACAAGCTCAACTAAGCTTGTTGCAAGCCCTGCAAACACCCTGTGCAGACTCAGTGTATGCTGAGTCAGTGCACAGGGCATTTTTGCCCAAGTTGATAAGCCATTTGGAGCTTATAAAAAATTTGCAAAAATCTACTAAAATGGTAATAAGAAATAAGACCAGTTGAACTTTTTATACCCCAAGTTTCACTTAGTTTGGCCCAAAAATGAGTAAATGAAAAATCAACTCAGATGGGTGAAAATCACTTTTTCAATTTTTGACTTTTGAAACACTTTGGAAATTTTGACTTTTGTGAGATTTGCAATCAATTTTTGGACTGATAATGATGTTATATGATGAAATGAAGCTAAAGCAATCTATTTCTAAGAATCTTGAACACAAAACAAGTGATTGGTTTTGCAAAATCCAAACAGATGAGCTTTTAAGACAGATTCAAAGGCATTTTGACTTTGAGAGTGTGCAGGCTCAAATTTATGATTGCAATGAGCTCAAATGAGCTAAACAACCCTGAAACAACAAATCCTAACTACTGAATAAACCTCTAAGACAGATTAAGCATCCAAATCAAACACACCTTTATTTCACTGATTGCAATCAACACTAAGCTAAACACTTAACTAGCTAAAATTAATGATCAAACTGAGCTTAGGTAACTTAAATACAACTAACTAAACAGGTTTGAACAGATTATGCTTACAAATACAAGTTGTGCAATGGAAATTGAAAATAAACTTACATAAGGTCCCAGCCACTATGGCTTGAAATCAGTAACCAATGAACCACTAGCCTATTTCTATCAACCCATTAGAATCTAAATCAACCCAAATCCAGCACTGCATCACCATTTTCCATTTCCAAGACCAAATTGAGCCCAGTTTGACTTTCTTTGACCAAAACCCAATTTTGCTTGAAACTAAAATGTAAGCTTATAAAAAGCTCTAAGTAGCTTATAAAAGCTTGTTTGAGCTTAGAAATAAACTACTAAACGCTTGTACTTAAGATTTTGAAATTGCAATTTGAAACAGTGAACATGAAACATGAATTGTAACACAAACTGAAATTGATGCTTGAAAATAGTTGAAATATACTGAAATACTTGAGTTTGATACAAATTAAACTTAAAATTACAACTAAGAATTCATTTAAAACTTAGAAATTTAAAACGACATACAATTGAAAATTTAACTAACTACCACTCTTTATCTTCCATCCCTTGATTCCTTTTATACTCCAAACTTCTTCTCTCCTCTTTCTGAGCATATCCCACTAATATTTGAGGCCATTGGATTTCTTGGAGAGATATTGGCCCTTGGATCAGTTTTTGGCGCCAAAAGTGTTTTTATCAATTGGGAGGTTGAGTGAGTTGTAGGAGATGCATTAAATGTCTTTTGGAAGGTAGTTGAGGTGGAGGGATAAGGTAGTGTGAAGGTGAGGAGGGGGGATGGGTGTTGAGTGTTGCAGAGATGAAGTAGTTGGGAAGAAGGAAAAAGGGCGCGAGTTGGAGTGTTTGACCAGATGGGTTGACTGAGGCTTAATATAAAAAGGGGGTCCAAAGTGTTATTGACAGGGGGGTCACTTGGTTTTGACAGGTCCAAAGGTTTAAAGGGTTTAAAGGGTTTAAAGGGTTTAATAATAAACAAGGACTTGTTTTGTAAATTCTGAAAATGCAAGGACCACTTCTGCCAATTCTGCAAAGTTGCTCCAAGGGACAAAAAGTGACAAGCTCCAATAGTATAAGGACCAAACTTGACATTTTTAAAATTCCAAGGGCCATTTTTGCCAATTTTTAAACTTGGAGGACCAAACTTGTAATTTCTCAAAACTTTTGACATTTTTCACCAAAGGACTAATTTTGACAAGTTATGATTTAAAAAGGACCTTTGGTGATTTTTCTTTTGAAATTAAGTGCTCAGGGACTATTTCTGACAATTTTTGAAACTTGGGGGACCGAAACTGCCAATTATGCAAACTTAGCTCATTTTTCATCTGATTTTGAACATTTTGCATTTGAAACATATAAAATGCAATTTTGGAATATTTTCAGTATTTTGATGTATTTCTGAGCATTTTTAAACGTTTTGCAGTTCAGATTTAACCAAAAATGATGAGTATTTACACACTCATCATTCACATATCCATTGCCTTATTAAATTATTCACTTCTCGTTCACCTGTAAATGAATTACATGTGGATCTCGTTGATATCCCTCTCAGAGGTTATTCGTTTACGTGGACGGATAAATGGGCGTCTAAAATGAGTAAGCTGGATAGATTCTTGGTGTCCGAGAGTTTCCTTGATGTGTTTCATGGGATTGCAGCATTGATTTTGGAGAAATTCTTGCCAGATGATAGACCGATTCTTCTGAAGTAGAGAGTGACTAATTATGGCCCTACTCCATTCCGGTTCTTTAATTTGTGGCTTGATATGGAGGATTTTAATGAGCTTGTGGTAGATACATGGAAAAATGACGGAATTGTTGAATTCAATAGTATGGTTAATTTTAAAAAGAAGCTTCAAAATTTGAAGTGCGTTCTTCGCAATTGGAATACTTCAAATCGAGCTAAGCTCAATGCTCTTAAAAGGCAACATCTGGATCGTGTTGCGGCTATCGATGTCCTCATTGATCAAGGTCTAGCATCCAGGGATGATTTGGTGATGCATAATGAGTCGCTTAAAATTCTTAGTGACTTAGATAGGTCGGAGGCAAAAGACTTGGCGCAAGTAGCCAAGGTTAAATGGGCAGTGGAGGGTGACGAAAATACTAAATTTTTTCATGGTATTTTAAAAAAGAAAAGAAGGAATATGGCTATTAAAGGTGTGCTTAAAGACGGTTCTTGGATTGAAGAACCAGCTTTGGTTAAAGGTGAATTTTTTGACCATTTCCGAAAACGTTTTGCTCCTTTTGAGGGGCCTCGGGCGTGGCTTGGGGTTGATCTCCCCAAACGTTTATCTTCTCTTCATTCTGAAAAGCTAGAAGTTCCTTTTTCTCGTGAAGAGATTAAACGAGCGGTGTGGGAATGTGGTGGAGACCGTGCTCCAGGTCCTGATGGTTTTACTTTTGCTTTCTTTAAACATTTTTGGGATATCATGGAGCAGGACGTTATTCGTTTTGTGGAGGATTTTTATGTTACTGCCCATATCCCTAAAGGGTGTAATCCCTCCTTTATCGCTTTAATTCCCAAAGTTTCAGATCCGAAGGTTGTGTCTGATTTTAGACCGATTAGTTTAATTGGGTGCCAATATAAAATAATTGGCAAACTTTTAGCTAATCGTTTAAGTCTGGTGATTGGAGAATGTGTGAGCAGTGAGCAAACTGCTTTTATTAAAGGTAGGAACATTCTAGATGGCTCTTTGATTCTTAATGAAGTGATGGAGTGGTATCGAAAAAGGAAAAGAAAACTTATGATCTTTAAAGTTGATTTTGAAAAAGCGTATGATTCTCTTAGGTGGGAGTTCTTGGACTTGGTCATGGCAGAAATGGGGTTTGGTTGTAAATGGAGAAGGTGGATAGAGGGATGCCTTTTGAATTCTCGTGCCTCCATTCTGGTTAACGGAGTCCCTACTGATGAGTTTGAGATTTGTAGAGGTCTTCGTCAGGGAGACCCGTTATCTCCTTTTCTATTTATTTTGGCGATGGAAGGCCTGCATGCAGTTATTTGTAAGGCTTCACAAATTGGGCTCTTTAAAGGCGCTTTGATTGGTCAAAGGGGTTTCCCGATTTCTCATTTGATGTACGCTGATGATGTCATTTTTATGGGTGATTGGTCGCTCCAAAATGCTAGTAATTTGATTGGCATATTGCGGTGTTTCTTTCTTACTTCTGGTCTAAAAATCAATGTCCAAAAAAGTAAGCTTTTGGGTGTTGGGGTTGATCACGAGGAGTCTTCTGAGATGGCGTCCGTATTGGGGTGTGGGATGTCCATGTTCCCTCTTACTTATTTGGGTGTTCCCGTTGGTTGTAACATGTCTCTTGTAGCTAACTGGAAGGGTATTTTGGATAAGTTCAAACATAAACTATCTACGTGGAACTCCCGCACTCTCTCTGTAGGTGGGAGATTATCTCTTATTAAAGCGGTGCTCGGGAATTTACCGACATATTATATGTCGCTTTATAAAGTCCCGGTTGCCATTGAAAAGAATTTAGAGTCCATGCGCAATAATTTTTTCATTGGAGGTGATTTGGAAGATAGGAAAATGACTTGGGTTGCCTGGAAAAAATGTTTGGCTAGTAAGGAGTTTGGCGGCCTGGGTGTTGGTAGTATTTATGCTTTGAATAGAGCTCTTCTATTCAAATGGATTTGGAGATTTAGGGTGAGCTACGATGATCTCTGGATCAAAGTTATTAAGAATATTTATGGGATTAATGGTGGCATAGGATAGGCGTCGTCCCCCAGATATGCCTCTAGCCCTTGGATTGCTATTCTGAAGGCCACCAAACATCTCGCGGAGAAAGGCGCTGATCTTCTGTCCATGTGTAAACGGAAGATTGGGGACGGATCTTCGATTTCCTTTTGGGACGATGATTGGTGTGGTGACAGGCCTTTAAAATTGCTTTTCCCTAGGGTGTACGCTCTTGATGATGCCAAATCGTGTACCATTGTGGAGCGGTTAAGAATCTCGGATTGGTTTTCGGTTTTTAGAAGGCTTCCGAGAGGAGGTGATGAGCTTCTCCAGTACACGGCCTTGAGGACTTGTATAGCTCAGGTTATGCTCACATCTCAGAAGGATGGTTGGATTTGGTCTCATGGTGTCTCGGTTGGGTATTCCGTTGCTTCGGCCCGTGGTTTAATTGATGCTGTGATTTTGGATGTTGATTATGTGGCCACAAGATGGAATCGTTCAGTTCCCGCTAAAGTTAATGTCTTCTTTTGGAGATTGAAACTGAATAAGATTCCTACTAGAGTCAACCTAGATAGGAGAGGTATTGATATTGGCTCGATTTTGTGTCCAGTTTGTGGTAGTGATGTTGAGACTGTTAATCATCTCTTCTTCTCCTGTGAGATGGCTATGGATCTTTGGGTTTTAGTAGCTCGTTGGTGGGAGCTAGATATTCCGGTTATGTCTTCTGTTCTGGAGTGGGTCACTTGGATCGATAGTGCTAGGTTGCCAAGCAAAGTTAGGAATTGCTTGGATGTGGTAGCTCTTACGCTGATGTGGTCGATTTGGTGTTTTCGGAATAGATTGTTATTTTGCTTCACCAAACCTGTCAAGGCGAGTCTCTGGGATTTCATACAGTCTCGGTCGTTTTTGTGGATTAGTGCTAGAAATCCTAAAATTCAGGTTTTGTGGATTAATTGGGTGCAAAATCCTAGATTAACTGTAAACTCTATGTAATTTACTAGCGTCTAGCTAGTTTTCTTTTTTTGTTATATATATTGCTGCCGTTCAAAAAAAATGAATTACATGTGACTGTAAAATGATGAGTAGAAAAATGAGTAAGTTGATCAATGGGTTTGGGATATAGCTCGTGAGTAGGGGCGGCAATTCTCGACACGACACGATAAACGACACGAACACGGCACGAAGTTAAACGGGTTTGGGTTGAGGATAAACGGGTTTGGGTAAAAAAACATGTCAACCCGTCTAACCTGTTTAATAAACGGGTTGTGTTTGGGTTGAGTAAATACTAAACAGGTCAACCTGTGAACCTGTTTAAATATACAAGACTCAAAAAATAAAAAATATAACCTAGTTTTTTATGTGACATGTGGATTAAATATTTTTTTTATGCACTTAATATGAGTGAATTACGATTATACCTCAAACATCATTGAAATTGACACTTTATAACTCTGAAAATTGTCGTATAGTTATTTGTATGTTCCTTTTATTATATTTTAGATCCTTATAACGCTTTTTCATTTAAACTAGTTAAAATAACAAACCACTAACCTTATTTACTGCTTGACCTATTTAATTAAACAGGTTAAACGGGTCATAAACGGGTTACACGTGTTATGCAGGTCTGGGTTAGGGTTGAGTTTCTTGACACGATTAATAAATGGGTCGTGTTTGGGTAGATGTTATACCAACCCGCCAACACACGAACCCGAATAGGTCAACACGAACAAGACTCGATTGCCACCCCTACTCGTGAGAGCCTAATACAACTTAAGTTTTTTTTTTTAAATAAATTAGCTTATGAAATAAGTTTTGATTTGTCACGTGAACTTATAAAAATTTTATAAGCTCAAGTTAATAGAATCAAGCTTTTAGACATTTGTTAATCATGCATTTAGTCAAATTATTTATATCTCCTTCAAAATACATATGCTACATATAAAGCAAGAAGATCATTGTTGACTTGCTGAATTCAGCACGAGTAAATTACTAAAATACCATTGATTATAATAGAAATTACACATCATAATTGTTACTCAATGTTATCATAATTTGCTAATTTATCATTACAGTTTTAATATTTCAACAACTTTCTAACCTTAAGTGCAAAATTACATACATTACAAGTTAGTGAATTATATGCTTAATGGCAATCTGAAAACAACGAAAATGGCTAAAAGATACTTCTTAGGCAAAAGCACGATGCATACCGTTTATATATAGTGAATTTACAAGAAATTAATAAAATAACAAAACCAACGGTTATATACGGTCAAATGGTGATGGTAGGAGGTGTTGTCGTATAGTTTTTAAAGGCTCGTCGAGTGGAGATAAGAGTTGTTAATGATGTCTTGCAAATGGTTAGGATTTGCGGTGCTCGGTAGTTATGGATTTTCAGTGGTTTGATTAGAGGATTATCGGACGAGTTCCATAAAAACTAAAGCAAAGTGAGAATAACTCTAACATAATAACATATACAAACATATGAAATGGATATCTACTATCCAAAATACATATGCTACATATAAAGCAAGAAGATCATTGTTGACTTGCTAAATTCGGCACGAGTAGATTACTATTTACCATTAATTATAATAAAAATTACACATCATAATTGTTACTCAATGTTATCATACAAATTGCTAATTTATCATTACATTTTTAATATTTCAACGACAACTTTCTAACCTTAAGTGCAAAATTACATACATTACAAGTTAGTGAATTATATACTTAATAGCAATCTGAAAACAACAAAATAGTTTTTCTGACGTTATTAAAAAGTTAAACGCTTGTAATAATAATATTTACCAATGTTACCAGGGAACTACTTAGACTGCATTAAGTTTTATTAACTTTTAGAGTAAAATGCATATTATGTCCTTAAAGTTTGTCATTTTTGCGAGAAATGTTCATTTTTTTGAAAATTTGCGAGTGTGTACTTAACGTTTAGGGTTTTTACGAGAAATGCCACTTAAGCATTACTGTAGTTGTAAATCCACGTTTTTTGCTAACGCTCGTTACAAAATCCCCGTTAGTTAAAGTCAAATGTCTGTGAAATGACTATTTTACCTTCGCCTACTACCAGTTTACTATTGTTTTTATTTTGAGTTCCCATCACCACCACCCTCTACCACCACACAACCACCACCATCAAATTTCCTCTTTTGTATTTTGCAATAACTATTTTGTTACTGTAATCACAAAAACTATTTTATTACTGTGACAATGTGAATAGAAACAATTTTGGAAATCGTATTGCCATAAGTGAAGGCGAAACGATTCATGCTGCTAGCTTCCCAATTAGAGCATACAACCTCCAAAATTGGTTTTATTCACATTGTTACAGTAATAAAATAGTTTTTGTGATCACAATAATAAACTAGTTATTGCAAAATACAAAAGAGGAGATTTGATGGTGGTGGTTGTGTGGTGGTAGAGGGTGGTGGTGATGGGAACTCAAAATAAAATCAATAATAAACTGCAAAAAATGTCCATGTGGTAGGCGAGTGTAAAATAGTTATTTCACAAGCCTTTGACTTTGACTAACGGGGATTTTGTAACGAGTGTTAGCAAAACAAACGTGAATTTGCAACTACAGTGAAGCTTAAGGGGCATTTCTCGCAAAAACCTCAAACTTTAGGTACACAACACGCAAATTTTCAAAAAAAAAAAAAACATTTCTCGCAAAAATGACAAACTTTAAGGACATAATTTGCAATTTACTATAAATTTTATATATAATAAAATTATATGATTATTTTTAAAGTTAGTTAAAGCTAAAATTAGTAAACTTTAGCCATAAACATCAGTAATTAAATACATGTATTTATATATGTACTACATATAACAAAGGGATCAGATTGTTGAAAAACTAAGCATAAAAAAATTAAATTACCCTTAAAACATATTCACATTATTTAGGCAACAATATGAAATGATTATGATGCTCTTTTTAAATAAACTCACTAACTTAATAATTTGTCATGATTTATTTCCTTAATTTTCTTTATTAGTATATGATAAAACACACAAAATAATAGGTTAATTAAAAAAAGAGTTGTAAGGAAAAAAAAATACTACGGAGTACTAAAAAAATAAATTACTCAATTATTTCTAGTTAACTAATGTAAGAAAAATTAAAAAAAAAAAAATCATCAAGCAAAATGTTTAACCGAAAAAATTGATCTTTGAAAAATACACTTACACGCAAATAAATTTAAGTATACATAAACCCGTCGCCGCAATATGCGAGTGTAGCGGCGGATGCCCGACTAATGATTAATAAACTCACAGAACCTTTAGATAAGTGTAAATTTACTTTATTATATGTTATTTCACGATAGTAAATTTAGGTTACAACTAATTTACTACTAGTAGCAACCAATGCTTATAAAAGAAAAAGAGTCTCAATTTTTTTTTCTTGTATATAGGAAGAGAAGGTCTTGAAAGCAAATCTAGGAAGAAGCTTTCTTCTTTTTCCTCCTTCAATTTCTTGCCTTCAACAACTAAATAACTCCTCTTCAAGGTTTATATTTATACTTAATTATTTATATTTATTTCCACAACTTCACAACAAAAAAAAAACTTTAAATTAACTCTCTTTTATTTCATGTAACAGAAACTTTAAAAAATCATCAACTAATGGAACAGGAACAAGTGATGACGTCATCATCATCTGATGACAAGAAAATGAAAGAGTCAAAATTTCCATTAACGTTTCTTGAAGTGGCTGGTGCATCGGGTGTTGTTTTGTTCTTTGCTTTTGGTCTTGCTGGAGTTTACTTGACTTTGCCGGAATCTGATTATAGTTTTCTTAAGCTTCCAAGAACTATTGAAGATCTTCATATCTTAAGGTGAATTGATTTTACATGTACCCTTTGATGTTGTATGTTGGATTTTTGGATCTATTAATGGGGTTTAGTCAAAATGTGCTTCTTCTTTTTTTTTTTTTTTGTGTGTGTGTGTGTGTGTGTGTGTGTGTGTGTGTGTGTGTGTGTTTTAGATTAGATATAGGGGTTTGGTTTTGATCAATTTGTTTGCTCAAGATTGAATATTTTTGTGTTTAGACTAATGGGATATCCTTAATTTTTTTTTTTTTTTGGTTTTTGAAAATGGGGTTAGCTTTAAATTTGATCTTTTTAAGTTTTGATAATGGGATATGCTTAAAATTTTATTTTTTTGGGTTTTTGATAATAGGTTAGCATAAAATTTGATCTTTTTAAGTTTTTGATAATGGGGTTAGCTCAAAATTGGATCTTTTGTGTTTTAGATATGGAGTTTGCTCAATACTTGATCTTTTTGTGTTTTAGGTAACGAGGTTTGCTTGAAATTTGGTTTTCGTTGGGTTTTGCTAAAAATTGGTTCTTTTGTTAGTAGATGAGGTTTACTCAGAATTAGATTTGTTGTTGGATTTGCTAGAGCTATTTGATAGTTAGTGGCTTAATGTTTATAGCGAAATCGATTTGTATCATATGTATAAGTTTCAAAATTATTGTATTATGTTCATCATATTTTGGTTTGCAGTGAAACTGGCAGCTACATGAATGACATAAATGTATGCATTTTTTTAATCTAAATTTGAATCTTTTTTGGGTAAAGGGGACACTACCCCGGTAAATTAATCTAAATTTGAATCTTTTGATTCGGATCCATGAATTGAGATAGAATGAAAGCTCAATGAGTGTGAATTTCCGTTTTTACCTTGAACTTGGACCTCGAAAAACTTAGGAGGCGAAAAGGCTATACCAAAAGTAATCTGTTAAGAAGAATTTGGAAGTAATGATGTGCACCGACTTATACTGATGACATCATTTTGGCATGAGTCTTATTGACTATGTGGTGCATTCGATAATATACGTTGAAGATGACCAAACTACCGTATTTAGTTTTTATAAAGTTTTTACCAAGTCCCAAATAGGTATTGCACTTCATTAGTTATCAAACAGTGTTTGGATGTGTGTTATGGAACTGCTCATCTGATCCATGTATGATGCTTATATAAACACATTTTGCTTGTGATGATTTAATTACTTAGGGTTACCAACTGCAACAAAACCGATAATCCAAAGGGTAAGGGACTCCCATTCCACAAAACGTATCTCATTTTCTCACATACGTGTCCTTTTTGGTCATTTTATCTTTTATTTCGGTAAATAATTAAAATTTCTTACACACTTGATAATCTGATTGTTACAACTTCAAACTGCAGTAACACAATAGACACTGTGCTCTACTACCCGTTTTATTGAAACTAACTATATGCTTATAATTATTCAAAATTACGGAGTACATCATAACCTTAAAAAAGAAACTTAGGTGGGTGTTTGGATGTGCTTTTAAGTTGATTATTACTACTTGAAAATGTAATATCCAGCTTATGGTGTTTGGCAAAAGTTGATTATGAATACAGATTCTGATTCTTTAGGGTCCATATTTATCATATTTTATGAAGCAGGTAATGAGTTGCTGCATGAATATTGACAATTAAAGATAGATGTAAAATACATGCTTATTTCATTATATGATTTTTTTAAAGTCACATGGCCGGCGGCTTTATTATGGATTAATTAACTGAGTCTTTATTTGTGATTTTATTGTAGAGATCATCTCGAGAGCTACACAAGTGACTACACAATGCAAGTTCTAGTTGGATATTGCACTGTCTACATCTTTATGCAAACATTTATGATTCCAGGAACCGTATTCATGTCATTACTTGCGGGTTCCCTTTTTGGGGTCTTAAGAGGTGTAGCTTTGGTCGTGTTTGCCGCAACTGCCGGTGCATCTTCTTGCTACTTTCTGTCTAAATTAATAGGTCGACCACTTATCAACTCTCTTTGGCCCGATAAACTCGTGTTCTTCCAAGATCAGGTTAGAGGGTCAATTTGGTCATTAGTATTACATGTCTTCATGGGTCGTCATCTTTTTAATTATTAAAAAAAGTATATGATTTGGTTTTTATTTGCTTAGGTGGCAAAAAGGCGAGGTGGGTTGCTGAATTACATGCTTTTCTTAAGGGTGACTCCAACTTTGCCTAATACGTTTATTAATGTTGCATCACCAATTGTTAACGTGCCATATCACATTTTCTTCTTGGCAACTTCCATTGGGCTCATTCCGGCAGCTTATGTAACCGTCAAGGTATTTATTTTAATGTTTTCTCTTGTCTTGTGTGTCGCCATCAAGTATGATTATATAAGATTTGTTAACAAGTTAATTTATGGCAGCCCTTAAAGTTAATAAATAACAAACTCACCATTTTTCTTTTTGTGATGTACAAATATGTATTTCAGTTATTTTCTTTTCCTAAATAGAAAGTTTATGCCGAATGGTTAATATTTTTTATTGCTATAGATTATTCTTTCTTAGCGGGTGGAATTTCGAATCTTTTTTTTTGTTAAACGGGTCATTTCGGTTATACTTTCTCAAACGGGCCAATTTTGTTTATTTAGAACTTTAGCTCAAATGGAAACAGGTTGATTGGGTTTATTGATTCAAATTGAAACCTTCTAAATCGTTTAATTTGTAAAAACTAGTTTTTTTACCATAACAAATTAGTTGCTGAAATGAAACTTGCCATAACCTGCCCATTTTGCCAAGTCTAGGTCATTTGAAGTGGTTATTGATTTTGTTAATTTTGACTTTTAACAAACATATAATTTGACAGGCTGGAATAGCTCTTGGTGAACTACGTACAATTGGAGACCTTTATGACATACAATCGATAGGCACCTTATTTCTCATTGGGATCATCTCCATTACGCCTACATTGATAACCAACAAGAACAAACCATAATATGTTTGGTTAGTCTCACGCCATGAAGCGAAGTAACGAGTATGAATTCAAAGCACCCTCATGGAAGTGTGTACAGATGCCGCATCAACTTGGAGTTCGGCTTCTGTTTAGAAGATCTGGTGGTTGATGTTGAGCCTCAGGGGCTATGAAGGAATATGTCAGGAGTGTTTTTATGTGTTCTTAAGTGATGTTAAAATAGTAGTTATGTAGTCTGGTTTCATTTGCTAGTGTCATGATAAACCATCATGTAAAAACTCAGATCAAACTTGTTTTATATCTCAGGTGTCAAAAACTTTTAAAATTTCTGATCATAGATGCAAAGTGTTATGCAATTTCTAATATTTGTTCAGGACTAAATTGCAACATGATATGGTCAATGCTGCAGTGTTCCTCCAAGTTGAAATCTTGACTGCTAAACAGAGATGTGCATAACACTCTAGAACTGAAACAAGTCTAATTAGCCAGAAGCAGGTTCAGAAAAAAAAAAAAAAAAAAAAAAAAAAAAAAAAAAAAAAAAACTGGCTCACTTAAGGACCATCTCAGTCCTTGACTGCCAGTCCTTGATCAGCGTTACCCTCGGGTAAAGGAACGGTCCAAAACAGTGTGACAACAAATGCTACACATCAACTAACATCCAGCGTTGAATGATTGAGTAGTTTCAATCTACCAAAATAATTTTAGATCACATCTAGTTTCATTATTCGGTTCAAGTTTTAGTAAACACTCGGGATCATCAATGTTTTAAATGGCATACCCAGTACTGAACGATGATATAAAAAACAGGTTTCTAAAATTCACAGCTAGAAAGAATACGTCCAGCCAAAACTTAGCCAAACTCGATTGACGGTCCAAAAGAAACTATAAAGAATATGAACTTAGACCAGATCAAACCTGGCACTGGACCATATGGAACCACTAATCCAGGGCCATATACGATCTAGACCATGTATAACCATGACTGGACGTAAAAAAGAAACGAACAGCATCTTGAGAAAACCAGACAATGAAACAGTACAAGACAAGTATCGTAAGAAGATCATATAACATCATATCAAATTAATTATTTGGCTATAAACAGTAAACAAATCAAAACAATAAAACTTGGTGCATATACATATAAAAATTTCATTGTTTCTGCTATTACTTTGTGGCGTACGGCATTCTTGCTTGCGGTTTATACCACCTAGTCACACTATACTTTCCATCCTAAGAACCAACCTTCATCACAATATATCGCCTTATCATCAGTATAATCTTCATTCACATGATGCTCTTCTTTTACATAATCACCGTTCTCACTACTACACTCTTCATCCGAAGAATCAGCTTCTTTCACATAACCACTATGCTCTTCGTCAGCCTCGTGATCATCGGTATACTCTCTACACACGTAACCAGCCTTCTTGTCACCTCTATACTTATAACCAATAAACCATCCTTCATCACAATACTCTTCTTCAAAATAACCGCCTTTCTGATCAGTACTACTTTCTTCGTCCCCATACTGAGCCTCGTCATCTATATACTCCCCGTTTACATAAGAACACTCCTCATCGCTATACTCTTCATTCTCCGAAGAAACCAACTGGGGACGATTATTTTTACAAGAGACTAATTTGAAGGGTCGAGAAACAGATATCTCATCAGACTCGCAGTCGGGACGCTTCCTTTTTCCTTTATCAGCAGCCATTACAAACGTAAAAGATTGAAACCCTAGATGCAGGTTTTGAGTGAGAGAGAAAAGAACGTGGAAGACAAGTTTACAAACCTGGTTTCGTAGTATATATGGTAATGTTTGTGCCTTGCGCTCTAAGTTTATTACGTATCTATCTGATGTCGGTGATAAATTTTTATGGGTTTTTTTTTTTAACTTTATTAAGTCAATTTCAACCTTAAACCTTTTATTTGGAATATTATGTTTGCTTTTGATTCATTGTTATTTTGTAAAAAACAATTCCTTGGTATATTTGATTACACAAAGATCAACATAATTAAAATTGAATATAGTTTATTATGTAACCAGACGTCCATTATAATGAGCATGCTGAGCGATTTTTGTTCATGTTTATTCATTTAACTAAGCGATATAACGATTTCTTTACACCCCTACGTACATACAAGTATCTTGGTTGTCGTTACACACTATCATCTGTTTTGTGGAACAAAAATTAGAGGTATGCAATAGTGGTGACTACTCCGAACATGACAAGAACCCAAACATAAAAAAGCAAACAGATTTATGTTGGTTCAAGCAGATTCGGATTGTGAGCTTGGACTTTTCGACAAGGTCAACTAAAAATGTCATGTTCAAGCTAGTTGGGTTAACTAGATACACCGGCTAACCCAAACCCTCCCCTAATTGTCTATGAGCGCAGGAGAGAGAACGGAAATGGGTACATAGGCCAAGTACATATTACAGGTAGGTTGATCCAAACAACCAGAAAAGAACTAAACCAGATTGTATCAAAACCGACACTGGACCATATGGACCAAAACCATACATATGCGACACAGAACTAACAGAACCATGACCCAATATAAAGATTTATAAACTAAACCATTTCAAAACCAACCAGATTAGACTATGCAAGCTAGCCAGATGGTACATGCAGAATAAAGCAAAAACCATCATAAACTGAAAAGAGCTTATAACACATATTAAACAACCAATTCTTTTGCTGTAAACATTAAACCAATTCAAACAATAATACAAAGTATAGAACAACTGATAAATTCCATTATCTATAATAGACTGCTAAAAACACCTATCTAAATTTCCTTGGTTTCTTGTTTTTGTTATTACTTTGTGGTGTACGGCTATCTTGCTTACGTTTAGTACCACCACTGCCACTACCACCATCACCGCCAGTTCTAGCTGCATTTGCCGCAGCCTTTCTAGCAGCAACCGTAGGCCTCTTTTCTGAACGTACTTTTTTCTTCACCACATTTTCACTTCTCGATTCAGTCCTCACGTGTTTTGGAATTTTTGTGGCAAACTTTTTCTCACCACCAGATTTGGTAGCACGAATACCCTGATAAGACAGGTTGCCGCCCACAGCTGGCTTAGAAGATGATGATTCCTTTTGTTTGGATGGTGCTGGGTTTGCTTTCAAGGCATGAGATAACCTGAGCTCCCTGTCTCGGATCTTCAGTTTATGTTTCCTAACAACGGTATTTGCAGCTTCCTGAAATATAACAGAACACATTCAAAAAAGTACTTCTAAACTGTAATTTGTTTTTAGGCATTTCAAGACATGAGGAACTACAGCGTTAGTTTATATAATATGAATGACATAAAGGTGTATTGCAATTGGATGGAAATTAAATGTGTCCATTATACACGTACCCTTGTTGTGAACAAGACATAAGCAATGCCTTTTCCCATGCTTGTACCAGGATCTCTCACAACTCGAATAGCCTCAATGCAGTCTTTCAGGTTGTTAAAACTAGTAAACAACTGATAAAGTTCTTCATCCTGATAAACAGAGAAGAATGTACCAATATCAGTAAAAACTTGGGTTATGTGTTATCTCTATCAGGTGGAATAAGAAAATTGTAGATATAGAAACAGACTGGGTCAATCGGTCACATGAATAGAAAGTCGGCCAATATATATTTTTAACACGCACAACCTCCTAAACTGCTATTTAATAGCTTTTATTGATAATAATCTGTTTTGTAGTCATATACTCATACTTAGCAAACTAAAAGTGTATTAATTCAAATCATCCCAACACATTTCAAGCCATACAAGATACAAATTTGAGCCAAACTCACTTTTTGTCATGCTACCCAACCAGCCCATAAATCTCTAAGTAAAAAAATGAACAAGCCAAGTACTTTTATAAATTATACAGGAGATATGTACCTTAACATCAAATGGGAGGTTACCAATAAACACAGTCCTTTTGCTGTCATAAAGTGGAGCATTCTCTCCCTTCAATTTCTTGCGAGGAGGGCAAGCTCTGTCTACGTGAATATGATTTCCACCCACCTAGATAAGAAGATTGCATACATAAACTTATTGAATGAACTTGCAGCATTCACATTGTTCCAAATGCAATCTGAGTAAAATTCTTAAGTTGTATACATTAAATTTGATGTTTTGGCATCATTACAAATAATCCATGGAATATAAGCAAGTCATCCCACCAATTTTGAAGCTAATTACCCAAAAAAGAGAGTATTTACACACAAATTCACAAAGAGCCAAAAGAATCATTATACAGTATCAATTCATTACAAACTGAGTTACTGAGATCTTCTAAACACCAAATTATGTTCATGATAATATTGTATTGTTTTTTATCCAATATTGTATTGTGTTCTGCGTGGTACTAATCGGCTATTTGTGCTAACTATTCATATAAATGAACTCGACAAAAGGTTAAATGAAAGTAATAAAGCTAATGATTTCAAGGTTTCTGAATCTCATTATTAATGTAATATTGTAACATGTCGTCAACTATATACTACTAATAGAATTTCTGGTGAAAATTTGGAAAGAACATTAAGCTTTTAAGAAATCGACTTACAACTGCCATGTTATGTGCCAAAGAAGCTTGAGCGGAATCTTCCATCTTGAAAACAATATATGCATTAACCCTGCATTCACAAACCAATTCATTTTAATAAACAAAGTCATGATTAGCCTTAAGAAAATGAAAATTCTAAGTTTATGTCTAAGAGTTAAAAACAGGGTACATAAAAAGTACTCGCATAAGTTTACAAACATGTTTAAGAGCTAAGAAACAGGGCCTCGGCTTCGATATGAACATGATTGCAGAACTATGTTAATGTTACTCAAATCCTACACAGCTTAACCATATGAAAGTGTGTTCATTGTTTTAAATAGCAAGATATTTTCTATGTTTTAGAGATAACAGAAACGGAGTAGGAAACCTATCAACGGGACTCCCACAATAAAACTGGACCTAATATTCCAAGATATTTGAGAATGTCCCCTAGACCAGTAAACTTACTTATACCAATTTGTACACAAGGCTTTAGAACATAAGCTAAAATCAGAACATATCAACTTATCATTCACAGCTTAACAATGTAAATTTGTGTTCGTTGCTTACAATATCAAGATAGATTACCTACTCTAGCAACTCAACTACCATACTTAGAAAAAGTATCGATACCAGTGTTTTTTTAGCTCATGTTTATATGATTGATAACAAAATGCAGCATACTATTACAATTACTAATAGAATCGCAGTAAGTTCCTATAAACTCAGTAAAGCAAGTAAAGTATATATCAAGCAATTAACCATAACAACAAAACGTTCTAATCATTCAAATAACCTGTCCACAGCATCATTAATTTGCTTCTTAATTATAGCACCCTTCCTCGGCGTCTTATCCTGCAACAAAAAACACAGCAAACCAAAATCAAACACACAATTAACCAAACCAAACAAACAAAAACTCAAACAAATCCAAACAAACTCACATCCAACAACGGAATAGACCGAATCCGCACCGACTCAACCTCCCCAAACTTGGCAAACTCCCTCAACAACGCCTTTTTCTTGACTTTCAACGGCAAATTCCCAACAAAAACAGTCCTCAACAGCTTCTCCTCATCATCAAATCCTTCTTTCGCCACAAGCAGCTCCTCATCACCTTTCCCAAGTCCCTTCCTCTTCTCCCCAATTTTCACTTTCACCCCCTCATCTTCTCCCTTATCCACATCCACCACTCCATACTTTTTCTCCTCATACGCGGCCTCAACTTCATCTCTTTTCCTCTTTTTTTTCACCAAGTTCACATTTTTATCACTTTTTACCGAAAGCCCATCTCCACCCTTTAATTTTTTGGCACTTTTTTCATCATCGGAGTCATATTTTTGGGATTTTTTTCGTTTAGTTGGCAAATTTGATGATTCTGAGATATGGGTATTGTTTTTTTGTGGGCTATCAATGTCTAATGAAAGTAGCTTTTGGAGGGTGCTTGGTTTGGCTTTGAATGGGTTTGAATCTGAAAAGATGGTGTTGGTTGGGTCTTGTGGGGTGTTGTTGAAAAGGGTTTGGAAAATGTTTGATGATGATGATGGGGTGTTTGGATTTGGGGTTTCTGGATTGGTGTTTGGTTGTTTTGGGGTTTTGGTTTTCCCCATTTTTGTCAAGGTGCAGGTGATGGTGGTGGGATTGGAGGTGTTTTGAGTTTTGTTAAACCCTAAAATTTTGGGGTAGGGTTAACGTGTGGTTTGATTTTACGATTTCGTGAAGAAATGCTTTTATTTGTTTCTTTGGGCTGTACGTTTTTTTAAGCTAATGCAAAAGAGTCGAGCTTTTTGTCACCTCCCTAAAATTGTATGAGCTCGGCCTTTTTCGAGCTGAACCAGGGCCGTTCTCAAAGGTCGAAGAAGAAGGCAGTCGTTCGATCGAGTCCATCCCTTGAAGTCGTACCCTCTCAGGATGTATGAGTTTTTCGTTGATTGACAGAAATGTCGATGAAGCAATTCCTCTTATCCCGATAAAGGGAGTCACCCGTGATTAACGAATTCAGTCACAAAGTCTACGTTCATATGCGTTCACTCTAAGCTGATCATCCAAAAGGATGTAATCAATTGATCATTGACCGCAATTTTCTCTTTTCTCTCCCAATGTCGTTGGGAGCGTTCCTCAGGCGTCGATCAATCCTGAGAACCTAGTGTGGCAGAGCCAGTCGCGACCAAGTAGATAGCTTTAGTCTCTACCGAACGAACAAAAAACTACTTGCGAAGTAGTATGCCCGGTTCACCAGGTTCTACCATTGTATGGTCAAATCATAGTCAAAAGAAAATTATGAATGAACAAAGTTGATACAATTCCATTTCTTTCCATTAGTCAACATTAAATTTGTTCGAAACAATACAAACAAGGTGGCATTCATTCAATCAAAGCTTGTTGGTCTTGGTTCCTATTAGCATTAATAGAAAGTGAGGGTCATTCTAAGTTTACAAATTTTGTATCGTGTTATAGTTATTGTAATAGAATAGTCAAATGGCTCGTGGATTGGGTCAATCTCAATAGGCTAGTATTATGTAGTAAGCTAATCTATACTCCCTTAAATGGAGCAATAAACACAACCTAAAACCGAACCTCACTCCGAACCTAAATTTAAGATTCAGCCACCCGAGCCTCAAATTTATACTTCCCATACCTTAATCCGAACCTAAAAATTAAAATTTAGCCACCCCAACCTCCATTCTATCTCTAACCTAAAACACATTAACCTGCACCCTCTTTCTAAAAAACCATACACACTTCCAAATCCAACAAAAGCTCTCCTACCCCAGCCAAAACATACACTCCCAAAACCCTCGACCACCATTCCATGAAAACCACCACCTCCAATACACGCCGCCACATAAAACTACAGCAAAAAATGTCTACCTCACGAAAGGTTTTTTTTCCCACATATTTTGAGTCTTTTTTTTGAAGGTTTGTTTAAAGATCTATGTTTTATAGTTTTGTAAATCTGAGTTCTTATAACTTTTATTCTAATTTTTTCAGCCCCGCTGTTGACGGAATATTGCGCGACCCATGCCACCACCGAAACCCTCACTACCTACGAAACACACCACCACTGAAAAACCCAAGCTCCGGAAACCCCACCATCGAAACCTCTCCACAGATCTGAGGTTTTTGTTGTTTGTTTATTTCAAGTTTTGAAGTTTTCTTTTTGCAAATCTACATATTTTTCAAGTTATGAAAGTTATTAATTAATAGATCTATTTTTTTTGTGCAGATAATAAGATATATGGTGATGAAGTACCAAAACATAAAGGTTGACCCGGAACCTGCTAATGTCACATGTAAAAATTTGTTGGTAAGTTTGCCTATAAAGTTTATGTATATATATTTTTTTTAAAGGCTGTAAATTTCATATACGCTTTAATTTTTAGATCTAAAGTTTAAATATAAAAAATATCTTTATATCTATACACAAAGCGTATAGATCTAAACTTTATATATAAAAAATATCTTTATTTTTTATAAAAATGTCACATCCCTTTATTTTTGTTAGATATAAAGTTTTGGATTTTTTTTTCTTTTTTTTTTAAGGTTCTGACAGTTTTTTAGCTGCCGCTGGATTTTTCGTTGCCGTCGTCGGAGTCTTTCACTGCTGCCGCCGGAATCTGTATATGTTTCAAGCTTTACTTTTTGTATGGATATATGTGTTGTGTTCATATAACCGAGTTTTTAATAATTTTTTTGACATTTGTTTTTCAGATTTGTCGCTATAGATCGCCGGAATCTTCTGCAGCGGTGGTCGGAATCTGTGTTACCCATCAACCGTTTTTGGCGACGAGATGTACTGCTCTTTTTTTGAAATTTGTTATAAAGTATAATGTGTAAGTTTTATGTAAACTTATTTTTTTATTTTGTTGGGTAAATTTTTTTATAAGTTCATTTATGAGTTATTTTTTTATTTATTATTATTTTTTTAATAAAATAATAATCCGAACCTAAATTTTTTTTTCTATACTCCCTTAAATGGAGCAATAAACACAACCTAAAACCGAACCTCACTCCGAACCTAAATTTAAGATTCAGCCACCCGAGCCTCAAATTTATACTTCCCATACCCTAATCCGAACCTAAAAATTAGAATTTAGCCACCCCAACCTCCATTCTATCTCTAACCTAAAACACATTAACCTGCACCCTCTTTCTAAAAAACCATACACACTTCCAAATCCAACAAAAGCTCTCCTACCCCAGCCAAAACATACACTCCCAAAACCCTCGACCACCATTCCATGAAAACCACCACCTCCAATACACGCCGCCACATAAAACTACAGCAAAAAATGTCTACCTCACGAAAGGTTTTTTTTTCCACATATTTTGAGTCTTTTTTTTGAAGGTTTGTTTAAAGATCTATGTTTTATAGTTTTGTAAATCTGAGTTCTTATAACTTTTATTCTAATTTTTTCAGCCCCGCTGTTGACGGAATATTGCGCGACCCATGCCACCACCGAAACCCTCACTACCTACGAAACACACCACCACTGAAAAACCCAAGCTCCGGAAACCCCACCATCGAAACCTCTCCACAGATCTGAGGTTTTTGTTGTTTGTTTATTTCAAGTTTTGAAGTTTTCTTTTTGCAAATCTACATATTTTTCAAGTTATGAAAGTTATTAATTAATAGATCTATTTTTTTTGTGCAGATAATAAGATATATGGTGATGAAGTACCAAAACATAAAGGTTGACCCGGAACCTGCTAATGTCACATGTAAAAATTTGTTGGTAAGTTTGCCTATAAAGTTTATGTATATATTTTTTTTTAAAGGCTGTAAATTTCATATACGCTTTAATTTTTAGATCTAAAGTTTAAATATAAAAAATATCTTTATATCTATACACAAAGCGTATAGATCTAAACTTTATATATAAAAAAATATCTTTATTTTTTATAAAAATGTCACATCCCTTTATTTTTGTTAGATATAAAGTTTTGGATTTTTTTTTCTTTTTTTTTTGAAGGTTCTGACAGTTTTTTAGCTGCCGCTGGATTTTTCGTTGCCGTCGCCGGAGTCTTTCACTGCTGCCGCCGGAATCTGTATATGTTTCAAGCTTTACTTTTTGTATGGATATATGTGTTGTGTTTATATAACCGAGTTTTTAATAATTTTTTTGACATTTGTTTTTCAGATTTGTCGCTATAGATCGCCGGAATCTTCTGCAGCGGTGGTCGGAATCTGTGTTACCCATCAACCGTTTTTGGCGACGAGATGTACTGCTCTTTTTTTGAAATTTGTTATAAAGTATAATGTGTAAGTTTTATGTAAACTTATTTTTTTATTTTGTTGGGTAAATTTTTTTATAAGTTCATTTATGAGTTATTTTTTTATTTATTATTTTTTTTTATTATTATTTTTTTAATTTAATTTTGTTTTGTAACTTTGTTTTGTAACTTTGTTTTGTATTGTTTATAAATTTTATTATAATTTGTTGGTTTTCTTAATTATTTTGTTGGCGACTTGATGGTTATTTTTGTTGTTAAATTGTAGGCATAAATTTAAATTTGTTGTGTAGATGGTTAAAACTAATGGTAATAATATTTTGTATATGAATTTATATTAGTTAAAATACTTTATTTTTTAATACATTTTTGAAGATATGGTTAGTTTTGTTATCTTATTAGATTGTTGAAATTTAAGAATTATTTTTAATTTGAATTTATTGAAAACTTTCTTAGGTAGAGTTCGAAAGTTCGAACTTTCTTTTAATGTATTGGAACTTTTAAAATGCTTAAATATATTGTCTTTGAACTTTTTATTTTTATTTTTGATATTAATGTAATTTAGAAAATTTTGAAAGTTTTAGATTTAAAACTTCTTGAAAATTTCAAAACTCAAAATAAACTTTTCAAAATTTCATAAATTTTTTTGTGCCAATTATATATTTAACTATTTTATTTATTTACTTATTTATTGTTATAGTTTATACTTTATACTTTCTCATATGACTTTTTGAAGCCTAAACGTAAATTTAATAATTTGTTAAAGTGAGTTTTGACTTTTGAGTATGAACAAAAGATCTTTAGTTCAAAAAAAAACAAAAAAAAAAAAAACAAAGATCTTGTAACTACATTTGTTAATTGGAAAAAAAAATTAATAATCACGATAGGTTTTCAAGTATTTGGTGGGCTCGAGGTTGTAGTAGGTTGTAGTAGTGTGGAAGTGTCAGAAAATTTTGACTACACAATTGAGTTTGACTTAGGAAATGGAGAAAGTTGGTTCATATAATATTCCCCTTCCAATGCTTACAAGACTTGATTGAAGTTTAGTTTTTCTTGATTGTTGAAGTTTAATTCATGGCTTTGTTAATCTTGCTAATTCATGGTTTTCATGGTTTTGATTTTAGATAATCACAACTTTATAATATTAGTGAGATTTGGCCATATAGGCATATACCGAATAAAGAAACTAAACTTTGTCTAGAGATAACAAAAACAATCGAGGTGATTTAAGTAAAGTTTTTTTGAAAGTGAAAAAGTACATAACTCAAGCCCTTATATTTGTGATATATGAAATAAGAGAAATAATTTTCAAGATGATTTCGTCTCGATTACATAATGCAAAAGTAATATTTTAATCAAAGAACACACCTCATTCTCATACACATATTGAAATGCGCATATACAAATATTAGATTCCCATAAGGAAAATATTAGAATCAGGTATTTGACAAAGGTCGTTAGAATGCTGGGTATAGTGACAACTAAATAACTGTTATTGGGTTGTCGTTTCAGCACTTACTCAACAAAATAACAAAAATCGTCTTTTGTGCTATAACTGTTACTATAGGTGCAAGTAGTCTAAGTATAAACACGCAAACACAAACCCGCTTAAGATTCCCAAAAAAACAAAGTACCAATAACGCCCGTGGATGGGCCGGCGAGGGGACCAATGGCGGGGGAGGGGGAAGGGGGAGTGGGTTCAAAATAGCGACGCCATTGGGCCAAAAAAAATCAATGGCATGAGGTTCGTCTCTTGCACCGTGCACTCTAAGCTGTAGCTCAAACACAAAAATAGCCCATAACTATTGATAACTTGCTTGACTGATGTCACAATGATTTTTCTTTTAGAGAAACACACACACACACACTAAAAAATTGGTAGTAATAAGAATTTGTCGAAACTATACACACTAAAAAATAGGATGAAAAAAAAGAGAGAACACAAACAGCTCAACGAAAACATTTTTTTTGTCAAAATTATACATTACTGTCGCTGTTTACGGTCACTCGGCTAATAGTTACAATGCTTAAAGTTCTTATTAGTGCAATCTTAAAACAATGCTATAGAAAAGACAATCACACACAAATTGACAGTATAGGAAAAACAATGCAACTATGCCAAAAAAAAAAGAAAGGATTCTCAATTGCTACACTACAATATTTCAAAAAACAATTGTTCGCCGTTCATATTTTGTCGAAACTAGACACCGCTTCCGCTAGGTGCGGGTACTCGGCTAGTTATTATTAATGTTGTAATCCAAGCCTAATCCACACTCCAAACGAAGCCCATTCCAAGCCCATTAGGACAACACGTTTTTAGTATAAATACCCTCATATGTCACCATATGAGGTGTGCTTCAAGGTGTGTATAGTTTGTAGTTTTGCATAATAAAAGTTCTTTTTTTCATCTCTCTTTCTCTCCACGCCATATATACATCTTGTTGTCACCTTGCTTAGTTTCGTGTGTTAAGGTTGTAATATCCATGGTCCTATAATTGGTATCAATTGCCTAACAATGATTTAGGAGTTGTTGAGTATCGTTTGTTGTTGAAGTTTCATTATACACGTTTTTTATTTCTTTTCTAATTTGGTTCCTTACTTGTTTTTTTCTTTGGTTTTAGCACTCTTTTAATTACAAATAAGTTTTACAAACCTTGTTAAAGAAAAAAGTTTCAAGCTTTGTGGTTAAACGTTAAGTTTTTATTTGAAAAAGTTTGAAAAAACCAACTTTGCAATTTGTGCAAATTTTCTTAAAAACATTAAAGTTCGCAACTTTCATCTAGTTTTAGTGATTTTAAGCTTAGTTGAACAAGAAAATCGTGTTAGAAAAGTGTTCTTGGTGAAATTTAAGTGATTTGAAGATTCTGTTCAAGTTTCAGATTTGTCGTTAAACCCTAACTTTCGGATTTGTTGGAAAACCCAAGTTTCGGATTTGTGAAACCTTAACTTTCGAACTTCTTTCGGATTTGTCACACTTCAGGATCTTCAAGGAATCTGGATTACTCAGTGTTCCTCTTTCTTGTATAAGTTTGAGAAATACTTCGACTTTGGGAAATTCTTCTAATTTGTGAAAATTAGAAGAAAAGTTTCGGATTTGTTTCAAATCTTTCGGATTTGTACACTTTCGGGTTTGTAACTTTCGGATTTGTTACCTTTCAAATTTGATATAGTACTTTCAGATTTCCTACAGTGACTTTTGGATTTGTACACATCTTTCGAATTTGTTGAAGACTTCCGGATTTACTAAGACTTTCAGATTTTTTTAAGAATAGTTGACTTTTGTGCCTGAAATTTGACTTTTTATGATAAAACTTCAAACGGCCATAACTTTTGAACCGTAACTCCGTTTTCAGCGAATTACCAGTCAAAACGACCGGAACATCATTAATATTGTGATATTACCCCACTGCTTCGGGTAACGGAATTTTTGAATCCTAAAATCACTTCGGAAAGAAGTTATTGCAGATTTTAAGATTTGAGACAATTTTCACCATAACAACTTAACTTAACCTACAACAAACACAACTCTTTTATCGTTGAATCAATCCTAGATAAAATTTATCACACATACCTTCATCAATGGTAACTCAACAAGACATTCATGCTCTAACCACCGGAAAATTTCTGTCTATATTAAACTAATACTTATCTATTTTTTTTAAACGTAAACAGTTTATCTAATCACAACAACTGATGTGACGTAACACACATTTTCAATAAATGTGCTCACACACAGACCGACACCAGCGACCTTATGTTTATTTCTCATAAACATCTTTATATGTCAAGTAACAAAAGTTTTCAACTTTTATTTACCACTTTACGTTATTTCGTTAATTTACGGTTATTAAACTTTCAAACTAAACGTTAGCCATTTATTATAATTTACACGAAACCCTAATTTATTTTAACAATGATTTTACGAAACTAAATCATAAATACTAAAGTACAACATTTTATACCTAGAGTACAAGTCATTAAAGCACGGAACCTAGCTATACTTTAATTTCCGTTACAAGCCCTAATATACAACTCTATGATTTTATGTGCATGATATATTTTCAAAATACTAATGTACAAGTCTTTCAAGCACATGTACAAGTCTTTAATGCATAAAAGCTTAATACTTATATAAATCATATTATAAACCTCAATGTACCTATCTTAAAACACGTGATACAAACCTATAATGCACAAAGCCCTTAAAATTGACTTTCTTATAAATTACAAGTCTAAGGTACAAGTCCCTAATGCTTGTGGTACAAGTACTTAATGCATGGAACTAAAGTCTATACTTTTCATAAACCTAACTAAACTAACTTAAATCTAGTTACAAACCAACTAAACCATAACTAAACCCTCTCTAGGCTCAACTTAAGCCACATAGTGTGTTGCCTCATCATGTTCCATCCATTTTCAACATCATGGTCAAATATTGTAGGCTATGTTCATGGTAATTAGTAAAACTTATGGTTAAAACTTGTTACACATTTCCAATTTACCCATAAGCCACTTGCAACCATACAAACTTCAAAGAACACCTCACATTGTCTCTTAAGTCTTCCACCTTTGTGGCATAGAATCGAACAAGTAGTGCTTTCCTTCTAAACCATTCGAATCCCATGGTAATCTAAGTAGACACATCACCTTGTATTCAAGAATGTCTAGCTAAGCTTATGTGGCTCATTCTAAAACCATTCGAGCCACATGGTTAGTGAATAAACACATCATCATGTTTTTCTACCTTTGGCCTATAAATACCAACCTCCTTCCATTCATTTCTTCTCATCCCTCATTTAACACACACCCAACACACACATACACATTTACATTCTGGTTTGGATTCCCTAAGAAAAGTAAAGGAAGGATAGTTTTTTAAATCCTAGGAGGAAGGAAAGAGCTTGGTTCCACTTTAGAAGCCTCTTGGTCAAAATTCCCTCTTAGTCGAGTTCCAAGATTGTAAGTCCTTTAAACTCATTCAATTTCGTTATCACTTTTAATATCAAGTACCTACTGTTAAAAAGGATTTTATAAGGAAAACGTAGCAATTTGAATCACCCAAAACGAGTACACGAGTCAAAAGATACGGCCAAATGAAGTTCCCAAAAGGCTGTCAAAACTTTTTGTAACAGAACGTTTGGGCACGCAAAACGAGGCACTTCTGCTCCGTTTCATCAAAAAATTAAAACACGAAAGTTGTTCGGAATGGCGTTTCTTCAAAAACTCAGGAGCACGGGTCCAGAAAACGCAAAAAGAAGACTAATTTTAGTCATAAACTTAACAACTGTCATATGCTTTTATAAAACAAGCCAAGCGCCACTTTTCCCGGATTTATTTCTCCTTAACCACAAGTCTTTAAAATAAATGGTTTATGCCAACTTAGAGAGGGCATGATCAAGTTTCTAAAACACCAAGAACGTTCTTAAAATCTTTCCATGCCTCGCTTTTATTAAACCTTGAACATGGTGTCTCGCGAACCTTTTCAAACGTACCCCCATTTTGTGCACTTTTCAAAAATAAGCTAAAACATAAGTTAATAAGTTGTTATAAGTTTGTTTTAAAAATATTATTAACTTATATTTACAATTCGTAGAAAGTCTCGCCTTTTTCTAAACCTAAACGCATTAAAAACGAAAGAAGGACTATTTTTGCAAACGACTTAAAGCGTCAAGGGCCTAAATTGCCAAAACTCTTATACTTTTTATAACAAGGATTAAGATTGTAATCAACTTGAGACATAGTGGTATAAAGTGTCACTTTTAAAACTAAAAGGGTATAAATTGTAATTTTACAAAAGTTCAAGGGTATAAACTGCCAATACTTAAAACTATAAGGGTATAAAGTGTAACATTTTATATATTATTTCGGAAGTATATTCTTAATACTTAACAAACTGTTTTTGATAAAGTAATATATGAAGTATTTCTGTATCGTTAACGATCGGTCGAACCTTGAAGATGAAATATCATAAAACATATATTATCATCCACTAACTTTCGAAGAGACTTCAAAACTACAAATATCATCAATAATGAAACTTGACATACCAACCCAGGTCGCGTGTCGGAGCCGTTTATTCTCACAACTTGAATTACTTACAAAACAATGTATTACCAAGGTGAGTTTCATAGCCCCATTTTCAATTGTTTTATACTATTTTTGGAGGAGATACATGCTCAACTATTTTCATTTACTTTCACAAGTACTTTATACTTTTACATATTACTGTGAGTTTCATAGCCCCATTTTCAATTGTTTTATACTATTTTTGGGAGAGATACATGTTTAACTATTTTCATTTACTTTCACAAGTACTTTATACTTTTACATATTACTGTGAGTTTCATAGCCCCATTTTCAATTGTTTTATACTATTTTTGGGGGTGATACATGCTCAACTATTTTCATTTACTTTCACAAGTACTTTATACTTTTACATATTACTGTGAGTTTCATAGCCCCATTTTCAATTGTTTTATACTATTTTTGGGGGAGATACATGCTCAACTATTTTCATTTACTTTTACAAGTACTTTATACTTTTACATATTACTGTGAGTTTCATAGCCCCATTTTCAATTGTTTTATACTATTTTTGGGGGAGATACATGCTCAACTATTTTCATTTACTTTCACAAGTACTTTATACTTTTACATATTACTGTGAGTTTCATAACCCCATTTTCAATTGTTTTATACTATTTTTGGGGGAGATACATGCTCAATTATTTTCATTTACTTTCACAAGTACCCTATACTTTTACATATTACTGTGAGTTTCATGGCCCCTACTTTTATTCGTTTTAAATTACTTTTGGGGAAGATACATGCTCAAATACTTGCTTTGACTTCCACAAATACTCAAAACATTTATACTCTTATGCTAAGCTATATTTTTTTTATACTTTTGGACATGGAGTGTTGTTACGATATGTGCCTTAATGTGTCACACTTATTCTTATACGCTTTATGCTTTAGCAACTGTTTAACTCCTAGATGGAGCCGTTGGAGAGGTATTGATAGTACTATCGGGCTGACGCCCCCACCCTTGGTCCCAGATTCATGGCCTTGGGTGAATATAATCCATTATTATTGTTTATTCTTGTCATGAGGTTCAGTTGGCCGTTATGCTTTACATTAAGTACTCACATATATCGTATACACATATGTCCTACTCATACTATATATTAGCAGTGGCTTGTAAACACACAGGTTACAAGTTTTGTATGGGCGGGATTTGCAACTGAGTGAATTTACAATGCCTTTGCTGTGGAAACATTTTTAAAGCACATATGTCTTACTATATTTTAGCAGTGGGTTGTGAACACACATGTTGCAAGTTTTGTATGGGCGGGATTTGAAACTGAGTGGATTTACAATGCCTTTGCTATGGAAACTTTCTTTAAAGACTTTTCAACTTACTTTCAACAAACCCTATGAACTCACCAACCTTTGTGTTGACACTTTTTAGCATGTTTATCTCAGGTTAGTAAGGCTATAGCGGATGCATGGATCATAGAGTCATTTGCATCTTTTGGAGAATTTTGCTTTTATCTTTTACCATTCGATACATTTTGAAAATATATATGTAATCATATACTTTGGGACCTCTTGTAATAACTCTGATTTAAATAATTTGAATGGTAACTTTTCAAAACGTCTCATTTAGAGGTCGTTTTCTATACCTTGTGCTTTGTATTAAGAAGTAGCACCCCATTGACACTATCGTTCTGCTGTGATATTTTGGGGGTGTTACAGATTGGTATCAGAGCCTTGGTTATAGAGAAATAGGTTGCATTTTGTACCTAGACTATAACTAGTATATACGTTAAGACTCTCCTCCCTGTCGCCTTGCACTCTTAAAACTTTTTCACTTATATCCACGCTGCTGGAGGTTATGGTTTTTGTACCAATAGGGAAATCCCACAATATAGTCAAGCCATCAAAAATGTGGAGCTCAGTAATAACTGGTTATTTAACTCGATCTTGTGACAGTTCTTGTTTGATGAGACATGAGGTTGAGTTAAATAAAGGTTATTATTTAGCTGTAGAGATTTGATGATTTGCTCAAGGATGGGAGTTCTCTTGAGGATACTTTTGAGGAATTATTAGAAACTAAATTTCCGTGACTTTAGCACCTAGGAGAAATTTCTACGTACCAAATGCGACACTCCCTAGATACCCACACTACACTAGTCCTCCACCATTTAAGATCGGATGATAGTAACATCAATCGCTAAGATATGTGTGCTTGGTAATATGTACACATGTGAAAGGAGGCAATTATAATTATGGTGGCCAACATAATTATAAATGCATCAAGACCCATGTGGACATATGTGATCATGCTTACATTGATCGACATTGGCACCCTTTAGGAAACAACTCGTGATGTAATATTATGTGTGGGAACGTTAAGTATAGATTGGATGGTAAATGGTTTTCCCTCATCTCTGACGTTCACTAAATGTCCTTCCTGGTAGAAAACATGGCATCAAGAAGGACAACTCGCAGCACTAGCGGAGGAGGTGCGACACTAAGAGGTGGAAGGACTAGTGAACATGGAGGTAGAGGAGGTGGTCGCGGCATTGGTAACAATAATAACAACGATGGTGGAAATCCTGATTTTGCCGCCATCATCTCTCAACAGCTTCAAAACTTGCTTCCTACCATTGTCACTCAGGTTGGCAATCATATCAATAACTCAGGAAACCACGGAAGCATAAATGTCGACACCAATGATGTAGGAGGGAATGGTAATAACAACAACAGAACTGGGTGCACGTATAAGGAATTTACGACATGTAAGCCAATAGAGTTTGATGGTAAGGGAGGTGCATTGGAGTATACTCGATGGATTGAAAAGATGGAGTCAGTGATCGACATTAGTAGCTGTGCAACACATCAGAAGGTGAAGTATGTTGCATGGTCGCTGTCAGGAAAGGCATTGACATGGTGGAACACACAGATTCAAGCTAGGGGGAGGGAAGCAGTTGTAGGTATGACATGGGACGACTTTAAGGCACTACTGAAAGAGGAATACTGCCCTGACAATGAGATGCAAAAGCTGGAAGGTGAACTTTGGCATCACACTATGGTAGGGGCTGATCATGCAGCCTACACAGATTTATTTCATGAGTTGGCCAAACTAGTTCCTCATCTGGTTACCCCTGAATCAAAGAGGATCGAGAGGTACATCTATGGTCTTGTCCCAGAAATTCGTGGAACTGTGAAAGCAACTGAGCCTTCTACAATTCAAAGTGCAATATTGAAAGCAGGGACTCTCACAGATGAGATGGTTAGGAATGGAATTTTGATAAACAATGATAAAAGGAAGGGAGTGAATGAGTCGGACAAACAAACGGGCACAATGGTTGACAACAAGAAGGCAAGAACCTTTGCGGCAACTAGTTCTGGTCAGAAAGGATATGTGGGTCCATATCCTAAGTGTGCTAAATGTGCTTATCATCATCAGGGGTCTGTGCCTTGTCGTGTGTGTACAAACTGCAGTCAGTTGGGTCATTTTGCAAATCGGTGTAGAGCACCATTAAATGCAACCAACATAAAGAATAACCAAAGGACATTCTATGAGTGTAACAGCCCGGATCACCTCCGGAATGCGTGTCCTAGGTTGAAGAGGGCACCGAGACAAATACAAGGTAATCTAGCTTTAGCAATTGAAGGAACTAACCCAAACCTTGGAACCCATAACAGTCCGCCTCGTGCTCGAGCATTCTATTTAGGTCATTTGGATGCAGCCCACAACGTATAACGGGTACGTTTTCCCTAGAAAATTAGTATTCTACCATATTATTCATTTCCAGTGAAACTTAGCTTTTCCATATAGAATTTATGCCTCTATTTGATACGAAACCTAGATACGTAAGCTTTGGTATAATTACTTTGCCTATACACACCGATTATTCGTTAGAATCGTTTCAACACCTAACACGAACTGAATCTCGGGACGAGATTCCATTTAAGGGGATGAGACTGTAACCACCGAAAAATTTCCGTCTATATTAAACTAATACTTATCTATTTTTTTACCTCTATTTTTTTTAAACGTAAACAGTTTATCTAATCACAACAACTAATGTGACGTAACTCACATTTTCAATAAATGTGCTCACACACAGACCGACACCAGCGACCTTATGTTTATTTCTCATAAACATCTTTATATGTCAAGTAACAAAAGTTTTCAACTTTTATTTACCACTTTACGTTATTTCGTTAATGTATGGTTATTAAACTTTCAAACTAAACGTTAGCCATTTATTATAATTTACACGAAACCCTAATTTATTTTAACAATGATTTTACGAAGCTAAATCATAAATACCAAAGCACATATGTCTTACTATATTTTAGCAGTGGGTTGTGAACACACAGGTTGCAAGTTTTGTATGGGCGGGATTTGCAACTGAGTGGATTTACAATGTCTTTGCTATGGAAACTTTCTTTAAAGACTTTTCAACTTATTTTCAACAAACCCTATGAACTCACCAACCTTTGTGTTGACACTTTTTAGCATGTTTATCTCAGGTTAGTAAGGCGATAGCGGATGCATGGATCATAGAGTCATTTGCATCTTTTGGAGAATTATGCTTTTATCCTTTACCATTTGAGACATTTTGAAAATATATATGTAATCATATACTTTGGGACCTCTTGTAATAACTCTGATTTAAATAATTTGAATGGTAACTTTTTAAAACGTCTCATTTAGAGGTCGTTTTCTATACCTTGTGCTTTGTATTAAGAAGTAGCACCTAGGGGTGTCCAAGGTACTAGAACCGTCCCGAACCGGAACCGAACCGAAAGAACCGAGAACCGAAAATAAGGAAAAAGTGGAACCAAGAACCGTCCCAAGTTTTTCGGTTCGGTTCCGGTACGGTACTCGGTTCCGGTACGGGAATTTTCGGTAATTCCCATGAGTACCAAAGTGTTAAAAAAATATGTTTGGATGGATGTGAATTTACGGTACTCGGTTCGTAGAACTTCGAAAAAAGTTGACATCCTTAATAGTATTCCACAACTTGACTTACAAAGAAACAAAAAAACATATATTCGATAATAGCAAACTCATTATCCACAAAAATAATTGCAAACTCGTTGAGAATATTATATAGCAATCATGGTGACTAACTTACAATAACTTACATGATGACAATATATCATGCAGTGACACCATAATCGTTAATTGTTTCTCGACTTTTATCATTAAGTTTAATGAACAACAAATACCAATAGTTAATTACAATTTCTTGTTAGTTGTTACTGAGCAACACAGAATTGTTTGATATGCGGCTATGCACATATTCGACATTCCAATTTAGAAAAAACTTACTTTCATATTGATGATTGATGTTGAATATTTGAATGGAATCAATGGATTAAAGGTTAAGGTTTATGAGTTTTTAGGTTTAGGTATAGTTTTTTCTATTTTCTTAAAAGACCACATACTTGCATGTACACAATATCCCAAACAAACCCTATAAAATTACATATTTTCATAAAAGTCGGTTCTTTCGGGAAAGTACCGGAACCAGACGGTTCCGACCTGAACCGTCCCGAGAACCGAAATTTTGGAATTTTAGGAACCAAGAACCGTACCATGGTTCTAATATACGGTCCCGTTCCCGGTCGGTACCGGTACGGTTCCTCGGCTCTTTTGGTTCATCGGTTTTTTTGGACACCCCTAGTAGCACCCCATTGACACTATCGTTCCGCTGCGATATTTTGGGAGTGTTACACATGCAGCCGGTGCTGAAAACCGTCCTCCTATGCTCGAAAAAGGTGGATATCTTCAATGGACAAGTCGTATGCTTCGCTATATTAAAACCAAACCTAATAGAAAATTCATGATACAATCCATTAAGAACAGACCCTTCAACCCACGACAAATCCAAGACCTTGTAGATCCTAATGCAACACCTCATGTTCAACCACATTTTCGTAATCAAGTAGAAGCAGAATACAATGAAGATGATAAGAAGCAGATCTTTGTTGCAGTAGATAGTTGTGAAACTGCTTTTGATATATGGGAACGCGTTAGACGGCTATGTCATGGAACATAAATTGGACAACAAAACATGGAGAACAAGCTGCTAACTGAATAGGAAAAGTTTACATCCACTCCAAGAGAATCCATTGAATCCTACTATGGAAGGTTCTACACACTGATGAATGAGTTAATCAGAAACAAGTTGAAACCCATAAATATCGCGAGTTACATCAAATTCATCAACAACCTTCAAGGAGAATGTGTTGTTCCCGTATCACAAATAGCAAAACAGCAATTTTAGGCTAAGTATGATCCATGACTAAAGAAAAGTAATTGAAAAATCAATTTAAACAATAAAAGTAAATTAAATACAAAATGGATTTTTCAACATTTTTATTCTTATTAAAACGAATCAAAAGAATATATTACCTAAGTGTTTGCGAAACAACACTTGGGAATGAATGACAAGTATGGTGTGCACTCCTCACTAAGCTTAGGCTAAGTCTAAGCACAACTATCAGGAACCACTGAGCTATCTCAGGGACGTATTCCTATTTGGAGGAGTGAAAGTTGCTTGTATGTGTTTTCACAGTTAATACACACGCTTAACTTTCACTCCTACCTTATGTCTATTTATACAAGTATGAATTTAACTATATCCTAAAAGATAAACTGACATAAGCTATAGAGATAAAATACTGATGTATTTTGTCTCTGTTTACAAGAGGCTATATTGGGTAAGAGACAAAGTACCTTTATGGTCATCAGTTATGACACTGATCTTGGTTGTTAGCCTTTCAGGAAAAGTTTGACTTATGGCTGATAATGACTCCTCCTTATAAGTTCAAACTTATCTTGCCTTGTCCCGCTCATTCTTCAGTCTCCATTTCCTTCAGTCTTTGTCTTCAGTGATTGTAGTTGATGAGGAGTTATGGGATTCAGTGAGTTATTGTCATTACTCACTGAACCCATCATCTTCTTCTTGACTCAGTATTCACCCCTTGAGTTCCGCCTCACTGAGCGGAGATACTTTTCTTCTAAGTCTCATTCTAAGTGTCATGAACATGACACTGAGTGACTATGCGCTCAGTGACTTGTTAGTGTTTAAGATCCTAAACACTTCGGTTATTTTCTATTCAAATCCTAGAATTAAGGGGTTTGGGTACTGACTGAACCAACAATCTCCCCCTATTTGGATATACAAATACCCTAAGTGTTTTGATCATTGTAAGTGAGCAAAAAGACTTCTTCTTACACCGAATGTACTAGTAAGCATAATAAAGAACACTGATCTAACAAAATACATCATAATCATTACAAGTTCCTATCAGCTAATACAAAAGTTAAAGGATAGATGTTGTTGCAGTGATGTCAGTCCATGTGGTAACCAAGTGCTTCCAGCTTCGGCTTCTTAGAGAGGAGAGTTTCTTTATCAGGATGGTCATTTATCTTTGTCCTCAAGTCTGTGCAGAACCTAATGTTCTCAGGGGACTTAATTTGAGATACCACCATCAAGTAACTTACCATTGAAGCAACACCAGCCAAGTCAATGTCGCTCCATCTCTGAAACGCAGGGTTTCCAAAGACATCAATGAAGAAGAGTCCTCTCTCAGGCTGCTCGATGACTAAGTTGTTCACAAAATTTACACCTTCAGGGAGTTCTTTGTTGCAATCGAATCCAGGGACTTTGGCTTTCGGTTCAGGTTCTATCCTCTTTCTCTTTCCATGGGATGATTGGGGTTGAGTGCCTTGAGTTTCAGGGAGAACAGATTGAATTCCAAGCTCAGTGGGCGCCTTCCTTAGTCTTTCATACCTTCTGCTTAAAGATCTTATTAGGTCTTTGACAACCACATTTCTCTTCTTTTTTATGATAGGACCAAGTTCATCCAACTCACTGATCCCAAAGTCAGTGAATTTTAGAGGATCATGAACTTCAAAGTGCCTTTTGTCTACTCCCCTGTAGACATTCATCGCAACTGGCTTAGAGTTGGGGATGATCTTTACATCAGTGATGGGCTCAGTGTCTTTTCTGCTAGACATCGTCCAGTTGTAATGATCCACCCTTTCTTTCCTCAGCTCTGCATCTTTTCATCCCTTCTCTTCCTCAGAGCAAGCATCTCGTCATCCTGAGCTTTCTTAAATAGTTCACCAATCTTCTTGCTCTCCAGCTTCTTTGGGTCTAGCCCAATCTTCTCAGCCTCCTCATGAACAACTTTTATCATTTCAGGCTTATTGAGCCTTTCTTCTTCAGCGACCTTTCTCAGTGCCTCCTCTTTAGCAAGATAAGCATTGATATATGCTTCAGTCATGAGATAGGTTTTGTTGTTGATTTCATAAGGAATCCGGATCGGTGCATCAGATCCGGTCTAACTACTGATGAGGCCTTTTGTAGATTAGTACTCTAATCAAGTTCAGGTGTGGTGAGTACAGCTTTGTCTTTGTCTTCAGGAGTAGCCGTTGCTGAAGATTGTTGTTGTTGAGGTTGTTGAGGTGGTAGAGTTGAGATTGGTACAGCCTGAATGGGTTCTTTGTCTGAGGCATCTTTGGCTTCTTCAGTGTGCTCCCCCTCAGTGTGAGAGGGAGGTCTTTCAGTTCCAGAAGTATCAGTAGCCTTCTCCCCCTCAACTTGTGCTGGAATGATAGTGAGAGCACAAGTTGTTTGTGGCATTGATGTAGAGGGAACAAGCTGACCTTTGAAGAACTGATACATCTCAGTCATCATGAGCTTGATGTTTGAGGTATCTTGCTAAAGTGTAGTAACCTTTGCTTCAAGGGCAACATGAGAACCTTCAATGGCTGACATTCTAGGCCCAAGATTCCAGGCCATAAAATTTGATGACTTGACCAGACTGGCAGTGTGCTTTTCCAGAAGAGTGATGCTGGAGCAGATGTCTTTGACAGATGAGTTGAATGATTGAAGATTGAAGCTCTTCAGGAGACTTAGGACTTCACTGATGATAGTGGCATTCATGATGTAGGTTTCAGATGCTTCAAGGAACTTCTTGGTGTGTTCAGGGTCATCCTTAACAGTAGTCTGAATAGAGTCCAACTTAGTGTGAGTCTCCTTAAATGCCTTGAGGAACTTCTTGAGATCTTCATCAAGCATGTTAAGAGCATGGTACATGTTTTCCCTGTGTTCTATATTTTCACCAAAGTTTTCTTCAACAGAGGCTTTGAGATCAGCATAATTAACAGCAGCTTCAGTGTGCTGATCCCAAAGTTCATCAGTAAGACCATTATAGAGATGTTGGTTAACCTTCTTCAAGTATTTGACCAATCGCCTCTCAGTAAGTGAAAGAATGTTGTCATATTTCTTCAACTCTGGAGGGCATGAAGATGCGCCTGAATAAGAAGAAGCATTCTGATTAAGAGGTGACCCAGGCTGTGTAGATGCAAATTGGGGCTCCTGCTCAGCGGATTGCCCCTCAGTATCCATATCCTCTCCACCACCAAGAATTTCCTCCTTACTTTCTTGATCAAGCTCGTCCTCAGATTCAAGGAGGGCTTGAACATTTGCAATAGACCGGAACATTGGTGATTGTGGATGGGGCGCCGTTCCATCAGGGTTGTTCTGCCCCTCTAAAGATTCAGGCCCCTTTTTATCTCCCTCAGGCAAAAGAGAATATGTATGAGTGCCCTCATCGGGATGTGATTATTGGTGGACCCCCTTCTCAGTGGAGTAGTGCTGCCCCACCGAGGATTTAGGGCCCTGAACTCCCTGAGAACCAAGTTGTGATTTGCTTGGCTCGTTAGCGGGATGTGATTGGTTGTAGGTCCCCTTCTCAGTGGAGTAGTGCTGCCCCATCGAGGATATAGGACCCTTTTCTCCCGAGGGCTCAGGCTGTGATTTACCTGAGTCTTTAGCAGGATGTGATGGTTGAGATTGTTCATGACCCACTGACTTGTTTATGTTAGTGGTAGAATCAGAAGGTTTGCCCGAGGACAATGAGTGTGATTTCTTAGTACCCTCCGTTGGCGGTTGTTTTTGGGTCTGGGTGGTACTTGGCTCCAGAATGGGTGTCTCAGGAGTTTGGTCATCCCTAGGCTTAAAAGTAAGCGTAGGTTATGCTCCTAAGGACCAGTGGCGGACGACTTAGGTCTAGTCGCCCTCTGGGTCTTCTTGGACTTCTTCTTCCCCTTTTTTGAAGGAGAAGGAAGTGGAGACTTAGAGGATTTGTCCTCAATGATTTGTAACATATAAGGGGCAAGGACCACTGATGTAACCTCGGCGGGGTCTCTGACGAAGTTAGTCTTGTGGAGAACGTCAAGGACATGTCCAGTAACGTTCTCCTGACTATATTCAGGCACCAAGGCTTCTTTTAGAAAACATGATATAAAACGAGGGTAAGACATATGTTTTTGCCTGGTCTTCCCTGAGAGTTTTGCAATTAGGTCATTGAAAATCATTTCACCAAGGTTTATTTTTCTATTTGTCATGAGACTGAACACAATCATTTGTTGAGTTGAGTTCAACTACTCATTTGAGGATTTGTTCTCACCGAGGACCTGAATGGCAAAAGTCATTAGGACCCTCCAAACTGGTGAGAACCATGCTTTTAAAATTGGGGTTTTTGACATCAGGTTTCCTGGGACCACTTCAGGGTGATGTTTATCATGTGGCCCCAACAGAAGAATTTCAGCTTTCATCTCCTCAGTAGAGGGGTTTGCTTCAAAGTTTTCAGCAAAATCAAGTCCGATGGTTTTGATAAAGGTCGAGTAGTTAAAAACTAACGGTTTTGACCCATTCTTCACCGTGAACTCAATAGTGGAGTTCCTGATGGGATCTGCTATTTTAACAACATCAATGTACCAGAACACCCTGAGGTAATTGTGATATATAACCTCTGGGGTTACTGTAAAAGCTTTTTTTAGAAAACAGTTTTGAAGGAACTTTGCCATGTCCTTATATTGAGGTTGTTTTTCTGGGAAGGCAAAGTTCAGAACAACATTATTTTTAAACATTTCCACGCTCTCAAATGTAAATTCAACATTTGGAGCATATGTTAAAGCGTTTGATGAAGAATTTTGAAAAAATATCACACAAAGTGGTTTTTCAGATTTTCTTGCAAGATTGAAGATGCTTTTGAGAGAAATTTGAAAAACATTTTCTTGCAAATATGCGTGTGTGATATGTTTTGAAAAATTAGGGTATTTATAGTATGGAAATAGTGGTGCAAGTTTTTCACGGCGTTAATTTGACTCGTTTGGGTTACCGCATTTTAATGTCACCATTATTTGAACTGTCGTATTCACGACTTTCTAGGGGAACAGTTGTGCAGTTATGCAATAGCACTTTTGAAGAGATTTTGTCGCAACATAAAATATCAAAAGATATTGTTTGTGAATGTTGGCATTGAATGCCAAGTGGGAAAAGGCAATGAGTATGAGTCATGTGCAATGGATGCCAGTTGGTTAGGATATTTAGTAACTAAATACTTAGAGCATTTAGTTCTATAATAAATGTGTTGTTGGCATCCAAGCACAAGGTTCCTGAATAAGATTACATTCAGTGAGAATGTATGTTTTGGGGACATTTATTCAGGGACCAGAGACCTTTCAAGAGATAATTTCTAAGATTGCGATTGATTATCAGGTTACTGACTTTCAATGTCAAGCATTCCCAATTCATCTTTCAGTCTTCTGAAGGTAGCTTCATCCAAGGGTTTGGTGAAGATATCAGCTAGCTGATATTTAGTAGGGATGAAATGGAGTTCTATGTCTCCTTTCATGATGTGTTCTCTGATAAAATGGTATCTAATATCAATGTGTTTGGTTCTTTGGTGAAGGACAAGATTGTTGGAGATAACAATAGCACTGGTGTTATCACAGAAGATGAGTGCCATCTTGTAATGGATGTTATAGTCACTGAGTTGACTTTTCATCCATAACACATTGGCACAACATCCTGCAGCTGCCATGCATTCAACTTCAATTGAGGACATAACCACTGATTGTTACTTCTTAGTACTCCAACAAACAAGTTTTCCTCCAAGGAATTGACAGGACCATGAAGTACTTTTCCTTTCAATGTTGCAACCAGCATAGTCAGAGTCAGAGTAACCTTTGCGGTCAAATCCTGAAAATTTAGGATAGTAAAGTCCAAGATTTGGGGTACCCTTCATGTATCTGAGGATTCTTTTGGCTGCAGTGAGATGAGATTCCTTAGGGTCAGACTGAAATCTTGCAATCAGGCATACTGCAAATTGTATGTCTGGTCTAGAAGCAGTGAGATACATCAGTGACCCTACTATTCCTCTAAAGTGTGTTTGGTTAACTGATTTGCCAGTGAGATCTGGTCCAAGGTTATTTGGTGGGACCATTGGAGTCTTCACTAAGGCACAATCAGAGATCTCATATTTCTTCAAGAGATTTCCGGTGTATTTCTCTTGACTGATGGAGATTCCTTTGTCAGTTTGCTTGATTTATAGTCTAAGGAAGTGTGTGAGTTCACCCATCATGCTCATTTCAAATTTCTTTCATCAGTTTTTTAAACTGTTTGCAAAGTGTATAATTTGTTAAACCAAAGATGATGTCATCAACATATACTTAGGCTATTATCACATCTTGTTTTGTCCTATAGATAAACAAGGTGTTGTCTATCTTTCCTCTAACAAACTTGTTTTGGATTAGGAAGGCTGAGAAAGTTTCATACCATGCTCTGGGAGCTTGCTTCAGTCCATATAGGGCTTTGTCAAGCTTACAGACATAGTCAGGGTACTCACTACTTTCAAAGCCTGGGGGTTGCTGAACATAAACATCTTCCTTAAGTTTACCATTCAGGAAGGCACTTTTGACATCCATTTGGTAAAATTTGAAGTTCATGTATGTTGCATATGCAAGGAAGATCCTGATGGCTTCCATTCTAGCAACAGGAGCAAATGTCTTGTCATAGTCAATGCATTCTTGTTGATTGTATCCTTTAGCTACAAGTTTGGCTTTGTTTTTTTATGACAGTGCCGTTTTCATCAGTTTTGTCTCTGAAAACCCACTTCATTCCTATGACTATGACATGTTGGGGACATTTGATTAGTGTCATGACTTTGTTTCTGTCAAACTGATGAAGTTCTTCTTATATAGCCTGAACCCAGCTAGGATGTTTCAGAGCCTCTGTGACACTTTTGGGTTCAACTTCTAAGAGAAAGCCTGCATACAGACACTCATTAGCTGAAGCTGCTGATAACTTAGCAGCCATGCTCCTTGTGAGCATGCCTTTAGTGGGCTCTCCAATGATATTCATAAGCTCAATGTCTTGAGATCTTGTCCACTTATTTTGTGGTTTAGGATCTGAGCTTGATGAAGTCACTAGGAATTGAGGAATGGGTTCAGGGGATGGAGCAACAAAAACATGAGGTTCATAAGATGAGGTAATTTGTTGTTTAGATTGAGATTCTTGAATATTAGGTTCCTGAACATTTGGTTTAGTATGACCTATCCCAGCAGGGATTGATGGAGTATCAATGAATTCACTGATGGTTGGTTGAGGGAGGTTGTGAGGTAAAATGTAGTAAGAGATGTCAGCATCTGCTTGATATTGACATGAAGAATTTTTTTCAAAGTTGAACTCATTAGGAGGATATCTAGATGAATCATCAATTCCTATTTCTTGTACATAGGTGTTAGAGAACCTGATTCTTTCAGAGCTCTCATCAAAGGTGACATGGAATGTTTCCTCAACCTGTTGTCTTCTGGTGTTAAACATCCAGAAAGCCTTTGACATCTGTGAGTAGCCTAAGAAGTAGCCATCATCAGCTTTTGCATCAAATTTGCCTAAGTGATGATTGTGAATGAACACAGGACACCAAAACACATAAAAGTAGCTGATATCAGGGAGTCTTCCTTTAAAGATCACATAAGGGGTTTTGTTGTGTCTTTTGACAATGATTGATCTGTTCTGAGTATACAGGCTGTCTTAACAGCTTTATTCCAGAAGTGCTTTGAGAGTACTGAGCCATTTAGCATGGTTCTAGCAGCCTCAATGAGAGTTTTGTTTTTCCTTTCAGCTACCCCATTTTGTTCAGGGGTATAAGGAGATGAGAAATTTTGGGAAATCCCTTTTTCATCACAGAACCTATCGATTCTTGAATTCAGTACCATTGTCAAATTTGATTTGTTTTACCTTAATGTCATTTTGGTTTTCAATCTTCCTGATGAATGACATTATTGTATTAGCTGCCTGACTCATTTTGGAAAGGAAATATACCCAAGTGTATCTTGAGAGCTCATCAACAATGACAAGGGTATACTTCTCATGCTGGATTGATCTGGGACTTACAGGCCCAAACAGATCCATATGAAAGAGGTGAAGGCAACTTTTGATTGAGAAGTTTTTTTTTTGAAAGATGCTATGTGATGTTTTCCTTTTTCACAGGCAGAACGTGGTTTATCCTTTGCAAATACAAGTGATGGTAAACCAAGGACTTGGTTTTGTTTAGCCAAGTTGTTGATATTTCTAAAATTCAAGTAAGACAGTCTCTTGTGCCATAGCCAGTTGATAGTTTTAGTGGCTTTGGCAAAGATACAAGTTCTATTCTGAGAGAGAGTTGACATGTCTAGTACATATACATCATCTCTCCTAGGAGCTATGAGAACAACTTCTTTGTTGGCATTAAAAATAGTACCTTGTTTATCATTAAACTACACTATGTATTTTGCATCACACAACTGACTGACACTGATGAGATTATACTTCAAACTATTAACATAAGCAATTCTAGAGAACACTATACCATTACAGTTTACTGAACCATAACCTTCAGTGGGACATGATGAGTTATCACCAAATACTACCTTAGGTCATGGTTCTTCTACATATTTGTGCAGATATTCCTTCACACCAGTCATGCTTCTTGAACATCCACTGTCTAGATGCCAAACAGGCTCCCTGGCATGTCTCTGCACAAATAGTAAACTGAGTTAGTTTCTCTTGCTAACCCACTTACTAGTGGGCTTGGGTCTGATGGACTGTTTGAATTTAGCAATGGACTCATGGTCAGTGGTTAAGTAAATAGTGCTACCACAGGTTTTGCACTTGCTTACTGAGGAAGACTCAGTGATGCGGGGTGTTTTTGTGCTTCTCCTTGCATGTATGACCATGTCATGTTGAGATGTCTCATGTACTAGATTTCCACATATTTCACAGCAGGAGTTCATGAGACAATCATCATGATGATGATCATTGAAACCACAGTGTGGACAAGGAGGAGAAGGTTTAGCTTTTGGCCTTTGAGCCTGCTTGGATGATGAAGCATATTGGTGACCAAGGTTGGTATAATTTTCTTCATTCAGTGACTTTGCATTTTGCAAGTGATCAAAAGTTTTGTGATATTCTCTTTTGCAGATCATGCAAAAGATAATTCTGTTGCAATTGTCAGTGGTATGACTTGTATAATGGCACAGTTCACACTTCTGTTTGGGCTTGGAGTTGCTTTTTAACTTGGAGGAATTTGAGGATATTGACTTTGGTTTTTTGATTATTGAATCAGGAACTTTCTTAGTTGAGTTCATCTTTTCACTCAGTTTCCTCACAAGTTCAGTCCACTGTTTGATTTGGTCTTCTTCAGTAGGAAATGAAGATGTGGAAGTCTCAGTAGGAACTGAATCTTCTTTGGTTGGTTTTTCAGATCTTTTCAGAATTGTTCTACCAAGGCCAAATCTTTCTCTAGGAGAGTGTGGGGTGAATTTTAGTAGAGTAAGCTCAGAGTTTGGTGCAACTCCCTGAAGAGATTCCAGAGGTGGAAGTGGTGCTTGTGATTCAGCTTCGGACTCAGTGATGGGTTCAGTATTACTGGGTACATCAGGGAGTCCAATCATGTTCTTGAGTGCCTGACTTTCAGGTTCAAGTATTCTTCCAGAATCGAAGTTAGGAAGCTTACTATAAGGGTTTACCCTTTCAACACAGTCAATGGGTTTAGGTGTTGTCTCTTGACTAGAGAGCAGACCAGCAGACACAAAAGGTTTGGGATTTTGACCTTCACTGAGTGGATCAGTGAGTTGATCCTCACCTAGTATTCTTCTTTTATTACTAGGGGCCTGAACAGTTTCATAGACTCTAGGGTTCTTAGTGGTCCAACTTTCAGTGACTTGTTTTTCCTTCTTAAGTTCTTCCTAAAGAGCTTGATTTCATTTTACTAACTCATAGTTTTGAATTTGTAGTGTAACAGCCTCAAGTTTGGCTTGTTTTAAAATAAGTAGTTCATATCTACATTTATTTAACTCAAAACTTAACTTGTTATATTTGGAAAACATATTTAATCATTGCTCTTCTACGAACTTAAGATCAACATTTATATAATTCATGAAATACTGCCAGTCTGAATCATCATCCATGGAAAGTAAGATGTTTACCTTCTTCATAGTGATGTTAACCCATTCACCATTTCTAGCATGATTCTTTCCAATTGCTAGCTGGTCTTTTTCTGAGAGAGCCATCAGTGCACTAACTTGCACCATTTCATCATCTGAGGAGACTGGCTCTTTATCCCAGTCAAAGACTTCAGCTACAAGGCCCTTGTTTTTTCCTGCACAGATTTAACATCTTGTGTAGTTTCTGGGGGAGTGGTCTTAAGAATAGCTAGTTTGCCCTTAGCTTTCCTATATTTTGCTTCAAAATCAACAGCTTTGTTTTGGTCAGACTTATTTTGATAAGTTTGAGGAGACTGAAAGAGCTTGGTTTGAAACTTGCTAAAACCTAAGGATTGGTTTGACCCTGAGGGCTTGTATGAGGGTTCTGAAACAGTTTTTGAAAAATAATCTTTTGCAAAATGACCCTTTTTGTGACATTTAAAGCACTCAGTATCCTCATTGGCTTTAGCATTTGAAAAGCTTTTGTTTCTTTTTATAAATCTTTTTGAATTAGCAAGGAGTGCCCTTTCCTGAAACTCATTGTGTAAGTCATTCAGGCACTCCTCACTAGTTCTCTCATCAGCCTCATCATCAGAATTTTCTTGAAAATCATGAACAACACTGTTTGAAAAGAAAGCAGTTGAAATGGGTTTTGAGGTGGTTGTCAGGGACTTTTTAACCTCTTAAGACTTCTTTAAATCATGGTATCGTCTATTGATAATATTTTCTTCATAGACGAATTTCCCATATATTTCAGGAAGTTCAAGGGTTTGAATATGATTTACATTTCTAAGTCCCTAAGAGAAGTTCAATCATTTTTCAGGGAGACTGTTGACAAAATCGACATTTATTTCATGTTTAGACAACTTGACTGATAAGGTTTTAAAATGTAAATTTTTGAGGGGTCGTTTAAGCCCTTATTTGATCACTTTTGTATCCGTTATTACTTAATATCGTTCCTTTTCACTTTTTAGGTATCTTAAAGGAAAAATGCTGGAATGACACTTATTCGGACAAAAAGGCACGAATATACGAAGAAAATGGCCAAAGTCAAGAATCGAGACACTCAGGCTGCTGGAATTGAAGGGGACGGCGTCAGGTTCAACTAGAGACGCCGTCGGACAAATTTTGTGATGACTCAGTAGCCAAATTGCTAATTTACAAGTGACGGCATCAGGTTTTAAAAGAGTAGAGCGTCGCAGCTCAGACGGCCTAGATTTGATCCAGACGGCGTCAGAGACTGAAGGCGACGGCGTCATAAGCATAAGGTGACGCCGTCACAAGCTGCAACATGCGCGCGAAGTAGCTGATACTGTTTTGGCCATAACTTTTGCATACGAACTCGGATTTAAGTGATTCAAAAGCCCACCCGACTAGAACGAGAAAATATACAGTTTGGTGAAAAAATAGTCGTGATGCCGTCAATCTTTGCCGACAGAAAATCTGCCTATAAAAATAACATTATAACTTCACTTTTTGTAAGCCCTAAACCCTAAGTTTGATTCCAGGGTTTAGGTAGGTATTTTTCCGGCAACTTAAAGGGTTCCAAACACTCTATAAACATCGTGTAATGGTTTGTTTGTTAATCCAATCATATGTTATGTCTTCAATTATCATAATTGTTGCTTGCTCTTCATTAGTTATGCTTGGCTAATTCACCTAGTGTTTGCTTATGGTTGTATGAAACTTGTATATAATTAATTAGATCTTATTGATTTCTTAGTGATGCTTGTGTCTATCTTCATCATTAGGGGTGTGACAATTTCAATGAGTCTAGTTGGTTTAGTTTATAATTCTTGCATTCTACTGTCTCTTGTTTAATTGGTTGTCGCATTAGATTAAGGAAAACTTGCTTCAATCGTTGGGTTGTGAGCTTGAACATCTTAAATAGTGATCTATAGCCCTAGAGTGCACTAGTTGGCTTTCGTTGTATTTATTGCGTGAGTTTAGGCTCATATAATTAGGGACCATTGGCACCTCCCTATTAATAAAACATGGAATACACGCACCAATTAAAACAAGGATGTGACAATTCAGTAGATAGAATTGGATAGCTAGCAAGGAGTAATACATCATAAGTAGATACGCTTCACGTTCCTGGTAGACCCCTAATTTAGTTAGTATCTTTTGGGATAGTTGACTAGCAACTAATTCCACCCTCCTCTTCAAAACCGAGATATCTTAATTCATAAAGTATAAAAATACAAAAATAATCATCCCTCACTTTTAGACTTAAATCGACATACACTTCAGCCTAACGACACTATTCCCTAAGAGAACGATATCAATACCCGTGGCTTACCCTAATACTACACTACAACGGTTAGGTTCACTGCCTAGGGTGTTGAAAAACTTGCTCGACGAAAAGGAAGCTCCTTTGACCCCGAACGATGCGTGTAGTGTTATCAAGTTTTTGGCGCCGCTGCCAGGGAATAGTTATTGCTTAGGCTTGATTTCTATCTCGTTTAGGTCTACTCACAAGATTCCTATCAAGTGTAACTTTTTTTTTCTTTTTATTAGCTTCCTTGTAGTCTATCCCCCTTTGTAGAAAACTAGAAGGGGGGGGGGTTGAATAGTTTTACCAATTTAAAACTTCCTTTTAAATATTTAGATCGACTTATGTCAATCTATTTGGTTGTTTATGTTGGACGTTGATAGATAGATATATAAATGTGTAATGAAAGATGAAGAGTAAGAAGCACATCACCACGACACAAGTATTTATAGTGGTTCGGCTACAAGGACACCTTCCTTGCCCTACTCCACTCCCCGAGTCACCTACTCGAGAGTTCGTAAACACTACACTAACTCCTTATGGCGGAGAAGCCTTCACAACGTCGCTTAACCTTCACACCAAGGCGAACCACACCTAACACAACATCGCCTACCCTTTATACGGTGCTAGGATAACCACCGAGTTCTTTCACACCTTAGGAAAACTAATCCTATCACAACATCGCCTACCCTTTATTAGGTACTAGGCTAAGCACCTAGTTCCATTACTATGGAGGAACTACTACCCTTCACGACACAACACCTAATCACAAGGAGATCTACTCCTTGTTACAACACCATCCAGGATATCACCATCCTTGTAAATAAACAAATACTTATATGTATAACGATGCACCTCATCGATTATACGACCTAGGCATTCTTCCCAAATGCTACTTGATTCGATTCTTCGGCATCCTTCACTAATGCCTTTGACACAATGCTTGGCACCCTTCACTAATGCCTTCGTCTTGACACCTATAGCATTCTTCACTAATGCTCTTGACACGATCGATAAGCATCTTTCTAATGCTTTCGTCTTGACACTTTCGGCATCCTTCACTAATGCCTTCAATCCAAAATCTATGGAGAAAGGAAGAACTATCAACAAGAGAACCTTAGTTGTCTTGATGATGACGAAGCATGGCAACTCATGGACTTGAGCTTGCACGTCTTCAAGAAGTGGTGATCTCTCCTTTAAGAGGAACCTAGAAGATCACACAAAAACAAAATACAAACTACATAGATCTCTTGGATCTGAGGTTAGAGAGATATAAAACTTGGAGAGAGTATATGTGAAGTGGTGAGCTAAAAGGAAAGAAATGGCTCACTATTCATAGAGAAAATTCTCTACTGTTCCCCGGATCCCACGGATCCCTTCCACAAGGGATCCGGCTAGCACAAAGCTAGGGATCCGTGGTACGCTCCTTTTTGCCCGTGGGTATTTTGGTTATGGGTCATGGGTTGAACCATGGATCTTTGGCTAGATACAATGTATCTCTTGAGTGCTCACCAAGGGTTCAATGTATCTAGACATTCTCTTGAGTACTCACCAAGGGTTCAATGTATCTAGACATTGGGTATGGGTCAATACCATGGGTTATGGATATTATCCATATATGATATAAGCATGATGTTATGCAATGGGTTATAGGTCAAGATCCATGGGTTATGGGCTTTGGGTTGTACCCAACTACATTCAATGTATTTTCCCAATGGGTTGTGATACTTAAGTTTCTACCCATTTAAATTACCCAATATACTACATACTAGTTATGTGTGTATTTTACCCAAATATGTAAACACTAGTTGTTGTACATATGTATTACTTAAATCATAAAATCACTTATACTTGTTTTAGTGTTTTATGTGAAAATGTGAATATGTTAGAAACTATTAGTTCAAACCATTTACGTATTTTATTTGTTTCGTTAATATAATTTTACGTTTGTTATCGACAAAACATTAGAAGATCGTAAAATATAAATAAACGTTTTTACGGCTTATTTGTATTAACAATCTCCCCCTTTTTGTTGATGACAAAACATAAAATTATTTTAAGGAAAAGCTAAAATTCGTAAAAGTTTGAATTTGTAGTTTTACTTTCTTCTCCCTCTTTTTGTCGAAACAAAAAGAGCATCGAAAGAAAGCAACACATTGTTTTTAGGAAAAACATGTGAAAGAAAAAAAATAGAGAGCAAGTAACGGGAACGAATCTCGTCTTTTACTCCTCCTTGACGAGTCAATCCCTATGTAAGGGCGTCAAGAAAGTAATGTTAAGCTAGTTTGTTTGCAACTAAGTTTGCAAAAGATTTCGTCTAAGTGACGAATGTGCTCCCCCTTGATGATTGCAATTTTGCAAAGGGATGTCGAGAAATGTAATCCTAATATTGCAAGTAATTTGCAATGTATTGTTTTGACACAAAGCTCCCCCTAGCTTTAGGGTGTCAAAAGACTTCAAGTGTAGATTGAATAACTACAAAACAAAGGTTAGAAAACAAGTATAATGCACAATTTCCTGTATATGTGATCCAAGTTAGTAGAAAAATAGTTTTCTGTCTCACGGATCCCACGGTTCTCTCCTAGTAGGGATCCGTCTAGGCAATTTTGAGGGATCCGTATAGCTGATGATTAAATTCAGCAATGGTGATGTAACAAGTAATGTTAACATCAAAATGAGATATGTATTCATCCAACAAACATATACTCAATGCAATATGGCAAGTAAACTATCATTCAATAAAACATAAGAGATGATCAACAAATCTCTAAAAACTAAGAGAATGATTTAGCCATATTCTACTAATACTAATAAGTGACCAAAGCTTAAGAAGCAACAATGTGCTTGAGTCTAGGGATGAGTAGACTTGTTGATTTGGTCCAATCTTTCAAGAAGATGATTAAACATGAAATGCAACTCATTTCGTACTTCTTGAACAAGTCCTTGGGTGATTAGACAATTAGAGCAATTATTGTCTTGATTAGGAACATGATGTTTTGAGGAGGTTCTACAAATGATGGTGGAGGTACATTGAGTAATTTAGGATGATGTTCTACTAGGAATGAGAGTGGTGGTAATGGAAATTCCTACATATGATCAAGTCCTTGGTGGTTCCTTGTTTCCAACGACTAGTTGGTGATGTAGGTGGTTCCTATTTTAACGAGAAGGTTGGTGAATGGGAAGTTCTCGGTGGTGAATGCTCTAATGAATAGAGAGAGGCTTGGTGAAGTCCATGCTCTAGGAATGAAGGTTTAGACGTTTTGCTAGAACTAGGTACGTTTGGTTTAGAGCTCAATGATCCCTTTTCTAACCTAAAAGGTTTAATGCTAATTATTGTTGTTATCTTGGCAATTGTTGAATGGGTTTGTTGAGGTGAGATTCTAGCACTATTATCTCTTACGGATGATGATTCGGTGGATGGGAAATCCTACCATTTGTGGGTTTAACCGGAGATGATTCAGTTGAGGAAATTTCGTGTACAATACGAGCAAGGTTCTTGGTTGGATGAGTTAGCACTAGGAGCTTTCCTCATGATGAAATGACTAAGGAAAAGGTTTTTAAATGCTGAGAATTATGTTGTGTTTGATGACTAAGGAATTCTAGCAAGTTGACTTATAAAGGGAAGGATTTGGCAAGTGCATTCAAGACTTAAGTCTCTAATATCCTTAGGAATGTGATGATTAGCATGCACAAGAGTCAACTTCAGAGTTTTACTGATCTAGGGATTTAATTAGGATGAGGTGGAGTGTTCAAGTTAGCAAGATGAGCTTGAAATGATTGTTCGAGCAAGAGTTGACACAAATCTGTCACCCGGATCCAACGGTTCCCACCAATGGGGGATCCGTCTAGGCTAATCCTAGGGATCCGTCCGGGTAGTTTTAGGATGAAGGAAGCCATTCACACACCCCCTTTACCTCACGTGGCAAATTGCCACCCTAAGGGTGTGTATTGCTACTATCACCCGAACTTAAACTTAAGTGTAGGGAAAACCTCCCCTTTATCCGTTAAATAAGGGTAGAGTCAGGCTCGTGACTCGAACAAAAACAAGCACTTCTTGGGAGGCAACCCATGTGTATTTGTTTTTCATTTTTATTTGTGTGTCGTATATCTTTTATTGATTGTTTATTCTCATGTTTGAATTTGTAAAAATGCTTTATTTTGTCTTTAACCTCGTCTTAATTACATATAAAGGTATTTTACATAAGGGATAAGTGTAGGGAGGATTACACACGTTTTCAAAAGAAACGTGAACATGAGAATTACAATTATTTAAAAGATATACATGTGTGTTTGTTCGAGTCAAATGCTTGTATCGAGTCATAATAGATATTTTGCAGGAAATTTTTCCAGATTTTAAAGATAAAAATTTTCCAGATTTTTTTCCTGAAAATCGCAGACCAGTTTCTGTCATGATAACCTGACGGCGTCAGGGTCGCAACCTGACGGTGTCAGGAGGAGTAGAAACAGCTTCTAACTTTTTCTCGTTTTCTGTGCTACTTGTAAATTTTTGGAATTTTCCAGGTCTTAATTTTCCAGAAAATCTGCAAACATTCATTCCACAAGCATTATATCTTATTTAAGTCTGGAAATACATCTTGCTGTGATTTTTATTTGTTCGGTTTGATGCTTTGGGTTGTCTATTTTCTTAAAGTGTGCAGGTTTTATTTATCAAGAAGAAGATACATAAGATTGGAAGGAGCTTTTAATGCAAACGTTCTTCTTGAAGAAAGATGTAACCACCACTTTACACGGATCCTACCGAGCTAATCAGGGGAGTACTAGTTTCTTTCGCTTTTAATTACTTTCCATTATCATAACTTTGATACTTTCGGGGAACACTGGGGACAATGTTTAGTTTAAGTGTAGGGAGGGAAAATAAAACGGGAACTTTGAAACTATGCTTATCCTTGATTATTTGCTTTGTCCAATTGCACTTGTGTAATAAACCATGAGAAATATCGGTTAGGGTAATTTTGGCACCAAATTTAAAATTTTTCATGACATATAGGAGTGCGCCATTAGTCTTAATAAAGCGTCTCACGGATAGGAAATTATATGACTAGCACAAAAACTCTTTACCACTTAAATTCCACCTAAAATGTGAGGATCGCCCTTAGATTAGTAGGAATTAAAGCATTCATCTTTAATGCTTAGAGTGTGAACCGGTAGTATAATAGATTCTAGAACTTGTTTTGTGATGCATTCCGAGATCGCTAGTAAGACTACACTTGTGTAGTTAGGAATAACTAAATGATAAGAGGCATTAGGATAACCCTTGTTTGATACCCGTAATATAATTACTTCTTCCACATCGGTTGAGTAATTCCCCCACACCTTTGCGTTGTACTCATCTTTAGTACACTATACACCTAGTTAACCCCTCAGAGCCTATCCTTTTCGCGGTTCTCGTGATGTTTCGGTTTTCCGGAATATCAATGAAGAGCATTGTTTACAGTCCACCCCCAAATGTACACCCAAATCGCCTTAGCCTACCTTTTATGCACTCACTTTTAGTGCATTATTGTTATCACACTTAACCCTTAGTTCAATTATCTTGTTGTTTGCATAAGTTTCTAAGTCGAGTCATATCCTTTGTACACAGTTTTGGGACGATTGAGACTCATGGGAAAAGTCAAATTTTATGAGATGACGTGAAGGGAACGTTAAATTCAAATTCCCTTTATTTGCGTAATAATGTACTCCAAGTGTTTTGATCTTTTCAATTCGGGTCAAAATAGTGTTAGAATAATAAAAACTCAAATGTAGGGATGTGCCTATAAATCCCTATCATTTTGATGTTATCGTAGAGGATGGAAGAGTAAAAGTGTATGAAAAAAAAATAGAAAAAAATAGAAGAAGAGAAAAAGAAAAAAAATAGAGTGTTGAAAAAAAAGTACGGGCTACCATCCTACATCTATCTTTAAATTTATGTTTGTTTGTTTCAGTTATCTAGAGTCTAGAGTGTCGAGTCTTGTCTTAGCCACGCCATTCTTCGCATGCTTGTAACATAAAGATTTTTGACTTGCCACCACTAAAGAGCCTATCCCACAAATCCTTTGTTTCCCTACCGTAAACCTATCATTACAACCCTTTAAAAGACCTCTTGGATAGTCTTTCCTTGGTGCTTAAGCCAAAGCGATGGAGGTTTGATCTAGTCTCGAGCCTGTGGTAATCTATGTACTAGGACCGGTTAATGAGTGTTTATCTTCCATTTCCAACTTGTTATATTTCATATACACCCGAGAGATGTGAGTATCCAAACACCCCATGTGAGGTGCTAGTATGTAATTTCCGTGCTTGTTATGACTTTTGCGGGGCTTATATGTGTTGTGAATCGTTCTAAACTAATGCTTCATGACCCCTAACTTATAAATTAATTGGCTAAAAGCACATTTGCTTGAGGACAAGCAAATACCAAGTGTAGCGATATTTGATAATGTTTTAAAATGTACCTTTTTGATGGGTCGTTTAAGCCCTTATTTGATCACTTTTGTATCCGTTATTACTTAATATCGTTCCTTTTCACTTTCTAGGTATCTTAAAGGCAAAATGCTAGAATGACACTTATTCGGACGAAAATGCGCGAATATACGAAGAAAATGGCCAAAGTCAAGAATCGAGACACTCAGGCTGCTGGAACTGAAGGGGACGGCGTCAGGAATTACAAGTGACGGCGTCAGGTTCAACTAGAGACGCCGTCGAACAAATTTTGTAACGACTGAGTAGCCAAATTGCTCATTTACAAGTGACGGCTTCAGGTTTTAAAAGAGTAGGGCGTCGCAGCTCAGACGACCTATATTTGATCCAGACGGCGTCAGAGACTGAAGGCGACGGTGTCATAAGCATAAGGTGACGCCGTCACAAGCTGCAACATGCGCGCGAAGTAGCTGATACTGTTTTGGCCATAACTTTTGCATACGAACTCGGATTTAAGTGATTCAAAAGCGCACGTGACCAGAACGAGAAAATCTACAGTTTGGTGAAAAAATGGTCATGACGCCGTCACTCTTTAGGTATGACGCCATCACTCTTTGCCGACAAAAAATCTGCCTATAAATATAACATTATAACTTCACTTTTTGTAACCCCTAAACCCTAAGTCCGATTCTAGGGTTTAGGTAGGTGTTTTTAAAGCAACTTAAAGGGTTCCAAACACTCTATAAACATCGTGTAATGGTTTTTTTGTTAATCCAATCCTATGTTATGTCTTCAATTATCATAATTGTTGCTTGCTCTTCATTAATTATGCTTGGCTAATTCACCTAGTGTTTGCTTATGGTTGTATGAAACTTGTATATAATTAATTAGATCTTATTGATTTCTTAGTAATGCTTGTGTCTATCTTCATCATTAGGGGTGTGACAATTTCAATGAGTCTAATTGGTTTAGTTTATAATTATTGCATTCTACTGTCTCTTGTTTAATTGGTTGTCGCATTAGATTAAGGAAAACTTGCTTCAATCGTTGGGTTGTGAGCTTGAACGTCTTAAATAGTGATCTATAGCCCTAGAGTGCACTAGTTGGCTTTCGTTGTATTTATTGCGTGAGTTTAGGCTCATATAATTAGGGACCATTGGCACCTCCCTATGAATAAAACATGGAATACACGCACCAATTAAAACAAGGATGTGACAATTCAGTAGATAGAATTGGATAGCTAGCAAGGAGTAATACATCATAAGTAGATACGCTTCACGTTCCTGGTAGACCCCTAATTTAGTTAGTATCTTTTGGGATAGTTGACTAGCAACTGATTCCACCCTCCTCTTCAAAACCGAGATATCTTAATTCATAAAATATAAAAATACAAAAATAATCATCCCTCACCTTTAGACTTAAATCGACATACACTTCAGCCTAACGACACTATTCCCCTAGAGAATGATATCAATACCCGTGGCTTACCCTAATACTACACTACAGCGGTTAGGTTCACTGCCTAGGGTGTTGAAAAACTTGCTCGACGAAAATAAAGTTCCTTTGACCCCGAACGACGCGTGTAGCGTTATCAAGTTTTTGGCGCCGCTTCCGGGGAATAGTTATTGCTTAGGCTTGATTCCTATCTCGTTTAGGTCTACTCACAAGATTCCTATCAAGTGAGACTTTTTTTTTCTTTTTATTAGCTTCCTTGTAGTCGATCCCCCTTCTTTCTGCCTTTGTTCATAAAACTTGTCCATTGACTCTTCCGTTCACCATTATGGAGAACGCGAATCCACTATATCCGCGATTAGGTTTTTTCATAAGAAATTATGATATTACTAAAGCGGATTATTCAAGATGGTGGGAAGAAAGTAACTAAGTCTATAAACTTTTTGAGGGTTTCACCATTCCATCAAGCCCACAAAACACCTCATTTAGTGAAACCTATGGTTCATATGAGCCTTCACCTAGGATAGAATTTCGTGAACAACCTCCATGTTTAGAAACTATTTTTAGTAAGACCCTTAGGAGAACTGACCAAATCTGTGAAAATATTATGGTAAGCAACCAAGCATTAAACCATAAGTTGGATCAAATACTAGGTTTGGTTTTATCACGATCTAAGGAAATAATACATGACAAGCATATAGATGATGTAGATGTGATTGAGGATAAGTTGAAAAGTCTAGACCCACAAGGTATCCCACAAGTCCCACCATCATTTAAGGCATACACACCGCACGTGACTTACTCAGAAGTAGTAGAAGAGACTTTAGGAATCCCGATGGAGGTAGAACATTTGAACCAAACGCAACTAGAGAATATAGGTTTGAATACTTGTAGTCTCAGTCTTACTCTTAGTTCTAGGGAATTTCCTAGTGTTGATGAACCGGAACCTCAATCTTTACTTCCATCCTTAGATATACATCTAGGAGACAAAAGAGGAACCGACCCACCCATCAACCAATTTAGTCCGGGTAGTTTTAGGATGAAGAAAGCCATTCACACACCCCCTTCACCTCACGTGGCAAATTGCCACCCTAAGGGTGTGTATTGCTACTATCACCCGCACTTAAACTTAAGTGTAGGGAAAACCTCCCCTTTATCCGTTAAATAAGGGTAGAGTCAGGCCCGTGACTCGAACAAAAACAAGCGCTTCTTGGGAGGCAACCCATGTGTATTTGTTTTTCATTTTTATTTGTGTGTCGTATATCTTTTATTGATTGTTTATTCTCATGTTTGAATTTGTAAAAATGCTTTATTTTGTCTTCAACCTCGTCTTAATTACATATAAAGGTATTTTACATAAGGGATAAGTGTAGGGAGGATTACACACGTTTTCAAAAGAAACATGAACATGAGAATTACAATTATTTAAAAGATATACATGTGTGTTTGTTCGAGTCAAATGCTTGTATCGAGTCATAATAGATATTTTGCAGGAAATTTTTCCAGATTTTAAAGATAAAAATTTTCTAGAATTTTTTCCTGAAAATCGTAGACCAGTTTCTTTCATGATAACCTGACGGCGTCAGGGTCGCAACCTGACGGCATCAGGAGGAGTAGAAATAGCTTCTAACTTTTTCTCGTTTTCTGTGCTACTTGTAAATTTTTGAAATTTTCCAGGTCTTAATTTTCCAGAAAATCTGCAAACATCCATTCCACAAGCATTATATCTTATTTAAGTCTTGAATTACATCTTGCTGTGATTTTTCTTTGTTCGGTTTGATGCTTTGGGTTGTCTATTTTCTTAAAGTGTGTAGGTTTTATTTATCAAGAAGAAGATACATAAGATTGGAAAGAGCTTTTAACGCAAACGTTCTTCTTGAAGAAAGATGTAACCACCAATTTACACGGATCCTACCGAGCTAATCAGGGGAGTACTAGTTTCTTTCACTTTTAATTACCTTCCATTATCATAACTTTGATACTTTCGGGGAACATTGGGGACAATGTTCAGTTTAAGTGTAGGGAGGGAAAATAAAATGGGAACTTTGAAACTATGCTTATCCTTGATTATTTGCTTTGTCCAATTGCACTTGTGTAATAAACCATGAGAAATATCGGTTAGGGTAATTTTGGCACCAAATTTAAATTTTTTCATGACATATAGGAGTGGGCCATTAGTCTTAATAAAGCGTCTCACGGATAGGAAATTATATGACTAGCACAAAAACCCTTTACCGCTTAAATTCCACCCAAAATGTAAGGATCGCCCTTAGATTAGTAGGAATTAAAGCATATATCTTTAATGCTTAGAGTGTGAACCGGTAGTATAATAGATTCTAGAACTTGTTTTGTGATGCATTCTGAGATCGCTAGTAAGACTACACTTGTGTAGTTAGGAATAACTAAATGATAAGAGGCATTAGGATAACCCTTGTTTGATACCCGTAATATAATTACTTCTTCCACATCGGTTGAGTAATTCCCCCACACCTTTGCGTTGTACTCATCTTTAGTACACGATACCCCTAGTTAACCCCTCAGAGCCTATCCTTTTCGCGGTTCTCGTGATGTTTCGGTTTTCCGGAATATCAATGAAGAGCATTGTTTACAATCCACCCCCAAATGTACACCTAAATCGCCTTAGCCTACCTTTTATGCACTCACTTTTAGTGCATTATTGTTATCACACTTAATCCTTAGTTCAATTATCTTGTTGCTTGCATAAGTTGCTAAGTCGAGTCATATCTTTTGTACATAGTTTTGGGATGATTGGGACTCATGGGAAAAGTCAAGTTTTATGAGATGACGGGAAGGGAACGTTAAATTCAAATTCCCTTTATTTGCGTAATAATGTACTCCAAGTGTTTTGATCTTTTCAATTCAGGTCAAAATAGTGTTAGAATATTAAAAACTCAAGTGTAGGGATGTGCCTATAAATCCCTATCATTTTGATGTTATTGTAGAGGATGGTAGAGTAAAAGTGTATGAAAAAAAAATCGAAAAAAAATAGAAAAAGAGAAAAAGAAAAAAAATAGAGTGTTGAAAAAAAAAAAAAAAAAAAAGAAGAAACATACGGGCTATCATCCCACATCTATCTTTAAATTTATGTTTGTTTGTTTCAGTTATCTAGAGTCTAGAGTGTCGAGTCTTTGCTTAGCAACGCCATTCTTCGCATGCTTGTAACATAAAGATTTTTGACTTGCCACCACTAAAGAGCCTATCCCACAAACCCTTTGTTTCCCTACCGTAAGCCTATCATTACAACCCTTTAAAAGACCTCTTGGATAGTCTTTCCTAGGTGCTTACGCCAAAGCGATGGAGGTTTGATCTAGTCTTAAGCCTATGGTAAGCTATGTACTAGGACCGGTTAATGAGTGTTTATCTACCATTTCCAACTTGTTATATTTTATATACACCCGAGAGATGTGAGTATCCAAACACCCCATGTGAGGTGCTAGTATGTAATTTCCGTGCTTGTTATGACTTTTGTAGGACCGTTAAAACATAAGATTCATGTGGTTCGGGGGGTCGGGGAAGCTCAAAGAATGAATAAGACATGGTATTATTTAGATTAAAGTAAAGGGAAGATGTGTGTGTTTCTAGAGAGAAGAAGAAGAAACCACACACACTTCTTTACAAAATATGAACTTCCTACCCTCCTAGTTGGGACTAGGAGGGGTATATATACTTCAACAAGCCTAACTTAGCACTATTGACCAAACTAGTCCTTGTGAATGAGTAAAGAAAGAAACTAATGCAATTCCCGTAATGACTTCACTTTAGCGAGGCTAACAATCTCTCCCCAAGTGATGTCATACGGGAGTTGCTTACAATGTTCCCTACAAGCAAAATCAAATACAAAACATAAGCGCAGCAGCTCCAAGAGTGTCTTCATAGTCTTCAAACTTCATGAATCTTCTCAGCTGCCATCTCTTTACTTGCAGAAGAACAATATGAGCAAATCTAATTAGGGATTAAATCTGACCTTTTTGCTCTCCCCTAATTAGTGCTCTCCCCCAAACTAACAACCTTTCTGATGAATTTCCTGAATTCGAAGAATTCTTTTGATAATTAAATTAGAACCGTCTTTAGTCTTCTAACACGCAGCGGAAAATGTAGAAAAGACTGTCGACTTGACCTTCTTCAAGATTGTCCATTCGGGGGAATAAGATATCAACATCTTCATCTCACCAAATGCATTCCAGTTATCTTTCATATATCAAATCAGCCCATAATGTACACATTTCTCTCCCTTGATGGTTATGATTTATTGGAATCAGCATACAATTGTGTACTTGAAGCATTAACTGGAAGCATTCTATCATAAATCAAATCAGCCCGTGAGAAGATGTCGATGAACAATACCATTTTAAATTGTCTAACTCATCTCAACCCCCTGTATCAAAATTCAACAGCTGTCTGTAGTAACCACATGTGAGGATAACCCAATATGACGAACTTGAGAATGAAGTCAAATCTCCTGGACTGATTACTTAAGCTTGTACTATCCTTGTGAAAAAGAACGGTGTACCCAATGTACAAAACCTCTTGGCGTATCCTCAACTACGTGAGACACCGAAGTGATAGCTACTTTGTGGGTTAAGAGAGAAAGAATCACAAAAGTAACTAGATAGCAAGTCTTCATCACACTCAACATATTTGCCCAAACAAGTCATCTTCGCGTAAGGGAAGAAAGAAAGAAGACGAAATAAGTAAACGCGCCCGTCAAACTTCACTTCACACCCAAATAAATAATAAAGAGTCATCTCCGTGGTCACGTTAAAATTCATCGAAAACTTTAGCCGTGAACGTAGTATCTCCTCCGTGAAATTAATACCATACCAACATACCATTCTAAACCATAAATATGTATCCAATGTTTTTACCAAAAACCATTCGAACACCATTAATTACTAATATGCTTCACATGGAGAGGCCCAGTTCGACTAGATGCAGCCCAAATCAAATGCAATTTGTCCACATCTCCTGGTCCACCAAATTATTACCCGATCCAATCTCCACATACATACACATCCGGTTATAAAAGATAAATGTTTCACACAACATTTACTTAACCTAAAAGTTCGGTCATAAACCTAAACCTAAACATACGCAGATATTAAAGTTAAACGCCTCCCATTTACACTCTCTCTCCAAAAAGTAGATCTGAAGAACAAACAACAGCCGATCCATAAACATCATCAAACTTATCTCATCTCAATCTCAGATCTTTATCATCAAAGACACTCAATCCGAATCACAAAACATAGACTTAACCACGAAAGCATAACCGTACCAAGATGTATTCAATCTCAGCTTAATCCGAATCAAGAACGAGTGTTAAAGCTTCAAGATCATTAAGATGGTCTCGGGTAGGTTTTAATAGGTTGTTTTGTGGATTTTTGTTTGAGATGTTTTGAACGAAACAAGAAAACGTTTGTAACAATCTTGTTATAAGTCTTTTCTTACTTTCGAATATTTAACATGAGGTATAACCTTCAAACATAAATGGATCAATGATGATAAGGTTCCAAGAAAAAATCTGTAAAAGATGCAATCTTGAACCGTTTCTGAGATTGTTTTTAAGTTAATTCGAGTCTTCTTGATGATTGAATGAGAGTAGGAGAGTGATTGTGAGGGTCTTGGGGTGAGTCTAGTTTAGGATTGGGTGGTTTTGGTTTTGGGTCGTGCGGACTGATGAGGTTCATGAGACTGAAGTCGAGATGTTTTTCATTTGGTATATGGTGTTGTTTTGTGGTCTTGGTCAAGTCAGTTTACGCATAACTTCTTTTTTCAGTACATACGCGTAAAGAAATTCTTACGCGTAACTTTTGCTTGAAACCTTATGCGTAAACATGGTCTAGGTTATGCGTAACCCTTCTTACGCGTAAGCCTAGGCTTATGCGTAAAACATACACATAACTTTTTCTACGCGTAACTTCACAGCTACGCGTAACACCTCTGAAGATTCTCCTTATGCGTAGAAAACTAGGGTTTTGACCCAGTTGACTTTTTCCGGCGAGTTTTTCGACCATGTTTTTCTGACCATCTTCATACAAAAACCCAGAAAAGCATGTAAATTGCTTCTATTTTGACCAGTTAACCAAGAAGATGACGGTTTGACCAAGGTTTGACCACAATATTTTCCACGAATTTGGTACAAAAAACTAGTCACAAAAAGATGTTACCCAGAAACTGATTCAAGGACAGAAGAAAGAAGAACCAGAAACATGGAAACAATCAATAAAGTTGTTGACTTTTTATTTTTGACCAAAATGATACAAAGTGTGTGAATAAACTGTTATCCTCAAAAGTTGGAAAAAATTTTCCGAGACATAAAAAATTATAGAAAAACAGTTTAAACAAACATTCGAAACCACACAAATCAATAAAAACAACAACCTGGCTCGTTATACCAATTGTAGGACCATTAAAACATAAGATTCATGTGGTTCGGGGGGTCGGGGAAGCTCAAAGAATGAATAAGACATGGTATTATTTAGATTAAAGTAAAGGGAAGATGTGTGTGTTTCTAGAGAGAAGAAGAAGAAACCACACACACTTCTTTACAAAATATGAACTTCCTACCCTCCTAGTTGGGACTAGGAGGGGTATATATACTTCAACAAGCCTAACTTAGCACTATTGACTAAACTAGTCCTTGTGAATGAGTAAAGAAAGAAACTAATGCAATTCCCGTAATGACTTCACTTTAGCGAGGCTAACAACTTTTGCTGGGCTTATATGTGTTGTGAATCGTTCTAAACTAATGCTTCATGACCCATAACTTATAAATTAATTGGCTAAAAGCACATTTGCTTGAGGACAAGCAAATACCTAGTGTAGGGATATTTGATAAGGTATTAAAATGTACCTTTTTGAGGGGTCGTTTAAGCCCTTATTTGATCACTTTTGTATTCGTTATTACTTAATATCGTTCCTTTTCACTTTTTAGGTATCTTAAAGGCAAAATGCTGGAATGACACTTATTCGGATGAAAAGGCGCGAATATACGAAGAAAATGGCCAAAGTCAAGAATCGAGACACTCAGGCTGCTGGAACTGAAGGGGACGACGTCAGGAATTACAAGTGACGGCGTCAGGTTCAACTAGAGACGCCGTCGGACAAATTTTGTGACGACTCAGTAGCCAAATTGCTCATTTACAAGTGACGGCTTCAGGTTTTAAAAGAGTAGGGCGTCGCAGCTCAGACGGCCTAGATTTGATCCAGACGGCGTCAAAGGCTGAAGGCGACGGCTTCATAAGCATAAGGTGACGCCGTCACAAGCTGCAACATGCGCGCAAAGTAGCTGATACTGTTTTGGCCATAACTTTTGCATACGAACTCGGATTTAAGTGATTCAAAAACCCACGCGACCGGAACGAGAAAATCTACAGTTTGGTGAAAAAATGGTCGTAACGCCGTCATTCTTTAGGTGTGACGCCGTCACTCTTTGCTGACAGAAAATCTGCCTATAAATATAACATTATAACTTCACTTTTTGTAAGCCCTAAACCCTAAGTCCGATTCCAGGGTTTAGGTAGGTGTTTTTCCAGCAACTTAAAGGGTTCCAAACACTATATAAACATCGTGTAATGGTTTGTTTGTTAATCCAATCCTATGTTATGTCTTCAATTATCATAATTGTTGCTTGCTCTTCATTAATTATGCTTGGCTAATTCACCTAGTGTTTGCTTATGGTTGTATGAAACTTGTATATAATTAATTAGATCTTATTGATTTCTTAGTGATGCTTGTGTCTATCTTCATCATTAGGGGTGTGACAATTTCAATGAGTCTAGTTGGTTTAGTTTATAATTCTTGCATTCTACTGTCTCTTGTTTAATTGGTTGTCGCATTAGATTAAGGAAAACTTGCTTCAATCGTTGGGTTGTGAGCTTGAACGTCTTAAATAGTGATCTATAGCCCTAGAGTGCACTAGTTGGCTTTCGTTGTATTTATTGCGTGAGTTTAGGCTCATAGAATTAGGGACCATTGGCACCTCCCTGTGAATAAAACATGGAATACACGCACCAATTAAAACAAGGATGTGACAATTCAGTAGATAGAATTGGATAGCTAGCAAGGAGTAATACATCATAAGTAGATACGCTTCACGTTCCTGGTAGACCCCTAATTTAGTTAGTATCTTTTGGGATAGTTGACTAGCAACTAATTCCACCCTCCTCTTCAAAACCGAGATATCTTAATTCATAAAATATAAAAATACAAAAATAATCATCCCTCACCTTTAGACTTAAATCGACATACACTTCAGCCTAACGACACTATTCCCTAAGAGAACGATATCAATACCTGTGGCTTACCCTAATACTACACTACAACGGTTAGGTTCACTGCCTAGGGTGTTGAAAAACTTGCTCGACGAAAAGGAAGTTCCTTTGACCCCGAACGACGCGTGTAGCGTTATCATTGACACCATCATTTGACAATTCATTCAACAAGGTTTTATAACGGGTGTAAGTCTGAGAGAGGGTTTCAGAGTCTTTGGCTCTAAAGGTATTGTACTCAAGTTTCAGGTCCATGATCCTGTTTTCCTTGGTATTTGAGGGACCTTCATAGTTGTGAACCAAGTCATTCAATGTTTGCTTGGATGTACTACAACCAATGACTGACTCCATTACATCATCAGGGAGACATGATATGATGATGCTTTTGAGTCTTTGGTCCTGGTTCACCACCCCTCTCATCTTAGGTCCACTGACTGGTACACCTTTAGCAGTTTTAGGGACAAATGAACCTTCACTAATTCACTTAATGTAATAAGGTTCCATCCCAATTAAGTTGCAAAGCATACGCTTTTTCCACTTGTTAAATTTACCAACTTCAAGTCAGGGGCATCAGCAGCATAGGCTCCACCCTTTTTATCAACATGTTGGGGAACTTCACTTTCAGCCATGTTAGGATCCTGATTTTAAAAACGTTTTGAGCGACTTAAAAGGGTTTTATAAATCAGCCTGCTCTAATACCACTTGTTGTTCCCGTATCACAAATAGCAAAATAGTAATTTTAGGCTATGTGTGATCCATGACTAAAGCAAAGTAATTGAAAAATCAGTTTAAACAAGATAAGTAAATTAAATACACAATGGATTTTTCAACATTTATATTCTTATAAAAATGAATCAAAAGAATATATTACCCCAAGTGTTTGCGAATAACACTTGGGATTGAATGACAAGTATGGTGTGCACTCCTCACTAAGCTTAGGCTAAGTCTACGCACAACTATCAGGAACCACTGAGCTATCTCAGGGATATAGTCGTATTTGAAGGAGTGAAAGTTGCTTGGGTGTATTTTCACATTTAATGCACACGCTTAACTTTCACTCCTACCTTATGTCTATTTATATAAGTATGAATTTAACTATATCCTAAAAGAAAAACTGACATAAGCTATAGAGACAAAATACTGATGTATTTAGTCTCTGTTTAGCCTTTCAGGAAAAGTTTAAACTTACCCCTCCTTGTCCCGACCATTCTTCAGTCTTCATTGCCTTCAGTCTTGGTCTTCAGTCTTTGTCTTCAGTGATTGTAGTTGATGAGGAGTTATGGGATTCAGTGAGTAATTGTCATCACTCACTGAACCCATCATCTTCTTCTTGACTCAGTCTTCACCCTGTGAGTTCCGCCTCACTGAGCGGAGGGACTTTTCTTCTAAGTCTCGTTCGAAGTGTCCTGAACATGACTCATTGAGTGACTATGCGCTCAGTGACTTATTAGTGCTTAAGGTCCTAAACACTTAGGTTATTTTCTATTCAAATCCTAGAATTAAGGGGTTTGGTTACTGACTGAACCCAACATAATGAGGACGACATGTCATAATTGTCAAATAAACAAAGGACTTACATCAGGTGAATTTTGATCAACTTTATGATTTTCTGAAACAAAACCAAGCAGAAGCTAATGAAGTTAAGAAAGAAAGATTGGCAAAGAATCAGGATCCTATGACATTAATTGCAAAGACACAAACTCCTTATTTAGTGAACACACCACATCAACCTTCATCATCTTCCACTAACAACAACATGCAACAATACATTCCACAACCACAAACTATTATCATCTCTCAACAACAATTCTACCCACAACAACAAGTCATTCAACAACAACCGTATCTACATTTCCAGGAACACAAATTCACATACACTGAATGAGAACAAACAGAAGCTTTGACTCAAGCATTTGCTTATTTGACAAATGCATTCAAAGGACGCTATTCCACACCAACTAACAACAACCAAAGGATTTCATCAAACGCATGCAACAGGAAGATTGCACAGCCGGGTTTGAATATGGGTCAAGCAGGATAAATGGTTGCAGTTACTGGGAATCAACAAGGATATGCTACTGGATTTCACATGGGTAATAGAATATGCAGAATGGAGGTCAGTCTGCTAGAAATCAGATGGTTCTATATAATGCTAATCAGTTGGGTCAAAATGTTGGAAATCAGATGGGTCAAAATGTTGGGAACAAAACAGTGGGTAATCCGAATGGGAATGTTGCTGCTCCAGCTGTTGGGAATTATGGAAATGTGAATCAGGGTAATCCAATACCTTGCTACAACTGTTACAAACTGGGTCATATTGCAAGAAGTTGCCCTACTAAGTCGAGAAAGTGGGATTCATCATATCTTCAGAATGCATTGTTATTGGTACAAAAGGAAGAAGTAGGGATTCAGTTGAGTGCTGAGGAAAATGACTTTATGGCTCTTATGGATGACATGGAAGAACGAGAGGAGATTAATTGGAACTATATCTTCATGGAAAATCTTCAGGAGGCTAAGTACGACACTGATTCTGACACACCTTCTGTTTATGACACCAATGCACTTTCAGAGGTACCCATACTCAATCCATGCTATGAAAATGCTATATTTGATATGTCTAGTCATGAGTAACAACATTCAGAGACTCCAGCACCCACTTATGATACATACCTGGACGAGCCGAGTAGTAGTAATATTAACTCTGTAACTCCAAATGTGGATCCTAGTGAAGGCTCAGTTGCACAGAATACTGAGACTGATGAGGAAATACGTGCCTTATTCGAATCATTAATTAATAATTGTGGCATTGAAATTGAGAAAGTTAAAACAGTCAATCGCGAAGTTAAGGTCGCGAATGAGAAATTGACCACTGAGCTTGTGAGGTACAAGAAAAATGAAAAAGATTTTGAATTTAACAAAAACAAAGAGTCAGAATTAGAAACTGGTTATTGAAATTCCGTTCTAAGAGAAAAACAATTGCAAATCAAGTATGACACACTTGATGTTAATTTGAGTTTGAAAATAAAATCTTTAAACGAGGAAATTTATGATCTTAAAAACCAACTTTCTAAACAAAAAGCAACTTGTTCTGATCTTGAAAAAGAGAAGAAACAGTTGAAAGATGATTTTTCAAAATGAGAAGATGCACTTCTTGATGAAATTCTTGAGAAATATGATAAATCAACAAATTGGAAAATTTTCTTGTTAAAACGGCTCAGTCAAACAGTCAATATGATAACTAGTCAAACAAATCCGTTTTACCATACAACAAAAAAATGGCTTTTGGTAACAAAAATCCTTGTGCACTCAAGAAAGCTCAAAAAGAACATAATGTTTTGTATAATGAAAAGGTTTTATTAGATAAGCATGCACCTATGAATTTTCGTGATTCTCATGAAACGATAGAACTTATTGAAGAGAGTAGAACAAAAATGAAACAAAAGAACCCATAATTATAACCCATAGTTTACAACAAACTTAACAAACTTTTTGTAGTTACTTTTGTTCCACAAAAAGATAAATCAACTTTTTCCATAACTTCCAGTGTTTCAAACAAAGTGTCAAAACCAATTTCAAAACCAATAGCTGTCTCAAAATCGTTTTCGAACATGGAACAAATGTCTTCAAACAATCCCTTTAACACAAGTGTTGCAAGAGGATTTTTAGATGACGTTAAAACTAGAATTGAGCAACTTCAAAGGACTGTTGAATCTAAAACCAATCTCAGTATTAACAACTGGAATTCAAGGTTTCATTTAGAGATGAAAAATGTTTTTGAAACTAAAATTGCCACTCCGCTAGATAACATCAATTCGAGGGTAATTCATTTTGAACAAGCATTTTTTAAAGAAACGGGTGACTTTGTCAAAGACCACAAATCCCTGGTAAAGAAAGCTAATGAATGCCTTGAAAACAACAAAGTTTTGGAAAACGTAAATGATTCTCCCTGCAGTTATGACTACCGATATAATGTATTTAATTGTGCAAATATATTCTGTTGAAGACCATGAAAAACTCAAGTCTGAGACCTCCGCAATTGTTTCAAAATATGCCAAGTTTAATGAATGTGTTGAATTTGTTTGTTTAACGTGCAAGAAATGTTTAATCAATGACATACATGATGGTTGTGTTTTTAAATTTTTTGAATGATTTGCCGAAATAGAATATATATGTTCCAAAAGGAACACAAGCTAATCCAAAAGGAGTTCTAGTTGCATCACCTAGGTCACCCCGTAGGAATAAGAAGCCTAGTACTTGCCTTAAATAGAAACCATCTGGCAATTTGTTTTCAGTCTTGGAATCTAGAGGAAAGATAACTGTTGTTCGAGTTAAACCCGTTGACACTTTCTATGAATGTGCTCAAGATTTTACCTCTAACCCCAAGGAACCAAAATCAAAATGGCTTTCAAAAACAACTTCTTCTATTCTTGGTAGGTTATCGAAATATGTCTTTGGATCATTGACTCGGGTTACTCCAAGCACATGACCGGGAATTTGAAGCTGCTGATCAATTTCGTCTGGAAATTCATGGGAACC
>BPTQ01000006.1:155499888-155793178 GCA_019973895.1 Chrysanthemum seticuspe
TTGAAACTTGATAAGCTAGAAAAAATTTGATGAACTGATTTGAACTTGATTAACAAGGCTTGTTAACTCAACAAAAGCTAATAAAACTGAAGAATAACTACTACAATAAGCAAATCCATATAAGCTGTTTTTTGGCTTTTTTAGAGGCTTTAATGGAAAACTTGAATAAATGCCATCAACACTATAACTCAACTATAAAAAGCAAAATTATTCTAAATGAAACACATAAAAGCAATTAATAAGCAGTAAATAAACCAAATAAGCAGTTTGACCAATTTTGACTATTATAAAATTTGAATGAAATTACAATTCAAAGCTGAAAGAGAGATTACAATTAAACTAAAAGTGCTTTTAACTAATTTAAAACAACAATTTGACAAAGAAATTAAAAATGGTAAAAGCCTTCTAAAATATGAAGACTGGACAATTTCAACTGTGAAGGATGAAGGGGTTTTTATAGATGCACAGGAGGTCTTGGGTTGATCTCAGAAGGCTTTGGATCCTTTATTGTTGTCCATTGATCTTTTCCCATCAACCTTCCAATCATTTGTAGCCCTAGGATCGTGTGCCACATATCACCCTCCAATCAGGTTGCTTAGGATCGCCAACCTGGCATTCTCTCTTGTCAGACGTGTCAGGGAGCTTCTAGAACCAATGTAAGTACGGGTAAATTCGGGGTGATGCAGGGTAATTTGGTGATGGTGAATAAATAGTAAAAAGGGAAAATTAGGCGGGAGGATTTTAACTGGGTGTTATTGTTGTTGACCAGTGGTGTGGGTTGACCAGGTAGGAATATTGTTTGACCAATAGTAGGAATGGGTAAATGGTGTAGTATGGACGGGTAAAAAGGATTCTTGGATTGGGCTTTTAGATAAAATGTGTAATAGGATTATTTTGGGTTGTGGTGATATCATGGGTAGGATAAGTTTTTGTTTTGGATTTGGACATAGTAGTAAAATTAGGATAGAAACTAACATAAGGCCTAAATTTGCCAAATATGAATCTCAAAAGGCCACAAATGTAAATTTAGTAGTGTAGGGGTGTAAGGTGATAAATAGAGATAAGTGAGGGTGTAGAGTGAAAATGGGAAAGTTAAGGGTTAATTTGGTATTTTTGAGAAATATGAGGGGGTGAAATGTGTAAATTTGGGAAGGTGAAGGTTAAAATGTGAAAACTACCCGAACGTGTCCCAGAACTTTGTAAAATATATCTTTGAGCATCCAATGATCCATAAAACTGCTTCCCGGCATCGGCTTTTGCACTCTTCTCATTCTCGTGCTCGGTTTTCTTCGGTTTAGGCTTTCTTTTGTGTGGTTTGTCATATTCGTACCTGCACATGCATAAACTCAAGAAACCAACAAATATTAGGCATAAACGGCTCTTTTCAGGTTATTTTGGGTCTATTATGGTAAAGAAAAGGTATGTGTTTTTGCACATACCACGAAGCCTAACCCCTAAAGAGTTAGAACGTCTTCTCGAATCTTTTTGAAAATGATTTCAACAAGCTTCGCTGTAAATATTTTTTGAAATACTAACAAAAACAAAATACAAAAATATAAAATCTTCAAAAATCCAAAAACATTAGAAAAATTCAAAAATTGAAAAATAATATAAAATCAGAAAATCCAAAAATATTCTTCTAACGACATGTCTCTCGTATAATCGATATTCTGTACATTTCTAGAAATGTCATTTAACAATAATACAAACATGTACAGATGCTTGAGCGAGAGTTCTCTAAAATGTTTTCTAAAACATGTTATTAATCAAAATTTTCTCCAAAATATGGCTTTCTTATACTTCAGTACGAAACCCGAGCTTAAACTGATGACTTCTGATTATTTCAATCAAAACTCGTGATTTTCAAATAGAAGTCCCTAATGTGTACTTCAGTGCACTACATTTAAAACTGGTGAGAAATCATCATCATCTTGAGCACCTTTTTCAAAGATTTATTAAAAGCTTTTTCAAAATATTATGTGATCAAGATAACTCCCTACAAATCCGTATTCAAGTTTAAACTCGAAGTTTAAAAATATGCTTTCTTTATGGGGGAATATAAAATCAAAATCAAAATGTTCCTCTTTCATGCGAAAATAAAATCCGTCTATTTCTCCAAAATCTTTATAAAAACATATCTCTTAATCAGTTGATATAAAAAATATCATGATTATGCTATTTTTTAGGGAGAGAAGACGTGATTAAAATGTGATAAAAAATGTTTAAAGATCGTTGTTGAATCTCAAAAGATCTTGACTCAGATATTACCAACAAATTGATGAAACAAAAACTGTTAGTAATCGAAAGGACTTGTCCAGGACAAGTAATTATTTCAAGCTGGTCTAACCACTGATGTAAACGTGTCTTGCAAAGGGCTTGTCTTAGTAGAATGTACCATTTCGAGAAACTCAAGATAGACATGCACTTTGATGGGTCTAACTTCCTTTTCAAGGAAAGTTAACAACATCAAGTCAGTTATCAGGGCTAGTTGTCACCTAAAAGTTGATAATGGATCCCTTTAACTAAAAAACGTAAACGTGTCTCGCGGGGAATTGTCTATCAAGAGCCAATGAATTAAAAAATATGAACTCTTCCCTAAATGTACATATTTAAGTTAAAACAATATAAGAACATGTGGAGGGGGCGTATTTCAGAAAAGACAAAACTATCAAAATGTTAAAAAATTACGTTTTACAATCATAAACACTTTGAGAGATTTTCATTAAAAGGTTTTATGACAACATAGGATAATCATGGAGTTATAAGGTGATTAAGGTTAGGAATTATGTCCTATGATCCGCCAGAGCCAGAGGGATATAGACCAAAGGACAACACAATAGCTTAGAAGTAGAAAGTCCTTAGGTATGATTGAAAAAACGAGTAATATGAGAAAGGAGAAAGAAGGGGTTGAAGAATTAAAAAGAAAAGTTATGAAAAGAGTAAAAATAATAGCCCTCCATAATCAACTTAGGGCAGAAACCGAGTTCAATTCATCTGCTACTGGTTATCACTAAGATGACACCGGTATTAAAGACAAAGACGTCATGGACCTAGTGACGCACTGCACTTCACCTTTTAGCCACTCAAGTCCTCTTAAAATGATTTGTTTCATTCTCACGGAGAACCCTACATAATCTATCTACCTCTCATTCCAAGATGTGTTGGTATTGAAGCAGGAGATACTGCTACAGTCTCCAACTACTAAAACAAAACGCACTTAATCGATTCTAGAGCCACAAGATTCATCAAAAAATCTCTTAGGGTACACAACATTTCTACAATTGTTGTTCAACAATAAGAACACAAGTTGTAATTTTAGAGTCCTTCGCAGATCTTAGCAATCTGCCAGAACATTTATGAGAGGATACACACATGTGATCCTTAGTGACTGAATGGAATTTCTTGCAAGTGTCAACATCAAGCAACACTGACAGCATGTCACTTCAGTAATTCTTTATGGATTACACTTAGTGGTTGTTTCAAACGGTCTACAGTCGTGGAGTGATACTTCAGTATACTTCAGCGGCTCATATGAATTGTTGATATACATCAACATATCTTGTTAGACTTCTTGAGGGCCACCAATTCAGGAACAGCCTTTGTGAGGATTAGAGAAGAATTTACACACTATGCTATTAATACTCTCGACATTTGAACCTATAAGAGCTGGAAATCCCGCCAAGGAGATTCCTTTCATGAATCAAATCCTGAAGATGTGGGTCTTTACTTAGATTTTATCCATGGTATTGATAATTGTCCCTCAACGGGATTCAGATGGCTGATGTGCCCGACCAAGGTGAATGAAATCAAGACATTCATAAGTAAAACAATCCTAGTGGTCTATTCTCTAACAAAGATCGATTGGTATTTTTAACTAACACATTTACGTAGGTACTGATGATAGTCACTTGGAGGAAATGTCGTTTACCATCACCATGTACATCAACACCTTCACCTCCACATACTCATACTTATATGAAGTTCATCCTCAATAAGCTCAAATCAAGAACATTCAAGACAAAGAGATCAAGTTAAAGACAAAGATTAACGTCAAATTCAAAGAGCTAATCAAAAAGTAAAGAACAAGTTCGTGTATCAAGTGAGGAAGACTAAAGTATGAAGCTCAAAGTATTTTCAACACGTATGAGTATGTTGGAGAAGACGACACAATAAATCATTGAAGATGTTGACTGAAGGCAAGAATGACCAAAAGGCTATGATTAAAGATCACAAAGCATTAAGGAACAAATATTTATGACTATTCTATGATGACGCACAAAGTTCAAGCTCAAGAAGAAAAATGACCTAATCAAGTGGATCATCATTTGAATGACCACCCCTTAGGGGGATATTGTTAGCATTAATAGAAAGTGATGGTCATTCTAAGTTTATGAGTTTTGTATCGTGTTATAGTTATTGTAATAGAATAGTCAAAGAGCTCGTGGATTGGGTAAATCTAATAGGATAGTATTATGTAGTAAGCTAGTTATTATTAATGTTGTAATCCAAGCCCAATCCACACTCCAAACGAAGCCCAATCCAAGCCTATTAGGGCAACACGTTTTTAGTATAAATACCCTCATATGTCACCATATGAGGGTATGCTTCAAGGTGTGTATGGTTTGTTGTTTTGCATAATAAAAGTTCTTCATTTCATCTCTCTTTCTCTCCATGCCATATATACATCTTGTTGTCACCTTGCTTAGTTTCGTGTGTTAAGGTTGTAATATCCATGGTCCTACAGTTCCTTTTGGGCGTGCAAGTGGATCTTATCTCCTTCTTTTGTTCTACTTCCTGTGTGTGTAAAGGTCTTTTTTTTGCCATTTATAAGGAGGCTAGCCCCCAAAAATGCTCTGCGCCTAGCTACTATCGGTATTGAAAACGTCCTTAGTTCATCGATTCATTCCGTGGCTCAATCGATATTTGGCTAAAAGGAAATTGGACTTTAAGGGCCACCAAAGGTCAGGCGGCAGGAGAAGCGAGTGTTTCACTCTCCTCATAAAAACATCCACACCTACTCAACCCTTAAGTTTTTGGAGATCCTAAAATCTATGTCCATTGTGTAAAGTTATTAATGATACTAGAAAATTTTATTTATATTTAAACGAAAACAAATGCATTTATTGTATTATAAGACCTTGTTCCAATAATTTTCAAGTAAAAGAGCTAAGTGAATGAACAATGTGCATAAAACAATGCTTGAAATATAATATTTTGTGACTTTTTTACTTCTTATTTAGCGTTTTGAAAACTTATATCTAATTTCACCTAAAACCTTTAAAAACTCAAGATCGCCCCTATCGAGCAGAGCTTGAAGTCTAAAACCCAAGTTGTATACATATCAAGCTATGCTTTACTTTATTACTATTAGTACGGGGGTATTAAGATTAAATTAGATTTTATTTTTAAACTTATTTAAAGCTAGAAAAGCTCATAAGTTTGCTTATAAGTTTATCTAAAGTCAAAAAAGACGACATCTCAAAGTAAAAAGATGCATAGGCATGGCAACGAGGCGAGAAATACCAATGATCATATTCCCCGATCCCTATTTTCCACACTCGATCCCCAAACCCTTCCAACGAAAAAAGTGGATCCTTACGAGGATTTTATACTCATTATCCTTTTATCACATAATCATAAAAACTCGAGAACTTTCTGAAAATTATAATGAATTCGACCAATAAAAGGGGTTAATAAACTTGATCATTTATGGTTAAATACTTAGATAAACTAAATTGTCTTTTCAAAATTTCACAAAAGGTTACTTTGACGGGAAAATTCGATGCATTATAAATATTGAAACATCGTATATAATACTGATAGCGTATATGACCTTCAACCCAACAGACTAAGGTTCACATGCTCGAACTAAGCCCAACAGCGGCTACAACTTATCATATTACGCCTGGGAATCGAACTCCCAGGCGAGGCTCATACGCCTGCCAAACATTTCCAGGCAATGACAGTCCTGAGAACCTTTCTCAGGACCGTTACAACCACCAGACACTAGCTACTAAACCCTAAACCTTTCTCAGGACCGTTACAACCACCAGACACTAGCTACTATCTCATTCACTATGAGGTAGTACTGCAATCGTGCATGGATCATTCCATGCATCTAGTGAGACCAAAGGAGGCACACCATATGTCATCCTTTGTCTCCCGCATTGGATGTCTGCTAGGAATGGCAATGGAGCGGGTTTAGGGCGGGGCGGCCATCCCCATCCCCAAACCTGATAACAAAAACCATCCCCAAACCCGCCCCAATCCCCATTGGGGTCTTATCGGGTTGTCTTTTTTGAGACCGATACTCCATCATACTCGTGTCGCTCTCCGTTTATTCTTATTTCTACACTATTAACAATATTATTTTATAGAATAGCTTGAATGATCAAGAAACCATTAGTAATATATTAATTATTGGAATAAATCACAACTTTATAGAATAATATGACACAAAAAAAGCTTCTATGGTCACAATTTAAAATATCACAAAGATAAAATCTAACAAAAATTAGAGAATTATATTTAGTACGTAAATACTAACACAATATTTTATGTATATAGATATATGTATATGTATATGTTTCGGGGCGGGGCGGGGCGGGGATGGTGTGCTCCTTCCCCGCCCCAAACCCGATAAGAATCCCCGTTAAGGCCCCAAAACCCGCCCCGAAACCCGATAAGCATGCTCCACCCCACCCCAATAAGTTCGGGTTTCGGGTTTCCCCGTCGGGTTCGGGTTTTTTTGCCATCCCTAATGTCTGCCACATGGACCATCTTAGAAACTTGGATGGACTCTCAGGTATGGCACGAAACCCTAGGGGCATCCCTATAAATAGAAGGTTTATTCCCATGAATAAACCAACTGAACTTCACCACACGCAAATTGAGTGAATTCTCACAAATCACTCCGGTTACTCCGATAAATGTTACCCGAGCTCGTGACTTCGGTCACACCTCGGGGTCCTTATCGAATGTGAGAAACCAAATCGGATAGCCGCCTCAACCCTTCAATACGTACCTTACGTAAAACAAATACTGAAATAATGTCCTATAAAGACAAAATTGTTAGTTGAAAATTATATAGTTAGTGTTCAAAGTATATCGTTCTTTACATATTATATATGTATACACATAATCATGCACATGCATACACATAATAGGGTTTGTGGTGTAGAATAGCATAAATTAATTTGAGTTCGAGTTTGAGATCAAAGATCTTTTGTATCTCTATTCTCGACTCATCCTATATTACTTAATGATTTTCCACCCCATCCCTAGTTAACTCGAAGATTTTCCAATTGGAAATAATACCCGAGTCTTCACTTGGTACGTATTCGCCTATCACTTCTAGTTAAACTATAAACCTAATTAATATATAAAGAATGTTAGAACTACAAAAATTTACAAAAAAGATATTCACAAAATGACATAGCATGTTTATTTGTAGATGTATATTAAAGAGAGAATATAAAAATGAAGAGAGAAAATGCCATTAATTAAATGTCATGTAATTTTGTAAACATTATTTTGTAAAATTTTTATGATTCTAACATTCCTCTTATGTTATCTAGTTTCACATTTTAAAAATAATAAATTATAAAACATTGCAAATGAAGTTTCATTTGTTCCGAAATCAGATATGATATCTGCACACCATTTATTCCTCATATTGGAAGACGCTTCACTTTCAAAGTTATATGATGGGTGTTAATTGGGTCGGGTTGGTTGAATTTAGGTCAATTCGAGTCATGTCAAAGTCGGGTTAAGGCTAAAAATAATATATTTAAACTTGCCTTATTTAAATTTAGGTTAGTTAGGTTTGGGTCAATTCAGGTCGGGTCTATACGGGTTCATGTCAACCCGAATATAACTAAAATAATAACAAAATTGCCTATTTGTACTAGTTTAAACAGATAATTTATATAAAAGTCATTAAAAAACGCTTATACAGGTCAATCGAATCGAACCTAACCCGAGTTAGCCATACATTCTCAACCCGACACCCGAACTTATTTGTATTCGAGTTATTCGAGTTAACCCGAATAACTTGAATAAATTATTGTATTGAGTAATCCGATTCAAATAAGCTTAATCGGGTCCGAGTCTAGATCGAGATCGGGTCAGGGTAGGCTATTTTACACCCTGGCTGTATGTATTGTGAGGTCAGACCGCATGTTGGTTGTTGCAATTTACTCTTTTAAAAATTATAATATGGTCAAAATTGCATGTAGCTATAACTCAAAGGACCAAACATACACCTTCCACAAAAACAGCAACTTGTTCTTCAATCCTCTCACTCTCCCCATTTCCCCTTCATCTCCACTTCTCAAAACCCCAAATCCCAAAATTCCTTCAACACTCAAAAAATGGCAACCCAAAACCCCAATTAAACCCTCAAAATGGACCCCAACCCCCAACCCAGCAATGCCCCCACACCCACCACACCTCCCCCGGTCCCACCACCAGTCCCAATCCCGATGGCGACAACTAATGCACCACCGCCGTTTTTAGTTAAAACATATGACATGGTCGATGATCCTTCCACTGATAACGTTGTTTCTTGGAGTAGTACTAATAATAGCTTTATTGTTCGTGATCCACCTGAGTTTGCTAAATTTCTTTTGCCCAAGTATTTTAAGCATAATAACTTCTCCAGCTTCGTTCGACAGCTTAATACTTATGTATGGCTTCTTTTTTTCTCTTAAAACTTTTTTTATGATTTGGTATTTTTTGTGCATTGTTGTGATTTGTATGTTTATTTGATTGTGAGTGGTTTATAATTATTGGTGATGGCGGAGTCGGCTTTCTAGCTAGTTAAACCCCTGAGTTTCGTCGTTTAATCTGAATCGCTTTGGAAAACATAATACGTGGGTGTTTGGATCAGCTTACTTGATGGGCTTATTGGCTTATTGATATCTGGAAAATCCGATAAGCTCGGTTAGTTTATGGTTTATGAGTTTATTAACTTAAGCTTATGGCTTACGCCATAAGCTGAAGATGATAAGCTCATATGTGGTTAAACATGAGCTTATCGAATTTTCCAAATATCAATAAGCCAGTAAGCCTATCAAATAAGCTAATCCAAACACCCCCGTATTATGTTTTTCAAAGCGATTCAAGTTAATTGATATAACTTTGGGATTAACCAGTTAGGAACTCAAGTCAAAGCCTGTTAGAAATTCTAGTTGACCTTTTGTGGTGTTTATAACATACTTGGTGAAAAGATACTTTTGTTTGCCTGTCTATGTGTATACTTAGTTTGTTTGATGCTTTCATAGCCGGGTAGGAGTAGTAGCCATTAATTAGAAAAAACAATGTAGGAGGATTTCAAAACTGATATTTTGTTTATGTATTAACTTTTGGTTTTTTTATGCGTTCGAATTGTGTTTGGTTTATTTGGTATTAGAGCTTTGATAATAGATACGAATCTTAGCTCTTCATAATGACCACTACAGCCTCTTTTTATCATTTCTACACCTACCCTGTGAAAGTCAATTGAAAATTTTAGTTGTTGATAGTTTGTTATTGATTATAGTTGCTGATGCAAAGTTAGTTTTGAGAGCTTCCTTTGTTTCACTCATAATTTCTTGTATTCTAGAGTCATGAGAATAAGATGTGAATCACTCCCCTCATTTCATTGTTTATAGATGGAGATAAATAAGCCTGTTAGGTATAGTTTTCTTGGCTTTTTCAATATTCAGAAATGTAGAGTCTCAAAGAGTGCCTATGATCACTTAGTGGTCCTCCATAAATTATTCGTATCTTTCTATTGTTGGGGTTGGTCATACTAGATTACTAGGGTTATTGCTGATATAAAGTTATTTTAATAGAAGTTAAGTATTAGACCGTACTGTATCTAGTAATGTTATAAGGATTTATGATGGTCGTTTAACAATTTTATATCTTTAGATTGATCACATTGCAATAAGTTGTACTCTTTGCCACTAGGCCCACTATGATATTTTGTCACATGTTATAATTGTATGCCCACTATGGAGAACCTACTTTGTTGCTACAATAAGTTATTCTTGCACTGTCTGATAATGATGGTGTGTTTATCTGCAAAAGACCGTGTTTCTGATTTTAAGTTGTTCAAAAAGGATGTCACCAAAAGATCTTACTATATAATATATATAGTAATGTGTAGGGTGTGAGGTAGCCTAGTATTGTAGGAAGCTAATAGCATATTAATCTTTTAGAGAAAAGCATGTTCTTGATAGCTTAGCAGAGGGTGGACGTCAAGTTCTCCAATGACTTCTACTGCCAAGCTATATAGGGTCGGTCGTGACTTAAGGTTGCAGGGGGGTGTTGGAATTTTGTTTGGAACCTAAGTATGTTAATGTTACCAGGGTCATATTGTCTTCCCAGTGAGTGTGGTTAGTCGTTGGTTGGCCTTATTATTTCGTCATACTAGTTATTGGGATGATGCATTAAGGATTTAAGATATCTTAAAAAAAGGCTTCATGGCATGTTCCCTTTAACACTTTTCTATGTATATATATATCCTAGCCATAGGTTATTAAGACAAGAGTCAGTCATGTGTATAATGGAGTTAAACTGAATCTTGGTAATACTGTTGAGCCTTGACAAAAATTATAGATTAATAACACAGGCGTGGCCATTTGTTTCGAGAACAGAGAAAGCCTTCAACCTGTGTGATATAGATGGACTTTGGAAGTAATGGCCAAACATACATTTCAAAGAATCAAAATATCTCACTGGTTTGACAACTGTTAAGTAGGGCATGTATATGCTCCAGCTTGATTGTTAGAAATGGGAAGTGTACCACAATTGACAATTCTTGTGTTGGTTATAAAAGAAGTATGTTTTTAACAGTAATACATATAAAATCTAGACATAGGCTAGTAAACATCACACACTAGCTATGTAGGAATGAGGGATATAATGGAGATAGGATTAAGCTTAGCCCTGCTGACAACTGAAGGAAGGTACATCAAGTAGTTCCATGTGCTGGCATGACTTGCCTATGTAATAGGATTAACAATAAACAGTGTGTTCTTCAAAGCTGAAGATAAGTGAGCTATATGTAGATCATCGCCAGTTGGGGTCTGGGTGGTACTTAGTATTGATATTTCCGTAACCCTAATTGAGTTAGAATAATTCCCGTCTACTGTACCCCTGAAGACGCGCTCAGTAGTTCCTTGAGTTTTCAGATGACAATGATGATCTTTGTGGGAGGTTACTTTTCCACCTTATTTACCTTCAGTTTATTAAACATTAAGCTATTCACTGTTACTATTTATCAGTTTGAAGTTTACAGTAGAGTTTGAAATATTGTTTCTTTTTGATTGATGCCGTTGCTGATATAAAAAAGATTTCTCTTTGGCATCGGCAGATACTTGAAGTATAACTTTATTATGAACATAAGATAGTTCATCTGCCCTTTTTTTTATGAGGGTCATCGATACATTTATAAAAGAGTTAATCAGTTAAAGACTGCTACCTATTAGCTGTAAATGCAATTTTTAGCATATTGATGGAGAACAAACAATTTCTGCCTGTTCTTAACAAATTAATATTCAAATACAATTTATTATCAGCTAAGACCAATTTACTTATAATTATTTGGTTAGCACAGTAGGGATACATAATCAAGTTATCATTCTTAGAATGTGCTTTCCTTGATGAATAAACAGGGATTCAGAAAAGTTGATCCAGATCGTTGGGAATTTGCAAATGAGGGGTTCTTACGAGGCCAAAAACACCTACTGAAAACCATTGTTCGGCGTAAACCCGCCTCAGGACACGCTCAACAGTCACACCCACCACACCCACAAACCTCATCAGTAGGTGCATGTGTTGAAGTTGGAAAATTTGGTCTTGAAGAGGAAGTCGAAAGGCTAAAAAGAGACAAAAACGTACTGATGCAGGAACTTGTCAGACTAAGGCAGCAACAGCAAACAACTGATAATCAAATGCAATCAATGGTGCAACGTCTTCAAGGTATGGAACAAAGACAACAACAAATGATGTCATTTTTGGCCAAGGCAGTTAATAGCCCTGGTTTCTTGTCTCACTTTGTACAACACCAAAACGAGACCAGCAAACTCATTAAAGAAGGAAGCAAAAAACGCAGACTGAAGCAAGATGGCGTAGTTTCAAATGGGCATAACGAGTCACCTGATAGTCAGATTGTTAAATACCAACCAATGATTACACTTGGTAACTCCTCGCCTCCATCAGAAACTTTCAGTGAAGGTAGTGGCCAGGGAGTCACGGTTCAAGGACAGTTGATTCTGCCAGAAGTCACTGGAGATCAATCTGCACCACTTGAAGCAAATTCTGATGTGGTTGCAACAAGCCCACTATCCAAAGTTCAAGAATTGCCTTATATATCTGATGACCTAGATATGGTGTCAAATGATGCATTCATTGGCCCGAACATGGTTCCGTCAGACATTGAGGTGGTTGCAACAACCCCACTAGCCGATGGTCAAGAATTGCCTTATATACCAGATGACCTAGATATGGTGCCTAATGATGCATTCATTGGCCCGGACGTAATTCCATCAGACATTGAGAAATTTCTGCTTAATCCTGATGAGGAATGGAATAGCAATTTGTTGGTTGAGATGGATAAGTTTATTGCTGGACTTGACCCATCATGTGACCAGCTTCTTCAGCCCAACCCGGAGATTGATGATACTACCCAAGAAATGGATTCAGTCCCACCAGTCGATGATTATCTGATGCAGGGAAGTGAAGACAAACCTTTGGAAAATGCAAGTCCAACTGGTCAGGTGCAGCAGCTAACACAACAAATGGGACTCCTTTCTTCGCAGACTAAAGAAGCTTAATTATATATTTTAGTATGTACAAATGTCTTTGATATCATCTGAGGTAAAGCTCCCTCGTTTTTAATATAATAGCTTTCTAGTCATCGGTTGTCATGTTTTACCTTTTTGCCAATGGAGAGAACTTACAGCCGATTGTGTCCTTCTGCCAGATGTACTTTAATTTGTTTCACATTCAGACTTGTGTCATGTTTTCCCCTGGAAAACGAAAAAAACAGTTTTAAATTAACAAAAAATTCATGATGTTATTCATTGAGCATGCCTTCTGGAAATTGTGTGTAGGAGGCAAAGAAAATGAAGTTGATGAATAGGAGTTGTTTTAGTTAGAATTAATTCTCCTTGATCTGATGAAAGCTGATTTCGTATTGTTGGGAGGAAGCTTCTAAATGTCTGTGCGGCATGGATTAAAACAATCTCTTTTTTTGTTGTTGTTGTTGTTGTTGTTGTTGTTGTTGTTGTTGTTGTTGTTGTTCGATCATTTCGACTAGCATAGGGTTGTAATGTGGTGTACGTCAGTGCACTGGGCATGTGACACTACAGACACTTTGGTGGTTTTTCACTTGTGAAAACCGGCAAATATGCTTGTTAAAGGTATATTTTGTACTGAAATAGATTATTGGTTGACCTGTATTTAGCAGCAGAATTTGCTTTGGATACAATCATAAGGAAGGATCACTAGTTCTTGTTTTTGTGTATGAGTTGAGTCCTTCAGAATTTAGGGCACGTTTGGTTGGGGTGTACGGGTATGGGTCTATTATTTTGAAAGTCAATGTTGTTTGGTTGGTTATAGGGCCCACCACAATGGAATGATGATACCCAAATGTGAAGGTTTTCTCATATATTATGTGTGTGAGTGGTTTCTTCACATCCTCCATTATCATTTCACTCTATACCAACACCCATACCTGTTGGAATCACTTGTAACTACTATTTCAAGTGTCGGTCATTTATATGTAATAGGTTGCTAATTAAGGCTTATATGTTTGTAATTAGTGCTAGGCTTATGTAGTAAGGCCATAGGCCTAAGCATAGGCCCAAACAATCAAAGAAGGGACTAGAATAGTTGCCCTAACTCCCTTGCCTATACATACCTTGTAAACTCTTATTTGAGAGTGTTGGTTCCTTTCATACATAAACGTTCCTTACTACTTGTGTGTGAAAGAATCCATCCGTCTCTATCTATCTCACGTTCTAATCTACATCAAACATACTTGTGTTCATATTATGGTGACCGAACAGTGGTATCAATCGCCATTTAGTTTTGTGAAACGTTTTTTGTTGAAGTTTTGTCACATACACGTAAGTTTCTCTCGTTATAAACCTTTTGATACGCGTAAACTTTGATTTTTGCACTTCAATCTTGAAGCTTGGAAAGTTTTAAGGTTACTATAGTTTTTAGAATCCTAGTTTTAGCAAAAAGTTTGAAACTTTACGTGTTATTTTACGTTTTTCACTCGTTTTCCTTTCGTTCATCACTTTTACGTAGATGTGGCAATTTGTGCCCAAAATAAAAAAAATTGGCTAAATGGGCAAACTTTTGAAAAATTTGGGCACATTTGGGCCCCTCCTTTTTTTGAAATGGGCATATATTACCCATTTAGAAGTTAAATGGGCATAATGGGTACATGTTTTTCTCGAACATTAGATTGTTTTTAATGAAAAACTTGTATTTAATTTATTAAATATAAACGAGGTGTTACGTTTGAAGAATTTATTTGGCCGTTTTGAGTCTTTTTAAAAGCGATTCGTATAACATGAGCCCGTTTGGCCCGTGCCCGTTTAGCCCGCGCCCGTTTGGCCCGTAACCCGTTTAGCCCGTAGCCCGTTTAGCCCGTAGCCCGTGCCCGCCCGTTTTGCCACCTTTGCTTTTACGCTTAAGCTCAAATTTCACTTTGGTTGTTAAAGTTCAAACCTTTCGTCTTATTTAAGTGTTATTGAAGCTTTTTCATTAAAAGGATTGAGTGTACAAAGCGTTTTGGTGCTTAAAAATTCATTTTGGTCATTTCTGTTGGTTTTACGAGTAAGCCAATACCCTAATCTTACGCATAACCAAAACCCTCTTCTTACGCCTAAGTAAAACCCTAATCTTACGCGTAACGTTTACGAGCAAGTCCAGAGTTTACGCCTAAGCAGTTTTACGCATAAGGAATTTTATTCAGAATCTTCAAAGATGTTTGTGACTCAGTGTTTTCTTTGCTTGGATAAGCCTGTGAAACACTTCGACTTGTGGATATCTTTCTAACTTGGACAAGTTTGAAAGATTTTGGTTTATAACCTATTCTTACGAATAAGCTAAAACCTTACGAATAATACCTTACGCCTAAGATCTATCTTACGCATAAGGCTCCTTACAAATAAGTCTTTAGTTTACGCCTAAGATTACGTTTACCAACCAAGTTTACGAGTAAGGTATTCTTATGAGTAAGGGAAGGTTTACGCCTAAGGAAGTTTACGAGTAAGCCACATCAAGTTTACGCCTAAGAAATTTTACGCCTAAGCACAACTTTAACAACAACATCAAGTTTCATTCAACTACAAAGATCCATCATCAACACAAGTTTCAAAGATGTCTCAACCACCATACTCCAACTACTTTCCTCATGAATATCCTCAGCAACAACAACAATATCCTCCACCACAATTTCAGCAACAACCACAACAAGTTGGAAATTATCTTCCTCATCAATATGCACAATCACAACCACAACAAATCTCTCAACAACTCACTCCACAACAACATCAATATACTAACTACTTTCAATATCATTTCCCAGCAAAGTATGCTATGCATGCATCAACTGTGACACAAAAGGAACCTACTTGGTTTGCAAAAATGTGTGAAGCTATAAGTAGCCAACAATCCATTCATGAAGCTGGATCTTTTAATAGACCTCCAATGCTCACTCCCGGAAACTATGATCAATGGGTTATTCGGTTCTTTAGGTTCTGTGATCTTAAGAACCCTCATGGTAAATTCTTGAAGAAGGTTATTCTTGAAGGTCCTTTTCAAATGCCAACTATGACAATACCCGAAGATCCAACTGCTAATCCACCAAGAGATGAAACTACTTCCACTCTCATTATGGATCAACTCACTGCTGAACAGCTACTTCACTTTGAAGCTGATGAACTCGCAATGAAATACATCCTTCTGGGATTACCCAATCCGATTCTTCAGTTTGTAGACATGATTAGGGAACTCTGGATCAACGAATCCAACCGGCTGGCTAACATACACTGTCTTCTTAAGTTTACCATTCATAAATGCAGTTTTGACATCCATTTGGTAGACGGTGATGTTCATGTGAGCCGCGAATGCCAGAAAAATCCGTACAACCTCAATTCTAGCAACCGGTGCGTATGATTCTTCAAAGTCGATACCCTCTTCCTGTTTGTAACCCTTATCCACCAGACGTGACTTGTTTCGAATAACCATTCCTTCAGCATCTAACTTATTCTTCCAAATCCATTTTAAACCAATAACGTAGACCCCTGTCAGTCTTCAACCAATCCCCATACTTCTAATCGTTTGAACTGGTTCAACTCTTCTTGTATGGATTCAATCCAGTTGTCATGTGTCATTGCATCCTTAATGTTTTTGGGTTCGGTTTGACTGACAGTCAGTGTATAAATGCAGTGTTCTCTGTCAGTCTGAAGGCGTTGTCTAGTTACGACTGGTCGGTTTGGATTGCCAATAATATTAACAAGAGGATGATCTTTGGTCCATCGTTGTGTGGAAGGTTGGTGTTGGTATACACTGTGCAGATTAGGTGGATTCAGATAGCTGGTAGAAGATTCAGCAACATCTGGATTTTCCGTTTCTGATGAGAAAGGGTTGAAAAACGCATTTCCATCATAATCCGCAGGTGCAGGTACATTGTGGTTTAGAGGATCATCAGCTGGGTTAGTGACATTAGAAGCGGTTTGTTCAGCTGTTGTTGGAGATTCAATCGGTGGTGCATCAGCAACAGTTGTTGTTGTTTCAGGTGTATCAGGTATTGGAATATTATCAGGTTAACAGTGGAAACAGTTGATACATCTGGAGCACGTTGATCAAAATTTTCATTGAACATAGGAGCAAACAACGTTTCCATCTGACGACGAGTGAGTTGAAAGGTTTGGTCAGCTGATGATTGAGGGAAGTTAAGACGGTTATGTTCGGGTTCTAAGCTGTTTTGCTCAGAAGCCATTTCTGTGAGCTCATCAAAATTAGCATGAATAGTCTCCATAATTTCCTTTGTACGACGATTCCAGATCCGGTATCCTTTGGAGTTTTCACAGTATCCAACGAAGACTCCAATATCAGCTTTGGCCTTGAGCTTTCCAAAGTCATCACGATCATTATTTGGGTAACAGAGAGCACCAAATACATGAAAGTGTTTTAGGTTCGGTTTTCTATTATGGATAAGCTCAAAAGGTGTTTTGTTGTGGCGTTTAGTGATCATTGAACGGTTCTGAGTGTAGCATGCAGTTGACACAACTTCTGCCCATAAGTATGGAAGTTTTGCATTTATCAACATCGTTCTTGCAGCTTCCACTAACGTACGGTTTCGTCTTACGACAACTCTATTTTGTTCGGGTGTTCTTGAAATTGATGTCTGATGCTCAATTCTCACTTTCTCATAATATTCCCGAAGAGTTTGATTCACAAATTTAGTTCCTCTGTCTGTTCTGACTTGTTTAACCGTGTTACGGAGCTGAACTTGAATTTTTGTGAAAAAGGTGATGATCATTGGTGGAGCTTGATCTTTACTTCGTAGAAAATAAACCCAAGTCCATCTGGAGTAGTCATCAACGATTACGAGAATGTAGCGTTTGCCGTTAATTGTCTACTCACGCATCGGGTCACACAAATCCATATAAAGAAGGTGAAGAACATGTTGAGTGCTGTTTTCAACCTTTGAAGGAAAATGAGCAGGAGTGCTTTTTCCTTGTTCACAAGCTAAGCATAAGTGATTGATGAGTGTCTAAATACTTATCATTTTTATACTGTCTAGACTACAAAAACATCTGAAAACACTCAGAAATACATCAAAACGATGAAAATATCATAAACAAGTGTTTTATGTGTTTTAAATGCAAAAATATCAAAATCTGGTGAAAAACGTATCAAGTTTGCATAATTGGCAGTTTTAGTCCCCCAAGTTTCAAAAGTTATCAAAAACAGTCCCTAGTATATCAAAATAAAGAAAAATATCATTTTAAGTCCTTAGGGATTCATAAAGTTGTCAAAACAAGTCCTTGAAATCAAAAATTGCAAAATTACAACTTTAGTCCCTGAACTTTAAAAATGTCATTAATAGTCCTTGGTGAGTTTAAAAAATAGAAATTATTCAAACTACACCTTGTACTATTCAATTGTGGCATAATTGGTCCTTTATGATAAGTCTAGAGAAAAATTACAAGTTTGGTCCCTGGAGTTTGAAAATTGTCAAAAATGGTCCTTGGACATTTAAAAAATGGAATTTTATGCAATTGGTCCTTGTACTATTCAAGATTTGCAGGTTTAGTCCTTGTGATAAGATTGGAAAAGTTTCAAGAGCAGTCCTTGAAGAATTGGGAAAATACAAAATTTGTCCTTGTGTGTTTAACTTAACCAAACGGACCTATATATATCAAATCCAATCCAACCCAGTCCATTAACCCAACCCGGCCCAATATTTAAAATGAATAAACCCGCCACCACTGTAGCACTGTCTCTCCCACTCCTGTTTAAGCAAAACCAGTGGTTTTAACCACTTGCTTTCCACCTCTTCACCTCCACCTCACCATCTCCACCTGTTACCCACTCCCCTTCCACCTTTACTATTATCCAAGAGCCATTAATGCGATAAAACCTGCTCAAAGACTTTTCCCGCCAAATTTGACAAATGGCAAATATGATGATCTGGCTTAATCCAATGGCTGGAATTTGGTGGGATTAGTTCAGAGGTCGACAAAGGATTGGAAAAGCTCAATAAATACAAGTGGGGTGCAATGTATCAAACTATCTAGTGTAATCTTTAAATTTTCATGTCGTTCTAGCTTAAATTTAAATTCCAGTGTATATTTCAATTTCCAAGCTTTGTATTTCACATTTTCAGTGTGCAATAAAATTTTTGTAACCTTCAATTTTAGCTTTAAGTCAATTTCTCAGTTTATGCAAAATTTTCCATGTTCAAAATCTCATGAATGTTAAAATGTTGTTGCTAGTTGTTAACTTGGACTGATAAGTCAACATAAGCTCCTATATAGCTTATCTAAGCTATTAGAAACTCTTTAAAACCAGTTTAGTACCAAAAACAGAAAAATACCAAAAATATAAATAAATTAGTTAAAAATAAAAAATCTATGGTGAAGGTGATAAACAAGCTGGAGCAAGGTAGATTCTGGATGGCCTTGGTATAGAGCTTATTGGTAAGATATAGGAAGTGTATTCACAGTCCTTGTTCTTGGTTTTCATTCAAATCCATCTTGTAAGCCCTTTTGGTACATTTGGTCATTTAACTGTTTAAATCCTTAACTAGCTTAAATCTTTGTGTTTTCATACTCATTAGTATTAGTTAAGTACAATTAAGTCATAAAACCAGTAGCTTGTTCTTTAAAATTCACAGTTGATAAAAATATCATTTTCACAGTTAAATTAGCTTAGTTGTAATTTCTTGATCTTATGTTGTTAGAGTTGTTATTTAATGTTTCTTTAGTCTTGTTTAGTGATAATAATAGGTCTGCAATTAATTAAATGGTCTTAATCTGTGAGTTGCTTTGAAAAACATCAAAACAGTCTCAAAAAGGACTGTTTGGATAAGCTTGTTTATCTGTTATAGAAGGAGTTCAAGATAGTGTTTTTGCTTGTTAAAAGTCATATTTGGTCTAAAGATCTCAGTTCAACAAGAAAAACTAGTGCTTACTTTGTAAAAAGTTAAATTTCCCTTTAATCCCATATTACTCAGTCACTGTTGGAATTTTGAGTGTAAAACTCATAAAAGTAGTTCAAAACTTGGTAACCTAGCTTAACTTAATCATATTATACCTTAAATTAACATAATCAGATAGTATAATCAGTTACAAATTCATAAAAGTCAATTTTTAGTGTTAATCAAAAAGTCAAAGAGTGCTCTGTGCACAGTTGTGGTACCCCATTTCACAAGCTCTTAGAGAGCTTATTAATGGCCTCTAGCTTATGTGTTTTAGCTTTTTGAGAAGTTCATCTAGCTGACTCAAGGTTCCAAGTTTCATTTTTCCATTTTCAGCTTATTTGATAAGCCTGCTAGTGCTTTTTATTTCTGTCCATTTAACTCAGTATACAATGAGTTATACTCAGTGGGTTTTCTAGCTTTTTCAATAGCTTTTCACAAGCTTATTCTTGTAATCCAATCTGAAGTACTTTAGCTTTTTGAAAAGCCAATAAGCTCAGCTTATTGGATTTTCCTTTTGTTTGGACTTCCAATCTATCCTGTGGGCCCCACAAGGCCTGGAAGTTGGCTAGTCAGACCTGTTTGCTAATCAGTTTTAGCATAAGTGCTTATTTGAATTTGTAGTGCTTATTTCATAAATAATTGTGCTTATTCAGTGTTCATTTTAGCTTATAAACAGTCATCTAGCTTATTTCTTATTAGCTTTTGCTTATTTCACTAGCTTATAACCATTTTAGCTTAAACCTTGTGCTTATTTTTGTTTTTGCCTACTGTTGAGAAAATAAGCTCTCACTGAGCTTATTATTGGTTTTCATAAAAAGTCTTAGTTATATAAAGTGCTTATTTTATAGTGCTTAATAAGTTTTAACAAGAAAATAAAAAATAAATAAAATAGTAGCAAATAGGAGTTGCTGGGATTCGAACCCTGGCCACCCAGCTCACCACACCACACACACACCATCTGCCCTAGGGTCTTTTTCAGTTTTCTTTTGCAACATTTAATATATGACCCCTCTTTGTCCCGTTTAGCTTAATTGGTTAATTTAGCTTATTTCGAGCTTATTTAAGCTAGCTTTTTCAACTTTTGTATTTTTCATAAATTTGTATTAGTATTAAGTATTTTATAAAAAAGTTTCAGATTTTTCTAAATAGTTTTAGTATTTTTAATCATTTAATTAGTGTAAAATCTTATTTAATTCATAATAAAAAATAAAAAAGTCTAAAAAATATAATTCTTTTTTCTAAAATTTTCTTTTATCATATAGTACGTAATAAAATTGTTTTTACATTCGTAGGCCTTTTATTTCATAAATTTTACGTTTTTGCTTGCGCACTCGCGTAATTTTTATAAATAACTTACGTTTTCATTTTAAATCACGTTTTTAGATAAATTAAGTTTACGTTTTAGTTAAAATAGTTTATTTAAGATATTTTGTTTTATAAAATCACAAAAACATCATTGTAAAAATAGTGATAGCGTTTATTTAATATATTTTAACTTTTTAATTTCTTTTAATTTGCATTTAAGTCGCTGTAATTTATAAATCTTTTCTTTAGGTATAATCATTCATCAAAAACCTTACTTGATCACTATCCTTAGTGATTATTCGACATCTGTCTGTGTGAAACACCAATTCATCCTCCGTGGGACTTAACGACCCAGGAATTCCCTATATTCCTCTGATCTTAATTGCATTAGTGTTTGAGCTGTTTTAAGTTTGTTACGGTTGGCCATTCACAAGTGGTTAGCTTGCGTGATTAAACTTGACGGTTTTGCACCAATCAAATTTTGGCGCCGCTGCCGGGGAGGCTGTAAGCGTGTTTTAAGCATTTCCAGACCCGTACTTGCACATATACCACAGTTTGTAAAACATTTTCTGTAAAGTTAAATATAAATCAAAAAGTTCATTAACACTTTTCCTAAAGTGTTAACAACACCAAAAATATATAAAACAACAAAACAATCGTAACGTTTTCTAGCTTGTGTTTCTTTTAAGGTGATTCTTAAAGAAATACGATTTGGTTAAACGAGACGATACCAAAAATATTTTCCAAAAGTTTTTAAACCCCTTTGCACAAATCATACCTACGTCTTTTCAGTGGTACTTAATATATACATAAAAATCAACCACCGCAAATCAAGGCAGTACACCTACTAACTGGGGGTGTGACCATAATAAGTTCCCGAACATCAGATTTAAAACTTGCCTTTGTGTCCTTGTGATTTGGTGTACCTTTTTCAAAGAAGCCATTTCATTTGTGATTATTGGTTAAGTTCACTTGTCGTTTTGCCTCGCATTTGTTTTGAAAATTGATTTGTATACTTAGTGCATGCGCACTCGTTCTTCCAGTTCTACAAGTCCACTTTCGGAGCTAGCAAAAATTCCTCGTAGACGTAGAGGACGTTCTGCTCCTTCAGCCGTGACTGAGGAACGTATACCACCACCACCACCTGTCGAAATGGCAGAAGACAAACCCATGAATGAGCTTCTCCAAGCACCCATCGAGGGTTACGGAGATGCCATTGTTGTTCCAGCCATTGTGGCTGATACCTTTGAGCTCAAAACCGGGTTGCTTAATCTAGTAACCCAAAGCCAATTCTATGGTTTTGAGCGGGATGATCCTCATGCACACATTCGATGGTTTAACAAGATTGCATCTACCATCAAGTACAAGAATGTCCCACATGAAGCTATCAAGCTTCTTCTGTTCCCATTTTCTCTAGAGGGACAAGCCCGGAATTGGCTTGAGAAACAACCCCCTCGTTCCATTGAGACATGGGAGGATCTAGTTACCAAGTTCGTTAACGAATTCTATCCTCCATCCCGAACTACAAGTCTTAAGAATGAGATAATGAAATTTTCTCAGAGATTTGATGAATCATTCGGGGAGGCATGGGATCGTTACAAAGAGTTGCTTCGCAAGTGTCCGCATCATGGTTTTACCGAGTTAATGCAAATGGATACTTTCTATAATGGTCTGAGACAAGCTGACCAAGACTCTTTGAATGCCTCCGCGGGAGGTAATTTCTTTAGCAAAACCACAAAAGAAGCCTTGCAAATCATTGAAAACAAGTCCCAGGTCCGTCCTTTCCGTACAAAGACATATCAGACTCAGTCTAATGCTGGACCTTCTACTTTATCTCATGTGAGTACATCTAGCACTGATGCTAAGATTGATAAACTCACTGATGCTGTTCAGGCTTTGGTTCTTGCTAACCAAAAGAAAATCACTTTCACTCAGACACCATCACATGGTGAAGTGAAGAAAGTTGAAGTTTGTGTTACTTGTGGTGGTCCTCATGCATACTACAACTGTACTGCCACCGATGGTAGTCCGTTTGAAGCCAATGCTATAGCCGGTACTTCAAATCAAGGAGGTAATCAATACCGTCCTCAAAATGAACCAAACTACCGTGCTAACACTTATCAGGCACCACCCGATTTTAACCAGAATCCTAAACGGAATCAGAATCAACCTAGAATGAACCAAGGTTATCAAAACCAAGGTAATTTCTATCCTGGACCCAATCAAGGTTTCCAACAACAAGGGAACCTTCATCAAAACAATTTCAATCGAGGGAATCAATTTCAGGGGAATGTGAATCCTAATCAAGGGAATTTTCAACAACAAGGTCCTAATCAAAACATCCGACCTCAGAATTTCCCTCCACATCCTCCAGCACCATCATCTGATGAGTTATTGAAGCAGTTCATGAAATCCCAAGATGAAATGAACAGGTTGTTGGTCAGTCAGATTGCTGATCTCAAGAAGTCTTTAAATGATCAACCCTCGGGCTCAGGAAAACTTCCGAGCAATACGATCGCTAACCCGAGGGGCGATGCTAAGGCGATCACAACCAGAAGTGGTGTTTCATACAATGGACCCGCTATTCCTACTACCTCTTCTTCTTCTCTCCCGAAGGTAGTGGAAGGTGAACCTGAGGCAACAAAGGATAAGGAACTTCCTGTTAATAACGAAGGAACCAATGATGTCTATCCTCAAGTTGTCCAGAAACCCAAGTCTAGTCCAGGAGTTGTTTTTGAACCACCTGTAGCTCCCGTTGAAAATACCAAATCCAAATCTTCTATTCCTTACCCATCACGTTTGAATGAGCAAAAGCTCCGTGAAAAAGCCAGTCATCAAATGGACAAATTTTTTCAAATTTTCCAAGAACTACATTTTGACATAAGCTTTGCGGATGCTATCATGCTGATGCCCAAGTTTGCATCAACTCTCAAACACATGTTAAGCAACAAGGAAAAGCTGTTTGAAATGGCTAAAACTCCTCTGAATGAGAACTGCTCAGCAGTTATCCTAAAGAAGCTTCCAGAAAAGCTAGGAGATCCTGGAAAATTTCTCTTACCTTGTGTATTTCCACGAATGGTTGAATGCTTTGCCTTGGCCGATCTTGGTGCAAGCATCAACCTGATGCCTTATTCAGTATGGAAGAAACTTTCTCTTCCGGAACTTACTCCTACATGCATGACTCTCGAGCTTGCAGATCGTACAATATCCCGTCCTCTTGGCATTGCCGAGGATGTATTTGTGAAAGTAGGAAAGTTCCATTTTCCAGCTGACTTCGTGGTTGTTGATTTTGATGCCGATCATCGGGTTCCTCTCATTGTTGGTCGAGGATTCCTGAGAACGGGCCGTGCTCTCATTGATGTATTTGAGCAAGAAATCACATTACGTGTTGGTAATAAAGCTGTCACCTTTAACCTTGATCAGACTTCGAGGTACTCCGCAAATTATGATTATGAATCGGTTAACCGAATAGATATCATTGATGTTGCTTCTGAAGAGTACTCTCAAGAAGTTCTTGGTTATGATCATAATTCTTCGAGTGATAATATCACTCATTCATCTCAACCCATCATCGCCAATTCTACTCCTTCTCTCACTCCTTTTGAGGAAAGTGACTTCATCTTGGAAGAGATTGAAGCTTACTTGTCTAGTGATTCTGTTCCATGGGAAATTGATCACGCTCCCGTCGACATTGAGGGGGGACATACTTCTCATTGAGAAGTTGCTTAATGATGATCCATCATCATCTCCACTCCCTCCCGTCGAACTTCATAACAAGGAAGTCAAGTCAGTTGAGAAAACTGAAGAATTTCCTGAAGTCGAACTTAAGGACTAACCGCCTCATCTCGAGTATGCATTTCTTGAAGGTGATGATAAATTACCAGTCATTATTGCTCGAGACTTGAGTAAAGATGAAAAGTCTGCTCTCATAAAGATCTTGAAGTCACATAAGCAAGCAATTGCTTGGAAACTCTCCGACATTAAGGGTATCAACCCTGAATTTTGTACTCACAAAATCTTGATGGAGGATGACTTCAAACCAGCAGTTCAACATCAGAGAAGAGTAAATCCAAAAATCCATGATGTTATCAAACAGGAGGTTATTAAACTTCTTGATGCATGATTGATTTACCCGATCTCAGATAGTCCTTGGGTTAGCCCAATTCATTGTGTTCCTAAAAAGGGTGGCATAACTGTTGTCACAAATGAAGATAACGAGTTAATTCCAACTCGTCTGGTTACGGGATGGCGTGTGTGCATTGACTATCGTAAGTTGAATGACGCTACCCGAAAAGACCATTTTCCTCTACCCTTTATGGACCAAATGCTAGAGAGATTAGCAGGGAACGAATACTATTGTTTCCTGGATGGTTTCTCGGGGTACTTTCAGATCCCCATTGATCCAAAGGATCAAGATAAAACTACATTCACCTGCCCATACGGAACTTTTGCCTACAGACGTATGCCTTTTGGCCTATGTAATGCTCCTGGCACGTTCCAACGATGTATGATGGCCATTTTCCACGACATGATCGGGGAAACAATGGAGGTGTTTATGGATGACTTCTCGGTCATTGGGGATTCATTTCAAACATGTCTCTCCCATTTAGATAAAATGCTCAAATGGTGTGAAGACACCAATCTTTGTCTAAACTGGGAGAAAAGCCACTTTATGGTCAAAGAAGGCATAGTCCTTGGCCATAAGATTTCAAAAAATGGGATTGAGGTCGATAGAGCAAAAGTCGATGTTATTGCTAAACTGCCTCATCCTACTACCGTCAAAGGTATTAGGAGTTTTTTAGGTCATGCCGGTTTCTATCGTAGATTCATACAAGATTTTTCTAAAATCGCCCGGCCTATGACTCATCTTCTTGAAAAGGATGCTCCTTTTATCTTCTCTCCTGAGTGCATCGAAGCTTTTGAAACATTGAAGAAAAAGCTTACTGAAGCACCCATTCTCGTTGCTCCTGACTGGGACTTACCTTTTGAGCTCATGTGCGATGCAAGTGATTTTGCTATCGGTGCAGTCTTAGGGCAACGTAGAAATAAGCATTTTCAGCCTATCCACTACGCAAGTAAAACTATGACTGAAGCTCAAACTCATTACACCACCACAGAAAAAGAGCTATTAGCCGTGGTGTATGCATTTGAGAAGTTTCGGCCGTACTTAATCTTGACCAAATGTGTGGTGTATACGGATCACTCGGCTCTCAAATATCTCTTTGCAAAACAAGATGCAAAGCCGAGATTGCTCCGTTGGGTTCTCCTCCTCCAGGAATTTGATATCATCATACGTGATAAAAAAGGAGCTGAGAACCTGGCTGCTGATCATCTGTCCAGATTAGAAAACCCTCACCAAGATGTTTTCGAGAAAAAAGAAATAAATGAAACATTTCCTCTCGAGACACTCAATGCGGTTTCTTTTCATGGAAACTCTTCTACCCCATGGTTTGCTGACTTCTCAAATTACCATGCGGGTAACTTCATTGTGAAAGGGATGTCGACCCAGCAGAAGAACAAATTCTTCAAGGATGTTAAACATTACTTTTGGGACGACCCCTTCTTATTCAAAATCTGTGCGGATCAAGTCATCCGACGGTGTGTTTATGGACAAGAAGCTCTTGACATTCTCAAAGCTTGCCATGCTGGACCCACTGGGGGCCATCATAGTCCAAACTACACCGCCAAAAAGGTGTTTGATTCCGGGTTTTATTGGCCCACTATCTATAAGGATGCCCACGATTTTGTCAAAACCTGTGACGCTTGTCAACGTCATGGAAATATCTCTCAAAGAAATGAAATGCCACAAAATGCCATTCAAGTTTGTGAGATATTTGACATCTGGGGTATTGATTTTATGGGGCCATTTCCATCTTCTCGAGGTAACAAATACATACTTGTGGCTGTTGACTATTTGTCAAAATGGGTTGAAGCGAAAGCTTTACCTGCAAATGATGCCCGAGTTGTTGTGAAGTTTTTAAAATCTCTTTTTGCCAGGTTTGGAACTCCTCGTGCAATAATCAGTGATCGTGGTACACATTTTTGTAATGACCAATTTGATCGTGTCATGCAAAAGTATGGTGTTACCCACCGTCTCTCTACTGCATACCACCCCCAAACAAGTGGGCAGGTGGAAGTCTCCAACCGTGGTATTAAAAGAATTTTGGAAAGGACAGTAGGTGAAAATCGTGCATCCTGGTCGGATAAACTGGATGACGCACTCTGGGCTTTTCGTACAGCTTACAAAACACCCATTGGGTGTACTCCATACAAGCTAGTGTACGGAAAGGCATGTCATCTTCCGATTGAGCTAGAGCACAAGGCTTACTGGGCTTTAAAACATGCAAACTTCGATATACAGACAGCCGGTGATCACAGAAAAGTTCAATGAATGAACTAAATGAACTCCGTGATCAAGCATACGAGAACTCTTTGATCTACAAACAAAAGACAAAGAAGATTCATGACTCTAAAATCAAGAACCGCGTTTTCAACGTTGGTGATCGAGTCCTTCTTTTCAATTCTAGATTGAAGATTTTCTCGGGAAAGCTTAAGTCCCGTTGGTCTGGTCCATTTACTATCACTAAGGTTTATCCTTATGGCACCATTGAGTTATCTCAGCCTGATGGTCCAAATTTTAAAGTGAATGGTCATCGATTAAAGCACTACTTTGGAGAGGACATTCCACCCGTGATTGTCCCGGATCTACAAACATTCCCCATGAACCAATAAATGCGGGGATCGAGTCAAGCTAGTGACTCGGGAATCAAAAACAGTAGCACATACCATATGGGTTTTCACCCATGTTTCTGTCTTCTTACCCCTTTTCTACCACCCTAGTGTGGGGGAGTTGCCCCCCGCTGTTGTATATATCTATCTCTCTAAAAAAAAAAAAAATGTGTATATATCAAAAACAAAATAATGGCCGTAGTATTTCCCTTTTATGTTCTATGTTTCGGCATAACCGCCGGTACTTTGAATATTGAGGGCAATATTCATTTCTAAGTGTGGGGGGGAATTCTCACGAATTTTATCATGTAATTATTCCACACAATTCCCCCGTTTTTGGCAAATTTGTTTTTTGGAATAAGTGTTTTTCACTTACTCAGCAAATGGTAATCAGTCCGCCATGTCTAACCCACATAAGGATTGGCTAATCCAGGAGCAAACGGCTCTTGGTAAAGATATCTCAAATCCGTTTATGGCTTGCAATTTGCCCAAAATTGTATGGTGTTCAGCTCACCATATCTTTAAACTAGTGAAAAGTTGGCTAGCCCGCAAGTTTATGGCTTGTGGTAAAGGCAGTTGGAAATCCATAATTGGTAATCGGCTCACCAAAGATAATATTGATAATTTATCTAAGAGTTGGCTAGTCCAGAAGCAAACGGCTTCTGGTAAAGACAAATCAAATCCGTTGAAAGCTGGTGATTTGCTCAAAATCATTTGGTTATCATTGTACCAAGGTTCTTACTTGAACTGAAACAATTGGCTACTACAGAAGTAATGGCTTTTGGTAAAGAGATAAAATCCATTAATTTTTCTCAAATCATTGCTAGGGGCTAGCAATATCTTAGTGTGGGGGATTGATGAGTGTCTAAATACTCATCATTTTTATACTGTCTAGACTACAAAAACATCTGAAAACACTCAGAAATACATCAAAATGATGAAAATATCATAAACAAGTGTTTTATGTGTTTTAAATGCAAAAATATCAAAATCTGGTGAAAAACGTATCAAGTTTGCATAATTGGCAGTTTTAGTCCCCCAAGTTTCAAAAGTTATCAAAAACAGTCCCTAGTATATCAAAATAAAGAAAAATATCATTTTAAGTCCTTAGGGATTCATAAAGTTGTCAAAACAAGTCCTTGAAATCAAAAATTGCAAAATTACAACTTTAGTCCCTGAACTTTGAAAAATGTCATTAATAGTCCTTGGTGAGTTTAAAAAATAGAAATTATTCAAACTACACCTTGTACTATTCAATTGTGGCATAATTGGTCCTTTATGATAAGTCTAGAGAAAAATTACAAGTTTGGTCCCTGGAGTTTGAAAATTGTCAAAAATGGTCCTTGGACATTTAAAAAATGGAATTTTATGCAATTGGTCCTTGTACTATTCAAGATTTGCAGGTTTAGTCCTTGTGATAAGATTGGAAAAGTTTCAAGAGCAGTCCTTGAAGAATTGGGAAAATACAAAATTGGTCCTTGTGTGTTTAACTTAACCAAACGGACCTATATATATCAAATCTAATCCAACCCAGTCCATTAACCCAACCCGACCCAATATTTAAAATGAATAAACCCGCCACCACTGTAGCACTGTCTCTCCCACTCCTGTTTAAGCAAAACCAGTGGTTTTAACCACTTGCTTTCCACCTCTTCACCTCCACCTCACCATCTCCACCTGTTACCCACTCCCCTTCCACCTCCACTATTATCCAAGAGCCATTAATGAGATAAAACCTGCTCAAAGACTTTTCCCGCCAAATTTGACAAATGGCAAATATGATGATCTGGCTTAATCCAATGGCTGGAATTTGGTGGGATTAGTTCAGAGGTCGACAAAGGATTGGAAAAGCTCAATAAATACAAGTGGGGTGCAATGTATCAAACTATCTAGTGTAATCTTTAAATTTTCATGTCGTTCTAGCTTAAATTTAAATTCCAGTGTATATTTCAATTTCCAAGCTTTGTATTTCACATTTTCAGTGTGCAATAAAACTTTTGTAACCTTCAATTTTAGCTTTAAGTCAATTTCTCAGTTTATGCAAAATTTTCCATGTTCAAAATCTCATGAATGTTAAAATGTTGTTGCTAGTTGTTAACTTGGTCTGATAAGTCAACATAAGCTCCTATATAGCTTATCTAAGCTATTAGAAACTCTTTAAAACCAGTTTAGTACCAAAAATAGAAAAATACCAAAAATATAAATAAATTAGTTAAAAATAAAAAATCTATGGTGAAGGTGATAAACAAGCTGGATCAAGGTAGATTCTGGATGGCCTTGGTATAGAGCTTATTGGTAAGCTATAGGAAGTGTATTCACAGTCCTTGTTCTTGGTTTTCATTCAAATCCATCTTGTAAGCCCTTTTGGTACATTTGGTCATTTAACTGTTTAAATCCTTAACTAGCTTAAATCTTTGTGTTTTCATACTCATTAGTATTAGTTAAGTACAATTAAGTCATAAAACCAGTAGCTTGTTCTTTAAAATTCACAGTTGATAAAAATATCATTTTCACAGTTAAATTAGCTTAGTTGTAATTTCTTGATCTTATGTTGTTAGAGTTGTTATTTAATGTTTCTTTAGTCTTGTTTAGTGATAATAATAGGTCTGCAATTAATTAAATGGTCTTAATCTGTGAGTTGCTTTGAAAAACATCAAAACAGTCTCAAAAAGGACTGTTTGGATAAGCTTGTTTATCTGTTATAGAAGGAGTTCAAGATAGTGTTTTTGCTTGTTAAAAGTCATATTTGGTCTAAAGATCTCAGTTCAACAAGAAAAACTAGTGCTTACTTTGTAAAAAGTCAAATTTCCCTTTAATCCCATATTACTCAGTCACTGTTGGAATTTTGAGTGTAAAACTCATAAAAGTAGTTCAAAACTTGGTAACCTAGCTTAACTTAATCATATTATACCTTAAATTAACATAATCAGATAGTATAATCAGTTACAAATTCATAAAAGTCAATTTTTAGTGTTAATCAAAAAGTCAAAGAGTGCTCTGTGCACAGTTGTGGTACCCCATTTCACAAGCTCTTAGAGAGCTTATTAATGGCCTCTAGCTTATGTGTTTTAGCTTTTTGAGAAGTTCATCTAGCTGACTCAAGGTTCCAAGTTTCATTTTTCCATTTTCAGCTTATTTGATAAGCCTGCTAGTGCTTTTTATTTCTGTCCATTTAACTCAGTATACAATGAGTTATACTCAGTGGGTTTTCTAGCTTTTTCAATAGCTTTTCACAAGCTTATTCTTGTAATCCAATCTGAGTACTTTAGCTTTTTGAAAAGCCAATAAGCTCAGCTTATTGGATTTTCCTTTTGTTTGGACTTCCAATCTATCCTGTGGGCCCCAAAAGGCCTGGAAGTTGGCTCGTCAGACCTGTTTGCTAATCAGTTTTAGCATAAGTGCTTATTTGAATTTGTAGTGCTTATTTCATAAATAATTATGCTTATTCAGTGTTCATTTTAGCTTATAAACAGTCATCTAGCTTATTTCTTATTAGCTTTTGCTTATTTCACTAGCTTATAACCATTTTAGCTTAAACCTTGTGCTTATTCTTGTTTTTGCCTACTGTTGAGAAAATAAGCTCTCACTGAGCTTATTATTGGTTTTCATAAAAAGTCTTAGTTATATAAAGTGCTTATTTTATAGTGCTTAATAAGTTTTAACAAGAAAAAAAAAAAAAAAAAATAGTAGCAAATAGGAGTTGCTGGGATTTGTACCCTAGCCACCCAGCTCACCACACCACACACACACCATCTGCCCTAGGGTCTTTTTCAGTTTTCTTTTGCAACATTTAATATATGACCCCTCTTTGTCCCGTTTAGCTTAATTGGTTAATTTAGCTTATTTCGAGCTTATTTAAGCTAGCTTTTTCAACTTTTGTATTTTTCATAAATTTGTATTAGTATTAAGTATTTTATAAAAAAGTTTCAGATTTTTCTAAATAGTTTTAGTATTTTTAATCATTTAATTAGTGTAAAATCTTATTTAATTCATAATAAAAAATATAAAAGTCTAAAAAATATAATTCTTTTTTCTAAAATTTTCTTTTATCATATAGTACGTAATAAAATTGTTTTTACATTCGTAGGCCTTTTATTTCATAAATTTTACGTTTTTGCTTGCGCACTCGCGTAATTTTTATAAATAACTTACGTTTTCATTTTAAATCACGTTTTTAGATAAATTAAGTTTACGTTTTAGTTAAAATAGTTTATTTAAGATATTTTGTTTTATAAAATCACAAAAACATCATTGTAAAAATAGTGATAGCGTTTATTTAATATATTTTAACTTTTTAATTTCTTTTAATTTGCATTTAAGTCACTGTAATTTATAAATCTTTTCTTTAGGTATAATCATTCATCAAAAACCTTACTGATCACTATCCTTAGTGATTATTCGACATCTGTCTGTGTGAAACACCAATTCATCCTCCGTGGGACTTAACGACCCAGGAATTCCCTATATTCCTCTGATCTTAATTGCATTAGTGTTTGAGCTGTTTTAAGTTTGTTACGGTTGGCCATTCACAAGTGGTTAGCTTGCGTGATTAAACTTGACGGTTTTGCACCAATCAGTGATCTTTTGAATACCGAAACCTTGGAAGACCTTCAACTAGTTTGTGTCGAGCAAGATCAGTTATGGTTTTGAAGTTCAAATGTGAAAGTCTTTTATGCCACATCCATGATTTTGTAGATGTTGCTTTAGAGAGTAGACAGATGGGAGATGAAGCGACCATTTCTTGCATTGAGATTGTGTAAAGGCTTGATGTGTGGGATCCTGACATGAGATCGTTTCCTTGTAGATCACGGATGAAACATGTTTTCTCTCGAAAAGCAACTTCCAAATCACCATCACAAAATTGACCGACTGAGAAAAGATTGTGTCCAAGACCTTCCACATAGTAAACTCTGCTAATTTAGATGTTCCCATTGATGTAATCTCTGTAGCCATGATAGCTGTGAAGTGATCATTCCCAAACCTGACAGTGCCATTTTGAAACAACGTTTGATAAAAGTTTGAGGTTGCCTGTCATGTGCCGGGAACAACCGCTATCAACAATCCAAAGAATGATTTGTATCACCTGCAATACACACAGACGACACAGGCGGAATAGAGGTAAAGGTGGAACCCGAAGAGTTAGAGGGTTCCGTTACATTTACAGATGAAGCAGAATATGTAGCCATGTCCGCGTGTTGTGCTCAAGTCATCTGGATGAGAACACAACTCAAGGATTATGGTTACGTATTCGACAAGATTCCGGCGTACTGTGACAACAGAAGTGTTATTGCGATCTCGTGCAACACAGTTCAACACTCAAAGTCAAAGCACATCGATCTTCGATACCATTTAATTAAAGAGCACGTGGAAAAAGGAATGGTGGAATTATACTTTGTAGGTACAGAACGTCAATTGGTGGACCTTTTTACCAAAGCCTTGCCTCCCGCAAGATTTGCTGACTTGGTTCACCGAATTGGCATGAGGTGTTTGACTCCAGAAGAACTGGATGAATTTTTAGAACTCACTTGAAAAGTCAAACACCAAAACCTCTTTTGTAAATATTTTTCAAAAACAAAGTACAAAAATATAAAATCCTATAAAATCCAAAAATATTTTTCATTTCAATTTTATTTGAAAAACAAACATTGCAAGTACAAAACTTCTATCAACACCGTGTTCAATCAAACATTTCACTATTTTTCCCGAACAAGTGTTGAGGGGGAGAATGTAAATATTTTTCCGTTTCATAAAACCTTGTACTTGCATGTTACCAAAAATATATTGTTTCTCAAATGTGTTGGTAATATATCATGTTTTTTACCCTCCTCGGACTCAAAAGTTTATAAAATTAAATATTTCAAAAGTCGAGGGGGAGTATCGTCAAGTTTCTTGCTAAAATGACTTCTGTTTAACCAAAATGTGATTTAAAGGATCTTGGTTGAAACCTTTTTGAGGTTAGGGAACTGAATGTGTAACTTTTGGAAAAATAATTTTAACAAGATAAAAAAACCCACACATTCAATGCACAAGTTTACTCCTCCTCAACAACCATAATCCACGATCCAAATTCATCCTCTCAATCCGTTCAAGTTTTACAAAATCTGTAAGTGGTAACATGTTTTAATAAGGATTGTAAACATTGGTTTTAAAAATCTCAATGATCCAACGGTTAAAACGTTCCAAAATGATTTTTGAAAAAATCGTTCTTATGAACAATTTGGGGTTTAAGATTAAGGGTGTTTGTGATTAAATGTGTTGTTTTAAAACGTTTATTATTGAATTTTAGACATGTATTCATCATCAAAATCCACCCAGAAACACCAATTGATGAATTTTGATTTTAGGGTTCATGCGAACCAATTAGCGTTTTTTAATTCCTATGATATCTGATGTGATTGTATGTTCAAGAAAGTGTTATATTAGGTTGATAAGCATGTTGATAACATCCAATTAACCGAGAAACAACAATAGAATCAAATTAAATGTTCTAGGGATTAAGGGTACATTCAGTTTGAATCTTTTGATTTTGTGGATGAAAAATATTAAAAATTGTTTAAATTGACTCCTATGCATCCTAAGATATCCCAAAAACAACATTTGTTTGAATTATATAGACAAATTCTTTGTTCGTAAAAAGAGGGTTTAGGGTTTAAGGATTCTTACGAATAAGCCTATTTGTGAATAAGTGATGTGTTCATGTGCCTGTTTTGTGATCTTTATGGTGTTTGGAATGAATTGTAATCAAAGTTATCATGTTTGTGTTTAACAGGAGATTAATCGTAAAGAACAAAAAAGGTTATGAACAATTTACGAATAAGAAGAATGTTTTACGAGTAAATCTTACGAATAAGATGTCTACAATTGACTACGAGTTTCTTGGAAAGAAATTCGTAAACATGGAACTTTACGCATAAGTCTTTATTCTTACGAACAAAGTGCATTATTACGCGTAACTTATTCTTACAAATAAGGTGCTGTGTTTCAAATAAGCTTTATTCACGTAGCTTATCACTACAACTTCATGAAAATGGACATATGTGATTTAGGACTTGTAACAAACATAAATGTGATATCATCAAACAAGGTGTTAGATAAATAAATTAGACTTCAACTAACACACTGTGTTTTCATATGTCTGTCTCTTTGTCTAATCCTTTTCAGATCACAAAATGGTTGAATAACAAGCGAATGTTAATGCCCCGGTTGAACTCACAAGGCCAACACATTCCCACCAGGCTACAACAAAGTGATTGGCAAGAACAACCTTCGTGCTGATTTCAACAAATTCACCTGCTCGGAATCATCTTGCAGAATTGCTGTGGACATCCTTCTGCAACATCCCTTCAAATTCATGCTCACAAAGTCATTCTCAATCCATGACTTCTACATCCATCAGTTCTGGCACACCATGGAGAGGATTGATGGATAAGATGCTATTAAAGTCACTCTTGATAGAAAAGAAGTCATTGTTATTGTTGCAGATCTTCGTGTTGTTCTTCTACTTCCAGATATAAACTCTCTTGCTGATTATGTCAAATCCCAAATGAAAAGGAGATTCTGGATTTCTTGGTCAATATTGGGTATGATGAATCTTCTGGAATCATATCTACTCACTCCAGAGTTGATGTAAAAAACTTCCCACAACCATGGAGAACACTTTATCTTATGATCGCGAAGTCAGTCTCGGGAAGAGATAGTGATCATGAACACCCAAAGCTGATGCACTTACAAATTTTATGGGGAATGGTCCATGTACATCACATAGACTATGCAAGCCTCATCTGGGAGGATATGATGCAGCATCTTAGGAAACCAGGCACCAAGATTCATGTTGTCCGCTTCACCAAACTGATCATTCACAACATTCTCAGGAAGCATGAGGACATTCCCAAAAGACTTGACGACCCCAACAAACACACAATGATTAATGAGCCTACTATGAAGTCTGTTAGGTTCCATGGGACAACCACCCGTAAACAAGGTGCTAAACTCCCTGAGTTCCTAATAACTGAGAAAGTCAAATCAGTTGTCTCACACATTTACTATAGGGAGGCTCTTCAGGCTAAGAAAGTTGGGTTCTTGGATGAGATTGTTGCTCCAGCACTCTAGACCAGAGCTAAAAGAGCTGAAAGTTCGGAAAGTACCACCAAGTCAAAGTAAAAGAACATCAAGAGTGGTAAAGAGGAGAATTCCCGCCAACATTGTCAAGCCAGAACCCTCACCTGAGCCAACATTACAACATGATGATGATTCAGATGCTGAGTCAGATGAACATGTCATCTACAGTGAGGTTCGTGCTGATGACTCCACTACTGAGAAGGAGAAAGAGAATAGCCCAACTCTCACTGAGTTAGAGAAATACATCGATGCATATGAATCTTCTGAAGAAAGAAACAAGTCTGACAAAGGGAAAAAACCTTTTGACGATGAAGAACAACAGGCTTCTGATGATGAGTATGATTCTATGGATGAGGAAAGACAATTTCGTAAGACATTGAAGCAGAAAAGGATGGAATATCAAGCTTCAACCTTTCCGGTTAATCAACCCGGTGGGGCAGGAGTTTCAAGCAGTAGTCCTCCACTTATGGAAGATCCATTGCAAACAACTCTTACCCCATCCGATCCGGTTAATCAACCCGGTAAGGATCAAGGTGTCACTGTCTCTACAACTGTTGAAGTGAAGCAACCACAATAACAACAACAACTGCAAGAAGAAGAGCAAGGTGAAGATGATGAGATGTTAGATACTGGAGATGACGATTATGATAAGGATGAAAGAGTCACCGATGATGATATTTTGGTGGATGCAGAGGAAATGAAAAGAAAGAGGGCCGAAGAAGAAGCGGCCAAGGCTGAAGAGGAACGCCTAAACAAGGAAACCGACAACTACATTGTCGACAATCCCTCACACAAACCTAAGCAATCTTCTGAAGCTCCTCAAGATACTTCCACCAAGCCAAAATCATCATCTCAATCATCACCTCCACCAACAAAAGAAACAACAAAGTCAACAACAAAATATGTCAAGAAGAAGGCTGACACATGGATGTCTCGTGTCAAGTCTAAGATTCAGAAAGCTGTGCACCACTCACGGACTCGAAAACAAAACCGTCTTCAATCACAAGTGAACATATTGGCCGACGTGGTCACAGATCTTTCGACACAGATGTCTACATTTCAAAGCCAAAGAGAAGCTATTAAGGAGTTCTTCTCTCGAGACGTTCAAGGTCAAATGGATGAGCAAATCAAGAACTACACTCACTCATTTCTCCTTGACACGGTTCCTAGAGTCACACGAGAAATGTTCAAGAAGCAACTCCAACCAATGGTGTGATCACAACAACACCGGTGGTCATGGAAACTAAACTAGTCAAGCCCCCAGCTGTCTCCGAGGAAAACTTGATTGCATAGCTAGTGACGATAATGGCTGCTAGAGCTCTATCATTCACCAATGATAACGACGAACTTTATGATCTTCTTGTTGCACGAAAACTTAAAACATCTTGCAAGGAAGATACGGGGAAAGACAAACGGCCAAGGAATGATGACGACAAGGATGAAGATCCAAATGCTAAAAGACAGAAGAAAACCGGTGAATCGTCATCAACCATGCCACCACCACCTGCTAAGACAACCACCACCTCTATACAACAAGCTACACAACAACCTCCATCTGAGCAACCAAGGGACACAGATTCCACACCACCTCTAGAGAAAACCGGTGATCACTTCACATACACTGGTGGTGAGGATCATGACATACCTAAGCCCCAACCTGAACCACAACCGAAACATCAACCAACGCCTCAACCATCACCAAGACCAGAATCCTCATCCCGACAGAAAGGAAAGAAACCTTCAGTTGTCTCCTGGTTAGATGACTGTGGAAAACTAGAAGGGGGGTTGAATAGTTTACCGATTAAAATCTTTGTTTTGAAAATTAATGTAAGATCAATTTATATTGATCAAAGCTATGTTAGTGAATAATAAACAATATGCAAGCAATATATATGAAGAGTAGATAAGATAAGAAACAATCAAACCACAACAAGTTGTTTATAGTGGTTCGGTCTACAAGGACTCTTTTTCCTTGCCCTACTCCACTCCCCGAGTCTCCAACTCGAGAGTTTAACTTCACTAGTCAACAAGCTCCTTTCACCAGTGGAGAAACCTTTACACTTCGCTTACACACTATTTTCGACACAAAGCTAGATGTCGAGTTCTTTTGCAAGGGTACAACCACTCCACACACTATGTATTTTAAGGACTAAAATACTAACCACTCATACTCAGAAGTTTAAGATGGTTTGGTACAACAATGATGTATGAACAAGACTAGATCATACAATAATAAAACAAACAAGACTTCCAACTATTTGTTGAAGCTTGATTATGCCTTGATCTTCTTTGCTACAAAAGAGGATCACTATAATGATATGAAACTGAGTTAGAAATAATAGAGAGAATGAATGTATGTGATTATGCTAGAAAGGGATGAGAAAACAACTTGGGTTGGCTTGCTATTTATAGCCAAAACATTCTGCTGTCACGACAGACCACGGAACCAAAATATTGGTTCCCCCGTGTAACAATTTGGTGTCGTCGGGTCTGACAGCAAGATTACCAAAATCTTACCAAAGTCAACCAAATCTAACCAAGATCATGTAAGATATGTAGAGTCCAAATCTACACAAAATATCTTATGAAATCCTCTAGAGATTTCAATGATGCACCACATGATGTCATATGTTGTTTTTTATTTTTAGAAATAATATGTTAAATGTAAATACATATGTAATGTTTTGTTTTAAGAACTAAAACATATTTGATCTAAAAATGTTGACATACATTATGGTTTAGAAGGATATGAAAGTTAATTGATATATGACTAATCAAAATGTAAATGCCTGAGTGATGAAGATTTTATTTAAGGAAAACTTGTTTTAATACCTATTAATCTTGACAAGCTTTATGCTTTACAAAAATTAAATTTACTTCTGTCGTTAGCAAAACTTAGGTAAAGATCATAAAATATAAATAACGTTTAATGACGATATTTGTATTAACAATCTCCCCTTTTTGTTGAGGATAAAACATAAATTTTATTTTTATAAAAGATGTAAAGTTGTACAAGAGTTATAAAAAGGGTGAAAGCTAATGATACGCAACATAGTTTTTCAAAACAGACGATGTACGCAATGAACTTTCAAAATTACCATTGTACGCAAAATACTTTCAAATTTGGAACGATGTACGTAATATGACCGGGAACTAGTAGGTTACCAGGTCACAAAGTTTGAAAATTAGCAGAAATGGTCCTTGTGGCTTATGTTAACTTTCATCGGTCAGCCCTTAACTTTTTTTTTCCAGTTAAAAAAGTTACAGTAATGGTCCTTATGGTTATTGACTTTAATATTTATCCCGTTTTTATATTTTTTTCACCCGTTCTCTTACGTTTTTATCCGTTTGTGTCCGTTTTTCTTACGTTTTTATCGGTTTTTATCGGTTTTCATCCTTTTTTGTCCGTTTTTCTTATCCTTTTTTAAGATTTTTGTCTATTTTTATTCATTTTGTTACGTTTTGTCTATTTTTATTCGTTTTAGCCCGTTTTCATCCGTTTTTGTCCCTTTTTTTTTTTACATTTTTGTCCGTTTTCTTACATTTTGTCTGTTTTCTTACGTTTTTGTTTTTTTCTACTATTTCAACATATTGAAAAAAAATTCAAAAAGAAAAAATTCTGAAAAAAATGGAAAAAAACAAATTTTCAAAAAAAAAAGTGAAATTTTTTCGCAAATTTGAAACAAAAAATTTCCAAAAAAAAATTTGAAAAAAAAAATTCCGAAAAAAAATTTGAAAAAAAGAATTCCAAATATTTTTTTTTCGTAAATACCTTTTTTTTCAAAAAGAAAAAGAAATTGGATTTTTTTTTTTCTAAATTGTTTTTTTCGAAATTCTTTTTACAAAAATATTTTTTTCGAAATTTGGACATATTGAAAAAAAAAATTGAAAAAGAAATTTTGAAAAAATTATTTTTGTAAAAAGAATTTCGAAAAAAAACAATTTTGAAAAAAATATTCCAATTTCTTTTTTTTTTTGCAAAAAAAGTATTTACGAAAAGGAAATTTGGAATTTTTTTTTCAAATTTTTTTTCGGAATTTTTTTTTTCCAATTTGTTTGGATTTTTTTTTTTTAATTTTTTCAATTTTTTTTTTTCTTTTTGAATTTTTTTTAATATGTTGAAATAGTACAAAAACAAACAAAAACGTAAGAAGAACAGACAAAATGTAAGAAAAACGGACAAAAATATAAAAAAAATGACAAAAACGGATGAAAACGGGCTAAAACAAATAAAATAGACAAAACGTAAGAAAAATATAAAAAAAGGGACAAAAATATGAAAAAGGGGTAAGAGAAACGGACAAAAACGGATGAAAACCGATAAAAACGTAAGAAAAACGGATAAAAACGTAAGAGAATGGGTGAAAAGTATAAAAATGGACAAAATCTGAAAGTTAATAACCATAAGGACCATTACTGTAACTTTTTTAACTGATAAAAAAGTTAAGGGATGACCGGTGATAGTCAACGCAAGCCACATGTACCATTTCTGCCAATTTTCAAACTTTGTGACCTGGTAACCTACTAGTTCCCGGTCATATTACGTACATCGTTCCAAATTTGAAAGTATTTTGCGTACAATGGTAATTTTCAAAGTTCATTGCGTACATCGTCTGTTTTGAAAAACTATGTTGCGTATCTTTAGCTTTCACCCTTATAAAAATATGAGATTAATTTTAGAGCTTGAAAGAACTAGTGAATTAAATAAAGTTGATCTTTAACAATTTTGACTTATCATAAGTAAAAGTATGATGTTGACTTTTTAGAAAGTCAAAGTATGCAGTTGACTTTTTATAGAAAGTCAAAGGCCTAGTTCTATAATATTCTCCCCCTTTTTGTCGAAACAAAAAGAAGAGGCGAGGCGGAAGATGTAATGAGCCCGAGCCATTATCTCCCCCTTGGCCAATGCTCCCCCTAAATTGGGTGCCAAGAGAAAGATACATGGATTGTGAGAAAGCTACAAAAAAGATGTTAGTAATAAGCATCATCACAAGTATATAAGTATTTCCAATCACCAAGTGACAATCAACAACAATATAGGAAACACCATTCACTTGTTAAAATTTTCATGATTTGAAAATCATGAAAAGGAACACAATGTATGTGTTAGTACATAAAGAAAATCCTAAAAAATTAGAAAAATAAAGCAAAATAAAAAAAAATCCTATAAAAGAAAAAAATAACTTAGAATTTTAAAAGAAAAACTAGGACCCTTCTATTGAGGTGGTGGATGAGCAAGAGCGTTGATTCGCTATAGGATGTGGTTGAGGATGAATCTCATTTCATCTTAGAGCTCATGGACCATCACCCGGGTCCGTTCGCTAATGTGGGCGGTCCGCTCAAAATTTGAGCAACCGTGTCTAGGTCGGTAATAAGGTTCATGATTTTGTCGTGGTGGAATGGCGGAGTTGTTGTTGTTGTTGGTGGTTGGAGTAATTAGGGAGGCGAGCAAAGCATTTTGCATTTGCATAGTTTCACTAAGGTGTGAATCCACCATATTGGAGAAGTTGTGGAGATGGTTTAGTTCAGCTTCTATCTCCGCTTTGGAATGTGGGTGATCTTCCCACATAGATTCATCAATGTCCTCGATATGAGGAGACAAGGATGTTGGAGGTAGGGCATGGTCCCCTTACAAAGGTCCATGAATGTCATTGTGAATAGGATGGAAAAGACGAGGTTGAGGCCCTAACGGGGCGTTTGGGTCAAAGGATGGGCGTGGAGACTCATGAGCGATTCGCTCAATTGTACCAAACGATGGTAGTGGAGGTGGATTATCAGGCCTAGGAGGTAAGTCCTCCAAAAATGGGTTTCGAGATGTAGGTGGTGTGGATAATAGTTCTAATGGTATGAGATTTGGAGATTTAGGAGGTGATGGTGATTTGGATGTTTGGATGGGAGCCGGTGGCGGAGAGTTAGCAATGAGAGTTTTTGTTGGTGGTGGAGTGGTGACTACAATAGGTGATTTTGTTGGTGGTGGCGGAGAGTTTGCAATGAGAGTTTTTGTTGGTGGTGGATGGTCAAAGTAAGAAAGTTCTCATCTCTTATGGGAGATGAGATGGTTAGGGGGAGGAATCGGAAGATGAGCTAATGTTGACAAAGCAACATGGTCTAACACTCATTCTAGCCGTTTTCTTGCAAGGTTTGTTTGATGGAGAAGAGGTGGATGACTTGGTCATTTTTGCTTAGGCTTGTTCTAGTAGAGGATGAGAGAAAGTGGAAAGGTGTGAGGATGATCATCTTAGAAGCCCTTAATTTATAGGATTATGAAATTATGGAGAAATGTGTTTGATTTGATGTTAAACCATAGAAAAAAAGAGGTTTCTAATGATTTGGAAGGGTTTTTAATGCTAGTCATATCATCTAAGTCAAGCCATACAAGAAGGTTTGAGTGAAGAGACAAAGATATGTAATAAATGTGTTCTAATGATTATAGGATCTTGAGAATCAGATCACCCACGGATTACAAGGAACCAATTTTATGGTTCCTTCTTTTATGAAAAAGGGTTCCTTGGGTGAATTTTTGAAATTTTTGAATTTTGGTGGAAAATGGATATCGTATATGTGTAAGTGTGTTAAACTAGTTCTAATATTGATAAAAAGTAGTAAAAACTATCCTAGAAGCAAATTATGGTAATTTGGAATGTGAAAATTAGCGAAATTCAGAAAATTAACTGGGGAATCCACGACACCAATATTTTGTACAGACGGAACCAAAATTTTGGTTCCGTCAGGTCCGCCTGTACAGGTTTGGCGGCAACCAAAAATATCGGGCCGTCTGATCCGTGGTGTCAAAAAAAGTTCACAGACCCGTTTTTTAACCTCCGAGGACTTTTCCGAAACCTGAAAATTTTCTTAAAACATATGGCAATAACTATTGATTGGCTCCAAACGGTCAGGTTTTATTACACAAGTCAACTACTTGTGAATGGTCAACCGTAATAAAAGTCAAAACAGTCTAAAACCAATGCAATTAAATCCAGAGGAGTTTAGTGTTTCCCAGGGTCGTTAAGTCCCAGCGAGGTGTGTAAACTGTAATACAACGAATCTGTGATTGGGTGAATATTGAACAGGAAATGGGTGATGATTGATTAAACTAAGGAAATAAAAGAAAATAGCTTAAACAAGCTATAAGAACAAGTACGTGAAAGCAAAATACTTAGAAACGATTAAAACATACAAAATAAAACGTGAGATTTAAGAAATAAAAGGCCTACAAATATGAAAATTATATTTTTACAATCCTAAATACATAAGAAAATTATTGGAAAAATAAAATTATTTTTATGACTATTTATTTAATTATTATTAATTAAAAACTATTTTTAACTATTTAATAATACCCTAAAATATAAGAAAATATGAAATAAAGCTAGAAAAGTGAAATTATGATTTAGAAAAATCTAAAATATTATAAAACTTATTTTAAAACTGAAAATATATTTATTAGACTTTTTATGTATTTATTATTAATTAAAAACTATTTAAAACTAATTAAAATGCTAGAAAATACTATTTAATCTAATAAAATTCTGGAAAAATACTTTTTATGACTTTTTGAATATTCTAAAACTAATAAAATTGAAATTGCATTTTTCTGAACATTTCCTGAATTATTTGAATAAAAAGCTAATTAAAAATGCTAAAAACTGAAATTAAATGCAGAAAAATAGCAAATGAGTAGAGAAAAATATGAAAAGTTCCAGATAAGTCTAAAATAATACCGAGAATCAAGGAAAAATGACAGAAACTACTTTGGAGATCAGGAACTATGATTTGGGCACACAACTAATATGAATAAGCACTTGAAATTAAGCTAAAAGCCTCAATAAGCTACCACTACTGAACCAAAGGTTGAATAAGCTATAAACAAGTTATGGGAACTTAGAATAAGCAACAACAACAAGAAAAACACACTGAATAAGCAGAAATAAGGAATAAGCAAAACGGGAGTTTTGTGAAAAAGGGCTTAAAAGAAGCTAGCAAATAAGCAGTTTACAACGCTAACTAAAAATTATAAAAAATACTATGATTAAGACAAGCAACAGAGTGACAAATATCCAAAAGCACAAGTCTTCACTCCTAATATTAAGTCCTACATGAAATTCACAAGTTTATTCAAAAACGGGTTTCTATGAAATTTTGACTTTTTGAAGTTTTTGAAAATTTGACTTTATTGAACTTGTGAGCTTATGAAATGGAATGTGAATGATGTTTTAAGACAAAATAAGACTGAAATAAGCTAGATTAACTAATTCTAAACCTATATGCAAGATTCAAATCACTGATTCAAACAGGAATGGAAGTTAGATCAGATATATAGTAATTTTGACTTAGGTTGTTCTAAGATGCAAGTTATTGAGCTAAAAATACTGAATAAGCCTATATTATCATGATGCAATAGCAAATCAGGTCCTAAGTAGCTTCTAACCTAGATTTATAAGATAATCCAAACACTCCTTTTAATAGAACCAAATTGAAATTTTCACATAATAAGACTGTATAAACATATCATATCCAATCCAGAGGTTATAATTTGTCAATTCAAACCTTTTTAAGCCTAAACATGTAGTCACACAGTTTAAATCTATGATGATCAATGATATGCAAATTGACAGTCAAAATGAGATTCAAAGCAACAATCCAATCCAAAACATAATTAACTAAGATTAAGCTATAATATGACTAACAAACAACAAGGAAACATGAAAACATAAAGATCAAAGCAGAATAAAGACTTAAGCAGTAAAATGCATAAAATGGTAAAAAGGTCTTACAAGGTGTATCCTGCTGAAAACCATAGAACCAAGGGATTACTCACTACCTACGGCTTCCCATGAAGCACTAAACCAAAGGCATTCCAAAATTTACCTTGCTCCTTGCAGTTTTCATCAAGAATATCATATTTTTGTATTTTCATTGATTTTCTCAATTTTTTTAGTATTTTAAATTTTAAAGACTATATCTGTTTTGATGTATCTAAAAGCTTATAAAGCTTTGTCAGGAGCTTATTAGAACGATTAAAATAGCTTATAACATAAAAAAGTATCAAGAACAGTTTTGGCAGGAAAGTAAATGGAAGCTGTAAACTTGGAATTGATTAATGAAAACACTTCAATTATAACTAAATTCACTTGTACAATACAGAAATTACAAAACCCAGCAAACTTTTACATGAAACTTGAAAAACGATATTTAAAATTACTCTAAGAAATGGTCTAAAAACTGGGACAACCTATCTCTCTGTCTTCTTTCTTCTTAAATAATCATCCCAATAGCTTCATCTCTCTCCTCTACTTCAATCCCACCCCTTGAAATGTCTTCAATTAATCCCATACGTGCACTTGTAAATTTGGCGCCAAAAGTCTTGAGCAGGTTTTTGCAATTAAGGAATTTTGGGTGGATGTGGAGGTGGAAGGAGAGTGGGTAGACAGCTGGGAGACAGGTGGAAAGGTGGTGGTGGTTTTGGAGCAGTGGAGGGTGGTTTTGGTTTACAGTGAGGTATGTGAGGTGGAAGGAGATGTCGACTTCCAGATATTATTAAGGGATGGTTGTTGGGCTGGATTTGTGTTTGGGTTTGTATTTGGATTAAGTAATAATAACAAGGGTCCATTTGGTTTGTAGTTTATCACAAGGACCAATTGTGTAATTTCTGAATTCTTGAAGGGCTAAACCTGTAATATTTCATAAGTTATCACAAGGACCTATTATGCCATTTATGAATAGTACAAGGGTTATATTTATTAATTTTCCATTTTAAATAACCCAAGGACCATTTTTGACATTTTTCAAAGTTGAGGGACCAAAGTTGTAAATATGAAATTTTAACTTCAAAGGACTATTTCTTACAACTTGTGAATCCCCAAGGACCTTTAATGATATTTTACAAGTTTTGACTTACCAGGGACTAGTTTTGACAACTTTTGAAACTTGGGGGACTAAAACTGCCAATTATGCAAACTTGATACGTTTTTCACCTGATTTTGGTATTTTTGCATTTGAAACACATAAAACACTTATTTGTGATATTTTTATCATTTTGATGCATTTCTGAGTGTTTTCAGATGTTTTTGGCAGTCTAAAAGGTACAAAAATGATGAGTATTTGCACACTCATCAATTTCTAGTTAGGAACAAGCAATAACGCATACACAAACATAGTGGAGCATCAATTTTCAACAAGGGCTAGTGATTTTCACTCAAAAGTGAAAATGAGTAAAATTTGATAACACCCGTGTGCTATCCCCCTTGCATGAACTGGTTAGCATACATCAATGTTTTAAGTTAGTTTATCATCCTATGAAGTGAAAACACACAAATAATATCATACATCATTGTTTCTTGTCTTGTTCCAAACACTTCCTTAAACCTCACTTATCCAACTTTTTGTAAATCTTTGTCATCATCCTTCCAAGGCACTTAAACATCCCCTTGCTTTGCTTGAACTCCGCCGATTCTTTCTCAATCTCAGGAAGAGAGGCATAGTACTCATGAGGTTGTAGTCGAGAGTTAGGGAGACCGTCTTCAGAGCTATTTGATGATGATGATGATAAAGGAGTTGGAGGTTTTGTCCTTTTACCTTTTGCCTTAGTCTTGGACACTCGTTCATCACTCAAGGGCACAAATATGTGAGGGATGAGAGAATAATCTAGTTTCAACCCTTTTGGACTTGGTGGAATGGGTGAAAAAGCTCTATAAAGACGGGTGAGTAGCATCCCGTATGGAAGAGCAACGGAGCCTTGAGTAGGGATATCTACCATTCTCCTAGCAATGTAGTAAGCTAAGTTGAATGGTTGATGAGTGGACAAGTTTTAGAGCATGTGAAAAAGGGAAGCATTGATGTGGTCTCTATTTCCTATGGTGCTAATGACATTGGCTCTAAGGAGTTCCTCCCACTTTTTGAATTCGGGCTTGAGCTCATTGAGTTCCATACCGTATGGATCTCGGTTGACTTCCTTTCCCGCTCGAGTGAGACGGGTTGGTGCTACCCTTTCATTAAAGAGGTGCTCATGAATGACGTCCTTTTCTACCAAAGGAGTTTGGTAGGGAAGAGAGCGGTCATGGATAACATCAAGGATGGTGAGTGACCACTTATCCGAGTAAAGACACGTACCACGGCAAGGAATTCCTAACACTTGAGCAAATTGGTTGAGAGAAATGGTGTAGTCATTTGATTGATCCTAAACCTAAGAGCCATTTGATCATCCTCATTTTTGAAAGAGACAACACTAGCATAGAATTCTAGGACAAACCTAGGACAAATTGTGTTCATCGATGTCAAGGATACAATCGAAGTTGATAGTGGCTAGTTCTTGACGGAGATTAGTTTCATCGACAGAAGATGAATGAATTGTCCTACCCTCATGGAAATACCTTTTCTCTAGACTCCTAAGGATTTCAACTTGTTCTTTGGTGAGGCCCTTGGTTTTGTGATGTTGAGGGATGTAGTTAAGAGTGTCCTGGTGATCGTAAAATTTTGCGGCTACCATGTTTGTTCCTATGAGCAAGAATTTATAAGTTTTAGTAAAAACGAAAATAAACTTAGCGTTTTTGTTCTAGTGTGTGCCTATATGAAAACAATTTGTAGTTGTGGTTATCTCGACTCATTTTATGCATAAAATGTGTGGAAAACTAGAAGGGGGGGTTGAATAGTTTTGCCAATTAAAACTTCCTTTTAAACTATTTAGATCGACTTATGTCAATCTATTTGGATGTGTGTGTTGGATGTTGATAAACAAGCATATAAAGGTAAGTAATGAAAAGATAAGAGTAAGAAGCACAAAACCACAACGCGAGTATTTATAGTGGTTCGGCTACAAGGACACCTTCCTTGCCCTACTCCACTCCTCGAGTCACCTACTCGAGAGTTCGTAATCACTACACCAATCTCCTTATGGCGGAGAAGCCTTCACAACGTCGCCTACCCTTTTTCCGGTGCTAGGCTAACCACCGGGTTCTTTCACTCCAAGGTGAACCACACCTACACAACGTCGCCTACCCTTTATAAGGTACTAGGCTAAGTACCTAGTTCTTTCACTCCAAGGTGAACTACACCTTCAAAACGTCGCCTACCCTTTATAAGGTACTAGGCTAAGTACCTAGTTCTTTCACTCCAAGGTGAACTACACCTTCACAACGTCGCCTACCCTTTATTAGGTACTAGGCTAAGCACCTAGTTCCATTGCAATGGAGGAACTACTACCACACTACACCAACGACTAATCCCAAAGGAGATCTACTCCTTTACAACATCATAAAGGATATAAATATCCTTGGATCTAATACTAGTCTATTTTGTACATCGAAACACACAATATCGAATGTACATCTAAGGAACCTTTCACTAATGCCTTTGACTAGATCTACAAGACACCTTTCACTAATGTCTTGTGTCTTTACTTCTAAGCACCTTTCACTAATGCTTCTAGTCTTGACTTCTAAGCACCTTTCACTAATGCTTCTTGTCTTGACTTCTAAGCACCTACCACAAGTGCTTATGCTATAGACGATAGATACCCTTCACTAATATCTTCGTCTTGACACTTGAGACATCTTTCACTAATGTCTTCAACACTACACTTCTTTGAAGGAAGAAAGGAATCATCAACAAGAAGACTTCAGTAGCCTTGATGATGAGGAAGCATGGCAACTCATGGACTTGAGCTTGCTCGACTTCAAAGATGGTGATCTTGCCTTTAAGAGGAACCTAAAAGATCACACAAAAACAAAACTACAAACATAGATCTCTTGGATCTGAGGTTAGTGAGTTTTTAACTCAGGGAGAAAGTGTGTTAGAAAGGGGTGAGAAATAATGAAGAAATGACTCACTATTTATAGAGGAAAAATCCTACTGTTCCCCGGATCCCACGGATCCCTACCACAAGGGATCCGGCTAGCACAAAGCTAGGGATCCGTGGAACGCTCCTCTTTGCCCATGGGTATTTTGGTTATGGGTCATGGGTCATGGGTTGAACCATGGATCTTTTTGCTAGATACAATGTATCTTTTGAGTGCAATGCACTTGGTCATTTGGGTATGGGTTGATCCATGGGTTATGGATATTTTCCATGTGTGATATAAGCATGATGTCATGCAATGGGTTATGGGTCAAGATTCATGGGTTATGGGCTTTGGGTTGTACCTAACTACATTCAATGTATTTGCCCAATGAGTTGTGATACTTAAGTTTCTACCCATTTATATTACCCAATATACTACATACTAGTTATGTGTATATTTTACCCAAGTATGTAAACACTAGTTGTTGTACATATGTATTACTAAATCATAAAATCACTTATACTTGTTTTAGTGTTTTATGTGAAAATGTGAATATGTTAGAAACTATTAGTTCAAACCATTTACGTATTTTATTTGTTTCGTTAACATGATTTTACGTTTGTTATCGACAAAACATTAGAAGATCGTAAAATATAAATAAACGTTTTTACGGCTTATTTGTATTAACAATCTCCCCTTTTTTGTTGATGACAAAACATAAAATTATTTTAAGGAAAAGCTAAAATTCGTAAAAGTTTGAATTTGTAGTTTTTACTTTCTTCTCCCCCTTTTTGTCAAAACAAAAAGTGTTTGAAGGAAAGCAACACATCGTTTTTAAGAAATAAAAGTAAAAATAAATAGAGAGCAAGTAACAGGAAATGATCTCGTCTTTACTCCTCCTTGACGAGTCCATCCCTATGTAAGGGCGTCAAGAAAGTGATACTAATCTAGTTTGTTTGCAAGTAATTTTTGCCAAAAAAAAAAAAATAAATAAAAATCGTCTTAGTGATGAATGTGCTCCCCCTTGATGATTGCAATTATGCAAGGGGATGTCACGAAATGTAAACCTAATATTGCAAGTAATTTGCAATGTGTTGCTTTGACATAAAGCTCCCCTAGCTTTAGGATGTCAAAGTCTTCATGTGTAAATTGAATAACTACAAAACAAAGGTTAGAGAGCAAGTATAATTCACAATTTCCTGCAAATGTGGTCCAAGTTTGTAGAAAATAACTTTCAGTCTCACGGATCCCACGGTTCCCTCCTAGTAGGGATCCGTCTAGGCAATTCCGAGGGATCCGTTTTAGCTGCTTAATATCAGCGAAGGTGATATAACAAGTAATGTTATCACAAAAATGAGATATGAATACAAAGTAATCATATTCTCAGAAAAATAACAAGTAGCATGTAATTCCATTTAATCTAACTAGAGTTATGATATACATGACTCTAAAAACAAAAAAAATAAGAAAATACATGACTAGGAATTTCTAAACCAACTATCGCTTGATGCTAGGACACCACTAAAATCTTCTAGCTCGAGTTTTGTTTAGGTTTAATCTCGTCAAAACGTTCGAGGAGATGATAGAACATGAAACGTTGGTCTTCTCGTACTTCATGTATCAAACTTTCAACATGTTGACAATGATAGCAATCTTTGTCATGGCTAGGTAGTGGTGGTGGAAGAAATGAAATGGCTTGATGCGAAGGATCAAGTGAAGCGGCTTGTGGAGCTTCAAACGATGGAGGGATTGGTGGAGGCGCATTTGAGAATGGCTCGACTAAGAATGATGGTGGTGGTATAGAAGTTTCAACTTCCATATGGTCGGGTGGTTGACTTTGATAATTTCTCATAATCCAAATGGGATTATATGATGGAAACGGCGAAAAGGAAGCCGGAGCAAGTGTTGACCCAACACCTTGATTTTGTACCATTATTCCTCCTAATGAGGAGAATGTTGTCGGCGGAAGCGGATGAGACGGCCTAGGAGGCAAGTCCTCTAAACTGTAGAGGTGTGGTGATGACAGTGGGGATGTAAATGAAATAGCTCTAGGAACCAATTGTGATGGTTTAGTGGAGATGATATTGTTTGGCCTAGGAGGTATGGTGGTGTTTGGCATTGGTAGTTTTGTGGGTACTATCCTTTTAGGAATTGGTTTGATTGGATGAGGAAGGATCCTATCATTTGTTGGCTTGACCGGAGATGATTCGGTTGAAGAGATTTCGTGTATAACACGCGCCTTTTTCATGGGTGGTTCTTTGGTGGATAAGTTACTACTTGGGGTTTTCCTCATGATGAGATGATTTCAAGAGGTTTGCAAGGGTTTCTAAAGTGCTGAAAGTTAGGATGAGAGTGATGACTATGGAGGTCCTAACAAAGTGGTTTATAAACCAAGAGATTTGGCAAGTGCATTTAAGCCTTAAGCCACTAGGATTCATTGGAATGTGATGATTAACATGCACAAGAGTCAACTTCAGAGTTTGCACTGATCTAGGAACTCATTTAAGATGAGATGGAGTGTTTGAGTTAGGAAGATGAGTTGAAATGATTGTTTTAGCAAGATTTGACATAAACTGTCACCCGGATCCCACGGTTCCCTCCTCAGAGGGATCCGTCTAGGCTAATCCTAGGGATCCGGCTTTCAGCAGTTATGAAAGAGTGGAAATGATGTTTCTAAGATCTAAGACCTATAAGATCTTGAGTGTTTCAGTCCTCCTAAGTGTTTTAAATGAAGGGGTGCTTAAGTACTTGAAGGTAATGAATGATGTAGCTAATGATTGTCTTTTATGGAAGGATTTGGAACTTTCAAGAGTACCAATGGATGAGCAAGGATGACACTAAATATTAGAGTGTCAATTGAAGCTAAATGATCCTAAAGATCAGGTTGTGACTTAAGATAGTGTTTTGGAAAATATCCTAGAAGCTTTGAGATGGGAAAAAGTAGAGTTTGATCAACTTTGATCAATTTTGAGGTAAGGATGATTTATGATCAATTTTGCCATAATCGAAAGATTTCTAAGGCTAAATGTGAGGGATCAATTAAAAAATGAAGTGTGAGTTTGAGAGCGGAAGAGTAATGGATTAAAAATGAAACGGTAGATCTACAAGCGTCTTAGAGTGTGATCTAGGTGAGTTATGTGTGGGTAGGAAAGATCAACCTATCTTGATAAGGACTTAATTTGCCTTAAGACACTATGTTTAGCTTAGTGTGGGTTTTCTAAGGATATGTTTGAAATATAATGCTTGCAATTGCATTTTCTGTTTGCCGGATCCCACGGTTCCCTAAGTGTAGGGATCCGTCTAGCACAATCTTTGGGATCCGCCCATCTGCTCAGCAGGGCCTTTACTAAAGGTATGCAATGATCTTGACAATGCATTATATCTCAAGGATAGTCTAAAAAGAGTTCTAATACTAAGATATCAAATGTAAGATGTTTTATTTCATGAAAGAAATTGGATTACATTGATAAAGCACGAGTACAAGAGAATTGATCCTATTTTGGAATACTACTAGGTTCCTTGAGTGTTTTCGCTAGGAGGATCATTATGTGATTGATGAGTGTTGGTGGAATCAAGAATGAAGAAAGTCTTCATGAGAGATATGTTTAGCGGTTCCATCATCTTGTTCACAAGTACATACAACGGACTTTGAAATTGAGGATGAAAGTGCATAACATTATGATAGAGGCGTGTCAAGAACATTCCATAAGGGATGAGTTTATTCTTGGAGCCTTGAAGATTTGCAATTCGCCTTGCGAAGAAGTAGGCGAGATTGTATGGTTGTTGTGTTAGCAAACAGTACAACATGTGAGCACAACAAGCGGGAAGGATTTTTCGATTTCCCCTAAGGCTCCAAACATTTTCACGTAGGATGAGTGCAAGAGGATTGTACTCTTCTCGGATATCCCTTGTAAAGATAAAGTTTGGATCAGAGTAATATGGTCGAGGTTTGCATATTATGCGATTTAAATCTTTCGGAGAAGGTATGTGTGAACAATATGGGCTATTTTCTTCACGAAAGTTGAAGAGAGAATCAAGAGACCAATCTTCGGTGAAGGCACATTGTCCATGATTTGGAATCCAGAGGATGTGAGCAAAATGCGCAAGGGTTAGAGTAAACTTTCGGTTTTTGATATAAAACCAAAGAGATAGAGAGCGATCCTCGTTACGAGCAAGTTCGACTTGACGGAAGAATTCCATTATGAACCTTGGACATATCTTCTCGTTGATTTCAAGAAGACATTCTAGTCCTATGGCTCGGAAGGAGGTATTGATACCTTCTTCGAATTGTAGAGAGGTGTCTACAATACGTCCTTCGTGGAAGTGACGGTTTTCGAGATTATTGAACTCACGGACATGATTACCAGGTGTGTTGGGTTCGAGAGAGATGTTCGGAGTGTAGACGCTAGTGAGTGAAAAATCAAACTCATATTCATGCATCATAGTTGAACCTATAGAAATGATAAGTTAATAAAAAGAGATGTTTGTGGTCAACCTATGATTGTCTAATGTTTTTACTAGATTTTTATTAACAATGGTATTTAACACTTTAACTTACTCAAGGTTTTGACTTTCTAGTGGATTATTACATTTAGAAAGATAGTGGTTTTTAATTTGCATGAAAAACTGTTTTCCAGTAGGACGGATCCCACGGTTCCTTTTTAAAAAGGGTTCCGACTAGTATAACTTCCGGGATCCGTAGATCTGTAATTACAGAACCAGATTATATGAAAACGCATTGGTTTTTAGATCTCATAGTTTTATACCAAGATATATGTTTTAACCTACATTTTCTTTTAACATGCATACATGACTTCTAATGTATCACGAAAGAATATGAAGCAAGTAAATCAAAAGGAATGACAAACATATTATGATAATAATAACCTACATAACTAGATTATTAGTAATATTGCATTTCAATACTAAGGATGATACAAAGGATTGGGTATATGATCCCAATGTAGATTAACAACACAAAGTAAATGTCTCCATATGTGAACTTCATCATAGGGAACACAAGTGCAATGAGTGTTAAGGCGATGAGCACGAGTGCGATGTAAACCATGTTGATGACGGATCTTCTTGGTTTCGGTTGAGATGAAGTGGAGAGGAAGATGAAGTTCTGAGTGAGAGGGAATTTTTGAAATTGGAAAATTTGAAAAAGTGGGGTTTTGATAAAGTGGGTGTCGAGTGGATGATTTATAGGAGAGGAGGAATTTTTGATATTTGTGTTTTGTTTTATTATAGGATTTAAAAGAAATAAAGCATAAGTTTTATATACCACGACTATAGACGAGAAATATAACACATATGTGAGAAAAGGGCTTCCTAATGAAGCTTCATCTAAAACATGTATAAGCACAAAAGATAATCATATAAATACCTAAATAGGCATACTTAATTATCAAGCAAAAATAAAAAGAAAATCATACCTCTAGCGCACTTAGGAATGTCTTTAAAAATGACACAACAAATGTCACTTAGACGATTCCCGCTCCTTTGCGTTTAAGATACCTTCTTAAGGAAGGTATTCTTGTTACCAAGCGATTCCTATAGCTTGGTGGGTATGAGCTTTGACTAATCAACATGACAAAGAAGATTAGTGCAATTAAATGAAACAAGTAAAAAAAAATGTGGTTATTAAATCAACATCCAAACATTCGTTTTTAAAAGACATGGTGTTTGTTTTTGTGAAAAACCTTCTTTGTAGTTTTCAATTAACCATGGATCGTATCAAGTTTTTAAAGTACAATATACTTCAAAAAACTTGGTAACGAAGCTTTGATACCAATTGTGGAAAACTAGAAGGGGGGTTGAATAGTTTTTCCAATTAAAACTTCCTTTTAAACTATTTAGATCGACTTATGTCAATCTATTTGGATGTGTGTGTTGGATGTTGATAAACAAGCATATAAAGGTAAGTAATGAAAATATAAGAGTAAGAAGCACAAAGCCACAACGCGAGTATTTATAGTGGTTCGGCTACAAGGACACCTTCCTTGCCCTACTCCACTCCCCGAGTCACCTAATCAAGAGTTCGTAATCACTACACCAATCTCCTTATGGCAGAGAAGCCTTCACAACGTCGCCTACCCTTTTTCTGGTACTAGGCTAACCACCGGGTTCTTTCACTCCAAGGTGAACCACACCTACACAATGTCGCCTACCCTTTATAAGGTACTAGGCTAAGTACCTAGTTCTTTCACTCCAAGGTGAACTACACCTTCACAACGTCGCCTACCCTTTATAAGGTACTAGGCTAAGTACCTAGTTCTTTCACTCCAAGGTGAACTACACCTTCACAACGTCGCCTACCCTTTATTAGGTACTAGGCTAAGCACCTAGTTCCATTTCAATGGAGGAACTACTACCACACTACACCAACGACTAATCCCAAAGGAGATCTACTCCTTTACAACATCATCAAGGATATCAATATCCTTGGATCTAATACTAGTCTATTTTGTACATCGAAACACACCATATCGAATGTACATCTAAGGCACCTTTCACTAATGCCTTTGACTAGATCTACAAGACACCTTTCACTAATGTCTTGTGTCTTTACTTCTAAGCACCTTTCACTAATGCTTCTAGTCTTGACTTCTAAGCACCTTTCACTAATGCTTCTTGTCTTGACTTCTAAGCACCTACCACAAGTGCTTATGCTATAGACGATAGATACCCTTCACTAATATCTTCGTCTTGACATTTGAGACATATTTCACTAATGTCTTCAACACTACACTTCTTTGAAGGAAGAAAGGAATCATCAACAAGAAGGCTTCAGTAGCCTTGATGATGAGGAAGCATGGCAACTCATGGACTTGAGCTTGCTCGACTTCAAAGATGGTGATCTTGCCTTTAAGAGGAACCTAAAAGATCACACAAAAATAAAACTACAAACATATATCTCTTCGATCTGAGGTTAGTGAGTTTTTAACTCAGGGAGAAAGTGTGTTAGAAAGGGGTGAGAAATAATAAAGAAATGACTCACTATTTATAGAGGAAAAATCCTACTGTTCCCCGGATCCCACGGATCCCTACCACAAGGGATCTGGCTAGCACAAAGCTAGGGATCCGTGGAACGCTCCTCTTTGCCCATGGGTATTTTGGTTATGGGTCATGGGTCATGGGTTGAACCATGGATCTTTTAGCTAGATACAATGTATCTTTTGAGTGCAATGCACTTGGTCATTTGGGTATGGGTTGATCCATGGGTTATGGATATTTTCCATGTGTGATATAAGTATGATGTCATGCAATGGGTTATGGGTCAAGATCCATGGGTTATGGGCTTTGGGTTGTACCCAACTACATTCAATGTATTTGCCCAATGGGTTGTGATACTTAAGTTTCTACCCATTTATATTACCCAATATACTACATACTAGTTATGTGTATATTTTACCCAAGTATGTAAACACTAGTTGTTGTACATATGTATTACTAAATCATAAAATCACTTATACTTGTTTTAGTGTTTTATGTGAAAATGTGAATATGTTAGAAACTATTAGTTCAAACCATTTACGTATTTTATTTGTTTCGTTAACATGATTTTACGTTTGTTATCGACAAATATTAGAAGATCGTAAAATATAAATAAACGTTTTTATGGCTGATTTGTATTAACAAAATGGTTTTTAATGTTAGTGTTTGGCAAAAGGTAAGAGATAACCCAAACGCTCCTAATTCAATGTGGCTTCATTTGAATATACCCGGGAATGCATTACCTTTAGTATTCAAGAGACATTATGCAAGTGATGAAAATAATGTTTCTATTTGTATTAAAAATGAAAAATTGTTTTCCTACAAGTGAGGCTTTTCAAAATTTTGACATGGGGTTTGTGTTTAATTAGGATAACGCCTTATAGTAATTAGCTTTTAAATAGTGGGACACATGATTAGTTTATGCAATTTGACAATGTAGTTCATAATTTCAGTAATTAATTATGCAATTTACCAATTGAGTTCATGTTTTGTACAAGAATATACATAATCCCCATGTAATGGTTTTGTGCATAAATTAGAACCCTAGACTCAGAATTAAGAGAAGTAATGTAGTTAGGATACTTACAATGATGTTTTCTTTATTGATTAGTAAGAGAAGAAACCTTAATAACGAGTTAGGTATGTTGGTGGTTCATTTTGGTAAAGTGAGTTGTGGAGAAGAAGGTATTTTGTATTTAAAATTTTGGCTACTGTTGTCACCACGGACCAGACGGACCCAAATTTTTGGTTTCGTTCGTTTGGTCGTTTGGTGCCATGGGAACAGTAGCAGAACTAAGCTAAATTGTTTTGTTTTGGTTATTTTAAGGTTTAGGCTATGTTTTAACTACATGTTTGGTTCCATTAATTCTAACCCAAGTCTAAGAAGATTAAATGGTTCTCGTTTAAGAGGTTTAGTTAGGATGTCGGCAATGTTATCTTTGGAGGATACTTTCTCAATTGAGATGTTTCCTTTTTAAACATTGTCGCGAAGGAAGTGATGACGAATTTCAATATGTTTCGTTCGAGCATGTTGGACGGGGATTTTTGTTGAGATCAATAGATCCTTTGTTGTCGCAAAGTATAGAGATGTCGTTGATATGAATTCCGTAATCCACGAGAGCTTGCTTCATCCAAAGAGCTTGTTGACATGCTTTTCCTGCTGAGACGTATTCGGCTTCAGTAGTTGAGATAGCGAGAGCCGTTTTTTCTTTGCAAACCATGAGGTCAGACAATGTCCAACAAAAGTACAAATACCACTTGTACTTTTTTCTATCGACATAGTCACCGGCATGGTCCGAATCGGCATACACTATAGTTTCTACACCCGTTCCTTTGGGATACCATAATCCTAAACATGTCATTCCCTTAATGTATCTAAATATTCGTTTCAAGACTTCTAAGTGTTATGCTTTGGGATCTTCTTGAAAACGAGCACATAGACAAACACTAAACATAATGTCGGGTCTACTAGCCGTGAGATAAAGTAGGCTACCGATCATTGATGAGTGTCTAAATACTCATCATTTTTGTTCCTTCTACACTGCAAAAACAGTCAAAAACACTTTGAAAAGTCTCAAAAAGACAGAAAAAATATTGAGACTGTATTTTATGCAATAATTGTCAAAATCTAGTCCCTGGTTATTCAAAACATGTAATTTTTCATAAAAGGCCCTCAGGAATTTTTAAGTTGTCAAAATTAGCCTTATAAAGCTCAGTTTTGCAAAATGGCAACTTTAGTCCCTGAAATTTCAAAGATTGACAGAATTTACCCCTGGACATTTTAAATTGGAAAATTAACATTTTTTAGTCCTTTGGTAATTCTAACTTGTCAAAATTGGTCCTTTTGATAAATTTTGGAAAGTTGCTAATTCAGTCCCTCAAGGTTGGATAAATTGCAAAAGTGATCCTTGGGCTTAATCCTACTACAAACCAAGCCGGACCCAACACCCTTTAATAACCCAAGCCCAAGCCCACAACCAAATTGAACCCTACCTAGCACCTTGAAACCCCCCCCCATCTTGACCCGTTCGTTTAATAACTCCCTCGGTCAAACCATCCCTTCCCTCCCACAAATAAATAAAAAAGCCTCACTTTCTCCAACTCACGCCTGCAAATTCAGACCACCCCTCACCTCCAGCTAATCTTCACCTCTCCATGTCCCCTCATCCTACACTACCTCCAAGAAGCATTTAATGCTTAGTAAACCTAACACTCTAATCAAAGATTAAGCAGGTAAGAATTTGGCGCCAAAAAACTAAATCAAGGGCTAAAAATTGAGTCAAAGCATCCAACGGCCAATTTTATTGGTGGGAAAGGTTCAGAGTCTCAAGTGGAAGCTTTTTGTTGACTATATAGAGGGAAGAGAAGCATTGGAGCTAGTATGTAGTTTTAATTTTAATAAATGTATGTCGTTTTATTTTTCCATGTCTTAAATAGTTTCTAAAAAGTGTAATCTCAAGCTTCTTGTATTAAACTAAGTTAATCCATTGTATTGCAACCCTGTTTCAGTTATCAATTTCAAGTTCTATTAGTTTTCCTGTTTTTCTTATATATTTTGTTTAAGTAAATTTCAAAGAAAATAAAAGCCAAGCTTCAAAGAGCTTATTTACTTCTCACTTAAAGTCTACTTAAGCTGATCATAGCTTTTAGTAAGCTCAAGAAACAGTTTGAATCAGTTTTCTTTTTGGTCAACAAAAGTCAAAGGGGAGGCTATCTTGTTCTTTGGATATTAGGCCAGACCTGGAAGTACTAATAAGCTATTTGTGATCTTGTTTACACTCTGTTCAGCTAAAAATTCAAGGTTTCTCAGTTACTTCTTAATTTTTTAAAGTTTTAGTGTTAAATTTGCATAATTAGATTCTATGGATTATTACTGTTCAATATTGCTTATTTATGTTAATTTCAGTTTAATTTAAGTTATTGTAAGTTTCTTTATTGATTACATGGCCTGAATATCTCATTTTTTTTATATAATTTAAATTTGTCTACTTAAAGGGGTGTTTGGCACAACTAGGTTTTAGGTTATTTTTGCATGTATTATTCATTTGGTCAAGTTTCCAAGTTTGATCAGGGCTAAATTGAGTTAGTTAAGCTGTTTGAAGTTGCTGTTAAGCACTTTTTGTGCATTTTGTAGTTTTTAGTTGGATGTGCAGTTTTAAGACCATAACTGTCTTTGTAGCTTATGCAAGCTTTAGAACTTAGTTAGTGCCTGTTTTAAGTCCATTTTAATGTATTTTAGATGCCAGAATTAGATCCCATGTCCTTGCACTGTTTTATCAAGTTTCAATAAAAGTCAAAAATTCCAAATAATGTTCGAATATGTTATAGTTTTGATTTTTCATTCCTTCAATATAGGTCCAAATTAGTTGAAATTCTGGATATAAGCTCTTTGGTTGGTTGTCTACTGCCTGGTCATTTTAGTTAATTTTTGTGATTTTTTCTTGCTAGCTTAATGTAGGCTTAAAGTAGATGCATAAGGGCCGTTTGGCATAAATTGGATAGAACCTGTTTTATAGCTATAACGCTTCTAGCCTGTGCTTTTAGGGTCCCATTTAGTTGCATTAGCATAATTTAGGTTAGATTCAGGCTAAGGTAGCTTATAGTAGCTTATGGTTAGATTTTAGCTTATTTACATGTGCTTATTTCATTAGTTGTGCGCCCAAATCATTGTTCTTGTGCTCCAAAATAGTTTCTGTTATTTTTCCTGGGTTCTCAGTATTATTTTATTGTTGACTGGAAGTTTTCATATTTTTCACTGTTCATTTACTATTTTTCTGCACTTTATGTCATTTTCTAGCATTTTTAATTAGCATTTAATCCAAATAATTCAGAAAATGTTCAGAAAAACACAATTTCAATTTTCCTAGTTTTAGAAAAATCAAAAAGTGATAAAAAGTATTTTTCCAGATTTTTCTCAGCTTAATTAGTATTTTCTAGTATTTTTATTAGTTTTCAATAGTATTAAATTCATAATAAATTCATAAAAATTCAAAAAAATGTGATTCCAGTTTCTAAAATTCTTTTTAGTCATTTAAGATTTTTGAAAAATAGTTTTGTAATTTTCTAGCTTATTTTCCTGATTTTTAGTATTTTAAGTCTATTTTAAATATTTAAAATTAGTTTTTAATTCAAATTAAATCAAGAAAAATCCAAAAAAATTAGTTTTAAATTTCCAATAATTTTCTTGCATCATTAGGATTGTAAAAATGTATTTTCCATATCCGTAGGTATTTTACTTCTTTATTTTCACGTTTTATTCCGTACGTTCACGTAATTTTATTTAAACGTACGTTTTAGGTTTTAAACGTTAATCGATTTTAAATATAGAATTAAAATGACTTCAAAGTCTTTATTAGATTTAATTTCCTTAGTGTAATCAATCATAACCCATTTCCTGTTTAATATTCACCCGATCACAGATTCGTTGTATTACAGTTTACACACCTCGTTGGGACTTAACGACCCGGGGAAACACTAAACTCCTCTGGACTTAATTGCATTTTGTTCTGAGCTGTTTGACTTTTATGGTTGACCATTCACAAGTGGTTGACTAATAAAAGATAGACCGTTCGGAGCGAATCAATCATTCCTCTATATTTAGTGTTATCTACCGATTCACCTTCCTCATCCTTGGTGAGTTTTGTGTCCAAGGACATGGGTGTTGTACTTGCTTTTGAGTCTTCAAGACCAAATTTCTTAAGCATATCTTTTATGTATTTAGATTGGTTAAAGAATATGCCATCTTATAGTTGTTTAATTTGAAGTCCTATAAAGAAGTTTAACTCACCCATCATACTCATCTCAAACTCGTCGTGCATGATTTTAGAAAAATCATCACATAGCTCTTGACAAGTTGATCAAAATATGATGTCATCAATGTATATTTGAACTATAATAATGTGTGATTCCCTTTTCTTGGTAAAGAGAGTATTATCTACTAATCCCATGGTATATTTGTGTTCTACTAAGAAAGTCTTAAGCCGATCGTACCAAGATTTTGGTGCTTGCTTAAGTCCGTGTAGTGCCTTCTTAAGTTTGAAGACATGATGTGGTTTTTCAAAGTCGGTAAAACCGGGAGGTTGAGCAACATATACTTCTTCGTTAATGAACCCATTTAGGAATGCACTTTTAACATCCATTTGAAATAATTTAAAGTCATTGGCACATGCATATGCAAGTAAGATTCTAATAGACTCGAGCCTAGCTACTGGTGCATAAGTTTCATCGTAATCAATCCCTTCTTGTTGATTATAACATTGTGCGACAAGCCTAGCTTTGTCTCTAAACACTCCACCGTTTTCGTCCATTTTATTTCAAAAAACCCATTTCGTTCCAATTATAGTTTGATTTTTAGGTTTTGGAACTAATTTCCAAACATCATTTCTAACAAATTGGTTTAGCTCTTCTTGCATAGCAATTACCCAAGATTCATCTTTTATTGCTTCGTTTATGTTTTTCGGTTCAATGGTCGATACAAAGCAAAAGTAGTTACTTTGATTTTGGCCTTGTGATCTTAATGTTCTTTGATTTAGTTGTCCTATGACTTTTTCTAAAGGACGACTCTTGGATTCTTTGATGTTTATAATTTCATTATTTAATGGTTCATCTTCCTTGTCATTTTCAATTATTTCTTGACTTTCAACAAGTTAACTTTCAACTAAGTCATCATCTATCAAAGGTGATGTCTTAGAGGGAGGTGGACTTTCATCGAATGTTATTGTTGGGATATGAAAGTGTTGAAGATTGACAAAGTATTGATTAAAGTGAAAGTACTGCTAAGGAAAAAGTCAAAGTACTGCTGTCGAAGTCAAAGTACTACAAAGCTAAAGAACTGCTATATTCATTTATGGAAAGGTTTGTTATTCTAGAATATTCTTTGTTTAGATTACTTGTCGTACAAGGTTACAAATTGTAAACCGACTAGGGTTATCCTTAAGCCTATAAAAGGACCCCTAGGTTGGCATTAGAGAATACGATTTTTAGAGAAGTACGTGCATTATTAGGGTTTTAGAGAAGTTTGATATTATAGTTATAGAGTTGTTTAAGAATCTGTATAACAAGCAGATTCAGAGTTATTAATAAAATCATTGAAAGTTAAAGTTATATTCTTCTTAGCTTTGTTAAGTAAATTCCGCATACTTAATAGAGTTTGCTCAGTGTTTCATTGTAATAGCTTAGGATTTATCCGAGGTTATTAAACCCTTAACAAGCTATATAGTTAGTTTGGTTGGAGTACATCGATCCAACAAGTGGTATCAGAGCTTGTGTGGAAACTCTGACTAAGAAGAAACCTTAAAACCTAGTTAACAACAAAAACCTAAAGATGTCGACTGAAGCTGTTCCACCACCATCCATCACCTCACTAAGAATACCAATCATTAAGAAGGGAGAATAAGACCTATGGAGCATGAAGATGAGGCAGTACATTGCTATTACAGACCATGCACTATGGAATGTAATTGTCAATGGTAATGAAGTAGTTCCAGAACCTGTAGAGATTCCTGGACAACCTAAACCACCCAAAGCAGTCTTACCAGCAGCAACAATAAGAAATCAAAAGAAGGCTCTCAATATACTATTATCTGCTATTCCAGATGGTCATCTACTCAAGTTCTATAATGCTAAAGATGAAAAGCAACTATGGGCTGCTCTCAAGACAAGGTTTGGAGGTAATGATGCTTCCAAGAAGATGCACATAAATCTGTTGAAGCAGCAGTTTGAAACATTCACTGTTGGAGAAAGAGAAGGCCTTGATGCTGCCTATGATAGATTCCAAAATCTTCTCAGCATGCTGGAGCTATACAAAGCAGAGGTTTCAGTTGAAGATGCTAATCTAAAGTTCTTAAGGAGTTTGCCATCGACATGGCATGTGATTGCTACTACGATCAGAGGACAACCTGGTCTGTATGTTATGGACTTTGATGATCTTTACAATCATATGAAGGTGTATGAGCATGAGATGAATGGCCAAACTAGTTCAAAATCTCACAGTATTGCCTTTTTGTCATGTGAAAAGAGAGGCAGTACTTCCACTAAAAGTACTGCTTCTCCTACTCAAAGTACTGTTGCTCAAAGTACTGTGGCCTATTCTACCCCCACCTTTGCTCAGTAAGCCACACCAACACCTACCATCCACTCAGATGAAGTCGTAAAGCTCTTTCTTTGCACATCAAGCTACTTTACCTGTCACTTATGAAGAAGATCTCTCACAGATTGAAGAGGATGCTCTTGAAGAATATCAGGTGGCAAGTTGCTATAATCACTGCTAGGATCAGGAAGTTTATGAAGAAGACAGGAAGAGGCATTGACTTCAAACCAAAACAGGGAATCACTTTTGACAAGTCCAAGATTGAATGCTTCAATTGTCAAAAGACTGGACATTTTGCAAGAGAATGCAGGTTTGCTAAATATCAAGCAAACAGGATGACTGAGAAATCAAAACTTGAGCTAAAAGAAAATCCAATAACATAAACAAAACTTTGGTTGCTCAAGAGAATCTATCAGAGGTTGACTGGAGTGCTGAGTTTGATGATGAACCAGTAACCTACTGTATGGTAGCTGTGGAGGAATCAATGGAAGAGTTTGATTGAAGCACAGCTTTTGAAGAAGAACCTGGACATGCTGCTTTAGAATCCAGAGATGGGTATAGGAAGCTTTGATTGGAGCATGGAGAGTGAAGATGATCCTGTTCTACTTGCTATGGTAGCTATTTCACCAAGCTCACCCCCTATCTATGAGGTATGTTCTAAGTGTCATGACTTTTATCAAAAAGTACTTAATAGTTATGTGACTGAAAGAGATAACTGTATAAGGGCTAGGTCTGAGGTAGCTGGTTACCAAATTACCTCAGAGTCTATGGAAGACAAAATAATAACTCATGAAAATAATGAAATGGCTTGGGCAGAAAAGTATGAACAACAGGACTATCAGTTAAAATTAAGTGAATGGAAGTTAAATTGTAAAATTTCTGAAATTGAGAAACTGACTAAGGAGAGAGATGAATTGTTAGCAAAGTTTGGTGCTTGGAAAGAATCTGGTCTTTCTCATGTTAGTTATGTTGAAAAACAGAGAAGAGCTTACATTAGAACTGGCCTAGGTTTTGGTATGGATTTCAATAGCATAGCAGAAAACCCACCTAATGATAAGGATGACCTTGATTTTGAGGATATAACTACTAGTGATGATGAAATTATTAACTATATAGACACATCTAGTAATGAGGAATCACTTAGTGAACCACCTCCTGAATATAAGAAAGACAAAGGTTATCATGCTGTCCCACATCCCACTGGTAGTCATCAACCTATTAGACCTGATGTTTCTCGTTTTGGAGTAGACAACCTAGAGTTTAGAAAAAAACTTACTGGTCAATCTAGGTCTGAAACCCCAAAAGAAACAGCTGAGACACCTAAGGTAGATGATTTTAAAAGTCAAGCAGTACTTTCAACTCAAAGTACTGCTACACCTTCAGCAGTACCTTTAAGAAAACCTTTTCAACATACTGCTAAACCTTTTTGGGATAATTTTGGTCAAAACAGTTTTCATCATTCACCTAGAAGACAGAATAATTTTGGTCATACACATACAAGAAGCAATTTTGGAATTACAGGTCAAAAGTTATGTTTAGTTTGTTTTAGTCCCTGATCATTTGATTAAGGACAGTGACTTACATTCAGAGTACCTAAGTAAGTTCCCCAAGAACAGAACTGTCAACCAAAAACCAAGGGAGACTAGACCAGCTTGGAATCATTCACATAGGGTTAACCATAGAAACTTCTCACCAGACTATAGGTACCCTCACCAGAGAAGACCTTTTTCAAAATCACCAGTACCTTCAAACACTTTTCAAGGTACTGTTAAGCCAAAACCAGTACTTTCTCAAAGTACTGCGCAGTTTTCACAAAACAACTTTTGGAATAGGAACCCTAGGAGATCTAATTACTATCAATCTAGGAGGCGTTACAACTCTAAGAAAGTAGATAGATCAAGGGACTCTACACCAGAAGTTAAAACCAAATGGGTTAAGAAGGAAAGTACTGATGGGGAACAAACAATACTTTCAGTAAGTGAAAGTGAAACAGAGATTTTGGTTGATACTAATAAAGTAAACTTGAATGAAAAAGAGATTTTATTGAAAACCAAACACAAGTTTTGGAACAACCAAAGATAATTGATCATGTGCTTAAAGACAGTGGCAATTACATACTTAAATAATTTAAGTATGTAACTCCACAAGGGGAACACAAGTCAGTAATGGCTTGGGTTCCTAAAATTAACTAACTCTTTTATGTTTGTGCAGGGCAACCCAGAAGAGGAGCTTAAAGATCATCTAATTATGGATAGTGGTTGCTCTGGAAGCATGACAGGAGACAAGGAGATTCTGTCAGATTTTAGATCTTATTGTGGAGGATGAGTTGCATTTGGGAATGATCCTAATGGAGGAAGAATCACTGGAAAATGAACCATCAAAGCAGGGCATATAGATTTTAAGAATGTTAGATATGTGAAGGAGCTCAAGTTCAATCTTTTGTCAGTCTCTCAAATTTGTGACAGAAAGCACCTTGTGTTATTCACTGACACAGAATGTCTCATACTTTCACCTGAATTCAAGCTTGATGATGATAACTTGGTAATACTTAGAGTACCAAGAACCAATGATATGTACAGTCTTGATATGAGGACTCTTAGCTCTTCTGAAAGAGCAACATGTTTAGTGGCAAAAGCAACACTTGAAGAAGCACATCAGTGGCATAGAAGATTGGGCCATGTAAATTTCAAGAATATCAATAAATTGGTCAAAGGAAATTTAGTTAGAGGTTTACCTTCAAAGACTTACAAGAATGATCACTCCTGTTTGGCGTGCAAGAAGGGTAAACAACACAAAGCTTCATGCAAGAAGCTTGAGGAAAGAACTGTTAGAGAACCTTTGGAGCTGCTGCACATGGATTTGTTTGGACCTGTCTCTATTGCAAGTCTAAACAAGAAAAAGTACTGCTTGGTTGTAACAGATGATTGCCGTAGATTCAGTTGGGTATTTTTCTCGGGATTTAAAGATGACACCTTTGATGCTATTCATGATCTGATAATAGCACTTGAAAACCAACTGAGACTTAAAGTAAGAGGCATTAGATGTGATAATGGGACTGAATTCAAGAACAAGCTTATGGATGAGTTTTGTGCTAAAAAAGGGATCAAGAGGGAGTTCAGTATTGCTAGAACACCACAACAGAATGGAGTTGCAGAAAGAAAGAACAGAACTTTGATTGCAGCAGCCAGAACTATGCTTGCAGATTCATTACTACCTATTTAATTCTGGGCTGAAGATGTAAGTACTGCTTGCTATGTACTTAACAGAGTATCAGTCACCAAACCTCAGATGAAGACACCTTATGAGTTACTCATGGGAATCAAACCAAACATTCATTTTCTAAAACCTTTTGGATGCCCTCTGACTATTCTCAACACAATTGATCATTTGGGCAAATTTGATGGAAAGTCAGAAGAAGGATATTTATTGGGATATTGTACCAATAGCAAGGGATTTAGAGTGTACAACAGAGTCACCAAGAAGGTTCAAGATTGTCTTCATGTTGAATTTTTAGAAGATCTAGAAAATCAGAAGGGTAAAGGTCCTGATTGGATGTTTGATTTTGAAGTTTTGACTCCTTCTATGAACTATGTACCTGTTAGAGAAGAAAATCCACATGTACACAATGGAGAAGAGTTACAGTATGTTGTTCATGGAGTCCATATTAGTCCTGATGCTGTTCATGATGAAGAACCTAAAACTGTTGAGAAGGAGAAAAGTACTGATGACCCAAAATCCTCATTGTCTGTTGAGGATCAAGCTATTCAAGATGAACTTAATCAGATGCTTTTTCAAGATGTAATAGCACATTCTTATGATGGTGAACAAAGAAGAGCTTATGAGGAAGCAAATAAAAAGAACAAGTCTGCAGAGTACACTCACAGTACTTTGGGTGACAGTACTTTCGATCAAGTACTGCTACACCTATTAACAGCACTTTGGATGATCCTACCATGCCTGGCTTAGAAGATACTGATGATGAGTTTGAAGATGAAGGTATTTTCTCAGATTCCAATGAAGATGCCGATTTCACTAATTTGGGTGATAATTATGAAGTTCCACAGACTCCTATCTTAGGAATTCATAAGAATCATCCCACTGATCAAATCATTGGACCTTCTAACTCTAGAGTGCTTACAAGACACAAAGCTAAGAGTTTTTCTAAACCTCACAATGCTTTACTTAGCTTTGTCTATAAACAGAACAGGCTGAATCATAAAGACCATCAAACATGCATGTTTACTTGTTTTATCTCTCAAGAAGAACCCAAGAATATAGCTCAGGCATTATCTAAAGAGAGTTGGGTTGAAGCTATGCAAGAAGAACTTCTTCAATTTAAACTTCAAGAAGTTTGGGTACTGTGTGATCTACCTGATGGAAATAAGGTCATTGGTACAAGATAGGTGTTCAGAGTCAAGAGAGATGAAATAGGAAATGTTATCAAGAACAAGGAAATGTTAGTTGCACAAGGCTACAGACAAGAAGAAGGAGTAGATTATGATGAAGTATTTGCTCCTGTAGCAAGGATTGAAGCAATTCGAATCTTCCTTGCTTTTGCATCATATATGGGATTTCAGGTTTATCAAATGGATGTCAAGAGTGCCTTTTTATATGGCAAGATTACAGAGGAGGTGTATGTTAAACAACCTCCTGGTTTTGAAGATCCTACACATCCAAACAAATTCTATAAAGTGGTTAAGGCTCTTTATGGCTTACATCAAGCACCTAGAGCTTGGTATGAAAGGCTCTCTACCTTCTTATTGCAACATGGTTACAGGAGAGGAGCAATAGATAAGACTTTGTTTATCAAGAGAGACAAGAAGGATATCATGTTAGTTCAAGTATATGTTGATGATATCATCTTTGGAGCTACCAAACAGTCCATGGTTAAGGAGTTTGAGCAGCTGATGCAGAATGAATTTCAAATGAGTTCAATGGGTTAACTTTCTTTTTGGGACTTCAAGTTAAGCAGTCAAAGGAGGGAATTTTCATAAGTCAAGACAAGTATGTACCTAACATACTTAAGAAGTTCAATTTTGATGCAATGAAGCCTGTTACTACACCTATTAAATCTATCAACTCACTGGGAAAGGATGAAGATGGACAACCTGTTGAAGTCAAGTTATACAGATCTATGATTGGCTGTCTTATATATCTCACTGCATCTAGGCCTGATATCATGTTTGCTGTTTGTTTATGTGCAAGATATCAAGTCTCACCTAAGGTCTCTCATATGAATGCAGTGAAGAGAATTTTCAGTTATTTGAAACAACAACCTAAGTTAGGGTTGTGGTATCCAAAGGATTCACCTTTTCACTTGGAAGCTTTTTTAGATAGTGATTATGCAGGTGACAACTATGACAGAAGATCAACCACTGGAGGATGCTAATATCTTGGAAGAAGATTAGTTTCATGGCAGTGTAAGAAGCAAACAATTGCAGCAACATCCTCTACTGAAGCAGAATATGTGGCTGCTGCAAGCTTTTGTGGACAAGTTTTGTGGACGCAGAATCAACTCTTGGATTATGGGTTCAACTTCAAGAATACTCCTATCAACATTGATAATGAGAGTACAATCTGTATTGTGAAGAATCCAGTTTATCACTCCAAGACCAAGCACATTCAGATTAGGCATCACTTCATCAGAGATTGTTATGAGCATAGGCTCATTAATGTTGTCAAGGTGCATATAGATGATAATGTAGCTGATTTACTCACCAAAGGATTTGATGTTTCAAGATTTAATCACTTGGTGGTGAGTATTGGCATGATTAATTATTGAGTTACATTTAAGGGGAGGACTGAATGATTAGTTAGTCAGTCATGTGCTTTGTTTAAGGGGAGGCAATGCAATGCCCACATGAAGTGTTTGTCATTATAGAGAAGAAGATGGAAAAGTACTGTTGTTTTGTTCTATGAAAGTACTGCTTTGAAAGTACTGCACACATGGAAAGCACTGCTTGTCTTATCAACGTACTGTTCCAACGGTCATAACGAAGGGTAAATTCAAATAACAGTAACTTTGTTATTATGGGCTGTGATTTTTCAAATCCTACCTATAAATAACTACTTCCCGATTTTCCCTCTCATCTTTATTCTTATCAATCTTTTCCATATTTCTTTCTCTCTCACACACTTACGTATTCAAGAATCAATATCTTTTACCATCATCCATGGCAAACCTACACACAGTTTCTAAACACAATATGGTGGCGAATTTAGATAAAACAGAGGCCAATGTCATCTTCCATGATATCATTGATTTCTTAACTGGTTCTCCAATCAGTTATGCGCTTTTGGTGGAACCTGATATAATTGAGCCCTGGATACAGAAATTTTGGGCAACTGCAAGGACACATATGGAGAATGATGAATCTTATCTTCAAGATAAAGTTGCTGGAAGGCTTATCAAGATTACTGAAGCATCAATTCGTGAAGATTTATTGTTTGATGATGCAGAAGGAGCTATTAGGTTTGATAAACAGCTTCTTTGGGATACACTGAGAGAGATTGGATATGAAGGGTCTTTGGCTGACATAACAACATTCAAGAAGCCCTTGTTCAGTCCACATTGGAAGTACCTGGTACATGTTCTTCTTCATTGTATCAGCTCTAAAAGTACTTCTTGGGAGCAATTTGGTTCAAACATTGCATCTGCACTGGTAGGATTAGCTACAAACCGTATGTTCAACTTTTCAAGGCTAATCTTAGATGGAATGCTCTCAGACATCTCTCATGGTTCAAGATGGTTAATGTATCCGAGATTTATTCAAGTATTCTTGAATAAACAACTTTCAGATGTACCAAAGCCTACAAATCTATTACCTGTTGTGGTACAACCAGCCAATATTTTCACATTTATGGCTAGGAATAGTGACTTGTTCACTGGAAGGAACACTCTTTTAACCACTTCAATGATGGAGGTTGTTCAAGCTATACGCAATGAGGCTGCAGAGAGTGATGACAGAGAAGGTACTGCTTCAACACAAGGTACTGCTTCTCAAAGTGCTGCATCTCAAGAAACTGCATCACAAGGTACTGCTTCACAAGGTATTGATGTTAATGAAGGTACTGCAGTTTCTCCCATCTCATCACACCATACTACTCCTCCTATTGAGACACCAGAACAAGTTCTCTTATCAACTTCTGGAGGAGATAATGCTACTATACCCCCTGAAGGTTTAGTGTTAGATAATTATATTCTGACAAGGGAGTTAGTCCGATTGAAGAAATCTTTTGAAAAACAGGCCACTCAGATTAAGAGATTGAGGTTTAAGTTTAGAAGATTAAAAAAATTTGTATGGCCATTGGTTACACATCACATGTTATGGGTCAAAGCTGAAAAGAAGAAGCGAAGGAAATTTAAGAAGACCACCAAAGGCACAAAGGTTCAACAGCATTCTTCTGTCCAATTGGGGAGGAATTTAGAAGAAGATAATTTGAAAGAAGATGCTGAATTTCATGAAGAAAAGGAGAATGAACCTCAAAGTACTAAAGCACATGTAAATCTTCAAAGTACTGAGCCTGAAGGAACTGGTATTCAAAGTACTGATGATCAAGGTGCTGCTGATCAAAGTACTGGCTTTCAAGGAACATCTCGACAAGAATTAATTACACCAAGGGTGTTAGATTTTGAAGAAGAAGCTGGTCCTTCAACAATTCCACAAGAAGAAGAAGCTGATACACCCAAACCAATACACACTGCAAGTGATGATGAAACTATTGCTGAAATATTGCATGATGTATCAAAACCAAGGGGTGTTAGCATTCCTGGTGTTACTGAAGAACAATAACAAGCTTCTCAACCTGTTATAGATCACAAAGATTAAGGAAAAGGTAAGATGGTAGAAACAAAGAAGAAGAAGCTCACTTTAGCAAAAATAAGGGCTGCTCAAGTTGCTATGAATGAGGAAGCAGCTAGAAAGGTACAAGCTGAATTAAATGCTGAAGTTGCTATTGAAGAAGCTAGGAATGAAGAAGCAGCTAAGAAATTGCAAGAAGAATTGAATGCTGAAGCTGCTGTACAATTAAAGACACCTATTCCTGTTTCTGCTCTACCAAGAAGACCAAATCGTGCTAAAGAAAGAAATGCAATGATGGCTTATTTAAAAAGTCAAGGATATATTAGATTGCAGAAGTTGAATTATGTTGAGATGAAATAGCTGTATGAAGCTGTTAGAGAAGCTTATCAGAAGCATGTTGATAGTATCAAAGATTTTAAAGATGATGATGCCTATAAAGAAGATAGTAGAAAAGGAAGCTTAAAAAGAAAAAGAACAATTGAAGTTGAAGATACTCAGCCATCAAAGAAGGTTGAATTAAGGTCTGATACATATGATGAACTAAGGAATTATTTAAGAGTTGTAGAATTTGAGTATTCTAAAGCTGATGCATAAAAGAAGTGTTAGCCTTAATAGTTTTATTAAAAGTGATGGTCATTCACATTTAGGAACTTTGTAACGTGTGTTAGATATCGTGATAGAATAGTCAACGGGCTCGTGGATTGGACCAAGCTAAATGGCTAATAGTTGAGACTTGCTAGCCGTTTATAAGCTTAAGCTTGTCAAATCCAAAGCCCAATCCAAGTCCATGAAAAGCCCAAGCAAAGCCTCTTAGGGTTTTAAGTTGCTTGTACTATAAATACCCCTCAAATGGTCATTTGAGGGGTGTGCTTGAAAGTGTGTGTGTGTGTGTTTCTTTATTGAATATACAACATCTTGTGTTTATCTTTATCTCACATCATACACGGATTTTATATCATCAAGTCACCATCTTTTCTTTCTTTGTTATAAGCTTTACGTTTGTGTTGTTTGTGTTAACGTGGTATTTGTGTTGGGTTTGTGATAAGGTTGATAGAACTAAGGTCCTACAATTGGTATCAATCGCCTAACAATGGTTTAGGAGTGTTTGTGTTTGTTTTGAAGGGTTACGCGTAAAGGCTCTCGTTATACGTTTTTGTCAAGCTTAAAGCTTTAATTTTTGCACTCAAAAATTCAAGATTCTTGTGGTTTAAGGTTTATTTGGTGCTAAAGTTTCAGTTTTTTGCAAAAAGTTTGAAGCTTTACGTGTTTTTCTTCATTTTTAAGCTCGTATTTGGTTTATTGGTCATTTCTACTCGTAACTTTTCTATGCACTTTGGGTGAAAAGGGTCAACATTTTTGGGTTATTCGAGTGTTTTTAAGGCTATCTGGGTAAAAGAAATCATTTGAATCATTGGAAATTTCTTACGAGTAGAAGTCAAAAAGTCAAAACCCTAGTTTTCTACTCGTAACTTTTTGGTGAAGAATCTTCGTGCTATAACTGTTACTCAGTGCTTCCCTCACTTGGATAAGTGTGTGGAACACTTCGACTTGTGGATATCTCTTACGCTGTGACAGTGTAAAGGATTTTTGGTTCTTAACCATAGTTTACGCATAAGCTAAAAGCTTACGAGTAACTCTACGCATAACTTCGAAATTACGCGTAAGGTTTACGAGTAACTTTTTGTCTACGCATAAGCCTAAGGTTACGCGTAAGATACTTCCTACGCATAAGGTTCCTACCCATAAGGTTTCTACGCTTAAGGTTCCTACGCTTAAGGTTTCTACGCATAAGGTTTCTACGCATAAGCTTCCTACGCATAAGATCCTACGCATAAGCACCAGATCCTACGCCTAAGCCTTGTCTACTCGTAACTTTGTGTTTCTTCGCCTAAGCTCTTTCTACGCATAAGTTTCAACACAAGGTACTGCTTCTCAAAGTGCTGCATCTCAAGAAACTGCATCACAAGGTACTGCTTCACAAGGTATTGATGTTAATGAAGGTACTGCAGTTTCTCCCATCTCATCACACCATACTACTCCTCCTATTGAGACACCAGAACAAGTTCTCTTATCATCTTCTGGAGGAGATAATGCTACTATACCCCCTGAAGGTTTAGTGTTAGATAATTATATTCTGACAAGGGAGTTAGTCCGATTGAAGAAATCTTTTGAAAAACAGGCCACTCAGATTAAGAGATTGAGGTTTAAGTTTAGAAGATTAAAAAACTTTGTATGGCCATTGGTTACACATCACATGTTATGGGTCAAAGCTGAAAAGAAGAAGCGAAGGAAATTTAAGAAGACCACCAAAGGCACAAAGGTTCAACAGCATTCTTCTGTCCAATTGGGGAGGAATTTAGAAGAAGATAATTTGAAAGAAGATGCTGAATTTCATGAAGAAAAGGAGAATGAATCTCAAAGTACTAAAGCACATGTAAATCTTCAAAGTACTGAGCCTGAAGGAACTGGTATTCAAAGTACTGATGATCAAGGTGCTGCTGATCAAAGTACTGGCTTTCAAGGAACATCTCGACAAGAATTAATTACACCAAGGGTGTTAGATTTTGAAGAAGAAGCTGGTCCTTCAACAATTCCACAAGAAGAAGAAGCTGATACACCCAAACCAATACACACTGCAAGTGATGATGAAACTATTGCTGAAATATTGCATGATTTATCAAAACCAAGGGGTGTTAGCATTCCTGGTGTTACTGAAGAACAATAACAAGCTTCTCAACCTGTTATAGATCACAAAGATTAAGGAAAAGGTAAGATGGTAGAAACAAAGAAGAAGAAGCTCACTTTAGCAAAAATAAGGGCTGCTCAAGTTGCTATGAATGAGGAAGCAGCTAGAAAGGTACAAGCTGAATTAAATGCTGAAGTTGCTATTGAAGAAGCTAGGAATGAAGAAGCAGCTAAGAAATTGCAAGAAGAATTGAATGCTGAAGCTGCTGTACAATTAAAGACACCTATTCCTGTTTCTGCTCTACCAAGAAGACCAAATCGTGCTAAAGAAAGAAATGCAATGATGGCTTATTTAAAAAGTCAAGGATATATTGGATTGCAGAAGTTGAATTATGTTGAGATGAAATAGCTGTATGAAGCTGTTAGAGAAGCTTATCAGAAGCATGTTGATAGTATCAAAGATTTTAAAGATGATGATGCTCAGAAAGAAGATAGTAGAAAAGGAAGCTTAAAAAGAAAAAGAACAATTGAAGTTGAAGATACTCAGCCATCAAAGAAGGTTGAATTAAGGTCTGATACAGATGATGAACTAAGGAATTATTTAAGAGTTGTAGAATTTGAGTATTCTAAAGCTGATGCATAAAAGAAGTGTTAGCCTTAATAGTTTTATTAAAAGTGATGGTCATTCACATTTAGGAACTTTGTAACGTGTATTAGATATCGTGATAGAATAGTCAACGGGCTCGTGGATTGGACCAAGCTAAATGGCTAATAGTTGAGACTTGCTAGCCGTTTATAAGCTTAAGCTTGTCAAATCCAAAGCCCAATCCAAGTCCACGAAAAGCCCAAGCAAAGCCTCTTAGGGTTTTAAGTTGCTTGTACTATAAATACCCCTCAAATGGTCATTTGAGGGGTGTGCTTGAAAGTGTGTGTGTGTGTTTTTCTTTATTGAATATACAACATCTTGTGTTTATCTTTATCTCACATCATACACGGATTTTATATCATCAAGTCACCATCTTTTCTTTCTTTGTTATAAGCTTTACGTTTGTGTTGTTTGTGTTAACGTGGTATTTGTGTTGGGTTTGTGATAAGGTTGATAGAACTAAGGTCCTACAATTGGTATCAATCGCCTAACAATGGTTTAGGAGTGTTTGTGTTTGTTTTGAAGGGTTACGCGTAAAGGCTCTCGTTATACGTTTTTGTCAAGCTTAAAGCTTTAATTTTTGCACTCAAAAATTCAAGATTCTTGTGGTTTAAGGTTTATTTGGTGCTAAAGTTTCAGTTTTTTGCAAAAAGTTTGAAGCTTTACGTGTTTTTCTTCATTTTAAGCTCGTATTTGGTTTATTGGTCATTTCTACTCGTAACTTTTCTATGCACTTTGGGTGAAAAGGGTCAACATTTTTGGGTTATTCGAGTGTTTTTAAGGCTATATGGGTAAAAGAAATCATTTGAATCGTTGGAAATTTCTTACGAGTAGAAGTCAAAAAGTCAAAACCCTAGTTTTCTACTCGTAACTTTTTGGTGAAGAATCTTCGTGCTATAACTGTTACTCAGTGCTTCCCTCACTTGGATAAGTGTGTGGAACACTTCGACTTGTGGATATCTCTTACGCTGTGACAGTGTAAAGGATTTTTGGTTCTTAACCATAGTTTACGCATAAGCTAAAAGCTTACGAGTAACTCTACGCATAACTTCGAAATTACGCGTAAGGTTTACGAGTAACTTTTTGTCCACGCATAAGCCTAAGGTTACGCGTAAGATACTTCCTACGCATAAGGTTCCTACGCATAAGGTTTCTACGCTTAAGGTTCCTACGCTTAAGGTTTCTACGCATAAGGTTTCTACGCATAAGCTTCCTACGCATAAGATCCTACGCATAAGCACCAGATCCTACGCCTAAGCCTTGTCTACTCGTAACTTTGTGTTTCTTCGCCTAAGCTCTTTCTACGCATAAGTTTCAACACAAGGTACTGCTTCTCAAAGTGCTGAATCTCAAGAAACTGCATCACAAGGTACTGCTTCTCAAAGTGCTGCATCTCAAGAAGTTGAATTATGTTGAGATGAAATAGCTGTATGAAGCTGTTAGAGAAGCTTATCAGAAGCATGTTGATAGTATCAAAGATTTTAAAGATGATGATGCTCAGAAAGAAGATAGTAGAAAAGGAAGCTTAAAAAGAAAAAGAACAATTGAAGTTGAAGATACTCAGCCATCAAAGAAGGTTGAATTAAGGTCTGATACAGATGATGAACTAAGGAATTATTTAAGAGTTGTAGAATTTGAGTATTCTAAAGCTGATGCATAAAAGAAGTGTTAGCCTTAATAGTTTTATTAAAAGTGATGGTCATTCACATTTAGGAACTTTGTAACGTGTGTTAGATATCGTGATAGAATAGTCAACGGGCTCGTGGATTGGACCAAGCTAAATGGCTAATAGTTGAGACTTGCTAGCCGTTTATAAGCTTAAGCTTGTCAAATCCAAAGCCCAATCCAAGTCCACGAAAAGCCCAAGCAAAGCCTCTTAGGGTTTTAAGTTGCTTGTACTATAAATACCCCTCAAATGGTCATTTGAGGGGTGTGCTTGAAAGTGTGTGTGTGTGTTTTTCTTTATTGAATATACAACATAAGGTTCCTACGCATAAGGTTTCTACGCTTAAGGTTCCTACGCTTAAGGTTTCTACGCATAAGGTTTCTACGCATAAGCTTCCTACGCATAAGATCCTACGCATAAGCACCAGATCCTACGCCTAAGCCTTGTCTACTCGTAACTTTGTGTTTCTTCGCCTAAGCTCTTTCTACGCATAAGTTTAAAAAAAAAAAAAAAAAAAAAATTTGAGGAGACTAAATGTTCAATTTTTACGCGAGATTCAAATTTTGGTTTAACTGTGAAAATTTTGGTCAAAAATTCAAATTTTTGGGCCTAAATTCAAATTTTTCGTGTCAAATTTTGCGTCAAAATTGTCATAACTCAAAATTTTCATACGACCTTAGAATTGATTTTTATAGTGAATTTCAAATTTTGGGCGAAAATTTTTAAGAACCGAGTTTACGAGTACGACTTTCGGAAACACCTCAACTGAGCTTAATCTTCATCAACCACAACTCCTTTATCGTTGAATCGATCCTACATCAACTTTATCAGATCATACCTTCATCAATGGCTACTCAACAAGACATTCATGCAGCCGGTGCCGAAAACCGACCTCCTATGTTGGCAAAAGGTGGTTATCTTCAATGGACAAGTCGAATGCTCCGTTACATAAAGACCAAACCTAATGGCAAACTCATGATTAAATCAATTCAGGATGGACCCTTCAAGCCTCGACAAGTTAATGAACCTGGAAATCCTGATGCAACACCTCCCACCACACCATCTTCTCGTCTTCAATACGAATCTGAATACACTGCAGAGGATCAGAAACAAGTCGAAGCAGATGACATGGCAATTCATATTATCCAACTGGGCTTACCAATAGACATCTTTGCTGCGGTAGACAGTTGTGAAACTGCTTTCGATATGTGGGAACGTGTTAGACGACTTTGTCATGGAACAGAAATTGGTCATCAAGACATGGAGAACAAGTTGCTAACTGAATGGGAAAAGTTCACATCTACACCAGGAGAATCCATTGAATCCTACTATGGAAGGTTTTGCACTTTGATGAATGAGCTAATCAGAAACAAGCTGACACCCAGAACTATCGTTCAAAACATCAAGTTGTCAACCAAACAAAAGACCTTCATCAAGTGAACTTTGATCAACTGAATGATTTTCTGAAACAAAACCAAGCTGAAGCTAATGAAGTCAGGCAAGAAAAACTAGCAAAGAATCATGATCCATTGGCACTCATTGCAAAGACTCAACCTTCAGTGAATACACAACAACAAGCTTCATCATCTTCCAACAACAAAAACTTGCAGCAATACATTCCACAACCACAACAACAATTCTATCCAGATCAACAATACCAGGAACAAGGAATCACTAATCTAGAATCTGATCAAGAAGACCCTATGTCCCAAATAATTTCTCTCTTGGGTCAAGTAATCAAAGGTCGCTATTCCACACCTACTAACAACAACCAAAGGATTTCATCAAACACTCGCAACAGGCAAATTGCACAGCCGGGTGTGAATATGGGTAATCAAGGACAAATGGTTGGAGTTATTGGGAATCAGCAGGGATATGCTACTGGATTTCGCATGGGTAATCAGGCGGTTCCGAATCAGGGTAATCAGATGAGACAGAATGTTAGGAATAGAGCAGTGGGTAATCAGAATCGGAATGTTGCAGCTCCAGTCGTTGGGAATCATGGAAATGTGAATCAGGGTAATCAGATTAAGTGTTATAACTGTCAAGGAATGGGTCACATGGCAAGGAATTGTCCTACTAAGCCGCACAAGAACGATCTTGAGTATCTTCAGAAAACTGTCCTGTTGGTACAAAAGGAACGCGCTGGATTTCAGTTGAGTGCTGAGGAACATGACTTTATGGCTATTATGGATGATTTGGAAGACCTCGAGGAACTCAATGCGAATTGCATCTTCATGGCAAATCTTCAGGAAGCTAAGTATGACACGGAGTCAGACTCACCTCCTGTCTATGACGCCAACGCAGTATCTGAGGTACCAATCATTGATCCATGCTATAACAATGTCATATTTGATGTGTCTACTCATGGCGAACAGCATTCTGTGACATCCGCACCTACTTATGATACATACCTGGACAATCCGAGTTGTAGCAATACTAACTCTGAAACTCCAGATGTGGATCCTAGTGGAGGCTATGTGGCACAAAATATTGAGACTGATGAGGAAACACGTGCTTATGTTGAATCATTAATCAATCAATGTGGCATTGAAGTTGAGAAAGTTAGAACGGTCAATCGCGAAGTTACAAAGAGCATGCCAAAGCCTATGAATTTCATACAAACAAAATGTCAGAATTAGAAATTGGTTATCGAGATTCTGTTTTAAGAGAAAAAGATTTGCAACTCAAGTATGACACACTTGATGTGAATCTGAATTTGAAAATCAAATCTTTAAATAAGGAAATTTCTGAACTAAATGACCAACTTTCAAAACAAAAAGCACTGTTTTCTGATCTTGAAAAAGAGAAGAAACAGTTGATTGCTGATTTTTCAAAACGAGAAGATTCTCTTCTTGATGAAATTCTTGATAAAACGGAAAAAATCAAAACTTTGGACAATTTGCTTCTTACAACGGGTCATTCAGCTAAATCAAACAAGATGCTTTCTAACCAAGTAAATCCACGTTTTCATACTTCACATAAGATGGCACTTGGTAACGACCCTTCTTCGTTTCTCAAGAAAGCTCAGAAATCTCAGAATGTGTTGCACAATGGAAAACCTTTGCATGAACCTATAATTGTGCATGATTCTCTTGAAACGTTGGAACTATCTGAGGAGAGTAGATCTAAAATGAAACAAAAACATCCGGAAATCAAACCGATTGATTATAACAAATGGAACCAAATTAATGTTCTTCCTTTTGTTTCTCAAAAAGGACAATCAACGTTTTCCACCACACCAAGTGTTTCAAACAAAGTGTCAACACCAGTTTCAAAATCAGTTTCAAAACCAGTTGTTGTCTCCAAATCTCTTTCGAACATCGAACAAATGTCTTCACACAATCCTTTTAACACAAGTGATGCGAGAAGTATTTTGGAAAATGTGAAAACGAGAATTGCAGATCTTCAAGAGACCGTTAAAACTAAAACCAATATTAGAACCAACATCTGGTTTAATAGTTTTGATAATGAACAGAAAAAGTTTTTTGAAACTCAAATTGCCCCTCAGCTGAATAACATCAACTCAAGGGTAATTCATTTTGAACAAGCCTTTTTGAAAGAAACAGCTGACTTTGTCAAGGACCATAAATCCCTGGTAAAGCAAGCTAATGAAAGTGTTGAACACATCAAAGTTTTGGAAAATTTTAAATGATTCTCTCTTCGAAGATGTTCTGACTACTGATATTATGTCCATCATTTTGCAAACATATTCTGTTGAAGATCATGAAAGACTCCAGGATGAGACCTCCGAAATTGTTTCAAAATATGAAAAAGCTCTTATGAAACTTGAAAAAGAAAATATCTCATATTTTAAACAACTTGATCGAAAAACTGAGGAATGCAAGTATGACAAACTGTCGTATGAGCGTGCCTACAATGACATGAAAGCGAAAAATGATTTTTTGAGGGCTCAGCTGGACAGTCAAAAAGGAAAGGCAGTGGAAACTGTGATTACAAAACCATTGACTGCGGAGAAAGCAAATGTTCCCAAACCGGTTTCAAAACCAAAAATGTCTGTTTCTTTGCCTCCTCCAAAAGTCAATGAGAAAAATGTTTCATCAAAACCAGTCACTCCACCTGCCCTACCTAAACATATTGTTGATAAGGGAAAAGCGGTTATTGATAATCCAAAAGTTTTAGCACCTGGCCTTTTTAAGATGAGTACCACTAATGCATCTGCCTCCACATCTGAGACTAGGATAGCTGAAACCACCTCCCTTCATAAAAATGTGAATCCTAATGCGTGTGCCTCACCTTCTACAGGACTAGAAAGCACCTCTAGGAGCAGCAGACTAAAACCTAAGAGCAATACAAGGAACAATAGAGTCTCGACTGCCTCTAGGAGTAGTAGCTTGGATAAAGAGAAGAAAGTAGAAGAACACCCTAGGAATTTACAGCTTTTGAATAAGAAAGACATTTCATCTGAATGTACTGAACCTATGAAACTTGCTAAGTCTAATGAATGTGTTGAATCTCTTTGTTTAACTTGCAAGAAATCTTTAACCAATGTTCATGATGATTGTGTTTCTAAGAATGAGATTGTTAAGCCTGTTAAGAAGAATGTTCCCAAAAGAACTTATGCTAAACGAATAGGAAGACTAGTCGCGAGACTTAGGCTTTACACTACTGATAGAGAGCATAATGTTTACTTTAGGGATGACATTTGGAAACCCACGGGTAGAACTTTCACACTCGAGAATGGAAGAATGAGTGATGCACCTGTCTTACCAATAGATGACTTCTATGAGTGTGATCAGGATTTTACCTCTAACCCAAAGGAACCAAAATCAAAACGGTTTCCAAAATCTTCTTCTTCTGTGATTGGCAGGTTATCGAAATATGTCTTTGGATCGTCGACTCGGGTTGCTCCAAGCACATGACCGGGAATCTGAAGCTGCTGATCAATTTCGTCTGGAAATTCATGGGAACCGTACGTTTCAGAAATGATCATGTAGCAGCTATCATGGGTTATGGAGATCTACCTTTTGGAAATTATTTGATCACTCGGGTTTACTATGTCGAAGGGTTGGGACACAATTTGTTTTCAGTCGGGCAGTTCTGTGATGCAGATTTAGAGGTTGCTTTTAGGAAAAATGCTTGCTTCGTTAGAAACTTGGATGGCACTGATCTCTTAACTGGGAATCGTGATACAAACTTGTATGCTATCGACATCAACAAAATGGCCTCTTCATCACCAATATGTCTTATGACACGAGCATCTAGAACACAGTCCTGGTTGTGGCACAGACGGTTATCCCATCTCAATTTCGACACCATCAACAAAATTGCCAAAGACAACATCGTCAATGGACTTCCAAAGTTCAAATACACCAAGGATCACTTATGTCCATCATGCGAACAAGGAAAAAGCAAAAGAGCATCATATAAACCCAAAACCGTACCTTGTTCAGAAGCAACGTTGTATATGTTGCACATGGACTTATGTGGCCCAATGAGAGTTGAAAGCATTAACGGGAAAAAGTATATTCTTGTTATCGTCGATGATTATTCGAGATATACATGGGTTAAGTTTCTGAGATCAAAAGACGAAGCACCAGGCATCATCATCACCTTTTTGAAACGTATTCAAGTACTTCTTCAAACTCCAGTAAGGGTTGTAAGAACTGACAACGGCACATAATTCACTAATCAGGAGTTAAGAGCTTATTTTGAAGATGTTGGAATTACTCATCAGACATCAGCTGTTAGAACTCCACAGCAGAATGGGGTAGTTGAAAGAAGAAATCGAACTCTTGTGGAAGCTGCTCGCACAATGCTAATTTATTCTAGTGCACCGTTATTTCTCTGGGCTGATGCTGTTGCCACTGCTTGTTTCACTCAGAACCGATCCCTTATCCATCCAAGATTCAATAAAACCCCATATGAAATAGTGAACAACAGAAAACCGGATATCTCTTACTTTCACGTGTTTGGCGCTTTGTGCTATCCTACGAATGACAGAGAAGATCTTGGAAAATTGAAAGCTAAAGGTGATATTGGAATCTTCATTGGATATTCAGATAACTCGAGGGCATTCAGGGTGTATAACAGAAGGCTAAAGGAAATCATGGAGACGATGAATGTGAAGTTTGACGAACTTTCACAAATGGCTTCTGAGAGACTCGCTCTAGAACCCGCACTAAACCGACAGACTTCTGGACACATCAGTTCAGGACTCGTACCTCAAAGAGCTCAATCAACTTCATTTGACAATCCTAAAGAACAAGAATGGGAAAATTTCTTCGAGTTAATGTTCGATGAATACTATGGTGGAACTTCGACAAATGCATCAAACCATCATTCCGCTGCACCCGCTCAAAATCATCCTCCACCACCAACAGAAGATGCATCTACAATGGTCGAAACCAATGCACCTACTCCATCAACATCATCTACATCTACTCAAGTTCTTGCACCCGTTCTACCAGCAGTTGATGAGCAAAACCAAAACCAAAACGATGCAACGTTAGATGAAGACTTATTTGAAAACCCGTTTGCTACGGAATCAGCTGAATCTTCTTCAATCTTACGAGAACCATCTAACTCGCATACGTTTAACCAACGGTATCCATCTACTCTGAAGTGGACAAAAGACCACCCTATTGAACAAGTTATTGGTGAACCTTCAAGGCCAATTCAGACGAGACGTCAACTTGCCACCGATTGCGACTCTGTTGATCCGAAATTGTGACTCTGTTGGAACACCAATGGTAACTTCACCAAAAATTGGAGCCGATTTGTTTGGGAAACCTATTGATCCGAAGAAATATCGGAGCATGATTGGTTCTCTCATGTATCTTACTGCAAGTCGACCAGATATTCATTTTGTTGTTTGCTTATTAGCACGGTTTCTGGCAAAGCCTACCGAACTGCACCTCAAAGAGGTTAAACGGATCTTTCGGTACCTGAAGACATCCATTCACATGGGACTTTGGTATCTGAAAGAATCCGGATTTGATCTAATTGCCTTTTCAGATGCGGACCACGCAGGTGATCAAGTTACAGCAAAAAGTACATCTGGAGGAGCACAATTTTTGGGTGAAAAGTTAGTAAGCTGGTCTTCAAAGAAACAAGATTGCACTGCACTTTCAACCGCTGAAGCTGAGTATGTGTCTCTATCTGCGTGTTGTGCTCAAGTTCTATGGATGAGAACACAACTCACAGATTATGGCTTTACTTTCGATAAAATACCTATGTATTGTGACTCAAAAAGTGCCATAGCCATATCATGCAATCCTGTTCATCACTCAAAGACTAAGCATATCAGAGTCCGCTACCATTTCATCAAAGAGTACGTCGAAAATGGTACTGTTGAATTATTTTTCGTGAAGACAGATTACCAACTCGCCGATCTATTAACGAAAGCCCTTCCAAAAGAAAGGTTTGAATATTTAGTTCGACGAATTGGAATGCGAAGCCTAACCCCTGAGGAGTTAGAACGTCTTCTCGACTATTCTTGAAAATGATTTTCCAAAAAGCTTCGCTGTAAATATTTTTGAAAAACAAAATACAAAATTTGAAAAACCTACAAAAGCAAAATATAAAAATATAAAATTTTCAAAAATACAAAAACAATATAAAATCAAAAATCCAAAAATATTCTTCTACGACATGTCTCTTGTATAATCGATATTCTGTACGTATCTAGAAATGTCATTCAACAATGATACGGGCATGTACAGATGCTTGAGCGAGAGTTCTTTAATTTGTTTTCTAAAACATGTCGTTTCTCAAAATCTCTTCATAATAATGGCTTTCGTATACATCAGTACGAAACCCGGACTGAAATGATGACTTTTGATTACTTTCAAATCAAAACTCGTGCTTTGATCGAAAAATGAGGTGTACGCTTCAGTGCCCTACATTTAAAAATGGTGAGAAATCATCATCATCTTGAGCACCTTTTCAAGATTGTTCAAAAAGATTTTCGAAATCTTTCAAATAGTTTGTGCTCAAGATAACTTCCTCTAAAACCCTTTAATTGAGTATGCTTTATTAAAGGGGGAGTATAAAAACAAAATGTTCCAAATTCATGCTTAAATCATATCCGTTTGACTCCCCAAAAGATTCTAAAATGTTGTTTAATCCGTTGATATCAAAAATATCACGCTTATGCTATTTTTGAGGGGGAGGAGACGTGATTAAAATGTGATCAAAAATGTTTAATGATCGTGGTTTGAATCTCATAATGAGCTCGACTCAGACGGAACCAATGAATTGACGAGCAATCATGTACCATCTCGAGAAACTTTCTATGACTTGACCAGGACGGGTAATAATTTCAAGCTAGTTCTCTAGTGATGTAAACGTGTCTCGAATCGGTCTTGTTCATTTAAAGTCGATCAATTCAAAAGTGCGAACTCTACCCTCTATGTGCAGATTTCTGTCAAAACTTATAAGCACATGTGAAGGGGGAGTGTTTCTGAAAATATAAAACTCATGGAGTGTTTCAAACATGTTTTCTATCATAAACACTCTGAGAGATTTTCAAGAAAAATGGTTTTATGGCAACAATAGGACAGTCATGGAGTTATAAGGTGACTAAGGATAGGAAATCCGTCCTATGATCCGCCAGAGCCGGAGGGATCTACCCAAGGACATCACAAATAGTTAGTATTAGAAGTCCTTAGGAATGATTGAAAAAAGGAGTAATGTAAGAAAGGAGAAAGAAGGGGTTGAAGAATTAAAAAGAAATGTAATGAAAAAGGGTGAAAAGAAATAGCCCTCCACATTCAACCTTAGGGCAGAAACCGGGTTCAATACATATGCTACTGGTTGTCACTATATGACACTGGTATTGAAGAAAAAGACGTCATGGACCTAGTGACGCACTGCACTAAACCTTCTAGCCACTCAATTCCTCTCAAAAGGGATTTGTTTCATTCTCACTGGGAACCCTACATAATCTATCGACTTTCTCTTAGAGATCGTTGGTATTGAAGAAGGAGACCCTCTCCCTAGTCTTCGCTCAGGAAAACCAAAATGCACTATTGAGTCTAGAGCCACGAGATTCATCAAAAGATCTCATAGGAACACATGACATGACATCGCTTGTTGTTCATCAATAAGGACAGAAGTGATATATTCTAGAGTCCTACGCAGATCTTAGCAATTTGCCAGAACATTTATGAGAAGTTTCACTTCTGTGATCTTCAGTGATTGAATGGAAACTCCTGCCAGGGTCAACATCAAGCAGCCCTGACAGCAGGTCACTTCGGTAACTCCCCGTGGATTACGGTTAGTGTGTCTCAAACGGTCTACAGTCGTGGGGTGATGATTCGGTGTACCACAGCGACTCATCTGAACTGTAGATGTACTTTGGTATATCGTGTTATCTCACTTGTGGGACTCCAGTTCAGGAACGGCCTCTGTGAGAATTAGAGGCGTGTTTTCACACTATGCTGTTAACACCCTCGAAATTCAAACTTGTAAGTGCCAGAATCCGCTTATTACTAACAATGTTTTATGTTTTCTTCTTATGGAAGCTCCGGAGCGGATGGATCGTGCAGACTCGCCACATGCTCATACCAACAACACATGAAAGTTCTCATCATAATCAAAGGAGATGATTCTTCGTCAATATCAAAGAATCTACAAAGTTTAAAGACTCCAGAACTACATCATTGGTAACCAAAAGAAAAATAGAAGTGTGAGCATGGTGGAGAAAGAAGTGGGGAATGACGTGAAGACACCTAACCAACGAAGTTGACAATGGCAGACAACCACATTATCTGATCACAAAGCATGAAGGAACAAAGAATCAAGACTATTCTATATCTACACGCAAAGTCCTAGCTCAAGAAAAGTAGAGACCTAATCAAGTGGAGCATCGTTTGAATGACCACCCCTTAGGGGGAGATTGTTAGCCTTAATAGTTTCATTAAAAGTGATGGTCATTCACATTTAGGAACTTTGTAACGTGTGTTAGATATCGTGATAGAATAGTCAACGGGCTCGTGGATTGGACCAAGCTAAATGGCTAATAGTTGAGACTTGCTAGCCGTTTATAAGCTTAAGCTTGTCAAATCCAAAGCTCAATCCAAGTCCACGAAAAGCCCAAGCAAAGCCTCTTAGGGTTTTAAGTTGCTTGTACTATAAATACCCCTCAAATGGTCATTTGAGGGGTGTGCTTGAAAGTGTGTGTGTGTGTGTTTTTATTTATTGAATATACAACATCTTGTGTTTATCTTGTCTCACATCATACACGAAAATAACATCAAGTCACCATCTTTCTCTTCCTTATTTCTAAGCTTTACGTTTGTGTTGTTTGTGTTAACGTGGTATTTGTGTTGGGTTTGTGATAAGGTTGATAGAACTAAGGTCCTACAAGAAGACAGAAAAGAAGAAGAAAAAGTCTCCAATAACTACTTTTGTAGTTGTAGAATCAAAGGATGGAAATTATATGATGTTTTACAGAGAAGATGAAAGCTTCAGAGTGTTTATTATGCTATGGGATCTATTGCACATAATAGATAGAGAGGATTTATTTCATTTATATCATTTGGTGCAAGAATACTTTGAACACATTCCATCAGAAGGCTTTGGTTTAATCTTGCTTGGAGATCTCACAACTGTTTGGGAAACTGAAGAAACAAGTACTGATGAGATTTGGAAAAAATCAAGAAGATTGGGAGATTATCAGCTAGAGATTTTTTGAAGAATCTGGAGTACATATTCTAGAGTTAGAAGATGGAACTATGATTCACATGTTAGCAGACAGAAGATATCCGCTTACATGAGATCTTATGAGGAGAATGCTAAAACATGGTATGGAAGTTGAAGAAGATGATGAAACTGCTCTTATGGTCATCAAATTGTTTATCAGATGGACAACTATGGCTGATGATGATGAATAACTGGTATGAATCTTTATTGAATAAATTATTTTTCAAATATCAGTACTTTATTCAAAGTACTGCTGATTAACCAGTACTTTCATTAAAGTACTGCTTGCAGTATTAAACCAGTTAATGATTTTAAAAGGAAAACTTTTGTTAAGTGATAAATATTTTAAAGCAGAGGTTAAAAGAAATAAATGGTTTTTGAGATGGTAACAACAAAAGGTTATTAATCCACCATGGTTACAAAAGGATTGGCTAATCCATGAGCAAACGGCTCTGGTAAAGATATCTCAAATCCGTTTTATAGTTGACAACTTGCTAATAAGTTGTATGGTAATCAACTCATCATATCAGTAAATGTGAAGAGTTGGCTAGCCTATAAGAAAATGGTTTGTGGTAAAGTCTGTGGAAAAACCATTATATGGTAATTAGTTCACCATGATTGAAAGAACTAACTAGTCCAAAAGGGTACAGCTTTTGGTAAAGACAAATCAAATCTGTTGATAGCTGATGATTTGCTAAAAATCATATGGTTATCAATGTACCATGGTCTTACACACCTAAACATTTGGCTACTCCAGAGTTAATGGCTTTGGTAAAGAGACATCAAAATCCATTAAAGTTCAATGATTCACCTCTTACAGGAGTTTACACACCTAGAAGTGATGAGAATAGACTGAAACTTAAACTGAACTGATGTACAAATTGTCATATGTTGCTGAGTTGTTGAAAAAATGGAGCTTGCTGAATGTTGCTGGAAAAGAATTACAAAGATAAAGATTACTTTGATGAAGGCACAAAAATTACAAAAGAAAAAATCTGAAGATAAAGATACAATCCTTGAAGACAAAGATGTTAAAGTTAAATATACAAAGGAATTTGAAGTCAAACAAGTAGAATTCAAGTTAGGGTAGGATTGTTGGGATATGAAAGTGCTGAAGATTGACAAAGTACTGATTAAAGTGAAAGTACTGCTAAGGAAAAAGTCAAAGTACTGTTGTCGAAGTCAAAGTACTGCAAAGCTAAAGAACTGCTATATTCATTTATGGAAAGCTTTGTTATTCTAGAATATTCTTTGTTTAGATTACGTGTCGTACAAGGTTACAAATTGTAAACCGACTAGGGTTATCCTTAAGCCTATAAAAGGACCCCTAGGTTGGCATTAGAGAATACGATTTTTAGAGAAGTACGTGCATTATTAGAGTTTTAGAGAAGTTCGATATTATAGTTTTAGAGTTGTTTAAGAATCTGTATAACAAGCAGATTCAGAGTTATTAATAAAATCATTGAAAGTTAAAGTTATATTCTTCTTAGCTTTGTTAAGTAAATTCCGCATACTTAATAGAGTTTGCTCAGTGTTTCATTGTTAATAGCTTAGGATTTATCCGAGGTTATTAAACCCTTAACAAGCTATATAGTTAGTTTGGTTAGAGTACATCGATCCAACAGTTATGTTCAACAATTCCTCGACTCTCATTGTTTCTTTGTTTAAAACTATGTATGCTTTGCTAGTTTGTGAGTAACCAAGAAACATACCTTCATAAGATTTTGGGTCAAATTTGGTGAGATAGTCTTTGGTATTAAGAATGAAACATTTACACTCAAACACTCTAAAATATCCTAAAGTCGGCTTTTTTCGTTTATATAATTCATATGGTGTTTTGTTCCAGAAAGGACGTATTAAAACTTTATTTAAAATGTATGTATAAGTATCAACGGCGTTACACCAAAACTTTTGAGGTATGTTTTGTTCATTTAGCATTGTTCTACTCATTTCTTGAATAGTTCTATTTTTACGTTCTACAACTCCATTAGATTGGGGTGTTCGAGGAGCCGAGAAGTTATATGTTATACCATTTGTATCACAAAAGTTTCCAAATTGTGTTTCATTGTCGAACTCGCGACCATGATCCGTTCGGATCAAAAGAATGTTAACACCTAGTTGATTTTGAATTTTCTTACTAAGTATTTCAAATTTATCAAAAGCATCATTTTTAATTTTCAAAAACATTGTCCAAGTGAACCTTGAATAATCATCTACTATAACTAAAGTGTAGAGGTTCCCTTTATAGTTTCTTATAGCGGATGGACCAAACAAGTCCATATGCAAAAGCTATAGGCATTTAGATGTGGAAACCATGTTTTTAGCTTTATGACTACTATGAATTTGTTTACCTATTTTACAAGCGTCGCAAAAGTGTTGATCATATTTCAATTTTGGTAGGTTTCTAACTAGCTCTTTTGAGGATAGATTTTGGATGAGTCTCATATTAGCGTGACCTAATCGTCTATGCCAAAGAGTTGAGTTAGCATCTAAGGTTGTTAGGCATAGTTTGTCTTTAGATGTTCTATCTATTTTCATGACATATATGTTATTTTTCCTTACTCCTTTAGCTATGGTGATACCATCTTTTAGTATTTTACTACCATTTTCTTCAAATAGTACTTTATACTTTTTATCACATAGTTGGCTAATACTAAGTAGATTAAATCCTAACCTATCAACATCAGCAACATTTTCAATAGTTAGGGAGTTATGAGCGATCGTACCTTTGCCAATGATTTTGCTTTTGATATTGCTACCAAAAGTGACATTACCTCCGTCATACTCTTGGTATGTTGAGAAGAGGCTTTTATTACCCGTCATGTGTCTTGAGCATCCACTATCTTTTATCCATTCATTAGGTTCTAATCCAACTTTCAAGCATACCTATGACACAAATAACTCAAGCATTTGGTCCCCAATATCTCATGGGTCTGTTTGGGTTAAACATACCATTTACTTGGTTCATGTATGGAAATGATGGGTAAGGGTTCCATGGCATGTAATTTGGAGTTGGATATGGTCTAGGGTAGTTTTGATTCCAACCGATATGTTGATAGTTGGGTTGTATGTTGTAGTTGCTCTTGAGAAAGGGGCGTTTGACAATAGGTGTTTTAGGCCGTTGTTGAGTAGTTTTAGATCTAAATTCATTTCTAGCAAGTCCTATTCCTAATGTAACAGCAGGTTTTAGTTTAACAATATCCTTGGTTTTCTTTGTTACCTTGACAAATTCACTACGGTCCATTTTGCAAACATTCTGTCCTACTGCAGACACCACGGCACCAAATCTTTCAACGGACTAAACCCTATTATTGGGTCCGTCTGGTCCGTGTTGTACTGCATCAGATGTGACATTTTGTTTGTCTTTTTCGGCCGTTTTGGTTTGACTATTTGGAATTTGTACTTCATTAAAACCTAATCCACTTGTGTTTCTAGGTACTTTTTGAATTCTTACTATTTCATCGGCACAAGAAATATTTTTGATAAATCTTTTAAATTTGGAGTTATGTTCAATGAGAGCTTCTTGTGTAAGTTTTAGCTTTTCTATTTCAAGACTAAACTCTTGACATGATTTGCAACCATCGTCATTTGCTTTCCCTTTTTCTAATCGTTTTGCCTTTTCTTTTCACTCATAAATTTCATTTTCTAAAAATTCCTTTTTAGTCTTTAAAAACTTGTTTTTAGTTATGATTTTTAAGCTAAGCTTACACAATTGATTATATTGTTTTTTCAAAGTGTCATCATCAATAGAAGAGTAAGATGAGTCGGAATGTACCTCATTTGATTCATGTGCCATTAGAGCGATCTCATCCTTGCTTGATTCTTCATCATCCTCATTATCACTCCAAGCACCACTTACAAAAGCTCGTTGAGTTTTGCTTTTAGGTGGCTTGAGGCAATCTCTTATTAGATGACTTATATCACCGCATCTAAAACACTTCCTTTCACCTTTTCCCTTTTTGTCATCTCGGTCTTTTCGGAATGGCTTCTTTTCATCTCGAGGTTGCCTTACGAACTTTCCTCTTCTTCTAAAAACCTTTTTGAAATCTCTAACGGCCATAGCATACTCCCCATCTTCACTACCCGAGCAAGATTCTTCATCATCACTAGATTCCGTTCTTGCCTTTAGAGCAACGGATTTGACTTTCTATCTTTTTCCTTTGATGATCTCCGAATCTTTCTCCATCACCATTTCGTGTACTTTGAGATTTGCAATTAGCCCGTCAAGTGACATTATTGAGAGATCTTTTGATTCCTCAATAGCCGTTACTTTTGCTCTCCAGTTCGGATGGAGTGCTCTAAGAAATTTCCTGACAAAGTTCTTACTACAAAAAGTTTCATCAAGTGCTTTAAGAGAAGTAATAATAGTATTAAAGCGAGCAAATCCACAATCAATGGTTTCATCTTTAGGGAGAAAAAATTGTTCATATTGTTGAACAAGAATATCATTTTTGTTATCCTTGACTTGTGAATTTCCTTGATGTGTAATAATTAAAGATTCCCAAATCTCTTTTGCGGTTTCACACATAAAAATTATTTATATTCTTTTCTAGGCAAAGCATTATAAAGCATCATTTTAGCTTCATTATTTTTAGCTATTAGTTTCTTTTGATCATCACTTGAAATATCTTTTGTTGTAGGACTAAAGTCTCCTTTAATGATAACAAACCAAATATCTATATCTTTTGACTTTACATATGTTTCAAAACGGTTTTTCCAATAGATAAATCCATTGGTTTCAAAGAGTGGTGGCCTTTGCATAGATTTCCCTTCTTTAAAGTTTTCGGAATCCATGGATCGTTTCAATTTTATAAAATACAATATATTTTAGAAATTCTTGAGCAACAAGGCTCTGGTACTAATTGTGGAAAACTAGAAGGGGGGTTGAATAGTTTACCGACTAAAATCTTTGTTTTGAAACTTAATGTAAGATCAATTTATATTGATCAAAGGTATGTTAGTGAATAATATACAATATGCAAGCAATATATATGAAGAGTAGATAAGATAAGAAACAATCAAACCACAACAAGTTGTTTATAGTGGTTCGGTCTACAAGGACTCTTTTTCCTTGCCCTACTCCACTCCCCGAGTCTCCAACTCGAGAGTTTCACTTCACAAGTCAACAAGCTCCTTTCATCGGTGGAGAAACCTTTACACTTTGCTTACACACTATTTCTGACACAAAGCTAGATGTCGAGTTCTTTTGCAAGGGTACAACCACTCCTACACACTATGTATTTTAAGGACTAAAATACTAACCACTCACACTCAAAAGTTTAAGATGGTTTGGTACAACAATGATGTATGAACAAGACTAGATCATACAACAATAAAACAAACAAGACTTCCAACTATTTGTTGAAGCTTGATTATGCCTTAATCTTCTTTGCTACAAAAGAGGATCACTATAATGATATGAAACTGAGTTAGAAATAATAGAGAGAATGAATGTATGTGATTATGCTTGAAAGAGATGAGAAAACAACTTGGGTTGGCTTGGTATTTATAGCCAAAACATTCTGCTGTCACGACGGACCATGCAAAATATTGGTTCCGCCCGTGTAACAATTTGGTGTCGTCGGGTCTGACAGCAAGATTACCAAAATCTTACCAAAGTCAACCAAATCTAACCAAGATCATGTAAGATATGTAGAGTCCAAATCTACACAAAATATCTTATGAAATCCTCTAGAGATTTCAATGATGCACCACATGATGTCATATGTTATTTTCTATTTTTAGAAATAATATGTTAAATGTAAATACATATGTAATGTTTTGTTTTAAGAACTAAAACATATTTGATCTAAAAATGTTGACATACATTAAGGTTTAGAAGGATATCAAAGTTAATTGATATATGACTAATCAAAATGTAAATGCTTGAGTGATGAAGATTTTATTTAAGGAAAGCTTGTTTTAATATCTATTAATCTTGACAAGCTTTATGCTTTACAAAAATTTAATTTACTTTTGTCGTTAACAAAACTTAGGTAAAGATCATAAAATATAAATAATGTTTAATGACAATATCTGTATTAACAATGACGGTACTACATAGGAGTTAGAATGGTTTAACAACATGGTAGAGGCGCAACCACCCCTAGAAGAAGGTCAGGAGCCTGTGGATGGTCGAACTCTAGAACAGGTTCAAGTCCTAAAGAGTGAATTCAAGATAAAGAAGATGACTAAAAGGGAACTCTACCGGATCAAGAATGATGCTTTCAACTTACTCAAAGAAATATCCGGAAATGCAATTGAGCTGGAATATCATTTGGACAACATTGCCCGTGCAATGTCCAACAACATTGACTAGCTTAATCCGGAGTCCAACATTGACTTCTCGACAAAGGACAATGAACCCTACTACACAGATTGGACCAAACCACTACCAACGACCGGAAAACCCGAACAACCCAAGATCCCATTCCGATTCTTCTTCAACAACGACTTAGAGTTTCTACAACACGGAAGCAACATCAGCAAAAAGTATGCTACATCTCTTACGTTCAACATACCAGCTGCCTCGTTCTCCAACATACCATCACTGGCCAGAAAGGCGAAGGCTTTTCTACAGGAGCAACAGAGTTGGTAAGTCTATCAAGGATGTGAAGCATGGTCAAAGGATAGTTGATGTCATGTCGGTCAAAATGGCTACCAAGTGGGATTGCTCCTTCTTGACGAAGATAGTCGTTAAAAGACAAGATGAAAAAGAGTATGATTTCTCCGAAGCTGACTTTCCGGATTTGTCTCTCAACGACATTGAAGACATGTATCTCATCAAGGTACAAGGAAGGATGCGTCAGTTCTCGACAGACATTCAGATCAAGTACATCACTGCACTCCTCGTTTTCATCCGCATCAATATTATCCAAGAGCGTGTTGAAGATCTCCAACTCGGGGTTGAAAGTTACCAAAAACAACTCAACCTCACTGCACCACTTCTACACTTCAATGAAATCAATCAAGAACCTCAGTGCAAAATCTTCCATAAACCAAAGTTTGGGTTTGTCTACCGAAGTGGAAATCATCATACTTGCTTCATGGCTTTCTATGAAATTCACAAGTTATGTGATGCCACCCTGAAGATGGTTTGAGATGGATTGGCTTATCGATTGAAGGACATTGAGTTGGGTAAAATTCAGCCGAAGAGATGGAATTCAAAGGATCAAAAGGATGTTCGTCAGTATATCACAAGGATTGATTAAAGGTTGATTCATCAGGATCAGATGCGACGGCTGAAGAGCTATGTGGGAGGAAGACCAAGCTTTCCGATTCTGACATACCAACGTCCACAGAAAGTAGCTGGTCGTTTGTAATCATTTGGTACTGTTTAACATTCTTGACTATGATTTTGTTTGTTTGATTCATTTATATATATTATGGTTTGTACTCATATGTTGGGAATTATACGTTTGAGTTGATAAGACAAAAAGAATGAAACAAGAGGGACTTAATACGACAAGAAGGAAACTTACAAAAAGATTGAAGGACTTGCTTGCAAAAGAAGTTTTATTTATTAGTCCTTTGTAGTATTTTATAAACCCTAATCCTCTAGTATATAAAGAGGACATATGTGTAGGTTTTAATACAAGTCTTCCATAATGTAGTCTATTAAAGGTGTGTGTGTGTCCTAGGCGTATAGTCTTGTAAACGCCTAGGTTATTAGTTTAGTTAATAGTTTAGTTATCTAGACGTGTTCCTATAAACGTCTAAGGTTAGTTAGTGTTAGTGAATGAAAACCTTGTTCAATAACAAAGAATTGATTAGTTTATTCCGATGTTCATGTTGTTTGTCTTTGTTATTGATCCCTAGCTGAGCTTATAAACGATCTTATCAATTGGTATCAAAGCGGGGAGCTCTTGATATAGGGATCTACAAGGTTTTTCGAAGAAAAGATGCAAAATTCGAAGCTGTTACAAATTTTCGTAACTCACTGCAGGTCAGTTTTCAAGAGGGCATAACTTTTTCGTTAACCGTTGGATCGTGACGGAATTTTTGGTGGATGTTCTCTATATAGCCATCTAACTTTCCACTGAAGGGATCTTCGATCTGAACTTCCAGTAAAAAGATATAAGGTGTCGAAGTTGGCTGCTGTGAGTTTTCAAAGCACTGTTAGGGTTTATGCAAAGTATTGCCATGAATGCAAAGTACTGCTCTATCCAAGTTGAAAGTACTATTATTATTGAAAGTACTGCTACAAGTACTGCTGTTATTCGAAAGTACTGCTAAACGAAGGTACTTTGGCTAAAGGTACTGCTTCTCATTCAAAGTACTGCTCTGCTCCTTCTCAAAGTACTGTTCAAAGTACTGCTACTTGTCAAAGTGTTGCTAATAGGATTGTTTTGGGTTTGAGGGGAAGTTGAGCGTGATAAGTGACACACACAGGTTATTGGTTTACACACACAAAGAGATTGGTTTATTTGTTCTTTAATGTTTTAAAAAGCTCGTTTTTGATTTTTACTGATTAGTTGATTATGAAGAAGGTTAAATATCATTAATTTGATGTTGTAGTTGAGTTACACAGGTTTGTGTTCTTATCATATCTCAAAGTGGGTGTTACACTTTGGAGGTAACTTGTTCGTGCTTCAATGATTATGACAATGAATTGACGAATAGTAGATGAAGGTTTTCGTCAAGAGATTGCATTTTCCCTATACATAGGTTGTATACGTTCGATGTCATCTATAGTGCAAGACATAAGACACAAGTTTGGGTTATTCTACTTCTTTATCAAATTCGTTATATTTGGTTTTATTCACAAGTGATCATTACAAGGAGCTTACAGATTTGAAGAATCATTTGATGTTCATGCACCACTCTAGGGGAAGTGTTTGATTTTTACTACTGTTGATCATTATTACTACTGCTAGTTGGAGTTTTCTACTGTTTTGGATTCATTTTTAGTAAGCATTTTGGTGTTCTTCATGGAGGGCAATTCAAAATACTGGACGGCTTAAATTGGAAGTATGATATTGGTTCGTGGTGGTCAAGATCATTATTTGCATACATTCCCTATTTGGATAATAACAAAAAGGGGAAGAGATGTTTGAGTGGCATGGCATGGATTAAGGGGAAGACAAAGGAAGACATACTTGTTTCATTCATGGTGAGATCCCTGATCTCAATTTCTCTACTTCGTCTAGGGAAGTTCGTTCAATAATGGTTTTGTCATTATCAACTAGGGGAAGATTGTTGGGAATTATACGTTTGAGTTGATAAGACAAAAAGAATGAAACAAGAGGGACTTAATACGACAAGAAGGAAACCTACAAAAAGATGGAAGGACTTGCTTGCAAAAGAAGTTTTATTTATTAGTCCTTTGTAGTATTTTGTAAACCCTAATCCTCTAGTATATAAAGAGGACATAGGTGTATGTTTTAATACAAGTCTTCCATAATGTAGTCTATTAAAGGTGTGTGTGTGTCCTAGGTGTATAGTCTTGTAAACGCCTAGGTTATTAGTTTAGTTAATAATTTGGTATCTAGACGTGTTCCTATAAACGTCTAAGGTTAGTTAGTGTTAGTGAATGAAAACCTTGTTCAATAACAAAGAATTGATTAGTTTATTTCGTTGTGCATGTTGTTTGTCTTTGTTATTGATCCCTAGCTGAGCTTATAAATGATCTTATCATCATATAAAAGTGTACAACCCGCACTTGTCAAGAAAGGACCCTGTGGTACGCTTCAGTGCCACAATCCTTATAAAAGGAGCGAAAGCTTCTTACTTTTGAGTAAAATTAATCAAATCTTTTCGATATTTTCATAATTTTGCTCAAAAGAACAACTATTCCCTCTCGTGTTTTCCAAAACCTCAAAAGTTAATATTACTTGTTGAGGGAGAGAATTTGCAAACTAAATTGTTCAAACAACGTTCTTTGGGGAAATCTTCCCGTAATACTCGGAATGGTCATATTTTAAGTCAATATTTCATCAAAAATAACATCAGTATGCCATTTTTGAGGGGGAGAAAAAATTATGTGATTAAAATATGTTGGAAATTAAACGAAATCTCAGTGTGCTAAGACATAACCCACGAATTGACGAGCTTTGAAATGTCACAAATCGAAAAGACTTGTCTTAGTTGATCATACCAATTCGAGAAACTCTTGATAGACATGAACTTTGACGGGTTTGACAACCTTTTCAAGGGTTGTTCACATCTTCAAGGTAGTTATTAGAGCTAGTTGTCACCTAAAAGCTGACAATGGATCTCTTTAACTATACAACGTAACCGTGTCTCGCGAGGAATTGTGTATCATGAGTTGATCAATTCAAAAGTGCGCGCTCTACCCTCACTGTGCAGATTTTAGTCAAAACTCATAAGCACATGTGGAGGGGGAGTATATCTGAAAACACAAAACTCTCGAAGTGTTTCAAAACACGTTTTTATTCACAAACACTTTGAGAGATTTTCAAATGAATGGTTTTATGGCAACATAGGATAGTCATGGAGTTATAAGGTGACTAAGTTTAGGAATAAACGTCCTATGATCCGCCAGAGCCGGAGGGATCTACCCAAGAACACCACCAATAGTTAGTACTTAGAAGTCTTTAGGTATGATTGAAAAAGGAGAAAATGAGAAACGGAGAAAGAAGGAGTTGAAGAATTAAAAAGAAAAGTTACAGAAAATGGTGAAAAGAAATAGCCCTCCATATGATTCAACTTAGGGCAGACATCGGGTTCAACTCATATGCTACTGGTTGTCACAAGGTGACACCGGTATTGAAGACAAAGTCGTCATGGACCCAGTGACGCAATGCACTAAACCTTCTAAGCCACTCAAGTTCTCTCAAAAGAGCTTGTTTCATTCTCACAGGGAACCTTACGTAATCTATCGACTTTCTCTTAAAGATCGTTGGTATTGAAGAAGGAGACCATCTCCCTAGTCTCTACTTAGGAAAACCAAAGCGTACTAATCGAGTCTAGAGCCATGAGATTCATTAAAAGATCTCTGAGGAACACTTGATTCTTCATCACTTGTTGTTCAACAATAAGAACACAAGTGACACATTTTAGAGTCCTTCGCATATCTTAGCAATCTGCCGAGAACATTTATGAGGGGATTCACATATGTAATCCTCAGTGATTGAATGGAAACTCCTGCCAGGGTCAACATCAAACAGCCCTGACAGCAGGTTACTTCGGTAAATCCTTTTGGGTTACGCTTAGTGTGTCTCAAACAGTCTACAGTCGTGAGGTGATGCTTCGGTGTATCTCAGCAACTCACCTAAACTATAGATATACCTCGGTGTATCGTGTTAGCCTACTTGAGGGCCTCTAGTTCAGGAACAACCATTGTTAGAATTAGAGATGTGTTTTCACACTATGCGGTTAACACCCTCGACATTCGAACTTGTAAGCGCTGAAAATCCCGCTAAGGAGATTCCTTTCAAGAATTGAGTCCTGAAGATGTGGGTCATTACTTGAACATTCAATGTAAAGCCAACTGTCCCTCAACGAGATTAGGACGGCTGATTCGCCCGACCAAGGTGAATGGAATCAAGACATTCATCAGTAAAACAATCGTAGTGGTCAATTCTTTAAGAAAAGTTCACAATGATCGATTGGTATTTTTCACTAACATATTCATGCAGGTACTGATGATTGTTCCTTGGAGGAAAGATCGCACTGTAACACTCCCAATTTTGTGATACGCAGTGGAATTCAAACTAGGTGTTACTTCATGACACAACAGTCATAACAATAGAAAACGAACTCTAATGGAGTTATTTTAAAAGATTTATCATTCGATTTATATAAATATCAGAGTTTACAAAAATGAGGTCCCAGTTGGTTCCACGGTTTACAAAATACATTAAATTGGTTTTCGAATGATAATAAAATTTATAGCCTTCTTGAGTATCTGTGCTGCTCCGTGCCAGCCTCATACAATATGAACCTGAAATACATGCTTAAAACTGTCAACACAAAGGTTGAGTGAAATTCATAGAGTTTAGGAAATCAGTTGAACACAATATTCGTAACGTGAGGTAATTAGTCTCATATTCATAGTTTAGAAAACAAAACATATATTATTGCACTAAGCTGATGACACCTAAACGTTAACAGCTTGTCAATAAAAATTGATATAATAGTAACAGTTGCCCTAATATGTAATTTGCCAATTAACCTATGGATCTTCAAATATAGTGCGTTTGTTTACTGTTGGATCGATATACTCTGACCAAACTAACTATGTAGCTTGTAAGGGCTTAGCAACCTCAGATAAATCCTAAGTTACTAACAATGAAACACTGAATTTACTCTATTAAGTATGCGGAAACTACTTCAATAAAGCTAAGAAGAATAACTTCAAACTTCAATGATTTTATTCATACTTTGAACCTGCTTGATACACAGATTCACTAACAACCCTAATAACTCTAATATTCTCTAATATTGTGTATGCATTCGTACCTCTAATGCCAATCTAGGGGTCCTTTTATAGGCATAAGGAATACTCTAGTCGGTTTACAATTCTTGTACGACAAGTAATACTAATCCTAAACTAAGAATATTCTAGAATTAAAAAGCTTTCCATAAATGATATAGCAGTTCTTTTAGCTTTGAAGTACTTTGATGTGAGTAGTACTTTGACTTTCTTCTTTAGCAGTACTTTGACTTTCTTCAGTACTTTGTCTTTTATATCCCAACAATCCTCCCCTAACTTGAATTCTACTTGCTTGATTTCAAGTTTCTTTGTATCTTATATCTTTAACATCTTTGTCTTCAAGGAAAAATTGTATTTTTATCTTCAGATTTGTCTTGTACTCTCTATGCTTGTATAGTTCATCATCAAAGTAATCTTTATAAGTAATTATTTTCAGCAATCTTTATCAGTAATCTTCATCTTTTCAGCTACTCAGCAACATATGGCAAATTGTACATCAGATCATAAAGTTTCAGTCTATTCTCATCACTTCCAGGTGTGTACACTCCTGTGAGAGGTGAATCATTGAAATTTTAATGGATTTTGATGTATCTTTACCAAAGCCATTAACTCTGGAGTAGCCAATGTTTAGGTGTGTAAAACCATGGTACATTGATAACCATATGATTTTTTAGCAAATCATCAATTATCAACGGATTTGTTAAGTCTTTACCAAAAGCCGTACCCTTTTGGACTAGTTAGTTCTAGCAACCATGGTGAACTAATTACCATATAAATGGTTTTTCCACAGCCTTTACCATAAGCCATTTTTCTTATGGGCTAGCCAACTCTTTACTATTGCAGATATGGTGAGTTGATTACCATACAACTTATTGGCAAGTTGTCAACCATCAACGGATTTGAGATATCTTTACCAGAGCCGTTTGCTCATGGATTAACCAGTCCTTTTGTTAGACATGGTAGACTGATAACCTTTTGTTATAATCATCTCAAAAACCATTTGTTGCTGTTAACTTTTTTTTAAAAATATTTTGCACTAAACAAAAGTTTACTTATTTTCTATTAAAAAATCTTTTACTGGTTTTGTGCGGCAAGCAGTACTTTGGATAAAGTACTGTTTGTCCAGCAGTACTTTGAATAAAGTACTGATTTTTCAAAAATTTATACAATTATGAATCATACCAGTATTTATGCATCATCATCAGCCATAGTTGTCCATTTGATAAATAATTCGATGACCATTAGAGTTGTTTCATTCTCCTCTTCAACTTCCATACCATGATCTATTATTCTTCTCATAAGATTTGTTGTAAGTGGATATCTTTTTTCTGCTAGCATGTGAATCATGGTCCCATCTTCTAACTCTAAAACATGCACTCCTGATTCTTCAAAGAATCTCCAGCTAGTAATCTCCCAAACTTCTTGGTTTTGCCAGATTTCATCAGTGTTTGTCTCTTCTGTCTCCCAGATAGTTATCAGATCTCCCAGCAAGACTAAGCCGGCTCCAGATGAAGGAATATGCTCAAAATACTCTTGCACTAGTTGATATAGGTGAAACAGATCCTCTCTATCTATCATGTGCAGTATATCCCATAGCAAATTAAATACTCTAAAGCTTTCATCTTCTCTATGGAACATCAAATAGTCTCCATCCTTTGATTCTACAACTTCAAAAGTAGACATCTTAGACTTCTTTGCTGCAACATCTTTGGACTTAGGATGCTCAAAATCTACAACTCTAAGATAATTCCTCAGCTCATCAATTGTATCTGTTCTCAATTCTATCTTCTTTGATGGATGTTCATCTTCAATTGTCCTTTTTCTCTTTAAGCTCCTTTTTATTGCATCCTCATTCTGTTTTTCATCATCAAAAGGAATAATACCAGCCACTTCCTTTTGATAAGCTTCTCTAACAGCATCATACAGATCTTTCATCTCTATATATTTCAATTTATGCAGACCTGTATATCCTCTACCCTTCAGATAGGCCATCATAGCATTACTTTCCTTAGCAATACTAGGTGGTCTTTGAGGTATAACAACTAGATTTTCTGGTATAGCAACTTCAGCATCCAATTGAGCTTGTATATTTCTAGCAGCTTCTTCATTCTTAGCCACTTCAATAGCTCTTAATTATGCCAAAGTAAGCTTCTTCTTCTTCTTAGTTTCTACCAGTTTACCTTTTCCTTTATCCTTTGGATCTAAAGCAGGTTGAGAAGCTTGAGGTTGTTGTTGTTCAGCAACTCTAGGAATACTAACACCTCTTGGTCTTGATAAGTTTTGCAATATCTGAGCAATAGTCTCATCATCACTAGCAGTGTGCTCTACGTTGGGTGTATCAGCTTCCTCTTCTTGTAGAACTGTTGAAGGACCAGCTTCTTCTTCAAAATTTAGAGTCCTTGGTGTAATTAGCTCTTGTCTATATGTTCCTTGAAGAGCAGCACCTTGATCATCAGTACCTTGATCATCAGTACTTTGTACACCAGTACTTTTAAGTTCAGTAGACTCAGTACTTTGCACATTAACTTGAGCTTCAGTACCTTGAGGTTCAGTACTTTGAGGTTCAACTTTTGGTTCTTCATAATGTTCAGCATCTTCATTCAAATTTTCTTGCTCCAATATCCTCCCCAATTGGAATGAAGACTGCTTGAGAACCTTCTTGCCCTTTGAAGTCTTCTTAAATTTCTTGCCTTTCTTCTTCTGTGACTTCATCCACAACCTGTGATGTTGAACTAAAGGCCAGACAAAGTTCTTCAATCTTCTAAACTTGTTGTTCAACTTCATCAGTTGTGCAGCTTGAGCTTCATAGTCTTTCTTTAACCTTACTAGCTCTCTTGTCAAATCATAGATATCCAGAACTGGACCCTCAGAAGCCATATCTCCCTCATCTCCTTCAAATGTTTGAGACCCATCTGTATAAGTATAATCACTGGGAGAGGATGGTAGGTTTACCTCTGGTTCTGAATCACCATAAGCAATATCTTGTTGAGATGCAGTACCTTGTGGTGAAGCAGTATGTTGAGAAGCAGTACCTTCCCTAGAAACAGAAGGCTCGTGTTCTTCACCCGAGGCTGCTTCATCTCTAACAGCTTGTACAACTTCTATCATATGAGTAGTCAAGGGTGTATCCCTTCCAGAGAATTGATCACTCTTCCTAGCCATGAAAGTGAACACCTTTGGTGGTTGTACAACAACTGGTAGTAAACTAGAAGGTTTTGGTTCATCCTTAAGCTGATTGTTCAAGAAGACTTGAACAAATCTTGGGTACATTAACCATGGTGAACCATTTGAGATATGAGATAGCATACCATCTAAAATCATTCTGGAAAAGTTGAAAAGATGATTGGTAGCTAATCCCACTAAGGCAGAGGCTATATTTGAACCAAATTGTTCCCATGAAGTACTCTTGGGACTTAAACAATGAAGTAACACATGAACTAGATACTTCCATTGTGGACTAAACAAGGGTTTCTTAAAAGTTATTTATGTGAGAGACCCTTCATACCCAATATCCCATAGTGTATCCCAAAGAAGTTGTTTGTCAAAATGAATAGCCCCTTCAGTATCATCAAACAATAAATCTTCTCGAATCGAAGCTTCAGTAACTCTAACTATTTTCCCATCAACCTTAGCCAGAATGAATGATTCATCATCTTCCATATGAGATCTAGCAGTTGCCCAAAATTGTTGAATCCAAGGCTCAATGATATCAGGTTCGACCAAAAGAGCATAATTGATTGTTGAGCCAATGAGAAAATCATTTATGTCATGAAAGGCAACATTAGATGGTGTTTTATCTAAGTTGGCGACCATGTTGTGTTTACTAACTGTGTTGCGATTAGCCATTGTTTGCAAAAGAATGTATGAAACGGTTACGGTGAATATGAGAAAAATAAGGAAGAGATGGATAAGTATAAAGTTGAGAGGGAAAATCGAAAGGTAGTTATTTATAGGTAAGATTTGAAAAAATCACAGCCCAATTAATAAAGTTACCGTTGTTTGAATTTTACCCCATCTTTTGACCGTTGGAACAGTACGTTGACAAGACTAGCAGTGCTTTCCACGTAAGCACTACTTTCCAAAGCAGTACTTTCAGATAAACAATAAGCAGTACTTTCCATCCTTGTTCTTCTTAGTGGCAAAAACATCAAAAAGACATTGTTTATCGTCCCCTTAAACAATGCATAGGACTATTAACTAACTAACTAATAAGTCCTCTCCTTAATTGTAGCTTAATAGTTAATCATTACAATACTCACCACTAAATGATTGAATCTTGAAACATTAAATCCCTTTTTGAGTAGATCAGCTACATTGTCATCTGTGTGGACCTTGACAACATTAATGAGCCTATGCTCATAACAATCTCTAATAAAGTGATGCCTGATCTGAATATGCTTGGTCTTGGAATGGTAAACAGGATTCTTCACAATGCAAATTGTACTCTCATTATCAATATTGATAGGAGTATTCTTAAAATTGAATCCATAATCCAAGAGTTGATTCTGCATCCACAGTACTTGTCCACAACAGCTTGCAGCCGCAACATATTATGCTTTAGTGGATGAGGTTGCTGCAATGGTTTGTTTCTTACATTGCCATGAAACTAATCGTCTTCCAAGATATTGGCATCCTCCAGTGGTTAATCTTCTATCATAATTATCACCTGCATAATCACTATCTGAAAAGGCTTCCACGTGAAAAGGTGAATCCTTTGGATACCACAACCCTAACTTAGGTTGTTGCTTCAAATAACTAAAAATCCTTTTGACTGCATTCATATGAGAGACCTTAGGTGAGACTTGATATCTTGCACATAAACAGACAGCAAACATGATATCAGGTCTGGATGCAGTTAAGTACATAAGACAACAAATCATTGATCTGTAAAGCTTGACTTCCACAACTTGTCCATCTTCATCCTTGCCTAATGAGTTGATAGCTTTAATGGGTGTGGTGACAGGCTTCATAGAATCGAAGTTAAACTTCTTAAGAATGTCAGTGACATACTTGTCTTGACTAATGAAAATTCCAGCCTTTGATTGTTTAACTTGAAGCCCTAAAAAGAAAGTTAATTCACCCATGGAACTCATTTTAAATTCTTGTTGCATGAGCTTCTCAAATTCTTTTACCATAGACTGTTTTGTAGCTCCAAAAATAATATCATCTACATAGACTTGAACAAGCATGATATCCTTCTTTTCTCTCTTGGTAAACAAAGTCTTATCAATTGCTCCTCTCCTGTAACCATGTTGTAATAAGAAAGTGGAGTCTTTCATACCAAGCTCTAGGTGCTTGATGAAGACCATACAGAGCCTCAACAACTTTGTAGACTTTGTTTGGATGTTCAGGATCCTCAAAACTAGGAGGTTGTTTGACATAGGCCTCCTCTGTAATCTTGCCAAAAAGAAATGCACTCTTGACATTTTTGGTCAAATCAGAACTGCAAAACATCTAAAAACACTCCGAAATGCATCAAAATACTAAAAATATCTCAAAATTGTGTTTTATAAGTTTCAGATGCAAAACAAATGAAAAACGAACAAAGTTTGCATAATTGGCAGTTTCAGTCCCCCAACTTTTAAAAATGGCAACTTTAGTCCCTGGAATTTCAAAGAATGACAGAATTCACCCTTGGACATTTTAAATTGGAAAACAAACATTTTTAGTCCTTTGGTAATTCTTACTTGTAAAAATTGGTCACTTTGATAAATTTTGGAAAATTGCAGTTTTGGTCCCTCGGGTTTCAAAATTGGCAAATTCAGTCCTTGCACTTTTGTAGAATGTCAAAGTCAACCCTTGGATAATACTTCATAAATTACAGCTTTGGTCCCTGGGTTTCGGATTGTACATGTTTAACCCCTAAACTACAAATTGGATCCATGGTTGGTCCTAAGTCCAATTCAAATATACAAACCAAGGCCCAATTATTACCTGATCCAACCCAATCCCTCATACCCGGTCAAACCCAACACCCTGACCCAGTCAATGAACTAACACTCCTGTCTTCCCCATTCATTCCCGCCCAAGCAACCCTGCTCCCAGAACCCTAGATACTCTCTTTCTCTCTTCTCAAAACACCCTACTCTTCTTTCTCTTCAACCCAAACACTCAACCTCACCATTACAACTCTTTACCCAGCTTCATCAAAACCAAAACCACCTTAATCCTTTTAACCAGTTTCTCCCAACTCCCAAACCCCACTACCCAACCTTTCCCCCTCCTCTCAGCTCCAGGTCATCAATCCCAGCTTCAAAAGATCCAAAGAATGGCTCAGATTCACTCTCATATGTACCTACTTATTGGATGGTCAAGATTGAAGGAAGATTGCTCAAGAGTGAGTCCTTGGCTATTTGCACTCACACAGGAAACACATCAAGAAGCCAAGAAGTGAAGAGTTGAAGACCTAGGGTTTTAGTATAAAAGGAACATTTAGCCAAGTGTATAAGGCACCCCTAGTTTTATCTTTAAATTTTTTAGTTTTCTTGTTTTTAAGTTCTGATGTAACTTTCTTTTTAATATCAATGAAAAGCAATTTTAAGTTTCATGTTTTATGTTGTTAAAGTTTATTCAAAGGTTACTAATTGTTTTTAGCATAAGCAAATCTCAAAGATAGGGGTCAAGTAAGAGTCTAGAAAGTTAGTAAAGGCTTCATCAGCCGTTTAAAGGAGTGTTTGTTTCATGCTTTAAATTGGTCAAAATCAAGTTCTTTACCCGTTTGACTTTTATAGTCAAATGGCTCCCCAGGTTTAATTTAGTTTTCAAACTTAGCAATTGTGTCCCAAGTTTGTATAAAGATTTGAGTGAAAAGGAAAAGAGTTATCTGTTCATGTTTGCAGTCACAAATTAGCAGCCTTGAACCAAGCTGACAAGAGCTTATTTTAAACTGTTTTTATACCCTTTTCTACTCACAAAACCAGTTTTTAGAATAATTGTTAAGCTAACTTTAATCTTTGCAGCTTTTTCTTGGTTTGGAAGTTCATTTTCCAGCTTATAATTAAGCTCTAAACAGCCCTCAAACAGCAGCTGTTTAACCTGCAAGCAGCCTGCAACAAGCTGATCTCAGCTTATTTTTAAGCTGTTAACAGCTTGCTCTTGGCCCCAAATCAATTTTTTTTAGAAGCCACCTATGCTAACATGTTTTTTGTAGCTTATCCTCACCTTGGCATCCACCCATTCAGCATGGGCATAAGCTGAAACAGGGCACCTCAGGCTGTTTGCAGCCCACTGTGATCAGCAACAGGTCACACCATTGTTTTTTTTCTTTCTTTCTTTTAGCTTATAAGGTTTGTAGACCTGCTTATTTAGGCTTTTTAATGCTCATAGGTTTTAGTTAGATCATCCCTTAGCTTAATTAATTCTTATTAGGATAGTTTTAGAGTTCTGTTCATTCATATTTTAGCCTTAGGATCCCCCTAGTAAACTGCTTATCTGCTCATCCATTTAAGTTTTTAAGTTAAATTGATCACTTTCTGCTATTGTTAGGTTAGTATAGCTTTAATGTTCTGCCTTAGGAGTTTTGAGTGCTTATTCTACTGTAATCGAGCTTAAGAAACTGTTAAAGGGGTGTTTGTTTTGTTGGTTTCCTAAACTGAGATCAATTAAGCAGTTTAAACTGCTTATTCAGAAGTTGTACTACAAAAAGTTTTCACAAAATGTGTTTGCTTTTGTTTCATCTTTGAGTTCCAAAAAGAAAAGTTGAAAGAAAAATAGATTTTCAAAAAGGGTACCAAGGGGATTTGAACCCTGGTCCCCTGGCTCAAGTACACAACACAACACCACACAACCAACGCGCCCTTGGGTCTTTATCAGTTACACTTTGCAACATTTAATATATAAGGGGTCTTAGGCAGTTTAGCTCATAAGCTCTTTCTAGCTTATTTCCAGCTTATTTCACAAAGTAACCCACTGATTTCTTAATTTTCCTAGATCAAGCATTAATCAAAGTAGTTTTCTGTAATTTTTCAGATTTTTCTTAATTAGTTTAGTATTTTTAATAATTTAATTAGTGTTTAATCGTTTTTAATTCGTAGTAATTATTTTAAGAGTCAAAAAAATTCCCGGCTTTTTTCTAAAATTATTTTTAGTCAAATAGAACGTAGGAAAATTGATTTCACACCCGTAGCTCTTAAATTGCAAAACTTTTACGTTTATGGCTCGGGTTGTTTGCCGGTTTTTACGTTTTTACGTTTTAGCACCCTAGGACTTAGTGTAGCTTCGTTTTATCATTCCTTAGGCTTAGTGATAGTTTATTTTAGTTTATTAGGGTTCCCTTGCCTTAATTACTTTCCCGTTAATTAATTTGTAGAATTCGTAATCAAATCCAAAATCATTAAAATCCAATTCAAGTTCAAATCACGAAACTCAACGAATCCTTCCATTCACACCTCGTTGGGACACGACCCGGGGAAATCACTTTCCCGGTATCACTTTTATCACACCCGTGAGGTTTGGCACGTTGACCTTTTTCCTAAAGGGTTAATTTGTCGAATTTTACGGTTAATTTGATATATTGATATTGTGTTTGTTTTTCACCACTCACTTTACAACGAATCAAATTTTGGCGCCGCTGCCGGGGAGGTGTGTTGCGACAATATCGTGAAGTTTTTGCGATTAGTGACTTGAAGAACCTTCCTCGTGAAGTTATTGTTTTTATAAAAATACAAAAATACAAAAATATTTTTCTTTTCTTTATATATATATGTAAAAGATTAAAAATACAAAAAGATTTTTGCTTGTTGTTTTAAATAAATAGAAGACACAATCAAAATAACATTCTCAACTGAGGTGTTATCATTATAAGTTCCCGAACAAAAGATTTAAAACTTGCCTTTGTGTCGCTCGTGTTTTGGTTTACTTTTATCGGTTTAACAAACTGTGTGAGGGGTATAAGGACGGCCTGACATTAAATTGCGGCTGAAAAGAGACGGGTTTTTAATAAGCTTCGCGCTGACCTACAAAGTCTCTCCGCTCCTTTGTGCGTTTTACTTATAGAAGTGATCATTTCACGTGGGATTATTGGTTTAAGTTCACTGTCGTTTTGCCTCGATTTTGTTTTAATTGGATTTGTTATTATAAAACCCAAAAAGATTCTTCGTTCCCCATTTTCATAATTCTCTTGCTTCCTCGAGTTACGTCTAGTGCATGCGCACTCGTTCTTCTAGATCATTGAGCCCTTTTCGTGATCTAGTAGAAATTCCTAGAAGACGTTCTCATAGACGTGCTGCCCGAATAGTCGAACCCGAGATTCGTACTACTCCAAACAACAATATGGCAGACGAACGAACTATGGCGGAAATGCTCCAGGCACCCACCGAGGGTTATGGAGATGCCATCGTTTTACCACCAATCAATTCTGATCACTTTGAATTGAAGACGCATTTGATCCAACTTGTGTCTACGAATCAATTCCACGGGTTTGATCGAGAAGACCCGTATGCACACATCCGTTGGTTTAACAAGTTGACCTCAACTATCAATTACAATGATGTGCCACAAAAAGTGATCAAATTGATGCTCTTTCCGTTCTCACTTGAGGGGGCAGCCCGGATTTGGCTGGAAAAAGAACCCCCTCGATCCATCGAAACTTGGGAGGATCTTGTTCAAAAGTTTGTCAATTATTTCTTTCCTCCATCAAAGACGACTAATCTTAAAAATGAAATTTCTGGATTTCGTCAAAACTTCGATGAAAACTTTGGAGAGGCATGGGAGAGATTCAAAGATCTCCTCAGGAAATGCCCCCATCATGAATTCTCGGAGCTTCAACAAGTTAATATCTTTTATAATGGGTTGAACGGTAACGATCAAGATTCTTTGAACGCAGCCGCTGGTGAAAATATCTTGAATCGTAAGCCTAAAGATGTGATTGAGATTTGCGAAATAAAATCAAAAGTTCCTATTTCTCGCAACAAAGCAAATATTCCGAACACTCCTGCTTCTTCATCCGGTAACTCTTCCGAGTTAGCCGCTCCGTTAGCCGCTCTAACGGACGTCATCCGTTGTATGATGAAAGAGGTTAAGGAAATCAAAAGCGAAATTCATAAACCGGAACCAATCAAAGCCGTGAACAAGGTGTGTGAAACTTGTAGTGGTCCACACGCGTATTATGATTGTCGAGCAACCGATGCTTCCTTTTACCAAGCTCCCGTAGCTTCTGTAAACCACAATCAATACCGACCACAAGCTGATCCTCAATACCGTGCACCTAGCGGTATGACACCACCTGGTTTTCCCCTGTGCAAAACCATGGCAATCAGAATCATTTTGTTCCAAATCAAGGACAAAACTTCAATAACTCTCAAAATTTCAATCAGAACCGGAACAATTTCAACCAACCATATCAAGCTCCAAATCAGCAAAGTTATCAACAACCTTCTCAAGCTCCCATACCAAATGACTTCATAAAAATTACTGAGTCAAGCATACGTTCAATGCAAACTCAGATCAATAACATGAGAGTTGAGCTAAAAAAGGAAATTGATACCACAATGTCTCGGCAGACAAATGAGTTGAAGAATATGATGAGCAGTTTCATGAACATGAATATGAACAAAGCTTCGTCATCTTCTGGAGGACTCCCAAGCAATACAGTTCCTAATCCAAATGCCGAGTTGAAAGCCGTCACCACTCGTAGTGGTAAGACGCACAATGGACCTTCGACTCCAATGCCTCCTCCACCAGGAGCAATGAGTCAAGTTACCAAGGATACAACGGACAAGGTGCATTTCTCAAGCCCACGAAGTACCGCACACGTCCCACCTTCGGTAGTCCAAGCTTTAATTCCGGAACCCGAAGTTCCGAAGACAAATTCTGAGCCAAAAATGGCTTCCGTCCCGGCTCAAAAGTCTAGTCAGCTTCCTTACCCATCAAGATTGCATGATGAGAAGCTCAAAGACAAAACCAAAGAGCAAATGGAAAAAATTTTCCAAATTTTCAATGAACTGCACTTTGATATAAGCTTCGTTGATGCTCTCGTTCTAATGCCCAAATTTGCATCCACGCTTAAAGGCTTGCTGAGCAACAAAGATAAGCTATCTGAGATGCTAAAACCCCTCTCAATGAGCAATGCTCAGCGGTCATTCTCAAGAAGATTCCCAAAAAGCTTGAAGACCCCGGCAGGTTTTTAATCCCGTGTGATTTCTTGGGGATGGTTCAATGCTCCGCCTTGGCCGATCTTGGCGCAAGCATTAACCTCATGCCACTCTCAGTATGGAAAAAATTGTCTCTTCCTAAACTCACACCCACTTGTATGACACTCGAGCTAGCGGACCGTACCCAAACTCGTCCACTTGGGATAGCCGAGGATGTCGTGGTGAAAGTAGGAAAGTTTCACTTTCCTACTGACTTTGTTGTAGTAGACTTTGATGCAGATCCTAGAGTTCCCCTCATCTTAGGGAGAGCTTTTTTGAGAACGAGCCGTGCTCTAATCGATGTATTTGCTGAAGAGTTGACCATACGGGTTGACAACGAAGAACTCACGTTTAATATCAACCAGAGCTCCAAACCTCTATACAAACATAGTGTTGCCACAATTGATCAAAAATCTGAAAGAATCAATGCAACACTCTCAAATTTCACGGTTAAAAGGAGTCATAAAAAACATGCTGAGCTAAAAGCTTTGAAAATCAACCCTGGTTCAAACAAATGGTTTGATAGTTGTACCAAGGAAGTCCAGAGTGTTCTTGATGACGATGATCTAGAATCGGAGACTTTATCGGAAGTGGTGGAAATTGCTAGCTCTAAGAGCACACCACTTGTCCCACCTCCGGAATCAGTTTATCGCATCGAGTTTGTTAACTCTGTGAATGAAACCAAACTCTCTTCGGTTTCATCTGGATTGGATGATGATGTTTGTGATCCAATGGGAGACATTCTTCCCATTGAAGAATTGCTCAACAATGATCCATCATCCCCTAGTCTTATTATTTCCGACTCTTCCATCCCTTCTCTCACTCTGGATGAGGAAGATGACAACTTTTGGAATGAAGTCGATGCCTTTCTTAGTGATGAGTCGATTCCAACAGGAATTGATAATACTTACTTTGATTCGGAGGGAGACATCCTTTTTCTGGAAAATCTGTTGATTGAAGAACCATTTCCAACCCTCCCTCCCGGACATCTTCTTGACAATCACCATCTAAGCTTCAAGTTTAAGCTTAAAGATGTCAAAACTGGTGATTTGCTTCTCTCTGCTGAGGAATGGACTTGCATTCTCATGTACGTCTTTATTCCATTCTTCACAGATGGTGTGGTTGCTCTTTCCCTTTTCTCTTTCGGGAATGAGGACACCATCTTTGACCCCGGTATCATCCTTTATAGTTTCTACTATTAACAATACCGCGGTTGTATCTCGTCGGTGTGGAACTTTCTGATGTTCATATGTTTATTAACACTGTGAACGAAAGTCCGATCGAGATTGGTTTTCCACGTTGCTTCCCCAAGAACAAATGAATTCGGGGTCGAGTCAAGCTAGCGACTCGGGAATCAAAAACAGTAGCATGCCATATGGGTTTTCACCCATATTTCTGATTTCTTTCTACTTTCTACCACCCTAGTGTGGGGGGGGGGGGGGTTGCCCCACATCTTTGAGAAAAAAAAAAAAAAAAAAAAAAAAATGGCCGTAGTATTTCCCTTTTATATTCTTTGTTTCGGCATAACAGCCGGTACTTTGAATATTGAGGGCAATATTCATTTCTAAGTGTGGGGGGATTTCTCACGAATTTTATCATGTATTATCCACCCAATTCCCCCGTTTTTGGCCAAAAATTTTTTTTGGGAGTAAGTGTTTTGCACTTACTCATATGGTTATCAGTCCGCCATGTCTAATAAACAAAAGGATTGGCAAATCCAGGAGCAAACGGCTCTTGGTAAAGATTTATCAAATCCGTTGACGGCTTGCAATTTGCCCAAAATTGTATGGTGTTCAGCTCACCATATCTTTAATTAGTGAAGAGTTGGCTAGCCCGCAAGTTTATGGCTTGTGGTAAAGGCAGTGGGAAATCCATAATTGGTAATCGACTCACCAAAGATAATATTGATAATTTATCTAAGAGTTGGCTAGTCCAGAAGCAAACGGCTTCTGGTAAAGACAAATCAAAACCGTTGAAAGCTGGTGGTTTGCTCAAAATCACATGGTTATCGGTGTACCATGGTTCTTACTTGAACTAAAACATTTGGCTACTCCAGAAGTAATGGCTTTTGGTAAAGAGATTCAAATCCATTAAGTTTTCTCAAAAGATTGCTAGGGACTAGCAATGGTTCAGTGTGGGGGATTTGATGAGTGCTTATTCACTCATCATTTTTGGTCAAATCTGAACTGCAAAACATCTAAAAACACTCCGAAATGCATCAAAATACTAAAAATATCTCAAAATTGTGTTTTATAAGTTTCAGATGCAAAACAAATGAAAAACGAACAAAGTTTGCATAATTGGCAGTTTCAGTCCCCCAACTTTTAAAAATGGCAACTTTAGTCCTTGGAATTTCAAAGAATGACAGAATTCAACCTTGGACATTTTAAATTGGAAAACAAACATTTTTAGTCCTTTGGTAATTCTTACTTGTAAAAATTGGTCACTTTGATAAATTTTGGAAAATTGCAGTTTTGGTCCCTCGGGTTTCAAAATTGGCAAATTCAGTCCTTGCACTTTTGTAGAATGTCAAAGTCAACCCTTGGATAATACTTCATAAATTACAGCTTTGGTCCCTGGGTTTCGGATTGTACATGTTTAACCCCTAAACTACAAATTGGATCCATGGTTGGTCCTAAGTCCAATTCAAATATACAAACCAAGGCCCAATTATTACCTGATCCAACCCAATCCCTCATACCCGGTCAAACCCAACACCCTGACCCAGTCAATGAACTAACACTCCTGTCTTCCCCATTCTTTCCCGCCCAAGCAACCCTACTCCCAGAACCCTAGATACTCTCTTTCTCTCTTCTCAAAACACCCTACTCTTCTTTCTCTTCAACCCAAACACTCAACCTCACCATTACAACTCTTTACCCAGCTTCATCAAAACCAAAACCACCTTAATCCTTTTAACCAGTTTCTCCCAACCTCCCAAACCCCACTACCCAACCTTTCCCCCTCCTCTCAGCTCCAGGTCATCAATCCCAGCTTCAAAAGATCCAAAGAATGGCTCAGATTCACTCTCATATGTACCTACTTATTGGATGGTCAAGATTGAAGGAAGATTGCTCAAGAGTGAGTCCTTGGCTATTTGCACTCACACAGGAAACACATCAAGAAGCCAAGAAGTGAAGAGTTGAAGACCTAGGGTTTTAGTATAAAAGGAACATTTAGCCAAGTGTATAAGGCATCCCTAGTTTTATCTTTAAATTTTTTAGTTTTCTTGTTTTTAAGTTCTGATGTAACTTTCTTTTTAATATCAATGAAAAGCAATTTTAAGTTTCATGTTTTATGTTGTTAAAGTTTATTCAAAGGTTACTAATTGTTTTTAGCATAAGCAAATCTCAAAGATAGGGGTCAAGTAAGAGTCTAGAAAGTTAGTAAAGGCTTCATCAGCCGTTTAAAGGAGTGTTTGTTTCATGCTTTAAATTGGTCAAAATCAAGTTCTTTACCCGTTTGACTTTTATAGTCAAATGGCTCCCCAGGTTTAATTTAGTTTTCAAACTTAGCAATTGTGTCCCAAGTTTGTATAAAGATTTGAGTGAAAAGGAAAAGAGTTATCTGTTCATGTTTGCAGTCACAAATTAGCAGCCTTGAACCAAGCTGACAAGAGCTTATTTTAAACTGTTTTTATACCCTTTTCTACTCACAAAACCAGTTTTTAGAATAATTGTTAAGCTAACTTTAATCTTTGCAGCTTTTTCTTGGTTTGGAAGTTCATTTTCCAGCTTATAATTAAGCTCTAAACAGCCCTCAAACAGCAGCTGTTTAACCTGCAAGCAGCCTGCAACAAGCTGATCTCAGCTTATTTTTAAGCTGTTAACAGCTTGCTCTTGGCCCCAAATCAATTTTTTTAGAAGCCACCTATGCTAACATGTTTTTTGTAGCTTATCCTCACCTTGGCATCCACCCATTCAGCATGGGCATAAGCTGAAACAGGGCACCTCAGGCTGTTTGCAGCCCACTGTGATCAGCAACAGGTCACACCATTGTTTTTTTTCTTTCTTTCTTTTAGCTTATAAGGTTTGTAGACCTGCTTATTTAGGCTTTTTAATGCTCATAGGTTTTAGTTAGATCATCCCTTAGCTTAATTAATTCTTATTAGGATAGTTTTAGAGTTCTGTTCATTCATATTTTAGCCTTAGGATCCCCCTAGTAAACTGCTTATCTGCTCATCCATTTAAGTTTTTAAGTTAAATTGATCACTTTCTGCTATTGTTAGGTTAGTATAGCTTTAATGTTATGCCTTAGGAGTTTTGAGTGCTTATTCTACTGTAATCGAGCTTAAGAAACTGTTAAAGGGGTGTTTGTTTTGTTTGTTTCCTAAACTGAGATCAATTAAGCAGTTTAAACTGCTTATTCAGAAGTTGTACTACAAAAAGTTTTCACAAAATGTGTTTGCTTTTGTTTCATCTTTGAGTTCCAAAAAGAAAAGTTGAAAGAAAAATAGATTTTCAAAAAGGGTACCAAGGGGATTCGAACCCTGGTCCCCTGGCTCAAGTACACAACACAACACCACACAACCAACGCGCCCTTGGGTCTTTATCAGTTACACTTTGCAACATTTAATATATAAGGGGTCTTAGGCAGTTTAGCTCATAAGCTCTTTCTAGCTTATTTCCAGCTTATTTCACAAAGTAACCCACTGATTTCTTAATTTTCCTAGATCAAGCATTAATCAAAGTAGTTTTCTGTAATTTTTCAGATTTTTCTTAATTAGTTTAGTATTTTTAATAATTTAATTAGTGTTTAATCGTTTTTAATTCGTAGTAATTATTTTAAGAGTCAAAAAAATTCCCGGCTTTTTTCTAAAATTATTTTTAGTCAAATAGAACGTAGGAAAATTGATTTCACACCCGTAGCTCTTAAATTGCAAAACTTTTACGTTTATGGCTCGGGTTGTTTGCCAGTTTTTACGTTTTTACGTTTTAGCACCCTAGGACTTAGTGTAGCTTCGTTTTATCATTCCTTACGCTTAGTGATAGTTTATTTTTAGTTTATTAGGGTTCCCTTGCCTTAATTACTTTCCCGTTAATTAATTTGTAGAATTCGTAATCAAATCCAAAATCATTAAAATCCAATTCAAGTTCAAATCACGAAACTCAACGAATCCTTCCATTCACACCTCGTTGGGACATGACCCGGGGAAATCACTTTCCCGGTATCACTTTTATCACACCCGTGAGGTTTGGCACGTTGACCTTTTTCCTAAAGGGTTAATTTGTCGAATTTTACGGTTAATTTGATATATTGATATTGTGTTTGTTTTTCACCACTCACTTTACAACGAATCAGCCTCCTCTGTAATCTTGCCAAAAAGAAATGCACTCTTGACATCCATTTGATAAACAGGAAAGCCCATATATGATGCAAAAGCAAGGAATATTCTAATGGCTTCAATCCTTGCAATAGGAGCAAACACTTCATCATAGTCCACTCTTTCTTCTTTGTGAACAACTTGATTCTCATCTCTAACAAGTACATAGTTCATAGAAGGAGTCAAAACATCAACATCAAACATCCAATCAGGACCTTTACCTTTTTGATTTTCTTGATCTTCTAAAAATTCAACATGAAGACAATCTTGAACCTTTTTGGTAACCTTGTTGTACACTCTAAATCCTTTGCTATTGGTACAGTATCCCAATAAGTATCCTTCTTCTGACTTGCCATCAAATTTTCCCAAAGCATCTACAGTATTGAGAATAGTCAGAGGACATCCAAAAGGTTTCATAAAACGTATGTTAGGTTTGTTTCCCATAAGCAACTCATAAGGTGTCTTCATCTGAGGTTTAGTGACTGATACTCTATTTAACACATAACAAGCAGTACTTACAACTTCAGCCCAAAATTGAATAGGTAAAAAGGAACCTGCAAGCATTGTTCTGGATGCTTCTATCAAAGTTCTGTTCTTTCTCTCTGCAACACCATTCTGCCATGGAGTTCTAGCAATGCTAAAATCCCTCTTGATTCCTTTCTTGGCACAAAATTCATCCATAAACTTGTTCTTGAATTCAGTCCCATTATCACATCTAATACCTCTTACTTTGAGTCTCAATTGGTTTTCAAGGGCTATTATAAGATCATGAATAGCATCAAAGGTTTCATCTTTAAATCCCAAGAAAAAGACCCAACTAAATCTACTGCAATCATCTGTTACAACTAAACGGTACTTCTTCTTGTTTAGGCTTGCAACAGAAACAGGTCCAAACAGATCCATGTACAACAACTCTAAAGGTTCTCTAATAGTTTTTTCCTCAATCTTCTTACATGATGCTTTGTGTTGTTTACCCTTCTTACACGCCAAACATGAATGATCATTATTGTATGTTTTGGAAGGTAAACCTCTAACTAAATTTCCTTTAACCAACTTGTTGATATTCTTGAAATTCACATGGCCTAATCTTCTATGCCTAGGATGTGCTTCTTCAAGTGTTGCCTTTGCTACTAAACATGTTGCCCTTTCAGAAGAGTTAAGACTCTTCATATCCAGATTGTACACATCATTGGTTCTTGGTACTCTCAGTATTACCATGTTATCATCAACAAGCTTGAACTCAGGGGAAAGAATAAGGCATTCTGTGTCAGTGAATAACACAGGGTGCTTCTTGTCACAGATCTGAGAGACTGACAAAAGGTTGAACTTGAGCTCCTTCACATAACGAACATTCTCAAAATCTATGCTTCCTGCCTTGATGGTTCCTTTGCCAGTAATTCTGCCTCCACTAGGATCATTCCCAAATGCAACTCTTCCTCCAAAATAAGATCTTAAATCTGACAGAATCTCTTTGTCTCCTGTCATGCTTCCAGAGCAACCACTATCAACAATTAAATGATCTTTAAGCTCCTCTTCTGGGTTGCCCTGCACAAAGATAAAAGAGTTAGTTAATTTTAGGAACCCAAGCCATTACTGACTTGTGTTCCCCTTGTGGAGTGACATACTTAAATTCTTTAAGTATGTAATCTCCACTGTTTTTAAGCACATGATCAATTATCTTTGGTTGTTCCAAAACTTGTGTTGGTTTTTCAACAAAACTCTCTTTTTCATCAAAATTCTCTTTGTTATTTTCAACAAAATTCTCGGTTTCACTCTTACTTGTTGAAAGTACTGTTTGTTCCCCATCAGTACTTTCTTTCTTAACCCAGCTGGTTTTAACCTTTTGTGTAGAGTTCTTAGATCTAGATACTCTTTTTGAGGTGTAACGCCTTCTAGATTGATAGTAATTAGATCTCCTAGGGCTTCCATTCCAAAGAGGGCTAGCAGTACCTTGATTGGGTGAAATCCTAGCAGTACTTGGAGAAGGTACTGCTTGAGAAACTTTTGGCTTATCAGTACCTTGAAAAGGTCTTGAGGGTACTGGTGGTTTTGAAAAAGGTCTTCTCTGGTGAGGGTAGCTATAGTCTTTTGAAAAGTTGTTGTGGTTAACCCTATGTGAGTGATTCCAAACTGGTTTATTCTCCCTTGACTTATGGTTGATAGATCTTGCCTTTGCGAATTTGCTTAGATAATCTGAGTGTAAGTCACATTCCTTAATCAAATGATCAGGACTATAACAAACAAAACACAATTTTTGACCCATACTCCCAAAATTTCTTCCTTTAGTTCTATGACCAAACCTAACCTGACTTTTTGGTGACTTTTATGGCTGATAGCTCTGATACCACTTGTTGGATCGATATACTCTGACCAAAATTATCCCAAAAAGTTTTACCAGTATTTTGAAAAGTTTTTCTTGAAGGTACTGCTGAATGTTTAGCAGTACTTTGAGTTGAAGGTACTGCTTGACTCTTAACATTATCATCCTTAGGTCTTTCAACTGTTTCTTTTGGGGTTTCAGAACTAGATGGACCTGAATTAGATTGACCAGTAAGCTTTTTCCTAAACTCTAAATTGTCTACTCCAAAATAAGAAACATCAGTCCTAAGTGGTTGAAAACTACCAATGGGATGAGGGACTGCATGATAACCCTTGTCTTTCTTAAATTCAGGAGGTGTTTGACTAATTGATTCCTCATTACTAGATGTGTTCTCTTCTGAGCTAATGAGTTCATCATCACTAGTTGTTATCTCCTCTGAATCAAGTTGTTCCTTATCACTAGGTGGGTTCTCTTCTGTGCTACTAAAATCCATACCAAAACTAGGCCAGTTTTAATGTGTGCTCTTTTCTGTTTTTCAAAAAAACTAACATGTGAAAGGCTAGATTCTCCCCAAGCAGCAAATTTTTCTAAAAATTCATCCCTTTCTTTAGTCAGCTTTTCAATTTCAGAAATCTTACATCCTAACTTCCATTCACTCAATTTTAATTGATAATCCTGTTGTTCATACTTTTCTGCCCAAGCCATTTCATTATTTTCATGAGTTATTATTTTGGCTTCCATTGACTCTAAAGTAATTTGATAACCAGCTACCTCAGACCTAGCCCTTCTACAATTATCTCTTTCAGTTACATAATCTTTAAGCACTTTTTGATAAAAATCATGACACTTAGAGCATACCTCATAGGCAGGGGTGAACTTGGTGAAGTAGCTACCATAGCGAGCAGAACTGGTTCTTCTTCACTTTACATGCTCCAATCAAAGCTTCCAAGACCATCTCTTGATTCCAAAGCAGAAAATCCTTGTTCCTCATCAAAAGTTGTGCTCCAATCAAACTCTTCCACTGCGACCATACAGTAGGTTACTAGTTCATCATCAAATTCAGCACTCCAATCAACCTCTGATAGATTTTCTTGAGCGACCAAAGCTTTTGTTTCAGTAATAGGAATTTCCTTTAGTTCAAGCCTGGGTTTCTCAATCATGCTATTTTCCTGATATTTAGCAAACTTGCATTCTCTTGCAAAGTGTCCAGTTCTTTGACAATTAAAGCATTCAATCTTGGACTTGTCAAAAGTTATACCCTGTTTGGGTTTGAAGTCAATGCCTCTTCCTGTTTTCTTCATGAACTTCTTGATCCTAGCTGTGATCATAGCAACTTGCCACCTTATGTCAATTTCTTCTAAAGCATCCTCTTCAATTTATGACAAATCTTCTTCATAAGTAACAGGTAAAGTGGCTTGTTGAGTGAAGAAGGAACATACAACTTCATCAGAGTGGATGGTGTTTGTAGGTGATGATGTAGGAGTAGAATAAGCAACAGTACTTTGAGCAACAGTACTTTGAGGAGGATAAGCAGTACTTTTAGTGGAAGTACTGCCTTTCTTTTCAGAAGACACAAAAGCAATGCTGTGAGATTTTGAACTTGTTTGGCCATTCATCTCATGCTCATATACCTTCAAATGGTTGTAGAGATCATCAAAGTCCATAGTGTCCAAACCAGGTTGTCCTCTGATCATAGTAGCAATCACATGCCATGTGGATGGCAAACTTCTTAAGAACTTCAGGTTTGCATCTTCAACAGATACTTCTGCTTTGTATAACTCTAGCATACTAAGGAGATTTTGGAATCTGTCATAGGCAGCATCAAGACCATCTCTTTCACCAATAGTGAATGTTTCAAACTGTTGCTTCAACAGATTTCTATGCATCTTCTTGGAAGCATCATTACCTCCAAATCTTGCCTTGAGAGCAGCCCATAGTTGTTTTGCATCCTTAGCATCATGGAACTTGAGTAGGTGACCATCAGGAATAGCAGACAACAGTATGTTGAGAGCCTTTTCTTGATTTCTTATTGTAGCTGCTGGCAAGATAGGCTTAGGTGGTTTAGGTTGTCCAGGAACTTCTATAGGATCTTCAATAACTTCATTACCATTGACAATTACATTCCACAGTGCATGGTCTATAATAACAATGTACTGCCTCATCTTCATGCTCCAGAGATCATATTCTCCCTTCTTGATGATAGGAATTCTGAGTGAGGTGATGGATGGGGTGGTGCAGCTTCAGTCGACATCTTTAGGGTTTGTAGTTAAATCGGTTTTAAGGGTTTCTTCTTAATCAGAGTTTCCACACAAGCTCTAATACCAATTGTTGGATCGATATACTCTGACCAAACTAACTATGTATCTTGTAAGGGCTTAGCAACCTCGGATAAATCCTAAGTTACTAACAATGAAACACTTAATTTACTCTATTAAGTATGCGGAAACTACTTCAATAAAGCTAAGAAGAATAACTTCAAACTTCAACGATTTTATTAATACTTTGAACCTGCTTGATACACAGATTCACTAACAACCCTAATAACTCTAATATTGCGTATGCATTCGTACCTCTAATGCCAATCTAGGGGTCCTTTTATAGGCATAAGGAATACTCTAGTCGGTCTACAATTCTTGTACGACAAGTAATACTAATCCTAAACTAAGAATATTCTAGAATTACAAAGCTTTCCATAAACGATATAGCAGTTCTTTTAGCTTTGCAGTACTTTGATGCGAGCAGTACTTTGACTTTCTTCTCTAGCAGTAATTTGACTTTCTTCAGCACTTTGACTTTCTTCAGTACTTTGTCTTTTATATCCCAACATTTACCTGACTTGGTCAAACAAACGGGATTCGTCAATCCCGATAGATATCCACGTTATTCGCGTTCACCCGCAAGTGATTAATGGTTCATGATAATAGGGACTTAAGATTGGCAATAGTGGTACTTAGTGCAAATAATACATTTAGATAAGCATATAGTTTGAAAGCAATGTGTTCGCTTTAAAATAAATCATGTATTTCCCCCCAAGGGTTTGTAAAACAATTAAGTAATAGAAAGTGGGGCTATGAACTCACAGTAGTGATTATCAGCGGAATGTAACGATATAATGTTATCAACGTAGAGTATGACAAGATCACGATCTTTAACGATTACCTAAGAAAGCATAGTATTCGTGTTTTAGTATATTGTATGATATAAGTGTACAAGTATATGTAGTTTGTTGGCTTATGATGTTGTACATGAATCCTTAAGTTAAAGTATTCCTTAAATGTTGTTTGGCTATTAAAATCAAGAGATCGTGAAGTAGTTTAACATGTCATTTGGTCATTTACTTAGTTTGTTAAAGTCTAGTGAAGAAGTTTTAAAAACAAGTTTCGGTCATTAGACTTATACTAGCCGTGCGGCTAAGTTATTGTTAAGCAATAATAATCAAGACCATATTAAGGATGTGTCTAAGTTAGACAACCTCAAGATAACAATCTTGACTCAATCTTGGCTTTATATTAGCCTCAAATGATCAATACATCACTTAAAGTTCTCACTAAGGTTGTTTTCTAGTCAACAACAAGTCAGCTTAGTTTTTGCCGTTTTTAGGTCTTGTCGTTCATTTTCTTCTTATGTGCCCCCATATTTTGTAGAAAAAGTCATTCTGAGCAACTTTCGTGTTTTACACTTTTGCTGATTCGGACCAGAAAAAGGTCAAAATCGTGATTTAAAATCGTATCAGCAAGCTTTTGTTCCAACACTATATTTTCATCTAGTAAAACTTAACTAGGCATAACTTTTTAACCATAAGTCCTTTTTAAGTGATTCAAAAGCTCAAGTTCATATTTTTATATTATCTAACAGCTTCTCAAGCTTAATTAAGTCTAAGGTCCAAAGTTTATTTATATCAATAGTCTAATTACAAAGTATTTACTTATATTTCATTGCAGAAAGTTTGGCTGCACATTCAGTCCTGCCAAAACGACCAAAAGTTGAGTTCTACAACTTGTTTTGACACGCGGCTTTCGCCAAACTTTAAGTTTAGGTCTTGGATACATTTCATAAAACTGAGTTGACTTCCATAAATGACCAGAACCATGGGCTTTTCCCAAATGAAGTCTGGTGTGCAGATTTTGACATGTTTTGCCATTTTGGCTCTCATTTACTCATCGGGATGAATTATGAGGTGCGCCACCCGGCGAAACGACCGTAAGACATAGTTCTAAAAGCATATCTTATTGAATTAACCTCAAGGTTTACTGAGATAATCAGTTTAATCAATCTTTGGGACTGTTTTAGAATTCATGTTCATAGAACTTACCTAGGACTTGTTTTAGCTTGTTTTTATGGTCACAACCTCATGTACAACATCAATTAAGCCATATTACATATAATACTTATATCAAGTTAAATCAAATAATTATAGAGATTATTACAATCATATTGAATGACAAGAAAATAAACTCAAATCTTACAAGGATTAGGATGACAAGTTACTAGTACAACAAGAACTATTCAACCCTTAACCCTTCTAGTCTTTAATCCGTGTCTTGAATCTTCAACCCAAGATTACTCTAACCTTATGTAAGACTTGTATTAACCCTTTTAAATCAGCCCTTAAACCCTTGTATATCTCCAAATTTAACCATGGAATCACTAAAACAACCCAAGGATCATAACTAGCTACCTAAACCCTTCACTTTTGTAGTATAACTTGTAGCTTGAAGATCAAAACATGATGGTGATGGTGAATTGATGGTGAATGACCCAAGAAGGAAGAAGAGAGTATTTGGTGGTTTTCTTATCAAGTTTTCATGTCCTAATGAGTTACTTTAAGTTATAAATGGTTAGTGGAGAGCTAGGTGTAGGAAAACATAACAAGTGTTCTTTGACACATGCATGCAAATGCTACCTCTACACATGAGGTGGTTAGTGTGTATTATTTGTACTACTTTGAGTTTACGAGGTGTAGTTTGGTCCCGGTAATTACTAATGTTAAGTCCTTAAGTCACGAAACTTAAAAATAGGTAACGTAAAAATGGAATACTTATGAAAATGTCCAAACTTACCAATATACTCTAACTAAGTATATTAAATGTGTAATAAGTCTAATTGGGTGCGTTTATGTTGTTAAAACCTAATAATGTAGGTTTGAGTACGCATCTTACGTAAAAAGTAACATATCTACTTAAAAATGATAAAGTAGTAATAGTTCATATAAATTATGATTATTGGTAAAAATAAAGTATTTTGAACATATAGACTTATCGTAGTCTTGTGTTGGTCGCAAGGAAAATTACCAGTTACTACCGGTTATCGTATTTGCTTTTACGTTACGGTAAAAGTCAAAGGGTAAAATAGTCATTTTACCTTATGAAAAATTACGGGTTGCTACAGTCTCTACCCCTTAAGGGAATTCCGTCCCGGAATTCAGTGTGTGTTATCCAATGTTGAAGTGTCTAGGAAAAATGTGGGTGTATGCGCCGAATTCTAATCTTTGCGTTCTCAAGTTTCTGGTCATAGAATGTGTTATGTATCATTCTAAGTTTTTGGTAGTGGCTTAGGTTGATAATCTAAAGGATTTTGCTAAAATCTTATAGAGTCAAATATACCTTAAGTTTGGCTTTTCTCGATTCTCAAAACGAATCATATCTTATTTTATCGAGGCTTTCAACAAAACCTTAATTTCTAACATAGAGTTTTTGGTAAATTTTAACGCCTTACATCTATGTAATTTTTGTTTCTGGCGATAGCGTGCGGCATGCAGCCTAATTTGTATTTGTATGGTTTCATTAGTTGTTTCGTGGGTGATCTCTGAACACCTTAGTCCAGCAAATGGTTGAATGACACTTTCGTCTATATAGTGTCTCAAATGGAATAGTTTTGTTGTTGTTATAGAAATTGTCGTTAATCAGAGGTGTAAAAATAGTATCTACACTCATTCATAAATAAGAAATAATATAACCATGTAAACTCTTAAAAAAGATATTCACAAAATGAGGTGTAGTAAAATGATTTATTGAAAAAAAGAGTTATTAAAGTAAAAAAGAAAATAAGTAGACCAAGTATAATGTCACATCATATGTTTAAGTTTTTTGTAAAAATTATTTTAGAGTAGTTTATAAATAGTATTTTATCTATTAAAAGATTCAGTCTCCTTGATTTAATGTTGAGTCTTAATGATGAGAAAGCCAAATAAATATGGAGATAATTAACCGAGATTTATAAATCATCTGTTACTTAACTACAAAATGAATGTTTTCTCTTCACATAATTAAAAGAAATATTAAATTGCAAAAATTGTCCCTAAAGTTTGGATAATTTACATGTTTCGTCCCAGAAATATCAAAACTGCAAAAACCGTCCCTGAAGTTACCTTTTGGGGCATATTTCGTCCCTGGTTGCAAACGGTGTTACATTCCATCAATTTTCCTACGCACATGATTTGCACATGAGGACATATTTGGCTTTTTACACCATATTAATATTTAAACAATTTTAATAACCCACCCACTTTAAAAACCCGATCATTTGTTTAATTAGTTGACTTATGCAAACTCTAAAACCCAAAACACTATACATCCTTAATATTTCAACACAATAAAATTCTAATCCTTCAACATTGATTCTCAAATGGGACATAACGTCTGGTATTTTTGAAAAAATGGAAGTAAATTTGATCCATACAAAGAATATGGTAAGAACATGTTACTGAAATAAAAGGTTTTGGTATTCAATGTTGTTTATATGTTTATCCTAATTATTGTTTTTTGTTTATGAAACAGCTGATTATCCCTTAATGTTCTCAATGAAGGTTTTTCATGGTGGAACTTTCACACCAACGCCAAATCGTAGGTATTTTGGGGGTAAAGTGCAATTTGTTGATTTGTTGCATATTGAGCACTTTAGGATTGACATAATACATTATATATTGAAGAAGTTAAAATATGATCCTAGGGAAATCATGTGTTAGGACCGTTTAACATAAGATTTATGTGGTTTGGAGGTTGGGGTTGGTGGAAGAAGATGAAGAGATTCATCTCTTCTAGTGAGAGGAAGTAGTGAGAGGGAGGAGAAACACAAAGATGACTTTTATTAAAACAAGAAACAAACACACACCTAATGCTTCACCTCACCCCTCATGGAGAGTCATGAGGGGTATTTATAGGCTCAACAAACCTTAACTTTGCCACATAAATGATACTAGTCCCTATGGGCAAAGTATACTACGCATCTAGTCCAATTCAGGTATGTGACGTTATCTTTATAAAAAAGCGAGGCTAACAATCTCCCTCCAAGATATCGTCACACGTGAATGGTTACAATGAGACCTATAAATACAAAACAAAGTAAATTACAATAGTAATGAACAATGTTGACTTTGTTGAAGCGCAGAGTCTCTGTAGTCTAGATACTGAGGCAAACTTGAAGTTCTCCCTTCCGACGATCTCGGCATTTGATCTTTGGCGCTGACGGCACAAATCCTTGTAGCTCTGAACTTCAACTATAACGGTTTAGTTAGGTTATTACTCCCTCCTAACTAGTGAGCCTTTTTCTTTTTCTGCTCCCTCCTGAACCGACAACACTCTTCCAACACGCAACAGAGAAAATAAACACTTGATTGTAGCACAATGGTTGTCGTTCTGGGAAAATCATAACAACATAACTCACTTTGTATTGCATCCAAGTTGGTAAAAAGCCCAGATGTACACAAACTACTTCTCCTTCTTTGGTCTTAAGCACAAATCCCTTCGTAATCCAATCACGGAAGATGAAATACCAACTTCTCCCTCCTGATGGTTGCGAGCAATCGGAATCATCATAATGTTGCGTACATGCCATATTACCTTTTTCTTGATGCAATATTAACATCATAGCTTGATCAAAATTCTGTGAGAATATGTCGCAAAAATACTCTCAATACACTTTTCTCTCAAACCAACCTGAAAACGAACCTATTTTGAATTCACCGGCTAATTGTAATGACCACATATGGAGAAAACCCGATACGACTGACTTGAAAAGGAAGTAAACATCCCAACTTTGTGACTTACTGCTTGTTCTAAATTTTTTGAACAATCCACAACGCCGTGTGACACTGAGCACTACAACGTAACTCCTTAAAGTGATGGTTACACACTATGAGCACTACAACGTAACTCCTTACATCAGTTATAACCAGATTGTCAATTCAAAATCACTTAAAGTGACAGTAACACCCCAACAAGTTATCTTGAGACATGCATCCAACCAACCATCGTCTCAAAGATAAAGAAGATCACCCGTGAAACGTTACTTCAATTTCGCATTAATAATACCGTACAAAAACCCCGTAGTAATTTTTTCAATTATCGCTCAAGCCGTGAATAGTGTATCCCTCCGTGAAATTTTTATGCGACCAAAATACCATTCTTAAGATCAAAATTGTAACTAAAATTTTGTAAAAAAATTCAGTTAACAATTTTTATAAAACCCGAATTTACGTTGGTCCAATGCATATTTGAGACTTAGCTTGGTCTAGGATATGTTTCGTAGCCCATCACAAATTAAAACAATGATATAGTCCATCTCATTAGCATATACGGATCAACACTCGGTCCAACTCAGTCCATTAACGAATTTATCTCTAAAGCCTACCACATCAAATTAATTGAACTTGGTCCAATCACAGTTCTCCCATCCGGTTATAAAAGTAATACCCAAAAGATTAGGTCACTTTTATTACCCTAAACCTAAACGTCAAACAAATACGCTCCTCAAAATATTCGCCCCCATCATTATCTCACTATCTATTCTCTCAAATCTGCCTAATCCCTCCTTCAACTGTCATACCAATCTCAGTTACATCACCATCAATCATAACAAATCATTCAAACATATACCGATCTCAGTAAAACACCGAACGGGGGAATAACATACCCTTTACCATGATGTCCTTTAATTATTTTCGTACGAATCAAGATGTTGTCTTTAAGATCCGTTGGGTCTCGGGAAGGTTGATGTGATGATTTATTTTGTTTCTGATTTATCCTTTGAACCGAATGAAAAGAAACATGCTTAACAATTGTTATTAAACGTTCTTTTAATTTTCGGATATAAAATAAGAAGCAGAGCTTCATTTTGGATCTGTGATGATGATGTTCAAACGAAAAAAAAATCTTTAAAAGATTTGCGAGAACGTTTGAATAAACTGAGATCAAGATTTGTTTTTGTCTATTCATTGAGTCTCGATAGTTGTAGTAAGAGATTACTGAATTTATTATAGTTGAGGGTAAACATATTGAGATGTTGGATTTTTTGATTGGTTTATGTTATTTGGAACAATGTTTTGGTTGAATCTAAGGTAGTACTTGGTATGATTAGTATATGATGTGGTCTTTGGTCTTTATTGTGTTTACACGTAAGGTTTTTCTTTTCAGTCCTTAAGCGTAAAAAAATGTTACGCGTAAATTCTTTGGCTTATGCGTAAACCTAACTTGCTTATGCGTAAACATACGCGTAGGCCATTTCTTAGGCATAAGCCTAAAAAAACTTTACGCGTATCAATTCCTATGCATAACTTCACAGTTATGCGTAATATCTCTGAAGATGCTCCTTATGCGTAAAAAACTAGGGTTTGACCCTTTGACTTTTTTCCGGCGAGTTTTCCGACCAATATTTCCGACCATCTTCTTACAAACCCATAAAAACTGCCAAAAAAATCTTCATTTTTGCCCCATTTGACCGCTCAAATCTGACCAGAATGACCTTGTTTTCACGGATAGGTACCAAAAAGTCAAAAAAAATGATAATACATCTATCAGTTTTGGACATAAGGATGACACAAAGACAGATATTGTACACATGTAAAGACCATGATGACGTTTTTGTTTTAGACCAAATAAAGATACACAAACATGTACAAACTGTTAACCCACAGATTCGGAAAAAAAATTTCCGACCACAAAAAAGTACTAAAAACAGCTTAAAACATGTATCGAAAACCAACATAAATCATCAAAGCATAACCATGGCTCTATACCACTTGTTAGAACCGTTTAACATAAGATTTATGTGGTTTGGAAGTCGGGGTTGGTGGAAGAAGATGAAGAGATTCATCTCTTCTAGTGAGAGGAAGTAGTGAGAGGGAGGAGAAACATAAAGATGACTTTTATTAAAACAAGAAACAAACACACACCTAATGCTTCACCTCACCCCTCATGGAGAGTCATGAGGGGTATTTATAGGCTCAACAAACCTTAACTTTGCCACATAAATGATACTAGTCCCTATGGGCAAAGTATACTACGCATCTAGTCCAATTCACGTATGTGACGTTATCTTTATAAAAAAGTGAGGCTAACATCATGTATTATCACTTTAAGATACCAAATAAGACATTAGACAGGGGATTAAGGGCTTTGGGAAGTGATGTTGATATTGTTAACCTTTCCAAATATGTAAAAGATAATAAGGTTATTGAAGTTTTTATTGAACATGGTGAAACCACAATTGAGAGTTATTACATGCCCACCAATGTTGAAGTAAATCAAGAGTTGCTAGGATTGCCTAAGTTTAGAAAGAGTTTAGCTACAGAATGGTTGATAGATAATATGATTGGGAGTCTAGTGGCTTAGGTGATGAGAATGATATAGGTGGTGATGAGACTAATGTAAGTGGTGATGAGGATGATGTAGGTGGTGATGAGGCTGATTTAGGTGGTGATGAGGCTGATGTAGGTGGTGAGACTAATGTAGATGATTAAAATGTGCAGGGTGCGGTAGATTTGGTGGATGATGAACACATTATAGAGCAAGTAGATGTGAATATGGAAGGGTTTGAGTTTAATCTTGATTCAGATGATGAAAGGGAAATGAAAACAGTTGCAGAACCTCTAAGACCTCATTTGAATATAAATGAGGATGACTTACAGGTTTTTGACTATGATTCCTATGAAAGTGATCTTGGTGAGGATGATAATTGAAGTGCTATAAGATCTGCAATTAGGAAATTAAGGAAAAAAGGAAATGATGCTAATGATGGTGGAGTTGTGAACTTCTTTTTTCCAGGGCAAGAATTTAGTAATAGGGAGGAAGTAAAGGCTAGGATCAAGGCAAATTCTGTGGAGACAAGAAGAGATATAGATATTATGAAAAATGATAAGGTAAGAGTGAGGGCTAAATGTGTAGGTATTGTTCCAACTTTGGGAGATGGGGGCATGGAATCTTTAATGGGAAAGAGTAAAGATAAATTTATAAATAATGTGAAAGAGGGAAATAAGGAGAAGACTAAAAAGGGGAATAAAGTGACAGATAAGGTCAATAAAGGAAATAAGGGCAAGAAAGTAATTTCAGAAGAGGTACATGACAAGATTAAATGCCAATGAAAAGTTTATGTTGCCAAGACAAAGCAAGACAAATGGCAAGTAAGGACATATAAAAAGACCACATTTGTCTACAAACAAGAAAAGTAAGACATTATACATCTACTTTTCTTTCACAACATTTGATAGATAAGATTACTCTAAACCCACATATCCCTGTTAGAGCACTTCAAGATCAAATGCAGAAACATTTCCAGGTTGGTATTTCTAGGCATAAAACTTATAGGGCTAAAGCTACGGCAGAAGATACCGTGAAAGGTGATGTTCATTTGCAGTATGCGCGTTTGAGAGACTATGTCATGGAACTTAAAAAATCCAATCCAAATACCACAGTTAAGATAGATGTGCACAGGGATGGAGATCCAAATTCAAATATAAAGATGTTTAAGAGAATATACGTGTGTTTAGGTGCACTGAAACAAGGCTTTAGATCTGGTGGCAGAGACCTATTGGGTTTAGATGGTGCCTTTATGAGAGCACCATATCACGAAAAACTTCTTACTGTTGTTTCTGTCGATGCAAATATTGGGATCTACCCTGTAGCTTATGGTATTGTGGAGTCTGAATCACTGCAGTCATGGTTATGGTTCCTTAATAATCTTGGAGATGATCTTGAGCTTGGCATCAACTCAAATTTCACATTCATTACAGATAGACAGAAGGTACATATTAAGTTGTTATTTTTTTGTCTTATAATTATTTGGTAAATATAAAGTTATTTACTTATTTTCTTTTAATTATAGGGATTGTTACATGCTATTAAGAAGTTATTTCCAGCTGCTCAACATAGCTATTGTATGAGACACATTTGTGAGAACATGACTTTAACTTGGAGAGGTGGTAATTATAAGGAAATGCTTTGGAAGTGTGCAAATGCCACAACTATTGTAGAGTTCAACAAAGGTATGGATGTGTTGAAAGCATACAACATCAAAGCCTATGAGTGGTTGAAAAAATACCTGCTGAACATTGGAGTAGATCTCACTTCTCAGTTTAGATGTTTTACAGTTAATGTTTTATAGTTATTGAATTACACTTGGTTTATACTTAAAAACTACATGTGTTTTAAGTTACAGTTGTGGTTTAGACTTAAATAGATACATGTGTTTCAACTTACAGGTAGGGCCCATTGTGATCTTTTGATAAACAACATGTGTGAGGTATTCAACAGAAAATTGCTAGAAGCCAGAGATTATCCAATAATCACTGCCATTGAGTATGTTAGAGAATACATAATGAAAAGGATAGTAGTTGTTCAAAGTGTGATTGAGAAGTCTATTGGGCCATTAACTCCATCCGTTACAAAGGTTTTTAAAAAAATCAAGGATGAAGCAACTCAGTACACTGTCCAATGGAATGGTGCAGATCTTTATCAAGTCAAAGGGCCATGGAGTGACCAGGTTGTAGTTAACTTGGAACAAAGGAAATGCTCTTGTAGGAAATGGGAAATATCAGGGTTGCCTTGTAAACATGTGGTGGCTTGCTTAAACAACTTAAATGAAAATGGTGTGAATGGTGGTTTGCCAGAGGATTAGGTTCATGATTCATACAGACTCAACAATTGGAAGGAGCAATACTCACATTAAATCAATCCTACTGATAGAAAACATTTAGGGGAGAAACATGAATGGCCATCTATCTTAATTCCACCAAAAGAACATCCACAGATTAGAAGGCCTCCAAAAAAGAGGAAGAAGGGTGTTGTAGAACTGGATGAAATGGCCAGAGGTGGAAAACTGTTAAAGAAGGGATCAACTATCACATGCCAAATCTGAAAGGAAAAAGGACATAATAAAAGAAGTTGAAAGATGAGTTCAATTGGTACAAATGCAACTGCAACTGGGAGTGCATCTTCTGCAAGTGCAGTTGCTGCAACTGGGAGTGCAGCTGGTGGGAGAGATTCTGGTGAAAGTGCAACTGTTGGGAGAAACTCTTGTGCAAGTGGGAGTGCTGCAAGTGCAGTGCCTGCAAATGGGAGAGAAGTTGGTGCAAGTGCAGTGCCTGCAAGTAGGAGTGTTGCAAGTGGGAGTCAACAAAGTGCAACTGTTATAATTGGGACTCAACAACAAGTTGCTGGTGCAAGTCCAAATAGAAGAACTAAAAAATCAGCTTCTAGGCTCACACCAACAAAGTAGCTTATGTCTTTTGTTGCTCCATTAGTTTCCACTTTAAGACTATGTTTCATGTTTATGTCCCTTTTGTCTGTACTATGTTTCATGTGTAAGACTCTTAGTAGTATCTGATGTCTTTAACTTGGTACTATGTTTGATGTCAACACTTGGTAATATTTTTGATGTTAAACTTGGTAGTAATAGTCATGTTTAAATCTCCTTTGGCATTTCTCATTTGCATTATTGGTAAACTATCATTTGCGATCTACTAACTTGATTTCATACTCTTTGTACACATAAAAATACTAATAGTTTAATAACTTCATTTCATTGAACAACACAAACCTTACATCAAAATTTATTGACCATAGCACATTTTGGTCAATGTATAAATTCAACTACTTACTAAATAACAATACATAGCCTATTGCATCATAAAAACAAGGAAAACAACCCAAGTACAAACCAACCAATACGTCAATCTTTGATTTGCAGCTCGCAATCCATCCATTAATTCTTCAAGCACATTCCTTGACCTTAGCAACCCTGGGATGATCGCAGTTGAATGGGCACACATGGGTGGGTCGTACCAATAAAAAAATCCACAATCAGTACCCTACAAACTGATAGAAAGGAGATTAACAAAAACCAATAATTGTTAAGGATGAATGTATTTTGTAACTTACACTAGTTTGGGGACAACCATAAAAACGACGGCCTGGGTTATGGGGAGTCCATGCACATCGAATCGTACATTGTTTATTACAAAAGCAAAGCACCATATTGACTGATTTGGGGTACTCCTAAAAATTAGGGTTAGGGTTTATTATTATAAGCAGATATGTGTGCTTTGGGATTGAAAAGGGAGTATTCAATTTGATGGGCGGGATATTAAATGGGTGGGTGGGGTATTAAAGGGGTTAATATGGTGTAAAAAGACAAATATGTCCTCATGTGCAAATCAAGTGCGTAGGGAAATGGATGGAAATTAACACCGTTTGCAATCAGGGATGAAATATGCCCCAAAAGGTAACTTCGAGGATGGTTTTTGCAGTTTCGACATTTCTAGAATGAAACATGCAAATTGGCTAAACTTTAGGGATGATTTTTGCAATTTATTCTTAAGAGAAACAAAAGACATAATAATTATAATGATATGAAAACTTTAATGCAAAAAATAAAAAAGACATAAAATAATTACACTAATTTTGGTGGATTTAATGTAGTTAGTGTAACATATTTGATTTCACAAACACATCATAACATACAAAAAGTGGGGCGTATGGTTTGAAGGTTTTGAGAGAGAAAGTAGAGAGAGAAGTGGGAAATTGATGAAACAAAGAAAAATGGTATTGAAGCTCCAACCCTCTACCTTGGGAGGTAGAGGGTATTTATAGTTTCTTACAAGACACGCCTCCTACGGGCTGTGGATCAGGCATATAGTGGGTAAAGACCCGTCCATCCTCCACGGTATTACATAACTAGCTACTTATTAACATAACTTGACTACGACTACGAGCTTTCTAACGAATACATATACTTGAGGTGACCGACACTTTAACTAATGGATTTTCTAAATCCTAACAATCTCCCCCTAAGGGAGGTCACCTCAATTTACATTGAATACAAACAGATATTACATTTTGATTGTTCTTGGATTCTTGATTAAGTTCTTTGCTCTGTAGCCCGTAGCCTTTGATTCTTCATGTTTTGCATGTTTGGTTAATCCAAGTGGAGGTCTTTAACTGATCCACGTGATGATGAGTTTTAAGCCAGCTTTGAGATCATCAGCTACCATAAATCTCTGACTCTTCCTTTGTAGTGTTGACATTATGTGATATTGTGACATTGGACCGACATGCTCACATTCTGGATCATGATTTCTTCTCATCAGAGTAGCGGAAGCTTTACTTGTTTCATGATATTTGCAGCAGCGTAGCAGAAGCATGGAGTGAAAATATCAGAGTCGTTGATGCACTTATCATGATTTCTTTAGAAATTAATGTGTTGTGTGAGCATGCGGCTATGGATTGACCTCTCAATTCTGATCAGCTGCAAACGTTGGGTGTACCTTGATAAGGTTTTAAAAGGTACCATTTTGAGGGGTCGTTTAAGTCCTTATTTTATCACTTTTGTATCCGTTATTGCTTAATATCGTTCCTTTTCACTTTTTAGGTCTCGTGAAGGCAAAATGCTGGAATGGCACTTATTTGGACGAAAAGGCGCGAATATATGAAGAAAATGGCCAAAGTCGAAATCGAGGCACTCACAGTTGCTGAAGTTAGAAGGCGACGGCGTCAGGTGCTAATTGCGACGCCGTCCGAGGATTTTTGTGACGGTTCAGAACCCAAAACTCTTATTTTCAAGTGACGACGTCCAGTTTTAAAAGAGTAGGCCGTCGCTACTCAGACGGCCTAGATTTGATCCAGACGACGTCATAGACTGAAGGGGACGGCGTCACAACCATAAGGTGACGCCGTCACAAGCTGATCATGTCACAACATGCGCGCGAAGTAGCTGATACTGTTTTGGCCATAACTTTTGCATACGAACTCGGATTTAGGTGATTCAAAAGCCCACACGACCAGAACGAGAAAATCTACAGTCTGGTGAAAGAAAATCAACGCGACGCCGTCACTCTATAGGTGTGACGCCGTCACTCTTTGCCGACAGAAAATCTGCCTATAAATATAACATTATAACTTCACTTTTTGTAAGCCCTAAACCCTAAGTCCGATTCTAGGGTTTAGGTAGTTGTTTTTCCAGCAACTTAAAGGGTTCCAAACACTCTATAAACATTGTGTGTTGGTTTGTTTGTTAATCCAATCCTATGGTATGTCTTCAATTATCTTAATTGTTGTTTGCTCTTCATTAATTATGTTTGGCTAATTCATCTAGTGTCTGCTTATGATTGTGTGAAACTTGTATACAATTAATTAGATCTTATTGATTTCTTAGTGATGCTTGTTTCTATCTTCATCATTAGGGTGTGACAACTTCAATAAGTCTAATTGGTTTAGTTTATAATTCTTGCATCCTACTGTCTCTTGTTTGATTGGTTGATTCTTATCTTAGTTGACTAATGATCTATTAGTGCATTAGGTCATTCGTTGTGTACTTAATGCTTGATTCATCTTTGTGAACCTTAGACTATAAATTACCTGAGTAGTTGTAGGCTAAACCATCCAAAGATCGCCTTAGAGTAGGAGTTTATAAATCACTTGTGGGTTTGTAGACAAGACCCTTTGGTAAATTCAAAGAGTTAGGGAGAAACGCATACCCTACAACCTTAGACACACAACGCAACTAGGAATAAGGACGTGACAATTCAACTATCAATAGGACGTGACAATTCAGTAGGTAGAATTGGATAGCTAGCAAGGAGTAATACATCATAAGTAGATACGCTTCACGTTACTGGTAGATCCCTTAGTTAGTTAGTATCTTTTGGAATAGTTGACTAGCAACTAATTCCACCCTCCCCTCCAAACGCCGAGATTCGTACCTTTCCATTCCATAAAATATAAAAATACAAAAATAATCATCCCTCACCTTTAGACTTAAATCGACATACAATTCAGCCTAACGACACTATTCCCCTAGAGAACGATATCAATACCCGTGGCTTACCCTAATTACTACACTACAACGATTAGGTTCACTGCCTAGGGTGTTATAAAACTTGCTCGAAGAAAAGGAAGTTCCTTTGACCCCGAACGACGCGTGTAGCGTTATCAAGTTTTTGGCGCCGCTGCCGGGGAATAGTTATTGTTTAGGCTTGATTTCTATCTCGTTTAGGTCTACTCACAAGATTCCTATCAAGTGAGATTTTTTTTTTCTTTTTATTAGCTTCCTTGTAGTCTATCCCCCTTCTTTGTGCCTTTGTTCGTAAAACCTGTCCATTGACTCTTCCGTTCACCATTATGGAGAACGCGAATCCACTATATCCGCGATTAGGTTTTTTCATAAGAAATTATGATATTACTAAAGCGGATTATTCAAGATGGTGGGAAGAAAGCAACCAAGTCCATAAACCTTTTGAGGATTTCACCATTCCATCAAGCCCACAAAATACCTCATCTAGTGAAACCTATGCTTCGTTTGAGCCTTCACCTAGGATAGACTTTCGTGAACAACCTCCGTGTTTAGAAACTATTTTTAGTAAGGCCCTTAGGAGAACTGACCAAATTTATGAAAACATTATGGAAAGCAACCAAGCTTTAAACCATAAGTTGGATCAATTACTAAGTTTGGTTTCATCACGACCTAAGGAAATAGCACATGATGAGCATATAGATGATGTAGATGTGATTGAGGATAAGGTGAAAATTCTAGACCCACAAGGTATCCCACAAGTTCCACCATCATTTAAGGCATACACATCGCACGTGACTTACCCGGAAGTAGTAGAAGAGACTTTAGGAATCCCAATGGAGGTAGAACATTTGAACCAAACGCAACTGGAGAATATAGGTTTGAATACTTGTAGTCTCAGTCTTACTCTTAGTTCTAGGGAATTTCATAGTGTTGATGAACCGGAACCTCAATCTTTACTTCCATCCTTAAATAAACGAGGAACCGACTCACCCATCAACCAATTTAGTCCGGGTAGTTTTAGGATGAAGGAAGCCATTCACACACCCCCTTCACCTCACGTGGCATATTTCCACCCTAAGGGTGTGTATCGCTACTATCACCCGCACTTAAACTTAAGTGTAGGGAAAACTTCCCCTTTATCTGTTAAATAAGGGTAGAGTCAGGCTCGTGACTCGAACAAAAACAAGCGCTTCTTGGGAGGCAACCCATGTGTATTTGTTTTTATTTTTATTTGTGTGTCGTATATCTTTTATTGATTGTTTATTCTCATGTTTGAATTTGTAAAAATGCTTTATTTTGTTTTTAACCTCGTCTTAATTGCATATAAAGGTATTTTACATAAGGGATAAGTGTAGGGAGGATTACACACGTTTTCAAAAGAAACGTAAACATGAGAATAACAATTAAATAAAAGATATATATGTTTGTTTGTTCGAGTCAAATGCTTGTATCGAGTCATAATGGATGTTTTTGCAGAAATTTTTCCAGATTCTAAAGATGTAAATTTTCCAGAATTTTTTTTTTTCAGAAAATCGCAGAACAGTTTTTGTCAGGATAACCTGACGGCGTCAGGATTGCAACCTGACGGCGTCAGGAAGGAGCAGAAATAACTGATTACTTTTTCTCGTTTTCTGTGCTACTTATAAATTTTTTGGAATTTTCCAGATCTTAATTTTCTAGAAAATCTGCAAACATTCATTCCACAAGCATTATATCTTATTTAAGTCTGGAATTACATCTTGTTGTGATTTTTCTTGGTTCGGTTTGTTGCGTTGGGTTGTTTGTTTTCTTCAAGTGTGCAGGTTTAATTTATCAAGAAGAAGTTACATAAGATTGAGGAGCTTTTCACACATAAATTCTTCTTGGAAAGGATTTAACCACTACTTCACACACGGATCCTACCGAGCTAATCAGGGGAGTACTAGTTTCTTTCGTTTTTAATTACCTTCCAATTATCATAACTTTGATACTTTCGGGGAACATTGGGGACAATGTTCAGTTTAAGTGTAGGGAGGGAAAATAAAACGGGAACTTTGAAACTATGCTTATCTTTGACTATTTGCTTTGTCCAATTGTGATTGTGTAATAAACCATGAGAAAATGTCGGTTAGGGTAATTTTGGCACCAAATTTAAAATTTTTCATGACATATAGGAGTGGGCCATTAGTCTTAACAAAAGCGTCTCATGGATAGGAAGTTATATGACTAGCAAAAAAAAAAACCCTTTACCACCCAAATTCCACCCAAAATGTGAGGATCGCCCTTAGATTTGTAGGAATTAAAGCATTCATCTTCAATGCTTAGAGTGTGAACCGGTAGTATATTAGATTCTAGAACTTGTTTTGTGATGCATTCCGAGATCGCAAGTGAGGCTACACTTGTGTAGTTAGGAATAACTAAATGATAAGAGGCATTAGGATAAACCCTTGTTTGATACCTGTAATATAATTACTTCTTCCACATCGGTTGAGTAATTCCCCCATACCCTTTGCGTTGTACTCATCTTTAGTACACGATACCCCTAGTTAACCCCTCAGAGCCTATCCTTTTCGCGGTTCTCGTGATATTTCGGTTTTACCGGAATATCAATGAAGAGCATTGTTTACACCCCACCCCCAAATATACACCCAAATCGCCTTAGCCTACCCCTTATGCACTCACTTTTAGTGCAAATATTTGTTATCACCCTAAACCCTTAGTTCAATTATCTGGTTGCTTGCATGAGTTGCTAAGTTGAGTCATATCCTTTGTATACAGTTTTGGGATGATTGGGATTCATGGGAAAAGTAAAAGTTTATGAAATGACGGGAAGGGAACGTTAAATTCAAATTCCCTTTGTTTGCGTAATAATGTACCCCAAGTGTTTTGATCTTTTCAAATCGGGTCAAATTAGTATTAGAGTAATAAAAACTCAAGTGTAGGGATATGCTTATAAATCCCTAGTATTTTGATGTTATCTTAGAGGATGGTAGAGTAAAAGTGTATGAAAAAAAAAAAAAAAAAAAAAAAAAAAAAACATACGGGCTACCATCCTACATCTATCCTTTAAATTTATGTTTATTTATTTCAGTTATCTAGAGTTTAGAGTGTCGAGTCTTGGCTTAGCAACACCACTCTTCATATGCAGTTAACATAAAGATTTTTGACTTACCACCACTAAATAGCCTATCCCACCAAACCCTTATTTCCCTACCGTAAGCCTAACGTTACAACCCTTTAAAGACCTCTTTGATAGTCTTTCCTAGGTGCTTACGCCATAGCGATGGAGGTTTGATCTATTCTCAAGCCTATGGTAATCTATGTACTAGGACCGGTTAATGAGTGTTTATCTTCCATTTCCTATATTGTTATATTTCATTTATACACCTGAGGGAGATGTGAGTATCCAAACACCCCATGTGAGGTGCTAGTATGTAATTTCTGTGCTTGTTATGACTTTTGCGGGGCTTATATGTGTTGTGGACCATTTTGAATTAATGCTTCATGACCCCTAACTTATAAATTAATTGGCTAAAAGCACATTTGCTTGAGGACAAGCAAATAACAAGTGTAGGGATATTTGATAAGGTTTTAAAAGGTACCATTTTGAGGGGTCGTTTAAGTCCTTATTTTATCACTTTTGTATCCGTTATTGCTTAATATCGTTCCTTTTCACTTTTTAGGTCTCGTGAAGGCAAAATGCTGGAATGGCACTTATTTGGACGAAAAGGCGCGAATATATGAAGAAAATGGCCAAAGTCGAAATCGAGGCACTCACAGTTGCTGAAGTTAGAAGGCGACGGCGTCAGGTGCTAATTGCGACGCCGTCCGAGGATTTTTGTGACGGTTCAGAACCCAAAACTCTTATTTTCAAGTGACGACGTCCAGTTTTAAAAGAGTAGGCCGTCGCTACTCAGACGGCCTAGATTTGATCCAGACGACGTCATAGACTGAAGGGGACGGCGTCACAACCATAAGGTGACGCCGTCACAAGCTGATCATGTCACAACATGCGCGCGAAGTAGCTGATACTGTTTTGGCCATAACTTTTGCATACGAACTCGGATTTAGGTGATTCAAAAGCCCACGCGACCAGAACGAGAAAATCTACAGTCTGGTGAAAGAAAATCAATGCGACGCCGTCACTCTATAGGTGTGACGCCGTCACTCTTTGCCGACAGAAAATCTGCCTATAAATATAACATTATAACTTCACTTTTTGTAAGCCCTAAACCCTAAGTCCGATTCTAGGGTTTAGGTAGGTGTTTTTCCAGCAACTTAAAGGGTTCCAAACACTCTATAAACATTGTGTGTTGGTTTGTTTGTTAATCCAATCCTATGGTATGTCTTCAATTATCTTAATTGTTGCTTGCTCTTCATTAATTATGCTTGGCTAATTCATCTAGTGTCTGCTTATAATTGTGTGAAACTTGTATACAATTAATTAGATCTTATTGATTTCTTAGTGATGCTTGTTTCTATCTTCATCATTAGGGTGTGACAACTTCAATAAGTCTAATTGGTTTAGTTTATAATTCTTGCATCCTACTGTCTCTTGTTTGATTGGTTGATTCTTATCTTAGTTGACTAATGATCTATTAGTGCGTTAGGTCATTCGTTGTGTACTTAATGCTTGATTCATCTTTGTGAACCTTAGACTATAAATTACCTGAGTAGTTGTAGGCTAAACCATCCAAAGATCGCCTTAGAGTAGGAGTTTATAAATCACTTGTGGGTTTGTAGACAAGACCCTTTGGTAAATTCAAAGAGTTAGGGAGAAACGCATACCCTACAACCTTAGACACACAACGCAACTAGGAATAAGGACGTGACAATTCAACTATCAATAGGACGTGACAATTCAGTAGGTAGAATTGGATAGCTAGCAAGGAGTAATACATCATAAGTAGATACGCTTCACGTTACTGGTAGATCCCTTAGTTAGTTAGTATCTTTTGGAATAGTTGACTAGCAACTAATTCCACCCTCCCCTCCAAACGCCGAGATTCGTACCTTTCCATTCCATAAAATATAAAAATACAAAAATAATCATCCCTCACCTTTAGACTTAAATCGACATACAATTCAGCCTAACGACACTATTCCCCTAGAGAACGATATCGATACCCGTGGCTTACCCTAATTACTACACTACAACGATTAGGTTCACTGCCTAGGGTGTTATAAAACTTGCTCGAAGAAAAGGAAGTTCCTTTGACCCCGAACGACGCGTGTAGCGTTATCATACCTGCATACAACAGTTAGCAATAAAGCGCACGAAAGTGTCTTTGATCACTTTTTTTTGAATTGAGGTACACGGCCCACGGTTCCCCGTTGATCAGTACAAGTACTGCCTGTGATCAGGTAGAATTCTTAAGAATCTCCTTGACAGGGTTTCGCAGCTGCTCTAGCTGTCCTTAAACCAGAATGTCTCAAAGAAGACAACACGGAGTGAGTGAACCAGCCAATTGAGATTCACTGATTGATGAAAAGTGATTTGAAAAACAATCGTGTACTGCTTAATATAAAGTGTTTTGCAATACAACGAAGGTTTTAAGGAAAATCAATTATCAATCATAAACACATTTTATTTTGAAATATTAATACACAGTCGACGTGCTAGAGAAAGGAATTTTAAGCACAACGACCGGTTTTTCAAAGGTATCCATTAATCCATTTCCTGGACCAAGGTTGATTCAATATTGAATCGCCCCATCGTTTCTATCCAGTTGTCACAAGTTTGATCTATTGGATAGATCTCACATGTTACCCACCAAGAGCTTGTTTGATGTTGGCCTAGAAGGATTTCCATCTTCATCGTGAATATTTTACATATCACTCAGATGTTCTGGCAATACCACAAGGATAATGCATAGGACTCTTAAGATAAAATCTCACTTTCCACATTGTGTGAAATAGTGAGTCTTCATTGATTGTGTCCTAGAGAGATTTATTGATGATCTCGTGGCTCTAGACTCAATAGTGCACATTTGGTTCCTATGTCGGAGACTAGGGAGAGGGTCTCCTTCTTCAATATCAACTATCTCTAATAGAAAGTCGATAGATAATGTAGGTTCCCCGTGAGAATGAAACAAGTCCTTTTAAGAGGAACTTGAGTAGCATGGGAAGTTTAGTGCAGTGCGTCACTGGGTCCATGACGTCTTGTCTTCAATACCGGTGTTACCTTAGTAACCACCAGTAGTATATGTATTGAACCCGGTTTCTGCCCTAAGGTTGAATTAATGGAGGGTTAATTCTTTTCACCCTTTTCTCATTTCATTTATTTTTCATTCTTCAACCCCTTCAGTGCTTACCGAGACTTCATAACTAGAACCTTGTTGGGTTTATTCCAGTACTAGCTCAGTTTCAGTCGGCACTCTTCCCATTTCTCACTTTTCTCCTTTTTTCATCATACCTAAGGACTCTACACTATATAGTGGATTGTCCATGGGTAGATCCCTCCGGCTCTGGCGGGATCGTGGGAACGAATACCTAACCTAACCATCCTTATATCTCCATGCATAAAATAAATTTGGTCGGTCTTTATGGTATTGTTCTTCTGCCATTGAAACCAATTGAAAACCATTTGAATAATCAATCCAGGTACTTGTGATACATGATCAAAGCATTTTGTACCTAAATTGTTTTTTGATATTTCAGAAAAAGCTCCCCCTCAACATGTGCATCGTATGTTTGAAATTGCTTTGGCACATGGAGGCAAGAGGACTTGAAAATCTTAGATTGAGAATTAAGAATTTACTTCTTTGATCAACATTTTCTAAAAATATCGACATCACTGTCCCGATCAAAATTAGTGATTTAAATACTTTTTTAAAGATATTTTTGGGAAAGGATGTGGTTTTCTAGAAGTTGCTCCCCCTCAATATGTGCATCGAGATTCGAAAGTGTTTTGCACATATTAGGGAAAACCTGCACTTAGAGATAAATCAATCACGTTTCAATCCTTTTTGGTTTGATATAGATGCTCCCCCTTAACATGTGCACGGAAGTTTTAAAATCATTTGACACATGTAGGGAGGAGAGCTTGTTATAATATTTCTAAAAGATTTATCGAACTATCAGTTTATATCCAATTTAAATCACAAATTCTCCCCCGATCACAATTTTCAAATCCATTGAGATTTGTGATCTCTATTGATTTAAATTAATTTTGAAAACTTTCGAGGAGAATTGTGACTTGCTTTTGAAAACCATTTAACTAATAAGGATCAGATTTTGAGACTTTAAACTCCAATGTTCAAGCATGCTTAGGTATCTTATGAAAACATAACATTAGCCAAGGTCTTGAACCAATTGTATAAGACATTGCAATTGTTTGACAAATAACCTTTTTGATTTAATTGAAATCATTCTCCCCCTCAATCAATGACACAAGTTGTTGATTGAGAGATAGAGATTTTGACACAAGTTGTTGATTGAGTTCGAGTTATTTATCAAAGCTATTTAGTTTTCATTAGTTGACAGATATTTTTCAGAAGAATTTATAGAAGAAAAAATATTTGTGAAGGAAACATTTGTCTTTTTGGTGACAGACATTTGTTTTTAGAATCAGAGCATGAGATTTGAAAAATAAGATAAAGCAAGGCTCTGTTCTTTCTTTTAAAACGGGTTACTGCCTGAAATGACAATAAACCACCATTTCTCTCTCTCTCTCTCTCTCTCTCTCTCTCTCTCTCTCTCTATATATATATATATATATATATATATATATATATATATATATATATAAGTTTATGTACAATCGAACTACATCTAAAGACCCGTGTCATTCTTAGAGTGACAAATCAAAGACCGTAGATGTTATCGAAGAATAGAAAGAAAAAAAATGGGAAAAATAATATTTTTGAGTGTTTTTTTTTTTTTTTTTTTTTTTTTGAATAAATATTTGCAAGAGATGGATGGAGAAAAACTTTTACTCCTCGTCTTCCTCTTGAAGACGTTTGAGTGTTTCCGGTTGTAGACTCTTTAGACCAAGTCGTGGAAGGATAAACTCAAAACGTTCTCTAGGAAGAGCTTTGGTGAAGATGTCTGCTAACTGATATTCAGTCTTCACAAAATATAGTTCTACCACACCATTCTCCACTTTCTCCCTGATGAAATGATGTCGAATGTCGATATGCTTTGCTCTTGAATGTTGAACGTTGTTGCATGAGAGAGCAATGGCACTCTTGTTATCACAGTACAGAGGGATTTTGTTGAATTCAAAGCCATAGTCAGATAATTGGGATCTCATCCATAGGATTTGAGCACAACAAGATGACATGGCTATGTATTCTGCCTCTGTAGAGGATATAGAGGTACTCATTTGTTTCTTTGAAGACCAGCTCACAAGCGTATCACCCAAAAACTGAGCACTTCTCGACGTGCTTCGACATGTATCTTGACACCCGGCATGGTCAGCATCTGCATAGGCTGTTAGTGACATACCGGTGTCCTTCGGATACCAAAGTCCCATGTTGATGGTTCCTTGGAGATACCGAAAGACTCGTTTAACCACTTCAAGGTGCTTTTTGGTAGGCTTAGTCTGGTATCTAGCACACATGCATACAGCGAACAGAATGTCTGCTCTACTGGCAGTAAGGTACATTAGGGACCCAATCATACTACGATATTTAGTTTGGTCAACCATGATCCCTGAGTGGTCCTTATCCAGTTTAGTACGCTCCACCATGGGAGTGTCAACAGGGTCACAAGAATCAAATCCAAATTTCTTTAAGATTTCATTAGCATATTTAGATTGATTGATAAAAATGCCTCCGGGACTTTGTGAAATTTGTAATCCCAAGAAAAATGACATTTGTCCCATCATTGACATTTGAAATTTGGAGCCCATCTCCTTAGAAAAATGGTCACATTCATTGGGGTCAGTAGAGGCAAAAATAATATCATCAACATAGATTTGAACATGAATTAAGTGTTTGCCTGACTTTCTGGTGAGCAATGTCGGATCAACTGCTCCTTTGCTGAATCCATTAGATACAAGAAACTTTGATAGCATGTCGTACCATGCCCTTGGAGCTTGCTTCAAACCGTAAAGGGCCTTCTTCAAGCGATAGACATGAGTAGGATGCTCTGGATTCACAAAACCTTCAGGTTGGCTGACGTATACTACTTCTTTGAAGATCTCCGTTAAGAAAAGCCGTCTTTACATCCATCTAATAGACTACCATGTTCTTATTGGTAGCGTTAGCCAGGAATATTCTGATTGCCTCGATACGTGCAACTGGAGTAAATGATTCTTCAAAGTCAATACCCTCCTCTTAAAGGTATCCTTTTATAACCAATCGAGCCTTGTTCTTTAGCACATCACCATGCTCATCAAGTTTTACTTTGAAGATACATTTTAGAGGAATGATCATAGCACAGTCAGGAGCAGGTACTAATTCCCATACATCTAGTCGATCGAACTCATGAATTTCTTCTTGCATGGCATTGAACCAGTTGTCTTCAGTCATGGATGTTTTAACGTCTTTTGGTTCGACCTTAGATAGTACGGAGTTGAAGAAGCACCACAAGGCATCAGTTGCAAGTTTTTTACGAGTGGATACTGGACGAGAAGGGTTTCCAACGATGTTATCCAATGGATGGTCATGTGTCCATTTTCTAAGGTGTTCGTGTGGTTGTTGTTGAGGAACTGAAGTAGCAGAGTTTGGATCTCCTGATGAAGATGGTTCTGAAGTTGGTTCAGGAGCAAATATGTTCTCAAATGGAGCATCTTCGGGAGTAGAAAAGGGGTTATATCCATCATAGGAGCCAGAAACATTTCCATGATGTACACTCGATGATTGAGGATTTGATGATGAAGATGAGTGATCTACAGTAGGCGCTTCTTGACTCAATGACATAGAAACTGAAGGGTTATCTACGTTGACTGGGTTAGGGGCAGCCTCTGTTGATGGATTAGACTGATCATTAGCAATAGGCACATAGTGTTCATCAAACATTGGATCAAACAATTTCTTCAAATCATCTTCCGAAGGGGGTACATATGGACTTCCTGGTGAGGGATTTTGTACAAGAAAAGAACTAATGGGACTACTTATCAAATGTTGAGATGCGGGTCCAGAACTTGATTGTCCTGGAGCCAGTTGCCCAGACAGCTCATCGAACGTGACGTGAATAGTTTCCATGATATCTTGAGTTCTTTTGTTGTAGATTCGGTAACCCTTCTTGTTTGTTGCATAACCCACAAAAACTCCAATGTTCACTTTAGCTCTTAATTTACCTAAATCTTGACCGTCATTCGTTGGATAGCACAAAGCACCGAATACACGAAGGTAGGAGAGATCATATTTTAGTTTATGGACAAGTTCGTATAGAGTTTTTCCATGAGTGGTGTGTATGAGGGAACGATTTTGGGTGAAGCAAGCAGTGGCAATGGCTTCAGCCCAAAGAAACATTGGAACGTTTGAGTAAATTAGCATTGTTCTTGCAGCTTCAACAAGGGTCCGATTTCGTCTTTCAACTACACCGTTCTGTTGAGGCGTACGTGGAACACTTCTTTGATGACTGATTCCAATGCTTTCATAAAATTGACTTAAGTCCAAACTCAATGCCATTGTCTGTTCGAATAATTCTAACAGTCTTGTTAAGTCGAACCTGCAGTTGTTTGATAAGTTTGATGATGACATCTGGAGTTTCATCCTTTGTCCTCAAAAACTTAACCCAAGTAAATCGAGAGTAGTCATCAACAACGACTAATACATATTTCTTCCCATTTATCGTTTGCACTCTCATGGGTCCGCACAGATCCGTATGAAGAGTATGAAGGACTTCCATAACCGAGTTTGCGGGTTTGGGTTTGTAGGCATATTTCTTGCTTTTTCCCAATTGGCATGCTGAACAAAGATGATCTTTTTCATACTTTAATCTGGGTAAGCCTCTTACTAGGTCCTTTCTGGAAAGGTTATTAATGGTGCCGAAGTTCAAGTGACTGAGACGACGATGCCATAACCATGACTTTGTTTTCGAAGCCTTTGATAACAAGCAGATTGGAGAAGACTTCATCATATCTTCGATAGAGATGGTGTATAAGTGTGTACCACGTGTTCCTCTTAAAAGTTCCACACCATCAAGTTCTCTAACGAAACAAGTATGTTTTCTAAAAGCCACTTCTAAATCAGAATCACAAAATTGACCGACAGAAAACAAATTATGACCAAGACCTTCAACATAGTATACCCGTGAAATTACACTATCACCAACCACATAATCTCCATAACCCATAATTGCCCCAAAATGGTCGTTCCCGAATCTAACAGTCCCGATAAATTTACTCACGAAGTTCATGAGCCGCGAGCGATCTCCAGTCATATGCTTGGAACAGCCTGAGTCCAGGTACCACAGAACGATTTGAACGACCTGCAGTTGAACACAGACAAGTATGGATGACTAGATAGTTTGGATCCCCATGTGAGAATGGGTTCCACTTTGTTAGAAAATGAGATTGGAACATCCACATCAGAAAAAGAGTCAATGAAATCATTAGAGTTAGATGCCGGACTAGCAGTAACAGTAGATCTATTCAAAGTATGTTCACTTCTTAAAGGTATAGTTCTACCAGTAGGCATCCATTTCCTAATGGGCATTGATCTAGATAATTTAGGGCACAACTCATTAAGATTGAATTTAAGGCCAGTAGGTATCCAATGATAACCTACATTACTAAATTTTCTTCATGTTGGTTTCCAATATTTTCTAGCCCTCTTCCACCTTGGTCTTCTGACCTTCTTAGCCTGTTTTTTTTTTTTTGACCTTTTTTTTCGGAGATATAACAAAATTGTTAACATCATTCACAACACATTCATGATTAATACCAGAAATCACACAATCATTACATGTTTTGCAAGAAGTAGCAGAATTCGAATTAATTACAGTACGCTTATAGCTAATACTAGAATCAACATGATTCGTCTTATTTAACACCAACTTATTGTTCCTAGGGTGGTCTTCTACTTTCTTCCATTGATCACTCTTAGCTTGCGAGGTCCTATCTTGCTTTGTATTTCCTGGAGGCTTTGACCCGCTTGCCTTAGTGTCACTGATTACTCCTGTAGAGGGAATGATGGGAACATTAGTTGGTTTTACTACTTTATGCATTCCTGATCTAGAAGTGCTGGGATCTGAAGTACTTGCAGGCACATTAAAGTTCACATGCTTGACTTTCGGCACAGAACAAGGCATATCATGGGTTGCATGCTTAACACTATGCATAGAGCAAGGCATAACGACTTTATCTTTCTTACAAAAGGATTTAGGGCATGTTGCTCTTAAGCATTCTAAAAGTTCCTGAGATCGTTTGGCATATAAGCATGCATACCTAACTTCACTATCAAGTGGTTTATTTATGCTATCCTCTTCGACAATCTCACGGAGACATTCTAGACTATCCTTAAGGTACGAAAAATATTCTTGAAACCCAAGTTCGTTATTTCTAAGGTGAGGAGGAATATATTTTACAGTCACAGCATACTTAGAATTCGTAGATTCCTTTGATGCAACATTCTCATTACAGACAAGTGGCATTTTCCCTTTTACCTGACTCTTGAGATTCTCAATTTCCTTTTGCAAAGAAGTTATTTTTTCATTGTTCTTGTCACGAGTGACTTTCATTGAATCATATAACTCTTTAAAGTGTCGTTTAGCCTTTTCATTTTCTTCTAGAAAACTCTCATTTTCTTCAAGAAAACTCTCATTTTCTTGTTGTAATACATTAATGATGTTTTGAAGATGAAAGTTTTGAGAGTACTGAGAATCTAAAGGAGGAGGCATTTGGGAGCCATTCACATTGTTCTTTTTACCCTTTAATTGTGAAATTTGGGTTTTCATCCTTCTAACCGTGTTACAGTGAGCTCGAATCTGTTCGTTACGTTTGTTTATTTCAAAAACTGCATCAAACTCAGGAACATCCGAGGATGTCTTGATATTTGAGGTTTTAACATTTTCTTTGAGATGTTGATATTTTAGTTGCAAATTAAAATGTTCAACTTCTAACTTAGAAAAATGTTTTACCAAGTTATCATGATCATCCTGTTCTATTTTCTCATTTAGTTTAGATTTTTTGCTTTCAAGCTCAATAACACGATCATGGGAAACTTTCAAAGCAACAGATAATTCATGAAATTGAGAAGCAGTAATAGAATACTTCGTAACAGTATAACACACATCTTGAGCAACACAACTAGAAATCAATTTCTCATTTAAGATATGCTGATTCTTCCTTTCAATTTTATTACATTTTATTTCACGTTCATAATCATTGACCTCAATTATCATGTTATCAAATTCCTTTTCCATTTCTTTAATCTCTGAATTTATGCCCTTTTGAAGACTTTTAAATTGATTTTTTAATTGTTTAAAGAAAGGCATGACCTCAGTTAAATAGCATACTTTAGTTTTCTCAAAACCCCTTTCCCCTTCAGTAATCCCTGTGGGTGTGATTCTCTTCTTACATGTTTTCTCGAAATCAACGAATAGTTGGTATACAACATATAGGCTAATTAAGGTCTTGCTTTTAGTGGGAAGAGTTCTAGGCACTAGATGGATTGGTGTATTTGGAGGATACACAGTGGCAGGGGGCACTTTCCCTAAGGGGAGGGTTCTTTTCAATAAGTTCATAAGCTTTTTGCTTATCCATGTCTTTCTTCCAAAAAACTTGTTCTGGTGTTAACTGTGTTTGAGGTCTAAACTTGTTTAAGGCAATCCAATTTTTCTTTATGTAATCATGGGGTTTAGATGTTATGTTATACTTGATACACCAAGGATCATTTAATTTCTTATCAGATTTCACTCTCTTGACTTCTTCCAATTCTCTATCCTCCTCAGTGCACTCAACATGTGTAGGCATTTGTCTAGGTTTAAGAATTTCGTTACCATCATAGATTACATTTTGAGCAGCTTTTGCTTTCATACACGCCTTAGGATTTGGTTCATCTACAAGTGGAACGCTATGCTTATCACTTAGAACTCTATGCTTAGTGATCATGTGAGCAGTCTGAATGGTGTTCCCTTGTACGTACAATTTATTTTCAAGTTTGTTCTTCAAAGTTTTTAGGTTGGAAAATTCATTTAAAAGTTTTGATTCCTTAGCATTGAATTCTTGTTTAAGTACTTTCACTTTATTTTGAAGTTCTTGTTTCTGTTTAACAGTCTTGTTAAGCTTTTCATGTAAGGAATCTAACTCTTGTTTTAAAACTTCTTCCCTAAAATTGCTTTTTCTGATAATTGTACGCATTTGATCATCCATCTCCTGCTCACGGGTAGTCAGTTCAAACTTAGCACGGTGTTCATATATAGCAACTTGTTCTTTATAGGCGTTTAGTTCAGATATAATAGAATCATCAGGGGCACATGCAGTGAATTCATCAAAAACATAGTCATCATTGACTGCAGAAGATGCATTACTTGGTACAATTTCACTATCATTTTGTTTCACATATTGATCATATGAGACAACATTGCTATCACCCATATTTTCAATATCTGATTCAATAATTTCAGTTGATTGTACTTTGTCATGAATCTTTTGCACATCAACCTCATCGTATAGTTTTAATACCTCTGAAATGATCGATTCCCTGGAGGGAGTGGCCTGTTTAGGTGAAGAAGCCCATGGAGTTACCATTGGTAAGATATTGGCCATGAAGATGGTCTGGGCAGTTGGTTCATCATCAACATCTGAATCAAATGCATCACAGTCTGCGACTTGAAATGCATTGGGATTGTTCTGACCCATACCCTGCACTGGCTGTTCATCCACATCAGCATCATAAGTTCTGGCATTTCCCTCAGCAAGAAATAGCAATTCTTCCTCATTCAACATTGCTCCACTGTCTTGAGCTTGGACCAGCAGCATCTTGTCCCTGAAGTACTCTGCATTTTGTGGACGTTTTGGAAGAGTGAAATTCCTTGCGATGTGTCCTTCTCCACCACAGTTGTAACATTTAATGGGCTTTACTTGACCCTGAGCCATGTTCCTTCCACGATTCTGATTACCCATATAACTACCACCACCGCCAGCATTCCCATATCCAGCACCAGCATTCCCATATCCAGCTCCAACATTCCCATATCCAGCTCCAACATTCCCTTGTTCATTATGTGGAAGGTATGCATCATGTCTTCCTTGTACACTCTGCACCACTACCTTTCCATCTTTAACAGTAGCTTGATTGTGGGGATTGGAAGCTGTTCTGAGGTTATTGTTGGTGTGTGGAGTGAGATTCAGATTTTGCCTAACCATAAGAGACAGTTGATTAACGAGATTTTCCATGAATGTTTCTGAATCTGGAGGCTTATACCCTGGATCTGGAATGAGTTTGTCATTACCATTACCAGTTGGTATCACTTGAGATGCTTTGGTGGTTATTCCTACATTTGTGTAGAATGCAGTTGAATCATTTGACGAGCTTGCATCACCATAATTGGTTTTGAACTTTTCCAAGATCATTCGTTCAAACATAGCATGTTTCTCATTCTGAAGTAAGTATGCATACAATTGCTCATAGTTAGTGTGCCTCAAACCTTTGGTTAGCTTGACTGAAGTGACAAATTTGTGCCATTCGGGATTCATGTTGTTCACAAACTTTGAATTGAGCTGAATATTTGGCATAGTCATTTTGATATTCCTCATGTCATTCACAAGCTTGTGGAACCTCACGTAGTATTCAGTGACATTTTTCCCTGGGTTCATCTTAAAGTTCTCAAAGTCATCATACAGTTGAGACTCTCTGTCTTCTTTAGTTAATTCTGAACCAGAGAGAAGCATCTTGACATTGTCCCAAACTGCTTTGGCTTCAGTGTTGTGATTGATTAACTTGTAGATGTCCTTTGGTAGACCCTGAAGTACAATGTTTGAGGCCCTAATATCAGCATCGTATCTCTTTTTCTCCTTATCAGTAAGTTCATCATATGTCTTTGGTCTATCCAATCCTAATGTCACTGAGCCATCAGCAGCAGTTTCAAGTATGTCTCTGGTAATCTCAACTTGGTACGGTCCTTTATCAATTGATTTGAGAGTGTTAACCCCATTTTCCTTACCCAAGCAGTACAATCTGATTTGTTGAGCCCATAAGTCATAATCAGTTCTGTCCAACATAGGTGGACGAGTATCTGATCCTGCAGCATGAACGTCCTCAGCAACAGAAGAGATGATTGTAGGCACGTTGGTAGACATGATTACAGATTCTACGGGATTTTATAACTCTTTGATTAAACCGGGAAATATATTCTTTCACGGGATTTTACTGAATCAAAAGAGAAACCATAAAATGTAACACGAGTAAATGACAAGTCTCAATAGACAAGTAGTATACTTGACAAGTCGCACTTTGATCAACTCGCTTTGAAGACAACTTGTTTAATAGACAAGTCGCATAAAACTCAACAGGCTTCTATAACAACTCGCTTAAACGACAACTCGCTTAAGATACAACTCGCTTAAATGACAACTCGCATAAACTGATAACTCGCTTCCAAAGCAACTCGCTTAAACGACAACTCGCATAAGCTGATAACTCGCTTCCAAAGCAACTCGCTTAACCGACAACTCGCTTAAGGTACAACTCGCTTTTCTGACAACTCGCTTCACAGAACACGACAACTCGCACGCAAGAAATTCACAACGAGACTCAACTCGCTTAGTACCAATATTCAAAAACCACCACTTTTCAATCCAAAAACAACCCAACCACGATGATTCAAGCCTTCCAAATCAAAACCTAAACACTTATGATGATTCTAAACACAAAAGTACAATCAAAATCCAAACTTTAACACTAGAAATGATCCAAATGATGCAAACTACTCTAAACTCATTCAAACCCAAAAACCTTATGAAATCCACTAGAAATCCAAGAACATGAAAGATGAGTGATCAAACCATGGCTCTGATACCATTTGTAACATATTGGATTTCACAAACACATCATAACATACAAAAAGTGGGGCGTATGGTTTGAAGGTTTAGAGAGAGAAGTGGGAACTTGATGAAACAAAGAAAAATGGTATTGAAGCTCCAACCCTATAGCTTGGGAGGTAGAGGGTATTTGTAGTTTCTTACAAGACATGCCTCCTACGGGCTGTGGATCAGGCATACAGTGGGTAAAGACCCGTACGTCCTCCACGGTGTTACATAACTAACTACTTATTATCATAACTTGACTACGAATACGAGCTTTCTAACGAATACATATACTTGAGGTGACCGACACTTTAACTAATGGATTTTCTAAATCATAACAGTTAGCCTTACCCTAAAATAATAGTTATGTGTTGGGCTAATATTTAAGTTAATTTTACGTTGAATGAAGTAAATTGTGAGATGATATTTTAACCTGATACTTTATTATAAAGTCGAGTTGCGGGTTAATATTTATTTTTTCGAAATTAATAAACCCGACTTGACAATCCTCCAACGCTGGTAATTTTCATTATCAGTTTGGTATCGGTATTTCGGTTTTTCAAAAGTTTTAAGCAATATATAAGGCTGGTCCCAATCGTGACCTGAGATGACCCAGGTCACCAGCGCCACGTCAGTTTTCTCTCTCCAGCTACCAGACATGACCCGGATGCCACAATCGATGACCCAAGTTATTTTTTTTTTCTTTTTTTTTTTTTTCTTTTTTAATTCAAACATTTTAAACATTAACTTTAAATTCATTAAAATTAAAAAAACATTACAATACGAAATTAAAAAAAAAACATTACAATACGAAATTAAAATAAACATTACAATACTTAAACTAATAATCTAAATCGTGGCGTGCCTTGATTGTTGCCTTGACTTTCATCAATTCTTGTAGTTGTCGTCCGGTCAAAGTTGGGTCGATTGGGGTGTTGTAAAAGATTATGTCGGACTCCTGTTTTGATAGCCTCATGAGATCAAGTTTCTCTTTTTTCATCTCCAGCTCTTTTCCCTCAACCGTAACCAAGTATCTTCTAAACCCTCCTTATTCTTACCTTTCTCCCCTTTTGACGGCTTCTTGGTCTTGAAGAAAGTTTTGGCCAACGATTTTACAAATGATTCTGATGGAACATCATCATCATGAGAGGAGGAGGCTGGTTTCTTCCTTGCTTTGTCACGACCAACCGGTCGTGATTCTCTAGTCCCTTCCTCATCAGAATCATCAACATCTTGGACATCGAAAGGATCACGAGCTTGGGTTGAACCAGAGGTAGTGGTAGAACCCTTTGTTTTCTTCCGACTATTCGTTTCGAAAGCCGGCATCTCAATGTTCTTCCAAGCAGCATGACCCTTTAAAATCTCCCAACACTCCTCCAAAGTGAAATCATGACTGTACGTCATACGGTATTCTCTAAGAGCTTTTGAAGTGTCGTCTATATCATTCTCACCTCTTCCATGGTTATTCTTGATATTCTCCATGATATCACAATAATTACCAACCCTATTACGAATCCTACTCTTCCATTTGGTAGTGATGGAGTCATAGAGAGCCAGTTTCTTTTTTAAAGTAGTCTATCACTAACTCCCAAAACTTGAAGCGGTTCTGGGCGTTTCCTCTCGTCGAGTTTTCCGACATATAAACCCAAGCTTTACAAAGCGCGACCTCTTCCGCCTTTGTCCATGCTTCAACGTGCTTCTTGGCTTTCCCCTTGATTTTTTCGGGCTTCTTGCATTTGTCCTTGGCCTTTGAAGCACGTCTTGATGGCTGCTTTGGTTTGATGGGGGACATTTCTTCAGCGGAAGCGGTTTTTTCATCATCAGAATCTTCAAGGGGAAAGGAATCATGGTACGAACCGTGGTGCGAACCGTGACCCGAACCTTGGCCCATCGAAACATCTTGACTTTGGTAGTTTTGTGTATTATACTCCGACAAATAATCTTCCAAATTCATTTCAAGATTAGTACTTCGAATCGGGGAATAAGGTTGATACGGTTGAGAAGGATAAATGAAGTCCATGTTTGGATGGTACGACGACCCACTAGGTTCTTGCCGGTAATCGGTGTAAGGACGTTGCGGTAGGACAAAAGGACGGTTAACATAAAACGGGTTTTGGTTTTGATTTGGTTGGGCTAGTTGTGATTGATAATCAAAACTTTGTGGACGAAAGCGAATAGGCCGGTTTTGTTGTGGTGTTATGCCGGTTAAATCGAAGTTGTTTTCCGGTGAGAAATTCATATTCGGGGCATTTTGGGGTAGTCGTGATCGTCGGTTTTTTGATTGTGGGGTATTTTTCTTTGACATTTTGAAGTTGGATGAGAATTAGATTCAAATGAATATAGATGAGAAATGTGAGTGGTGAATTGTGTTTGAGGTGAAGTTGGTATTTATAGAGTAGTAAAATTGTTTTAAAAAAAAGTTTTTTTTTTTTTAGGCTAGTCCCAGTCGTGACCTGGGACAACCTGGGTCATCCAGCGCCACGTCAGCTTTCTCTCTCCAGCGACCTGGGACAACCTGGATGCCACAGTCGACGACCAAAGCTTTTTTTTTTTTTTTTTTTTTTTTTTATTTATTTATTTAATTCAAACATTTTTAACATTAAATTTAAATTTCATTCAAATTAAAAAAAACATTACATTACGAAATTAAAAAAAAAAAACATTACACTACGAATTTAAAAAAAAAAAAAAAAAAAAAAAAAAAAACATTACAATACGAAATTCAAATAACGTTAAAACATTACAAAAACTCTTCATCGTCTTCGTCATCGTCACTATCGACTTGATTCACTGCTTCGACATGATGTCAACGATTTCTCCAAATGTGTTCGACCAAATCAGGTTTTAAGTTTTGATTAGTTGATGAGTCCATTAGCTCCTGAGTAACCACCAACGATTCTTCGTGCGTTCTTAAGGGATCATGATCTTGGAGTCCCTCATCTTCAAACCATGTAGGACATATCGCCCGCTGCTTGTGTCGAATGATCATATTATGTAATATGATACATGTATACATAATATCTTGGATATCATTTCTAAAAAACCCTCGAGCAGGAAATTTAAGCATTTTCCACTTTTTCTTCAACACACCAAAAGTCCGTTCCACATCTTTCCTTGCTGCTTCGTGCCTCCTCTTGTACAAACATCTTTTACGATCACCCGTGGGAGGATTTGAAATAGACTTCATAAGAACGGACCATTGTGGATATATCTCATCAGTAAGATAATATCCCCTTTTATAAGCCACATCGTTAGCCTCAAATTCAAGGTCTAGTGCTCTCCCAGATTTGATATCATTGAAAACAGGTGAACGACGTAAAACGTTTACGTCGTTATTCATTCCGGAGACACCAAAGAACGTATGCCAAATCCATAAATCTTGGGAAGCGACCGCTTCCAACAAAATGAATGGATGTCGCCCGTGATCACCCCTACAATGTTGAGCTCTCTCACTATTCGGGCAATTCCCCCACTCCCAACTTGTACAATCAATGCTTCCCATCATCCCAGGAAAGCCATGCTTATGCTCGTGATGAGCATATATTCTTTCAAGGTCAGAATACGTGGGCCTTCGCAAATACTCACGACCATATAACTCCATGATAACCTCGCAAAACTTACGAAGACATTCACGGGCTGTGGATGCACCAAGTGCCAGACTCTCGTCAAGAGAATCAGGAACGGCCGCATATCACAATTGACGAATGGCCGCAGTACACTTAACCAATGGGCTAATACTAGGTACGCCCCTAGCATCAAGAGTTTGTCGAAAATAAGTAGAGTGATCGGTTATCTCTCGAACAATTTCTGTGAATAGCTCTCGGCTCATACAGAACCGCCGAGAGAATGTTCTTGCGTCGAACTGCGGGTTTTCGGAGAAGTATGCCGCCACTAAACGATTATGAGCGCCCTCATGATCCCTACGTATGTACCTTCGTCGGGTTTTTGGCTGTGATGCTTTGTAAGCCTTCCAAGCAAAATCCGCAAACTCCACAAACTCACTAAAAACTTCTTCCTCGTCGGAAGACGAACAAGAACCGAATAAATGCTCGAATGACGACATATTAAAAATTGTGTTTCGTGGGTATTTCGTTATAATGGTTGATTGAATATAGATGAGAAATGGTGAGTGGTGAATTGTGTTTGAGGAGAAGTTGGTATTTATAGAGTGGTAAATTTTGTTTTAAAAAAAGTTTTTTTTTTTGTTTAAATGACCAAACGGTCATATTTTTGAAATTGATAGTGAATAAAGATGCAAATACTAGACGTGGACATCGGTCTTATTTTCACTCGATGTGTGCAAATTTGATGCCACGACCGATGTTGCAACCTTCGCCCACAGTCGAGCCAACCGATCTTCAATTCGGTCGAGGGTGAAAAATATTGGTGCCCAACCGATATTTTTGGAACGAATGCGTCCAGCCTTAGTTTAAATGACCAAACTGTCAAAATTTTAAAAGTTTTTTGAATTTAGCCTAAACGGGCAAAAAAAACTTGGAAATAGTGGGCATTAAAGGTCGGTCGTAAATTAGCTCGATGTCCCCAAAAAAGCCACTACGCCCGATGTGGCAACCGACCTCCACAACCCACAGGCCCGATATTGACATCGGTCGAGGGTGTGTTTTTTTTTTATGCCCAGCCGATGTTGGGGTTGTGATTGGGACCGGCCTAAAAGGAGGTGTGAACAGTTCGCTAAAATAAACTCAAAACCACAATGAGCAACAGTTCGCTGACTTCATCACCAGCAAGATCATCAATATCAACAACAGCAATAGTGGGAACAAACATGATATCATCATCATTAGTTGATGATGTTCACTTTGCAACTGATCTTATTCAAGATCGTAAAGATGAGGCTATCAGAGGTCTTTATTTCATTAAATTCTTTATTTTTTTTATAATTATTTAGCTTGATATTTATATCTTTTTTAAGAAAAAAATAATACCCATGTCATAAATTTGTTCTTTGGTTATTGGGTTTCTTTGTTTTAGTTTTGTAGTATGATATTAGTGACTTTTTTGTTACAAAATTTGTACCCATGTGGTTAGTTTTTTAATTTGCTTATTGGGTTTCTTGGTTTTAATTGTTTTATTTGTTAAAGTTTGATTTTTGAAGTAAAAAATGGTAATCTTGATAGAGAATAAATTCTTGAAATGGGTTAGTTTGGTAATTGCAGTGTAAAAAAAGTACAGGTATTAGATATAGAGGGTGTTTTGGAATTGGGATTGCTTAAAAAGTCTTTAAGCAAGATAAGCACTTTGAATTGAAATAAGAAATGCTAGAGACCTCCGTAGTTACTGGATAGAAGAAAAAAAGAAACTTTACTAACTGAATTAGCTTGTTGCCAATAGAGGTGTTTGGCATTGCGTTTGGCTGACAGATAAAGCGTTTGTGTTTTCAAAAACAGGTATCAACCTAAGAAAACGCAGATAATCACTTTCTTTTAATGGTTTTTCAAAGGCTATTTTCTTAATTTTTGTGTTTTACAAATGCAAAAAAAATCAGATTTCTAAAACGCAATCCCAAAAACCCTCTTTATGTAACTGCTAAATTGGTCCATTTTGAAGAGTAGGTTGCTTTCCGTTAAATTTGCTTTCTAGGAATCCTGAGAAGTGTTAGTAAACGTAGCTAGACTAACAAGGACTTTAGATTGAATAACTGTGACTCTAACTTTGTAAGAAAATATTAGAGAGTTTCGAATGTAAATTGGTTAGGGTTGACGTTAACAAGTGTCTAAATTCTGTATGCTTAATGTTTTAGAGTTCTATGTAGGTATCTGTGAATCTGTGATGATCAAGGCTTGAGATGCAAATTTTGTGGAACTTCATTTTGAATCATTGAAATTTATACTTCCTCGCGCTATGTCAAAATGTATGCTTACGTACATGAAACGTATTGGTGTGAAGTTGTAGGAAAACATCAGATGTAAATGCAATGGGGATTTAGTGTTAATAGTTTTATACAGTTATACACTTATACTCGTGTATTGTTCTAGAGAGAAAAGCTAATTTTGTGTTGCAATGCAGCTTTGAAAGCGGATTTAATTGCTTCACTTAACAAGGAAGTTAGAATGTTGGATGAAGATAGTTGGATGTTTGAAGGACCTCGTTCTCGTATTCACCTTATATCACGACCAGGTAAAACCATCATTCTGCTATTGTTAAACCTTTATTTCTTTTCTTCCTTTTTTGAAAAGAATACACGAATTCCAAACGTAGGAAATTATATGCACAATACTGACATGCAACCTTGTACAAAACGGTGATTTCATTTTCAACCAATGGTAAAAAACCACACTGTCAAGGACGAACTCACGTTGGTGTAAAACGGTCTGATCCAGACCTGTGTTACATTCCAAGTAAATTGAAATTTTGGTATATAAATAATGGTAGAATCACAGAATGCATGTAGAGGTTACCGAAGTATTCAACTTTTTATTCAGTAAGGCCATTCATATACTGAACTAATTTATGGTTCGCAAAAGTATCTTATTTCATGTATACCAGTTCCTGCCAAATCTACGCCAGATGATGAAAATGCCCTTAAGATCTCTTGAAAGACAATAATGTTTTAACATATAACATGTTGACACCTTGATTGATACAGATTGTCTTTAAACATGAAGGTCATTTTTCTCTATCCGGCACACTTTTTGGCTTAAATTTGGGTAGCCTCCACATCATGATACATTATTGATAACATAATGTATATTGGATTCTTTCATTCCATATCTGTGTATCATTGACTCTTTCATTTGTGATATCCGTTTCACTTAATTGTAAGTAGAAAAGCTCCTTTCATGTATCTCGTCTCTTAAATGCTTTATATTTGTGTAAGTTTCAGGGGGTCTTTTAAGCAAGCATGCAGAAACAATGAAGCATAGATTGGCTACCCAGAAAAGGAACCAAAATCTTTCAATCAAGTAGAAACCTATTCTTTGATGATAAGATATTACAAGCCCATTCAACCCAACTAGCCATCTAGTTTCAAGTGCTGGCAGGACATGCAAGTAGAACTCGCTGAAAGTGTTCCAAGTATTTGAAAAAGCGATTTGTGTAAGCAATAGTTGCAATTCTTGAATAACTATTAATTTTATTCTGGTAGTTGCTGATTCAAAACTAAGCAAGTAGGGGAAGTTAAAATACTTGGTATTTGCTTGCTATTTTTGCATGTTTGAATCTCGAACTGCATAAAAAGGATAAATTTAAAGAAAATTCAGAAGGTATTGAAAAATCGTGACCTTAAGGTTTGGACAATGGTACTATACTATATTAATTTTCTCAATAATATAGTCATTAAGACTGCAATCTACTAAAAAATTATGTTAAAGATATGACATTCTGAAGTTCATAATCATCCTTACCTATGAAGCTAGATTTCTGGATTGTCAAAATGGGCAAATCGAGTTGTGGGTCATGGTTTTGGGTTGCTGATAAATACGTTTGCCCACTTATCCAAAAACCATACGCTAATGTCTTGTTAATATAGCATAACTCACTTGGGAAATACAAAAGTTGTAATAACAATTCAAACAAAAACATTTGTAATATCAGACGTGTGTGGATTAACATGAATGAATTAACACCGCAAATCATATATGCTTTTAGAGCGAATTGCAAAAACCGCCCATGCAGTATGTCCAAATAGCAGACAAAGCCCCCAACTTCACAAATACATACACGGTCCATGTAGAAAACTTTTAGTTTGGATAGCGTCCTCAACCAAATTGAAATGACTAAATCACTCTTTATCTTAATCCCCGTTTTAACTTTTCTTTGAATATTCTATTTTTCGATTTTTACCAAATTGAGGAACACATATCAAAGAGCTTGTGTACTAATAACACCCCATGTGTGAGAATGTTTTCGAACTAAATTGTTGTGGGTTCAAGTACCACTTTAAAAAAAAAAAAAAAAAAAAAAAAAAAAAAACTCGAGAATTGATAAAATATCCACTGAAGAAGCCGCTTTAAGAGATTCTGATAAAATATCCAAATGGAACAAAATTCCTAATAAGAACCATCAGTATAGTAGTTTCTGATAAAAATATAAAATATCCAAATATGACAGAAAAAAAAAAAAAGAAAAGAAAAGAAGCTAAGATTGATCAATGGAGCATGGCAAAGGTTAACTTTTTAGACTAGGATCGATCACTACACCACTGAAGAAAACAACTCGAGAATTGTTTTCTCTTATCATAAACATGAAAGGATGGTCTGCCACAAATTTAAGTGGTGGAGGGCGACGTGCCGCAGACACTGTTCTCCTAATCCGGTAAGATGTAGTTGCAGCGGCTTCAGTTCCGCTTTCGTCAACTTTAATGAAGGATTTCTGAAGTATCTTCGCCACATAAAGCATTATATTTTTCTTATTTACTATCCCGGTAAGCTCTTTATTTCCTTCTGTAAATGGTAATGTCAATCCCATTTGTTTCATTACATCATGAGCTTTAAATGTACGAGATATCTCGAACTTGGGTATCCATAGCTCATTCAATTTCTGCGTTTTAAGGTTAAAATCTCCATAAAATAAAGAATGGTCAGAATGAAAGAGTTGTAGCAAATCCTGCAATCCATCTTTCCTATCTGGGAGAAAAATATACATGGAGAATTGGTTTGATTTGCCTTCACTTGCATATGGAAGTTCGATCATCTTGTAGTCCTGGAAGGAACCATAGCTGAATGCTTTAGAACTAGTCATGAAGGGAATGGAAACCTTCTCTCCATTGATGAGATGAAAGTCTTTATTCTTTGTATTCTTTGCATCAAATGGATTAGACCATGTTCCTTTAAAATACACTGCATTCACCAAGACTATTGCATCATCTGGTCTAAAGTTACCAACAATTGCGGGTATTAAACCATTAGTTTTCTTCTTTACCCATGAATTTATCCTTTCGGCCGATTGAGCAGGCTTCACCGATAACCGAATGTAAGTTAAAAAAAATTAAAATTAGCAAACAAGTTAATAAAAATTAAAAAAATAAAAAATAAAATAAAAAATAAAAAAAAAAAATACATATTTACCTGGTTTTGAATGTCGATATAATTGGCTTCTGTTTTATAAACATTCTTGAGAACCTTTTGGTAACAAGATTTAACAGGTTTCAGATTTTTATCTACCCAAACTCCATTCGCTACATGGACATCAAGACCTCCTTGGCCTGTGTTTTCCACTAAGATATTTTCCAAAAGCTTTGAAACTGTAGACATGGAACGAAGGTGGTGCATGGATTCATGTCCAAGAAATTCCAACAACTGTTTCAAAGTTTCTCCTTCAGCTCCAAAAGCAAGCATTCCCAATGGGATCTCAAGTGAAAACGGCGAACAAACAAAATTTCCTTTATTGAATCCATTATTTGCATCATCTAGAAGAAGTTTGGTGACAACCTGTTACAAAACATGATCACCATTCAGTTCAAACCTTATACAAATAAAAGAGATACAGAAAAGCAAAGCAATAAAGATATAGAACTTGCGTCGGTGGTTTTAGGTATCGAGGTTGTGACAGTAAGGCTTTTCTGCTTCTTTACTGACGGACTGTCCGGACTGCCACCAAAGGCATTCTGCTTCGACCTCTTATTACGGCTTTGTTCTTGAGACATCTTAGAGGCTGCAGCTAGGGTCAGGGCAAGAATTTAAGTATATGGGGGTCATAATTAAGATAGTTAGGGTATAATTCAAACAATATATAAAGTATGACAATTCCAAAATAAAACAGGTTTAAAATAATGAAACAAACTAAGACCATTATTAAGTACTACTCCGTATTATGTTTTTTATCAATTGACCTACTCAAATTTATGAAATTAACCTAGAAAAATTTTCAATGTCCGTAGAGTAAACAAAATATTGTTGTTTGTTTTTCATAAAAGATTTACAGAGAACATGGTTTAAACTTTAAACCTTGAAAGACATCCCAATAAGCACTGCAAAATTCAGTCACGTTTTCAATAGAAAAGTTTTTTATGTTTCAATTCAGAGTTTTATACTCTTCAACCTCTAAAGTATAACTATATATTTGACTATTCGGCAAGAAGCAAACCCCAAGTGTCTCATCATTTGAGCATAACAATAAAACGGAAGTAGAGCCTCTCATAAAAATTTATTTTTTAAAAAGAATCTTGATGAATGTGGTGATTTAAATACGAACATGGGAAAATTGAAGCCTCGTTTAGAAGAAACCGGAAAGACAACTTGATTTGATTAAAATTCGAAAAAAGAAGGTGAGTGACTTGGAGACCAATATGTGTTTTCAAAAGCCCTCCTATAAGCCTGGTTTGCCTACATCATATATGTGTTTTCAAGAAACCAGAAAGACACCATAATTTTGAGCAGGTTCTATACCCATATGCTCACATCACCTTACCCTACCTTGCACACAGATATTGTACCTATTGTGTTTTAAGTTGAAACATCTTTATTTCATGAAGCAAAAATCATCTACAGTGTTATTGCATCCATAATCTTTAAGTTTATAATGTTTCAAATGTACACAACGTGAAGTAAATCCAAGTAAGCTTTTTAACCTAGTATTTAGAACACTTAAGGCATCATAACCAATATATAAAATAAAATCATTGTAAAACCGAACTTTTGAATTTAAGATGGGGATTTGACCATGTTCAATGCTTGATCAACAATAAATAAATCATTCGCTTACACTTTATATACATATATACATGAAAATTATACCTCAAATGTCATAGGTGGGGAACTTAAACCCACAACCATTTTATTAAGCAACAAACACATAAGAATATTTAGCTCATAATTAAGCAAACATCACAATAATCAAGCAAATATTTAACATTAAGTGACTCAAACCTGGAATAGGATGCATGAATCGTTCTGCAAGAAAATTAAATTAAACAGAAAAACCTAAAAACTATTTATAGTGTACGTACAGCATGCCGCCATATATATAACGTGTGTATGGGCTTCTCGATCCACCAAAACAAATAGGAGCCCATTAACTTAAATAAAATGTGTGGTTGTTTTATGGGTTTATTAGTTATTAGCTGGTGTGTTTCATAAAAAGTGTTCGGTAACGTAATTTTAACTGCAACTATAATGTGTAAAATAAAATAAAAACAGCGTTAATCTTAGAAAAAGTATCGTTTAAAAACTCTGTCAACGTTAAGCGCTTGTTTTCAAAATAAATAAATAAAATCGCTAGCTTGTTTTAAAAAACAGTTTATATCTTAAACGCTTAACACTTCAAAAAAATATACGTCAAACATAGCGCGTAATAAAATTGTTTTCTTTCAGAGTTGTCACATGGAATTAGGCTTAGGGCCTAACCTAATCATCCAACAATTTTTCCGTAGCAGAGGGCTTTATTCAACTCTAAAAACCCTCACCGTAAACATAGGAACTGATGCGGCGTTGCAACACCAAAGTTTTACAACTCCTTAGACAATGTACCTAACTGTTATAGTGTATTATAGGCAAGATCGGGGAATGATCATTCTTTAGGGAACAGTGGAGTGGGTTCGAGATGTATGACGATGTTATCTAAAGACGGAAGAAGATATTAAAAGCAAGTAAAAACCCAGGATTTTGAGAGAGTTTGTTTTAAGACTAATATTAATCTAAATTGCAAGAAAATTAAATTTGGTTTGAAACAATGAGAGGTAAAGGCGCATCTAATTAGGGTGCACTGCTCCTTGCAAGCTATCCAATTCTACCAATTGATTGTCACTTCCTTGATTTACCGAATGCTGAGATTCATATTTATTACTTCTAACTAAAGGGACATGTGATTACCAAGCTTATTAGCTAATTGCTAGAGGGACGAGCATTAGACAAGTCTTTTAGTTGGTTCTTTAATCGTTCAACTATATGGACATGGGAACTAAACACACAAGTTATCCATATATCTAGCTAGTGTTCTTAGGCGATTAACTAGAGGGACGGGTTGTTAACCAGGTTTCGTATATAGTCACTTTTATGCAATTAATTAGAAGGACAAGCTATTAACTAGGTTTCGTAATTAGTTGCAGGAGCTACACATATACAATCAATCAAGGCATCAATAGGAAACAAGAATTATAAATTAAACAAGTTTCATGCAAACCCTAAATATATACTAAAAGATCTGGCCTAGCATAGCAATCAAGAAACAAGCAAAGATATATTCAACAAAAACAATAAACATGTGAGAGTTGTCGATCATATACTTGAAACTTTGTCTTTTTCATCCGTTCTTTGTCCAAATGAGCCCAAGACTTGTACGTTTCCAGCAAATGCATGCTCAGATATCCAAAACTAAAAAAGAAATTATTTAGGGAAATAAATTATAGAATGTGCATTAAACTAAGGCTAAATATCCACGGGTCGCTTTCCTTGTACCCTACGGCTGTCTTGTTCATGTTGCCGCCAAGTTTCGCTCCTCCACGCAATTTGTAAGCTACAATCTTCACTTGCTCTTCTTTGGGAACATCTATGATGTCAAATAACTTTTCAACTTCGTACAACTAATTTAGAACCGCTTCTATATCAAGATTTCCAACAAAATTTAGAATATCGGCCTTGACACGATACCTTTATCGCTTACCATACACATGATGATTATTCCTCCTAGCAACAGCCTTAGGCCCACAATTTTCTCCTTTTGGACCTCTGATAAGGTTTTAAAATGTACCTTTTTTAGGGGTCGTTTAAGCCCTTATTTGATCACTTTTGTATCCGTTATTACTTAATATCGTTCCTTTTCACTTTTTAGGTCTCTTGAAGGCAAATTGCTGGAATGACACTTATTTGGACGAAAAGGCGCGGATATACGAAGAAAATGGTCAAAGTCAAGAATCGAGACACTCAAGCTGCTGAAATACAAGGGGACGGCGTCAGGTGTTAATTGCGACGCCGTCGGAGCACTTCTGCGACGACACAGTAGCCAAATTGCTTATTCTCAAGTGACGGTGTCAGGCTTTAAAAGAGTAGGCCGTCGCAACTCAGACGGCCTAGATTTGATCCAGACGGCGTCAGAGATTGAAGGGGACGGCGTCACAAGCATAAAGTGACGCCGTCGCAAGACTAACGTGGCCAAGACGAAACCCTAATGACGGCTACCCGACGGCGTCACAAATCATAAGGTGACGCCGTCGCGATTGTAATCTTATATATAGAATCCGAATTTTTCAGTTTTCAGTGTGTAGTCTTTTGGAGTAAAAACCTAAACCGAACCAAGGCTGTCTTATACAGTATTTTAGGGTTTCAAACCCTATCTTACCACAAGATAAGCGCTTTACTTCATTAATTCAATTATGTCTTCACTTATTTGTGTGTATGTTTGCATGTTCTCCATGTCCGGCTAATTTACTTGTGTGTTTGCTTAGGGAATATGAAACTTAATTATTGAATATTGATTGGTTGTCTCTTATCTTAATTATTAATGATCTAGTAATGCGATAGGTCATTCGTTGTGTAGTTAATGCTTGATTAATCTTTGTGAACCTTAGGCTATAACACCTAGAGTAGTTGTAGGCTAAATCATCCAAAGATACCTTAGAGTTAGAGTTTATAATTCCTAGAGATTTTGTAGACGAGACCCTTTGGTAGTTTCAAAGAGTTAGGGATAAACGCATACCCTACGACTTTAGACACACAACGCGATTAAGAATAAGGACGTGACAATTCAACCATCAATAGGAGATAATTAAGGAGTAATAAAACCTAAGTGAACACATCTTTAAACTATCATACGAGCACACAATAATTAGACATAGACTACATACACCTTAGACTAGATAATTAGATAAGTAGAGTAATCGGTAGAAATACCAACCCCCAAATCCAAACCCCGAGATTCGCACCTTTCCATTTTCTAAAAAAAACATAAAAAGATAAAAAATAATCTTCCTTAACCCCAACCTTATCGTAGTAACTTCTTACTAGCATTCCTATTTCCCTAGAGAACGATATCAATACCCGTGGCTTACCCTAATACTACACTACAACGATTAGGTTCACTGTCTAGGGTGTTATAAAACTTGCTCGAAGAAAAGGAAGTTCTTTTGACCCCGAACGACGCGTGTAGCATTATCAACCTCCAACAAACATCTCATAGTTTTTATCCCCTACCTTATCTGAAGACTCGACGTTGTCTTGTCTCCAAATTTGTTTGGGAGAATGGTCAGGCTTATGATTATCATAGAACCCCTCATGGTTAGCATGAAATATAGGATTACCATGTTCTTGACCCTCACGATTTGAGTGATTAACACCACCTACGATCTCAAATCGTATCTCCTCAAGAACAGTGGATATACTCGCGAATTTGGAAGTGGGATCGGTGATCGGTGATCGCATGATCCATATCTTTGGTCGACCGTACCCCACTAGTTGTGCGGGTTTTTGGAATCTTCGCATCCTTCGTCATCAGGTTACAAACATGCTTTGATGCCAATTGACGAAGAATGCAAGCGTGTATAAAACCCTAATATGGGTTAACCAAAATACCAAATCACAAATGACTTAAAGACAAAAGAGAATATAATTAATAACTGAATGTTTAAACAATGAACTCAAGCCCTATATCTACAAAACTTATTCATACCTTACCATAATCCGTTAATTTTTGTGTCGGGTCTCGGTTCGTGTTGTATCATGATTTGTGATCCCGGCCACTAGCATTCTTCTTTTAAAACACCAAAATAAAAATAGAAAATTATTACATCTATCGTTAATGTGTAAATGGTCATCATAAATAAATCGCCTGATAATTATAATCTAGGTTCTTTAGTATTGACATGGCTTTAATTTATCCAATGTTTGGATACAATAAACATGTTAAGTGACTCAACCTAAACATGCCCCAAAACTTGTTCATACCCAACCATAATCCATTAACTTTTGTGTCGGGTCTCGGTTCGTGTTGTATCATAAATTGTAACCCCGACCACCACCATTCTTCTTTTAAAACACCAAAATCAAAATAGAAACTTATTTCAGCTATCCTTAATGTGTAAATGGTCATCATCAAAAATCGCCTAAAAATTATGAATCTTGATTCTTTAGTATTGACATGGCTTTAATGTATCCACTGTTTGGATACAAACTGTGATGTGAAATGAGGAAGTTTGGCGTCCGCACCTTGCGGCGGGTTTTTTTTCTTTGTTAAATGCATTACCGTGCGTTGTGGTGGGGCTGTTTGGTTGTGATTTGTGTGTTTTATCGTGTGACAAAATTTTATGTATTTATTTGTTTTGCCTGTTAGTAAACATACCCTTTTTTTTAAGGTTTTTGTATAAGTATTTTTTTCTAAATCCTTTTTGTATGACTTATGCATGACTTCTTGGGAGTTTGTTCTCTCATGTTGCGGCCGGAGTTTTGGGTTTGCGCAAGTAACTTTAGTAAGATACTTGTTAATATTATAACTTCAGTTTCGTTTATAAAACTTACCTTATTATTATATCATTTTGTTGTTGTACTATTTTTCCTAGAGAATAAAATTTATTTGTTATATACTCAATCTTAACATAACAGCACAACGTTAATTATTTATATAAATTTAAACTTTCATAAAATTGTACGTCTTTGGCCCCCATAGTTTTCTTGTGCTACCCTATTGGTGTTTTAAAGTTATTAGGTAGTTTAAGGGTGGGTTTTAAAAAATTTCTCGTTTTTTTCAAAAAAATATATTAACATTCAACATTTTTATAAAATTGGGTGCGTACGTCAAAAACATATTAATATTGGGCTCGTTTTGCTCAGAATCCAGATTTTTTCGCATCGTATATTTTTTATTGAAAAATTAATTAGGTTGTGTTAGATATTTGATGAACAAAGTTTGCTATCTAAAAAAACTGTAAATAGCAAGAAGTACATTGTAATTTGTTTTATATAATTCAAACTTTCATATAATTGTAAGTATTTGGCCCCTGCGGTTTTGTTGCTACTTCCGTGTTGATTTTTAAAGTTATAAGTTAGATTAAAGGTGTGTTTTGAAAGTTTTTTTTTTTTTTTTTTTTAAAATAATAATATTAAACTTAAACTTTTATACAATATCTACGTACATCATAAACATATCAATATTTGGCTCGTTTTATTCGTAATCCAGAGCTTTTCGCATCGGATTTTTTGTAATTAAAGATTTCGTTGCGTATTTGTTAGATATTTGATGAATAATGTTTGATATATAAAAATCATAAAGAGTACAAGGTTATTTTTGTAAGTGGCTGCATTTTTTTGGGTGGGTTTTGTAATATTTTATTACCACAAGTCACAACTACATCTAAGAGCATCCACAATGGGTCTACCTTTAAAATACTTGAAGCATTAATGGCAATAAATGATAAGGTGTTATGACTTTATGCATTTATTATATCCTTGCAAGTAAAAATCTTTTACTTCAAACCGCTTGCCATCTACCAAATCTTTGTTTCAAATAATAAGTCCTTTCATGCAATGCTAAGAGCATCTGCAATGCATCGCTTTTTCTAAAGCTTTTCACTATTTGGTCAAGTCTTTGAAAGACTTTTTTGCATTGCATACATGAGCTTTTTCAAAAGCTTTTCTCAAATACTTCTAGTTCTTCAAGTCTTTGAAGCTTTGTACTATAATATTATTTAAATCGAGGTATACATTAAGCCACAACTACTCTTGCATTTTCATTCCAAAAAGTTATTGTTAAAAGCTTTTACCATTGGAGTAATAGGTTTTTCCAAAAGCTTTTCACACCAAGAATTTAATTTTATTAAATGTGTCAAGTCTTTTATAGTTTGTGCATTGCCCATGCTTTAAGAGCATGAGCAATGCATTAAGTTGTGAAAAGCTTTTTACTATTCTAAAAAACTTTTTGAAAAGGTTTTTGCATTGCATGACAAGCTTTTTGAAAAGCTTTTTAGCAAAGAATTTGTATACATCAAGTCTTTCTTCTAAGCTTTAGTTATTCAATCTATTATACATTAAATGCATTAAATGCATCAAGTCTTTAAGACTTTGTGCATTGTAGATGCTAAAAACATTATGAAAAGCTTTTTCAAATGGCAAAAAGCTTTTTGTTAAATGCCCCATTGCAGATGCTCTAAGTTTGAAACAACACTTTTTAGGTAAAAGTTATAAATTAGCCAAACACATTTAAATTTGTGCCTAATTGAAACACTTATTTTTTTACTCAATGACTTCAACAACGTACTTTCAGATTTTGTTCTGACTTCACCAATATGACCTGAAATGACTATATTAACCTTGTCTTCTTTAGGGTCATATTGGTGAAGTTGGAACAAAATTTGAAAGTACGTTGTTAAAGTCATTGAATAAAAATAGGTGTTTCAAATTGGCACAAATTTAAAAATACGTGACTATTTTGTAGCTTTTACCCGCAATTTGTTTTCCCGCATTGAAAACATGAAACGACAAAATCATTAAATCGACATTTTTGGCTCCCAAAACTACGCCGTTTTCGCATTTGAATGATATAGTGTTATAGTTTATAACGAGCATATTAATAAGAGGTTTTTACGAAAATAAACTATAATTGATACCTGTTTACGAAACAGGTTCTCGCACAGAGTATTTACGAAAATGAACTTTCCAATGTTATCCGTTGGATCTCTTAAAACATAAAATCCCAACACTACACGTGTATTATACGATTTCCGGGGCGAGTGAAAAATTTCCGGGGCGAGTGAAATTTTTCTGAAGAAAGAGTATCCGAGGCACGAGGTTCTGGGCGAGAGGCTAGGCGTGGCATGGGCAAGATGTGGGTTTGGGCGAGGAAGATTGGTGCCTGGGCGAGAGGCTAGGCGTGGGCCTAGGCGTGGGCTAGGCGAGATTGCTCTGCCAGGCGTGTAGGTATATATTTGTCTGATGAGATGTTATATACATACATGTCTGATGATCTTATCACGGAGTTTGTACTGGTGGGACATTGAAGAGGGAGGATTATGGTGGTGATGGGCGGAGTAGTGTTGGGTTTTCTGGTAAGCTTAAATCTGTTAAAAGCTTTGGTGGGCAAAAGAAGGTTAGTAATAATAAGAAGGATGATTATAATGATTGTGATGATGGTTTGTCATCTACTTATGGTGGTGGTGGTGGTGGTTATGATGATGAGGCTTATCATAGAAGGATGATGTCATATGATTCTGGTGAATTGTTTTTTTTCGATTTCCAGGGAATTGAAACCTTCTACTCCTGCAAGGGTTAACAAGGTAGAAGAGGCGGATCATCGGAGTGATGAGGCGGATCATAAGTTAAGACATGGGTAAACGGTTGCCGGGAGTTGATCGGAGTGATGAGGCGGATCATCGGAACGGTGTGATGGCTCGTCGGAGAGATGATCGGAATCAACCGGAGAGAGATGAAGGTCTTCTTCTCCACCGTCTTCCATTTGAAATTAGAGAGAGGGTGTAGATGGTTCTTCTTTCTCTCTGACGACTTTTTATAAAAGTGATATGTGGGGCAATGGAAAACGAAAATGACATGTTTTGGTCATTTTGGTAAAGTATGGGAAAAAAATTCAGTTTAGTAATATCAATGTGTATATAGTTCATTTTGGTAATTTGCTTTATTAATAATGTTTATGGTGGAATGATACAGGTGTAGTAAAATGGTGAAATTTAGGTACAAGTTTATCAAACCATTCGTGAAATTAACTTCAAAATTAATAACCTTAACTCGAGCAGAATAATGCACACGTTTTATATGTTTCAAACAATCCAAACAGGTATTTGGGATTGCATTGACCTGATTCAACCCCAAAACTATTGATGTGATCATTCCCAAACTCCCCCTAACGGGCCCTTTCTAAGTTTTTACAAAATGTGAAACCATATATCATTGTAACATGCATGGTACAATTGCATGTTACCTAGTGAATAGTTACCAGATATACTTGAAAGAAAATGAATGCAAGGAAACCCAGGTTTTAATCAAAAGCACTAAATAACACTATTGTTTCGCCATTTTCTGACACTCGTTCACGAGATAATCTATACAAACAGTTAAAATCCTAACGTGTATACCCACCCGATCACGAAAACCAACCTATATCAACAGCAAGAACACTGAAGGCACTTGCGTAAACAAGTAAAGCATCCACAACAGGAAGAGCATTTAGGCATCTTCACTTCTGGACATCTCGGTTTTGACCACCAGCAACAGCCACATTTCCAGTTCAGACAACAGCATCCACTTGGCAAACAATTCGGGCATTTTGGCAGGCCACAACATTTTGGCACGCAACAACATTTTGGTAGACCACAACAATTCGGGCACTTAGGTTTTGGACATTTTGGGCAGCTTGGCTGACAGACTTTTATACAGCTACAAGAACAGGAACAGCTAGTAGATGAGTTTGCAGGATTTGCCTTTTTCGGTAACCGGATCTTCTGTTTGATCTTTGTGAGTCGAGTTTTTGTGGTCATGGTTTCCATATCGTATATGAACTTGTAAAGATGGCGAATGTAGTCAGGGTAGAGTTCTAAGTTGCAGTGTCCACCTCCTTTAATCCATAAGGGTTCATAAGGATCCTTAGCCATCTTCCATAGTCTGTTGCCATGTAGCCAACTTACAACATCGTCCTCCGTGCCCTGTCATTGTTACGATGTTACATCACAAATCAAGCAGGTCAAGGCAAACTCCAAGGGCACATAATACAATAATATGTATGAAGACTGTAAAAAAAGCACGGCCTCTGTTTGGACCCCCATATGGGATCTAGGGGCATAGGCGTGACTGAAAAGCATCAGACCCGAGCATGCTATGCTTGTAACGTAATTATGCCATTAGGCTTGCCAATCTAAAAAAACTCAGCAACTCTCAGAGTTACACAGCACTCAGAATCAACTCTAAATAACCGACAATCAATGCATGTGGCTAAAAATAACAGGTGACTGACAAAATGCAAAGATTTTACGTGATTTGCCTAATAAATGATTAAATGGATATAAAATAAATCCAAGAATTCTAGAAAAGTATGGAATACAAACAAAGATTTTGGGTCCTGCAATTGGGCGGCTGTCAAGCTGGCAAGCCCTTTTTGCGGAATGTTCACATGTTCCATGACTACTGGCGGACTTGAAAGTTCACACATCCTACAACTCCATGAATGAGTCCATTAATAGCTTGATCCGCTCCATATCACTTTGGCTCAACTAGTAAGAGAATGAGCATTACCTAGGACTGAATAGGCTTGATTCATACCAAAACAAAAACTAAACCCTTCAACAATCATATGCAAACAAATAGGCTCGATCTTAGCTCACATGGGAGAACAGGCCGGTTCCGATGTGAGCACTATTATGTCAATACAAGGTAACTTAGCATGTTCAAAAAACATCCTCAAATAGTACTAGGATCACTTGCTCAGCTGCCAAATCTTTGAGGTGCTAGGCTCGAGCTTAGTTCAGATATGTGAACGGAACGGTTCGGATGTGTACCATGTCACTACTATTAGAAGATAGATTAGAGGCCCAATCTATCTTCTAATAACTACAGGGTAACTTAGCATGTTGCATAAGATTTTGATTATCATAACTAAAGCATGTATACACAAATAATGTAACTAATACAGATCCACAGTAAATGTGCGTTCATCTTAGGCGGAGAGTCTATTATGCAATCCTGAAGAATTGATTATTGATCTTCAGTCTAATTCAGTAACCCTCTTGGAAAAAATATTTTTGACCCGGAACTGATAGAAAGGCTAACAAAATTCATAAACAAAGACGAACGTGGCATCCATCTCAATGAATTATTGACCGGAAAATAATAGAAGGCTAACAAAATTCATTACACAGACGAACTATACATCCATCATAATGAACCCATAGGCATGTGTGGAACCATCAATTAAGATATGAAGGGGATGAACTTACATGTATAACAAATGTGGGGCATTTCACCTTCCGAATTTTGTTGACATTCTGAAAATATCATATTATTAGCAACTTGATCTGGCAGCATTTATTCATAGAATAATATAAGTTTATTTTTTGGTTCATTAACAAGTTATGCACATAAGAATACAAAATAAAATTAGAATATACTTTCTTAACAAGGGTATGAAAAGTTGATCAAGGTTAAAGTTTATCTTCACTTTGATTTAAAAGGCAAAAGAAAATTATTTGCCAATTGGCAAGCAATATAATAATTTACCTTATAGATATCGAAGCAAAATCTGCAGTTGACATGACAGACAACACGTAGGCCAGAAAGAATGGCACTATGCAGGACGACACCTCTTAACCTGGGTAATTTAGAAGCCAAGTGTAATGTGGGCCCACTTCCGACCGACTGTCCATAGAGAATCAAGTCTTCCTGGCTGACTCCATACTCGGTTTGAAGACACTCATATACTGCCTCTATGTCTGCATAGGTATTAAGCTCACTTGGCTGAAAATTACAAAATAAAAAATAAGATATTGGAATCATTTAGACAATTAATAAGCAAACAAGACTCGACAAGCTCCGTTTACGACGGTATATATGTAGAATCTCACATTATGTTTAGTATTTGTGGAAACCTTAAACCAAAACACGCCATTTTATGTCCATCTAGTGGAACCTACTTGTGCTTCTACATGCACCGTTCATCATGTAGAATACAGATATTACAACTATTTTGAGAGTTTGGTTAAACAAATGTTTAAAATTTGTAAATTATAAAATCAAAGGGGCGTTCAGCATGTGTGTTTTGTAACTGATAGTTCCATGTTTGGATATACACATTGTGCTTCAGTTATATAGGAGTCAAATAATCAAATTTGGATACCAAAGGGCCTTTACCTAGCAATATCCGTGAGATACTAAGGTCCCCCAACCAAGAGGTTGTGGGTTCAAGTCCCGCCTTGGTCAGATGTGAGATTATTGTGCTGTGTGAGAATGTATATATATTATAATAGGGTGTGCGAGTTAAAAAAATAATCAAATTTGGATATAATTAATAGGGTGTGCGAGTTAAAAAAAATAAGCAAATTTGGATATAAAATTATTATCTAAGGGTAAAATAAAACAACTTGCTTCCCCATGAGAGACTTTATACAGTCCTCATTTTACACACTGAAAAAAATGCCGAAATATTAATTTTACCTGGTAATTACTTAAAAACTACTTGTTGGCCGGAAAGGTCGGAATCATGGTTACCCAAAAAAAAAACAGCATAAACATTTTTTACCCTTAAATCCAAATTATATTACTCTTATTTAATACACATGTATTAGAGAAAAGACAACACTGCAGTTGACAGGTTTACCTTGCCGGTTGATGCTCCGTAGCCCGAATAATCATATCTGTTAAAGAAAACCGAAACAGGGAAAAGAACATTAGTAATCATATCAAACACTGAATCAGATTGAACTATATTCAATTACCATTAAAGTTCAACCACCAAAACAGCATTTTCTCCAAATAAAAGCAAACAAAAAAAGTTTTTCTAAAAAAGTAAAAAGCCATATGTTCAGGAAGTAAAATTCTAGCACAAACAGGAACAACATGCAAGTAAAAAAGATAACTGTCAAACTCCACTACAATATTCAGCCAAATCAGTAGTATTCTTATTGGCAGATGTAGCAAACAGCACAATCTCTATCAAGATTCAACAGCAGATTAAGAGCATTTTACCCATTTCTCAGGTAATTGATCAGTAAAAAAATGTTCACTTTAATACTTTATAGCTACAGAATCAAAGAATATAAAGGTCCAAAATCCTAATAAAGTTGATAGCTTTCACTTTTCACATTTTCTTTATTTTAAATCTCCACAAGATACAATTAACCTTGCCAAATATTCAAGAAAGTAGAAACATGATTTATGGACCACCGAACATAATGTTAATTACACGCAAAGCATGGAATAACCCCAAACAGTTTCATGCCAAAAAGTACGCATTTTACAGGTTTCTTTACCTACCACATAAATCTTGAACTATTTCTTAGCATCTTAATCAACATACCAAAAAAATTAAAATCCGATTCTAAATAAATGTTTGAAAGAAATTGCACATTGGCACATATAGGCAATAGAACAAAACCCCAAGAAGCCAAAACCCATCACATCAAAGAGCATATGAAGTAAAATCAAATCAGCATCATGATCCAAAAAAAGTAAAAGCTTTCACTCCATTATCTATTTAGTTGTCTGTGATTACTTCCAATGGCAAATGAATTACTTTAAGGTTCAAAATTTATGAAAATATAGTTCATTTTAGTATCCACAAACTACATCAAAGAGAAGAGTACAAGAATTTGTGTATAATGTAAAAGAACATTCAGTTATTACCAAATTTAGAAGTAGATTTGACATTTAAAGGTATATGCTTTACATATACTAGGCGTGTATCCGTGCATAGCGATGAGATTTTATAGCGCCATATAGTTATAGTTGAGATATTGTGATTAAGTGTTACGTGTAATTTTTAACAATTGACATAGGCAAGTATTCATATTATCCGGGATGACAACATCATACCAGTTTCACTTTAACAAATTGGAATTGAAATATGCATCGTAAAGATTGGATAATTTTAGAAACAACAATAATTTTAGAAACAAAAACTTTTCTTAAAAGCAACTATTTCAAAAACTATTTTTAAAACGTTTTTATTTGGGAAAGTAACAAAAGATTTAAACTTAAGTTTTAAAGGGGTATTTTGGGGATTAAACATTGCCCATTTTTAAGTTTTCAAGGATTAAGGAAAACCATTTTTGCTTTATATGTAATAGAGATGATACATACAAGAAATTAATACATACCCTATACACACCCTCCCTATATTGTCATATCATAGGGGTTTAGTCAAACCGTACAACCAGCGATGCACACCGTACAATTCGACGATGCGTTCAATCATTGCAAACCCTCCCTATGGGGTGGTGTGAATAACTCACCCCAAATGAATTACCAAAAGTAATGAAAGCAATCTAAAACAATCATGAATAGGCTACATCTATATCCATACATAAAGATCATAATTTTACTTAAAAAAACATTAAAAAAACATAAACAAAACAAAAAACATAGGGCCATAGGAATCACACAAACTAGATAAGAACATACCGACTAGACATTCAAAGATATTATTATGATCTACATATGGTACATAAAAAATCAATACAACACTCCAAAACAAATTACCAAAAAGGATCAAATCTATCTATAACAAATTAATAATGAGACTAATGATAAACTTTACCCAAACTAAGTTTGAAAAATTATTTAAAACATAAAGCTAGATAAGATCATAAGTTCATAACCAAATATTTTAATGTTGATATTTAAGGAAACATTAAACTAAAAAAAAAAAGTTAGGTAAAGAACATATATAGAACATAAAAACTGACCCCATAAGATTGACTCTGAGATTAGCTTTGAGTTGAACAAACAAGTCAAAGAGTTGACCCAAATCAGCAGCATTACCATGAGAATACAATAAAGTCAATCTAGCATAAGGATTCTTGAGATAAAAAGCTACAACTTTATTTCCTCTTTTAGTAGGTAACACCAACACATCAAGTGAAACACCACCACCACCATCATCAACTCCACCGCTTGCTGACGTCATCGGCATGGATGATGACGTGTATATTGCTGTCAGCTTACCGTCTTCACGTTTCTTGATCTGGTAAGTGGGTGGTGATGGAGGAAAGAAGGCAAATTTTGCACTTAGATTAGATATTAAACAACCCATTCATAAATTCACCACTGTTTATAAATACATGTTTTTATAAAATAAAAAATTTATATAGTTTAGCCTAAAATCTTTGTGGGTTTTTCTGGGTTCTGAAAATATGAACTGGGTATTTGTTTTTTATAAAAAAATTGACATTTGTATAAGTGAAGATGACACTTATATCTAAAAATAGAAAATAATTAGTTGGTTTTTCTGGGTTTTAAAAAATATGAACTGGGTATTTAATTTTTATTAAAAAAGATGACATTTTTATAGCTAAAACTAAGATTTTATAAATTAAAACCAGAAAATAATTTCTGGGTTTTTTATATAATGGTGAAATCTATCTGGGTTTTTTTTTTTAAATGAACTGGGTATCTAATTATTATAGATAAATAAATAAAATGTCATTTTTATAGCTTAAAACATGAAAAATATTTTCTGGGTTTTTGATAAAAAGATGAAATCTTTCTGGGTTTTATAAAATATAAACTGGGTCTCTATTTATTACAAAAAAAATATGTCATATTAGTGCTAAAAATGATATTTTTATAACTTAAAACCAGTTGTAAAATGAAAAAAGAAACTTAAAACCAGGAAAAGATTTATGGGTTTTTCTGGGATTCTCTAAAAATGGTGAAAAATCTATCTGAGTTTCTGAAAAAAAAATGTGAAAAATGGGTATTGGAATTTGGTTTTTAACCGGAGTACCACGACGGAGATAGAGAGAAATGAGGAGGTGGTGGAAGGTGAAAGATGCAAGTTTTCAAGAACTTGAGTTTGATGACTTCATTGCGTGTCAGTGTGGGCCCCATTGTTATGCTTAAAATGTATCGTACATCATGCAATAAAAACTTGTATTATGAGGAAATATGCAAGTTTTTAAGTTTTAGTGGGTATATATGCAATTCTCCCATATCTCTAAACGACAAATGTATTTTCAACAGTACTATATGAAATAGTGGTACTATACGTATTCCTTTTGTGCATTATTTACTTGTATTGTGATGTACATGTAGATGTATACTGTGTACAACTGATCTTGCTTGTAAAAGACTTGCAAAATCATGAGGTTAATTGGACCATCGAGGGTTTGAAGGAAAACATTATGCCCAAACTCTTGTCTCATTTGTGTCACGCTAGTACAATTTTTATTATAAACTATTGGATTGTTGAGATCCGAACGTTTAAAGAATATTATAGAGTTCTATTTTTTATCTTTCATGTTGTTATAGCACAATGTATCGTGGATATTCATAACACGTTATTGGTATGTCATCTCAGCGTCACATCATACATCTCCCAATAACTCACCAATAACTAAAACACTTCCCCTCATAACACACCACTAACATGTTATTTGGTCTCACAAAATACCCCATTAAAAATAGCCAAATACTCACGATACAAAATATATATATATATATATATATATATATATATATATATATATATATATATATATATATATATATATAATAAAAAATAAATAAATAAAACATCACAAATGTCATGAGCCATTCAAATGGCTCAAGGAAAGTTTGGCATGCGAATGACGAAAGAGAGGGTAAGGCAATGACGTGTGATTGGTATTATTTTTTGTTTTGGCGGATCAATAGCACAAGCATACCTTGTGCTCCTAGTAGGGATGGTTATTCTTTGATATAGATCTAATTATCTCATTATGTAGTAGTATTAGCATCCGAAAGTGAAAGATTTAACTTCGGGTTTCATAAGCTTCAGGTTTTTATAAAAACTAGATTCAACTTTAGCTAGTTTCAAAATACATTATAGCTTTACATCACCAATCAAGATGGGTTCTGCAATATCATAAAGTTTTATGACGTAGTGTTAATTTTTGTTTTTAAAAAAATCTTGATTCTTCTAAATGCACATGGTCTCTCTCTGAATAATGTGTTTATAGTATTATATAATTTAATTCTAAGTGCAGCTGGTCATTTTATTTCCTGATATCGTCCTTGCTTTTGACGGTGTTTGTTTTAGTTTAGAGTACACTGCAAAAATCATCCTTGTGGTTTGTGGTTTTTTGGCAAGTATCATCCCTATCTCAAACCTTTGGCATTAATCTTCCCTAAGTCCATAAACTATCGGCACTAATCATCCATGAGCACTAACGTCGTTATCTTCTCCGTTAGCTCTCACTCTAAAGTGGCAACGTTAGTCCATTAACCAAATGATCATTTGCAACGTTAGTCCTTTATACTAACAGTCGTTTCTAATTAAATAAAAATTTGGTTTTCTTAGGTAACTCGTCCGTATTCTTACGTTTTTGTCTGTTTTTATAAGTATTCGTTCGTTCTTATACGTTTTCACCCGTTTTGCTACATTTTTGTCCGTTTTTATACGTTTCGTTCAATTTTCTTACGTTTTTTGCCGTTTTTATACGGTTTCATCCGTTTTAACACGTTTTCGTCCGTTTTCACACGTTTTCGTCTATTTTTTACATTTTTGTCCGTTTTCATACGTTTCCGTCCATTTTTCTTAAGTTTTCGTTTATTTTTTTTACGTTTTCGCCCGTTTTAACACATTTTCATATGTTTTTACACGTTTTCGTCCGTTTTAACACATTTCGTCTGTTTTCACACGTTTTCGTCCGTTTTCCTTACGTTTTCGTTTGTTTTTTTTACGTTTTCATCTGTTTTAACACGTTTTCGTCTATTTTTAAACGTTTTCGTCCATTTTCACACGTTTTCATCCGTTTTCCTTACGTTTTCCCGTCTTTTTTTTTTACGTTTTTGTCCTATTTAACACGTTTTTGTATGTTTTTATACGTTTTCGTCTGTTTTAACACGTTTTCGTCCGTATTCACATGTTTTCGTCTGTTTTCTTACGTTTTCGTCATTTTTTTACGTTTTCGTCCGTTTTAAACGTTTTCATTTGTTTTTACACGTTTTCGTCTGCTTTAACATGTTTTTGTCTGTTTTTACACGTTTTCGTCCGTTTTTATAGGTTTTCGCCCGTTTTGCTACGTTTTTGTCTGTTTTTTTACATTTTCATCTATTTTAACACGCTTTGGCCGTTTTTATACGTTCTCGTTCATTTCTACACGTGTTAAAATGGATGCAAACGTAAAAAAAGACAAAAACGTAAGAAAAATGCATGAAAACATGTGAAAACAGATGAAAACGTGTTAAATCAGATGGAACCGTTTTCAAATGGTTGAAAACGTGTAAAGATACACGAAAACATGTTAAAACGAACGAAAATGTAAAAAACAAACGAAAACGTAAGAAAAACTGCCGAAAATGTGTGAAAATGGACAAAAACATGTAAAAACAGACGAAAACGTGTTAAAACGAACGAAAACATATAATAACGGCAAAAAACATGTGAAAACAGACGAAAACGTGTTAAAATGGACGAAAACGTAAGAAAAATTGACGAAAACGTGTTAAAACGGACGAAAACGTATAAAAACGGCCGAAAACGTGTAAAAACAGACGAAAACGTGTTAAAACGGACGAAAACGTAAAAAAAAAAACAGACGAAAACGTGTTTAAATGGACGAAAATGTGTTAAAACAGACTAAAACGTATAAAAACGTCCGAAAACGTGTAAAAACTGACGAAAACGTGTTAAAACGGACAAAAAAAAAACATACGAAAACGTAAGAAAAACGGACGAAAACATGTTAAAACGGACGAAAATGTGCTACAACGGACGAAAACGTATAATAACGGCCGAAAATGTGTGAAAACGTAAAAAAACAGACGAAAATTTATAAAAACGAACAAAAACGTTGCAAAAGGGGCGAAAACGTATAAAAACGGACAAAAACGTAAGAATACGGATTAGTTACCTAAGAAAACCAAATTTTTATTTAATTAGAAACGATTGTTAGTATAAAGGACTAATGTTGCAAACGATCGTTTGGTTAATGGACTAACGTTGCCACTTTAGAGTGAGAGCTAAAGGAGAAAATAACGACGTTAATGCTTAGAGATGACTAGTACCGATAGTTTATGGACTTAGAGATGATTAATGCCAAAGGTTTGAGATAGAGATGATACTTGCCAAAAACCAAAAACTAGATTTTTACAATTTACTCTTTAGCTTATTAAGCTTATGTAAGCTTTGAGAAGCTCACAAGCTTTCAAGTTAAACTTATGACTTTATATAAATAATAAACTCAAATTAATAAGGCTGCCTCCAGTAATGCAACTCAATCCTCTCTTTTCATTTTCCCTGCCACGTCAGCTTTCTCTCTCCAGCGCCCTTCAGGCGATTGGGTGCCCTAGTATTATTTTATTATTATTATTATTATTTTTTATTATTATTATTATTTTTTTATTATTATTATTATTTTTATTTTTTTATTATTATTATTATTTTTTTTAAACATTTTTAACACAAACTAAAATTTAATTAATAATTAAAATGTTAGATAATAATTCTAATAAAATAAAAACATTGTGAAACTTATTAAGACATTACAACACTTATTAAAAACTAATAATCTAAGTTGTGGCGTGCCTTGATCGAATCTTTGATTTCCTGCATTTTTTGTCGTTGTAGTGCGGGCAAAGATGGGTCGATTGGTGTGCAATAGAATATGATGTCTTTTTTCATATTTCTTTTGTCGCTCAAATTCAAGTTTTTCTTGTTCTAGTGCCAATCTTTTGTCATCAATTTATGCTTTCTTTTGCTCCAGCAACAACTCCTTTTGCCTTTGCTCATGCTCTTTCTTCTTCAAGTCGTAGTATCCATCTGCTAGCTCCTTCTTCTTTCCCAATGCCATGGACTTAATGCTTTTCCATTTCTCGGCAACACTTTCCATATAGCTAGCTTTGAAACTCTCTGAATATTTCTTCTTATTCTTCTTAGCGGTATCACGTTGGTCGCTCAGGCACAGGCACAGGCACATCCAAGTCGGTTTCAGAAGTCCTTGCTTTTTTTCGACTTTCATCTTGGCTTAAAAAAGCCGGCATCTCATTATCCTTCCAAACCTCATGGTCCTTCAAAATTTCCCAACAATGCTCCAATACAAACGCATGATTACACACTATTTGGTATTCTTCACACGCTCGTCTGTAAACAGTGAGGTCATTCTCAACACTTCTATAATTCCTATAAGCATTGTTGTAAATGGCACAAAACTGACCAACTCTAGGACGAATCCTATTTTTCCAAAGCGACGAATCATTCTTGGTTTCTTTCTTGACAACCTTCTTCGCCTTTATACCTCGTTTCTTCGGTTTGACCGGTGACGTCTCTTCCGAAATAGTCTTGTCGTCATCATTTGTAACCGAATAGTGATACGATCCATGAGTCGAACCTTGACCCGAACCGTGATACTCTTGAGTTGGATAACCCGAACCAGTTCCAACATAAAAATCAGGATTGTTGTATAATAGTTCTTCAAAATCACAAACATCAAGATTCATACGGTTAACCGAAGAATAATGTTGATATTTTGAATATGAAGACGTTGATGAATCCATTGTTGGACGATACACCGACTCGGGTGAGCCATACATAGATTGTTGGCTTCGACGGGAGTGGCTTTGTTGTTATTGTTGTTAGATGTTTTGATACGGTGGAACAAATAGACGATTCATAGGACGATATATAAAAAATGGATTGTTAGTTTGTTGTTGTGGAGGTTGTTGCGATTGATAATTCAAAGTAGCGGGTCGGAAATTGACGGTTGGTGAGACATCGGCTAACCGGAAATTCGGATCCGGTGTTAATTGCGGGATGTTTTGTGCCAATCGGGATTTTTGGCCTTTTTGTTGTGGTGTTTTCTTAGACATTTTGATAGAGATGATTATGAGATTTTTGATAGAGAGGATTGTGAGATTTATGGATTTAAGTGTGTAAATATGCTGTGTATTTATAGGGTAGTTTAGTAGATTTTTTTTTATTTTTTTTATTTTTTTTTAATTTTTTTTAAATGGTCACTTTTTACAAAAATGCAACGTTCATATTTTTTTTTCAAACGATCACTTTTTCAAACGGTTTGTAAAATTAAATGGGGTAGTTTTGTCGATCGCCTAGACGACCATGTAGGAAGAAACTTGCTCCACGATCGATTCTCCACAAAAAGAGGATCGAGTGAGGATCAATCGCCTATATCAATCGTGTGCTTCTACCGAGGACAACCTAAGCCCACAAGCCAAAAAAAAAAAAAAAATGAGCTCACATGTTAATAAGCTAACACAAACATAAATACATGTCACACTTAAAAGAAGATACATGAATGTAACGAGTATTGCGACCATCCGCCGCGTTGCGGCGGAGCCTTTTTTTTCACATTTTTAAAAGACAAACATTTCAAAACGTAAGTGGTGGCGGGGGGTGTTTGCCATTTTTTTGGATCACTGTAAGTCTACGCTTCCATATATTCTTCAATCTCCGGCCACTTGACATTACATGTGAATGTGACAAAGAACGAAGGATTGTCATGGACACGCATATTGCCAATGCATCTCAGATTCTGCAGGATCAGGAAAAAAGATCATCATCAAAATGAAAGACAAATAAAGAACATGACTGACTAATAGGAGAAGACAACAAATAGTATTTGGCCTCAAAATGTTTGGCTCAAAAATTTTCTGATGTTTGTTGGATATAAATATGGGTTATATACTTATATATTACCTCAATAAACATGGAAACTTTAAGCTGGTCAAGTCATATTTGAGGCCAAATATTAAACTTTCAAAATATTCAACATTCAACAGCATTCAAAGAAGAATATTATATCCAACAAAGAGTTTGAAAAGATCGAATGTGAATACAGATAGAAGAATGGTAGCAAGACTATGGGGTTGGTTTTTTCGGCTACCATTCTTCTAGCTGATACATTTACATTCGATCTTATAAGATCACATATTTTAAAAAGCATTTACCTTAAAATTTGGTCAGCAGGTTGGTTTCCCATTCCCCCATGGAACTAACTTTTCCATAGTAACGGCATATTTAAGGCTATACCACCATGTCACAGGTATAGTCAAAGTAAACTCCAGGGCGACTCCTTTTGTGCGACCCAGAATAACTGTAACATTGACCAGCTACCTCTACAACAAAATTAAAGCATCATGTTAACAAAGCCTTTGAATCCACGCATGTATGCATAAACTCTTTCCTTAAAATCATTACCGTGGCTCACCATTGAGTAATGGCTTCCTTTTGTGAGACGCCAAAAATTGAGAACGGATAGACCTATTCGTAGGCGCAGAACTACCTGCGTCGTTCCGGATAACCCCTGATTGAAAGTGTAGAACGACCGACCCGCCTGGCAAGCCTGCAACCAATAAGAAAATAAAAATTCATAGGTTTAAAGTAGCTGAGAACATAAGTGTTAAGGGCAAAAGAGTATGGGTCAATAACTTGTAAATGTAGAGACATCTAGGACTTATTAATACCCATTTGATTAAAGAGTATGGGTGATGAGTGTGTAAATACTCATCATTTTTGTACAAAATAAACTGCAAAATCATCTGAAAACACTCAGAAACACATCAAAATGATCAAAATATCACAAATCAGTGTTTTATGAGTTTTAAATGCAAAAATATCAAAATCAGATGAAAAACATATCAAATTTGCAAAAATTGCAGTTTTAGTCCCCCAAGTTTCTTAAATTGTCAAAAATAGTCCCTGAGCCATAATTTCAAAAGAAAAGTCACCAAAGGTCTTTTTAAAATCACAAATTGTCATATTTAGTCCTTTGGTGGAAAATCTAAAAGTTTTGAGAAAATTACAATTTAGTCCCTGAAAATCCAAAATGTTCAAAATTAGTCCTTGGGAATTTCAAAAATGTTAAAAACTAAACCTTGGACTATTAAAAGTTGGCAATGCCAACCCTTGACTATTCTTCATAAGTTGCATGTTTGGTCCCTGGGAATTTCAGTTTTACAAGTTTGGTCCTTTGGTTTTGGAATGTTACATCTTTGGTCCTTTGTATTAATAATCCAACAAAACCAAATCCGGACCCTAAATATACCCAAGCCCAACATTAAACACCCCCTTGGCCCAAATACTTACCCGGTCCAAAACCTTGACCCGACAACCCGCCCACCTTTTAAATAAACCAAACCCGCCCTCACGTGTTACCCCTTCCCCCATCATTTCCCCTGTGCACGCATGCCTGCAACTCACCCTCCCCCCTCCTCCATCATCATACCCCTACTGCTACCCTCCACCTCGCTCCAAGGATCATTAAATGCGCCTTCAACCTAACTCTGCCCTCTCCAACTGGCATATCTAGTTTTTCCCGCCAAAATGCATCAAACGGTCACAAATGATACCTACCAATCCTATGGTCAGTTTTATTGGTGGGATCTATTCAGAAAGATGAGAGAGGAAGTTTGAAGCTTATAAGAAGCCAAGAGAAGCTACAAAGAGATAGTTAGCTTTTAATTATTTTTTCATGTATGTCGAATTGTAGTTTAACTTATCTTAAATAACTTTCATTTGTATTTCTAAGCTTATCTTGTATCAATCAACAGTTTTTAAGTGTTTACTACTCATTTCAAGTTTGAATTGCAAGTAATTATCAGTTTCCATCATTCAAGTCCACTGTTGAGATTTTGCATTTCAAAATCCCTTGTTTAAGTATTTAGCCACTCATTTTCAATCTCAAATAAGCTTATATAAGCTCACAAAAGTTATCCATAAGCTCACAATTCAGTTTCACTCATTTGTGAATCTTGGTCAACTAAAGTCAACACGGGTACAAAAATTGATGTAGAAAGGAATGGGTTGATTCAGACAATGGAATGGGTTGAAATGGAAAGCAATGGGTTGGTTTAATAGATTAGTGGTTCTTGGTTTTTATGTGTGGCAGGCCATAGTGGTCTTGGACCTTTTGTAAGTGATTCTCTAGATTATTGCATACACTGTGTTAGTAGGTATAATCTGATAAAACTTGCTCATTCTGAGTTCATTAAGTGAGCATAACATAGATTGATCAATAAAATTAGCTATAGTAGAGATTAGAGTAGATTTGATTAAAAACTAGAGGTTAAAGGGGTGTTTGGTTCACTTGTTTAGACTGCTGTAGAGGTAAATTTTATGGATTAGATCTGTTGGTCTATGCTTATCAGAGTTGATTTAATGCATATCTGTCCTTAGTTTGCTTTCAGTTGAGCTTTAAGTCAAAATATACTTGTAACTGCTCTTATCTCCTTATCTGTTGAAATCAGTTTCTGTAATCTGTCTCCTAGGTTTAGAATTTGATAAAGTAGCTTGCTTTAGTTCCATTACATCATCATTCATCCATATTAGTCCACATTTTGATCTTTAAACTCAATTTGGTCAAACTGTCATCTGTTACAAAAAGTCAAAACACCAGGTTATAGGTCAGTTTTTGCAGATCTTGCAGTTGATGCACTAGGTTCATTTCAACTAGTTTAGGTCTCAAATCAGGTCTATTTGTAGTTCTCCAGGTGGTCTTCAAGACCCTTTATCTGTTTTGCCTTAAAGCTTGTTAGATTAGCTTTTAAATAAGCTCAAACTTGCATGCCTGTTCATCTGATTCTGTCTCAGCAGTAATAGTCCACTTGGGCAGTTTTTGTTTTGTCTCTAACTTCTTCATATCTAGTCATCAGTAGATGAAACTTTGGGATTATGTTCTATGGTAGGTGGTCTTTAGATTCATGCCTTTTGTTTTCTCTATAGCTTAATAGATAAGCTGCTGCTAGTGCTTAAAGTTAGGACCTGTTTAGCTTATTTGCTCCAATGGCAGTTTGCTTAATCCTTGGTTAAGTGCTTTTCAGGTGTTAGGAGTAGTTTCAGTTAGTTGCTTTAGATTGGTTTTAGCATACTTTAGCTTAGGTAATCAGCTTGGTACCTTTTAGAGCTTAATAGCTTATTTGAAAGTGCTTATTTCCTCCATATTACACAGCAGCTTCATTTTCTTCCTCATAAGACATAGTTTTTATATTTTTTACAGCTTTAGAATAATGTTTTAGTATTTTCCTGAAAGTTTCATAAATTTTGGTCTTAATTTGCTATTTTTCTCATTTTAAATAGATTTTAATCAATTTTTAATTAGCTTTTAATACAAAAAAGTTCAGAAAAAGTTCAAAAAAAAATAATTTTTCAATTTCATTAAGTTTAGATAAATATAAGAAGTGAAAAAAGTAATTTTCCAGATTTTTCTTAGCTTATTTGGTAATTTTTAGTAATTTAGTTAATATTTAATAGTTTAAAATTCATAAAAAATAGAAAAATAATCAGAAAAATACAAAAATAGTTTTGAAAATTCTAGTTTGATATTTTAGACTTTTCCATTTCATAATTTCATTTTTCTAGCTTTGTTTCCTAATTTCTTGCATTTTGGTTAATTATTAAATAGTTAAAAATAGTTTTTAATTAATAATAATTAGATAATTAGTGATAAAAATAATTTTATTTTTCTAAATATTTTCTTATATCATTAGGTTTGTAAAAATATCATTTTCATATTTTTAGGATTAATATTGATTTAGTTTCACTTTTTACTTTGTACGTCGCGTAGATTTTAATTCAGTTTTATAAAAACATAAAAACAAACATCATTTTAATTTCAGTGATAGCGTTTATTTAATAGATTTTATCTTTTTAACTTTCTTTAATTTGCATTTAAGCCATTGTAATTTGTTGGCTTATTCCGTAGTTATAACCATAATCTGATCCTTTTTCCGTTCAAACTCCTCGATCACTGTACGTTTGATAAATCATCGCATAGCTCGCTGGGACATAACGACCCGGGGAGACTCTATACTCCTCTGATCCTCATTGATTTCGTGCTTGAGCTGTTTTAGGTTTTCTTACTGCTTGCGTGAGAGAACTTGACGGTTTTGCGCGCATCAAATTTCTGGCGCCGCTGCCGGGGAGCTGTGCTAATTGTCCTACGTGTAGCAGATTAGTTGTTTGAATCCTCACTCTTTGTTTATATCATCCATCTTTGTATATATATATATCCATATTTTCTTCTAAAAAATCCAAAAACCCAAAACCATCCAAAAACGTATAAAACACAAAAATATTTTTTCTTTTGTTTATATATATGTATCAGAAATAAAAATACAAAAAGAATCGTCGTTTTCTCTAATAATTAACAACTTAAAAGATTACCACCGAAAACCAAGGCAGTGCACTACCTAACTGGGGGTGCGACCATAATAAGTTCCCGAACTAAAGATTTAAAACTTGCCTTTGTGTCCATTGTGATTGGTGTACCTTTTTCAAAGAAGCCATTCATCTTGGATTATTGGTTAAGTTCACTGTTGTTTTGCCTCGATTTTGTGTTAATTGATTTTGTTGTGATATCGACGTTTCAGAACCAGAAAACCCATAAAGATTCTTCTCACCACCATTTTTACAAACCGTCTTCATAATTCTCATTCTCATCTGGAGATTTTCATAATTCCATTTCTCTCCTTAACTCTGAGTTTCCTTAGAGTTAACTCTGGTGTATGCGCACTTGCTCTTCTAGATCTGTAAGCCCATTTCGTGAGCTTGTCAAGATTCCAAGAAGGCGTGTTCGCAGACTTTCTGCTCCATCAGTCGGATCTGAGATCCGGACTGTTCACACTACTTCCGCTGTCATGGCGGATGAAATTCCTATGTGTGAGCTTCTCCAGGCACCCATCGACGGGTATGGAGATGCTATCGTTGTGCCAGCCATCGTGGCTGAAAACTTTGAACTCAAGACCGGGTTACTGAACCTTGTAACTTCAAATCAGTTCTACGGTTTTGAGCGGGACGATCCTCATGCTCATATAAGATGGTTTAACAAGATTGCATCTACCATCAAGTATAAGAATGTCCCTTCCGAAGCTGTCAAGCTTCTTCTGTTCCCATTTTCTCTTGAGGGGCAAGCCCGGATTTGGCTTGAAAAACAACCCCCTCAGTCTATTGAGACATGGGAAGATCTGGTGAAGAAATTTGTGAATGAATTCTATCCACCTTCCAAGACCACGAGTCTTAAAAATGAAATCATCAAGTTCACTCAGAAGTTTGATGAATCCTTCAGTGAATCGTGGGATTGTTTCAAGGAATTGCTTCGCAAATGTCCTCACCACGGTTTCTCCGAGTTGATGCAACTCGACACTTTCTACAATGGAGTGAGTCAATCTGACCAAGATTCTCTCAATTCCTCCGCGGGAGGAAATTTCCTAAGCAAAACTGTCAAAGAAGCTTTAGTGATTATCGAAAACAAGTCTAAAGTCCGCACTGCACGAAGCAAGCCGGTTGTTTCCCAAGTCAGTGTTGGTCCTTCTTCTTCTTCATCGCCCGTGAGTCAGTCTAGCACCGATGCTAAGATTGATAAACTCACGGAAGCTATCCAAGCTTTGGTTCTCTCCAATCAAAAGAAAGTCTCTTTTCCACAAACTTCACCTCCTGCTGAAGTTAAGAAAGTGGAAGTCTGTGTTACCTGTGGTGGCCCCCATGCTTATTATAACTGTATGGCCACTGATGGTAACCCCTTTGAAGCTAATGCTGTGGGCGGGATGTCTAATCAAGGAGGCAATCAATATCGTGCTCCTGTAGACCCGAATCACCGTCCTAACCACTACTCTGGACCTCCCGGTTTCAATCAAAATCAAAACCGTAATCAGAATCAAAACAGACCGAACCAAGGTTATCAAAACCAAGGTCATTTCAATCCAAACAACGGTTATCAAAATCAGAATCAAAATTTCCAACATCAAGGAAATTACAATAGAAACCCAGGTCAGGGAAATTTCAACCCAGGGTATGTTCATGGAAACAATCAAGGGAATTTTCAAAATCAAGGCCCTAATCCTAACAATAGAGGCCAGAATTTCCCGGTGCAAACTCAAGCCATTGTTCCAACTGGACCATCATCTGATGAGCTGTTGAAACAATTCATGAAATCCCAGGAAGAGATGAATCGGTTGTTGGTTAGCCAGATTGCTGACATCAAGAAGTCTTTAAATGATCGACCCTCGGGCTCAGGTACTTTACCTAGCAACACGATCGCTAATCCGAGGGGCGATGCAAAGGCGATCACAACCCGAAGTGGTGCTTCTTATTCTGGACCCGCTGTTCCTACTACCTCTTCTTCCTCTCTCCCGAAGGTAGTGGAAAGCGAACCTGAGGCGACAAAGGACAAGGAACTTCCTACTAATAACGGAAGAGCCAACAATGTCCATCCTCAGGTTGTCCCCAAAACCAAGCCTGGAGTTGTTTTTGAACCTCCAGTTGCTGACCCTAAATCCAAAACTTCTATTCCTTACCCCTCACGGTTACATGAGCAAAAGCTCCGCGAGAAAGCTAGTCATCAGATGGAAAAATTCTTTCAGATTTTCCAAGAACTTCACTTTGACATAAGCTTCGCGGATGCCATCATGTTAATGCCAAAGTTTGCATCTACTCTAAAACATATGCTGAGCAACAAAGAAAAGCTATTTGAAATGGCTAAGACTCCTTTGAATGAGAATTGCTCAGCAGTCTTGTTAAAGAAGCTTCCCGAGAAGCTAGGAGATCCCGGAAAATTTCTTCTTCCTTGTGTTTTTCCTGGGATGATTGAATGCTTTGCCCTTGCCGATCTTGGTGCAAGCATCAATCTGATGCCTTACTCAGTGTGGAAGAAACTTTCTCTTCCGGAACTTATTCCTACCTGCATGACTCTTGAGCTTGCAGATCGATCTATCTCGCGTCCTCTTGGCATCGCCGAGGATGTATTTGTCAAAGTAGGAAAGTTCCATTTCCCAGCTGATTTTGTGGTCGTTGATTTCGATGCTGATCCTCGGGTTCCCCTCATTGTTGGGCGGGGATTCTTGAGGACGGGCCGTGCTCTCATCGATGTATTTGAGCAAGAGATCACTCTCCGTGTGGGTAATGAAGCTGTTACCTTTAACCTCGATCAGACTTCGAGGTACTCCTCAAATTATGACACTGAATCAATAAATCGAGTCGATTTAATTGACATTGCTTCAGAGGAGTACTCTCAAGAGTTTCTTGGTTATCTTCATAATTCTGTGAGTGGGAATTCCAATTCCACCACATCTTCTCATCCTATCATTGCCGACTCTTCCCCCTCTCTCACTCCGTTTGAGGGAGGTGACTTCCTTCTGGAAGAGATCGATGAATTTCTGGCTACTGATGAATCAATTCCGCCTGGAATTGATGGTGTTTATGATTCGGAGGGGGATATTCTCTATCTTGAGCAGTTGCTCAATGAAGATCCATTACCTTCACTCCCTCCGAAAGAGATCACTAAGGAGGAAATCAAATCAGTGCAATCTTCCACTGAAGAATTTCCCGAGGTTGAACTAAAGGACCTACCTCCTCATCTAGAGTATGCATTCTTGGAGGGTGATGATAAATTACCCGTCATAATTGCTAAAGACTTGACTGAGGAGGAGAAAACTGCTCTCATAAAGGTCTTGAAGTCACACAAGCAAGCAATTGCTTGGAAACTCTCCGATATTAAGGGTATCAACCCTGAGTTTTGTACTCACAAAATCTTAATGGAGGATGACTTCAAGCCAGCAGTCCAAAGTCAGAGAAGGGTGAATCCTAAGATTCACGAGGTTATCAAACAAGAGGTTCTCAAACTTCTTGATGCCGGTTTGATTTACCCGATCTCTGACAGTCCTTGGGTTAGCCCGATTCATTGCGTTCCAAAAAAGGGTGGCATTACTGTTGTCACGAATGAAGAAAACGAGTTGATTCCAACTCGATTGGTTACGGGATGGCGTGTGTGTATTGACTATCGAAAGTTAAATGAAGCCACCCGTAAAGACCATTTTCCTCTACCCTTCATGGACCAGATGCTCGAGAGATTAGCAGGGAACGAGTACTATTGTTTCCTTGATGGTTTCTCGGGTTATTTTCAGATCCCCATTGATCCGCTGGATCAAGAGAAAACCACATTCACCTGCCCATACGGGACGTTTGCCTACAGACGTATGCCTTTTGGCTTATGCAATGCTCCTGGCACGTTCCAACGTTGTATGATGGCAATTTTCCACGACATGATCGGGGAAACTATGGAGGTGTTTATGGATGACTTCTCGGTCATTGGGGACTCGTTTCATACATGTCTCTCCCACTTAGACAAAATGCTTAAAAGGTGTGAAGACACCAATCTATGTCTAAACTGGGAGAAGAGCCACTTTATGGTCAAAGAAGGCATAGTCCTTGGCCATAAGATTTCGAAGAATGGGATTGAGGTAGATAGAGCCAAAGTTGATGTTATCGCTAAACTACCTCACCCTACTACCGTCAAAGGTATTAGGAGTTTTCTTGGTCATGCCGGGTTTTATCGTAGATTTATTCAAGATTTCTCTAAAATCGCTCGGCCAATGACCCATCTTCTCGAAAAAGATGCTCCTTTCATCTTCTCTCCTGAGTGCATCGAAGCTTTTGAAACACTTAAGAAAAAGCTTACGGAAGCACCCATTCTAGTTGCCCCCGACTGGGATTTACCCTTCGAGCTTATGTGCGATGCAAGTGATTTTGCAATCGGTGCAGTCTTGGGGCAACGCAAAACCAAGCATTTCCAGCCGATCCACTACGCGAGCAAAACTATGACTGAAGCTCAGACTCATTACACCACTACAGAAAAAGAACTATTAGCTGTGGTGTATGCGTTTGAGAAGTTTCGGCCATATCTCATATTAACCAAATGCGTGGTGTATACGGACCACTCGGCACTCAAATATCTCTTTGCTAAACAAGATGCAAAGCCGAGATTGCTCCGTTGGGTTCTCCTCCTACAAGAATTTGATATCATCATCCGTGATAAAAAAGGAGCTGAGAACCTGGCTGCTGATCATCTCTCCCGATTAGAGAACCCTCATCAAAATGTGTTTGAGAAAAAGGAAATCAATGAAACTTTTCCTCTCGAAACACTCAATATGGTTTCTTTTCGTGGAGATTCTTCTACCCCATGGTTTGCCGACTTTGCAAATTACCATGCGGGTAACTTTGTGGTGAAAGGGATGTCGTCCCAACAGAAAAATAAATTCTTTAAGGATGTGAAACATTATTTCTGGGACGACCCCTACTTGTTTAAAATCTGTGCGGATCAAGTCATCCGGCGGTGTGTGTATGGTCAGGAAGCCGTTGACATTCTCAAGGCTTGCCATTCTGGACCTACTGGGGGACATCATAGCCCCAACTACACCGCCAAGAAGGTGTTTGATTCCGGATTCTATTGGCCCACAATCTACAAGGATGCCCATGAATTCGTCAAAACCTGTGACGCTTGTCAACGTCACGGGAATATCTCACAAAGGAATGAAATGCCGCAAAACGCCATTCAAGTGTGTGAGATTTTTGACATCTGGGGCATTGACTTTATGGGGCCATTTCCTTCTTCTCACGGAAATAAGTACATACTCGTGGCCGTTGACTACTTGTCAAAATGGGTTGAAGCTAAGGCTTTACCCACCAACGATGCCCGAGTTGTGGTGAAATTCTTGAAATCTCTCTTTGCTAGGTTTGGAACTCCACGAGCCATCATCAGTGATCGTGGTACGCATTTCTGCAATGACCAATTTGCAAGAGTCATGCAAAAGTATGGTGTAACTCACCGTACCTCTACTGCGTACCACCCCCAAACAAGTGGGCAAGTGGAAGTTTCTAATCGGGGGATTAAAAGAATCTTGGAGAGGACGGTTGGCGAAAACCGTGCCTCTTGGTCGGATAGGTTAGATGATGCACTCTGGGCCTTCCGTACAGCTTACAAAACACCCATCGGGTGCACTCCATACAAGCTGGTGTACGGGAAGGCGTGTCATCTTCCAGTTGAGCTCGAGCACAAGGCATACTGGGCCTTGAAGCATGCTAACTTTGATATTCAGACATCGGGTGATCATCGGAAAGTTCAAATGAATGAATTAAATGAACTCCGTGATCAAGCTTACGAGAACTCTTTGATCTATAAACAAAAGACAAAGAAGATTCATGACTCAAAAATCAAGAACCGCGTTTTCAACGTTGGTGATCGAGTCCTTCTTTTCAATTCAAGATTGAAGATTTTCTCGGGAAAGCTCAAATCCCGCTGGTCTGGTCCATTTACCATCGCTAAGGTTTATCCTTATGGCACCATTGAGTTATCTCAACCCGATGGTCCTAATTTCAAAGTGAATGGTCATCGAGTGAAGCACTATTTTGGAGAGGACATTCCATCCATAGTTGTCCCGGATCTTCAAACTTTCCCCATGAACCAATGAATGCGGGGATCGAGTCAAGCTAGCGACTCGGTAATCAAAAACAGTAGCATGCCATATGGGTTCTCACCCATATTTCTGTCTTCTCACCTCTTTCTACCACCCTAGTGTGGGGGGGTTGCCCACATGTTTCAAAAAAAAAAAAAAAAAAAAAAAAAAAAAAAAAAAAATCTTCTTTCTAAATAATGGCCGTAATATTTCCCTTTTACGTTCTTTGTTTCGGCATAACCGCCGGTACTTTGAATATTGAGGGCAATATTCATCTCTAGTGTGGGGGGGATTCTCACGAATTTTATCATGAAAATATACCGCCTAATCCCCCCGTTTTTGGCCAAAAAATTTTTTTTTTTGGAGTAAGTGTTCTACACTTTCTCATCTGGTTATCAGTCCGCCATGTCTGTAAGACAAAAGGATTGGCTAATCCAGGAGCAAACGGATCTTGGTAAAGATATATCAAATCCGTTTATATGGCTTGCAATTTGCCCAAAATTGTATGGTTCTCAACTCACCATATCCTAAAAAGTGAAGAGTTGGCTAGCCCGCAAGATTATGGCTTGTGGTAAAGGCAGTGGAAAAACCATAATTGGTAATCAGCTCACCAAAGATAATGTTGATAATTTATCTAAGAGTTGGCTAGTCCAGAAGGGTACGGCTTCTGGTAAAGACAAAATCAAATCCGTTGGAAGCTGGTGGTTTGCTCAAAATCACATGGTTATCGGTGTACCATGGTTCTTACTTGAACTGAAACATTTGGCTACTCCAGAAGTGATGGCTTTTGGTAAAGAGATTAAAATCCATTATGTTTTCTCAAATCATTGCTAGGGACTAGCAATATCTCAGTGTGGGGGATTGATGAGTGTGTAAATACTCATCATTTTTGTACAAAATAAACTGCAAAATCATCTGAAAACACTCAGAAACACATCAAAATGATCAAAATATCACAAATCAGTGTTTTATGAGTTTTAAATGCAAAAATATCAAAATCAGATGAAAAACATATCAAATTTGCAAAAATTGCAGTTTTAGTCCCCCAAGTTTCTTAAATTGTCAAAAATAGTCCCTGAGCCATAATTTCAAAAGAAAAGTCACCAAAGGTCTTTTTAAAATCACAAATTGTCATATTTAGTCCTTTGGTGGAAAATCTAAAAGTTTTGAGAAAATTACAATTTAGTCCCTGAAAATCCAAAATGTTCAAAATTAGTCCTTGGGAATTTCAAAAATGTTAAAAACTAAACCTTGGACTATTAAAAGTTGGCAATGCCAACCCTTGACTACTCTTCATAAGTTGCATGTTTGGTCCCTGGGAATTTCAGTTTTACAAGTTTGGTCCTTTGGTTTTGGAATGTTACATCTTTGGTCCTTTGTATTAATAATCCAACAAAACCAAATCCGGACCCTAAATATACCCAAGCCCAACATTAAACACCCCCTTGGCCCAAATACTTACCCGGTCCAAAACCTTGACCCGACAACCCGCCCACCTTTTAAATAAACCAAACCCGCCCTCACGTGTTACCCCTTCCCCCATCATTTCCCCTGTGCACGCATGCCTGCAACTCACCCTCCCCCCTCCTCCATCATCATACCCCTACTGCTACCCTCCACCTCGCTCCAAGGATCATTAAATGCGCCTTCAACCTAACTCTGCCCTCTCCAACTGGCATATCTAGTTTTTCCCGCCAAAATGCATCAAACGGTCACAAATGATACCTACCAATCCTATGGTCAGTTTTATTGGTGGGATCTATTCAGAAAGATGAGAGAGGAAGTTTGAAGCTTATAAGAAGCCAAGAGAAGCTACAAAGAGATAGTTAGCTTTTAATTATTTTTTCATGTATGTCGAATTGTAGTTTAACTTATCTTAAATAACTTTCATTTGTATTTCTAAGCTTATCTTGTATCAATCAACAGTTTTTAAGTGTTTACTACTCATTTCAAGTTTGAATTGCAAGTAATTATCAGTTTCCATCATTCAAGTCCACTGTTGAGATTTTGCATTTCAAAATCCCTTGTTTAAGTATTTAGCCACTCATTTTCAATCTCAAATAAGCTTATATAAGCTCACAAAAGTTATCCATAAGCTCACAATTCAGTTTCACTCATTTGTGAATCTTGGTCAACTAAAGTCAACACGGGTACAAAAATTGATGCAGAAAGGAATGGGTTGATTCAGACAATGGAATGGGTTGAAATGGAAAGCAATGGGTTGGTTTAATAGATTAGTGGTTCTTGGTTTTTATGTGTGGCAGGCCATAGTGGTCTTGGACCTTTTGTAAGTGATTCTCTAGATTATTGCATACACTGTGTTAGTAGGTATAATCTGATAAAACTTGCTCATTCTGAGTTCATTAAGTGAGCATAACATAGATTGATCAATAAAATTAGCTATAGTAGAGATTAGAGTAGATTTGATTAAAAACTAGAGGTTAAAGGGGTGTTTGGTTCACTTGTTTAGACTGCTGTAGAGGTAAATTTTATGGATTAGATCTGTTGGTCTATGCTTATCAGAGTTGATTTAATGCATATCTGTCCTTAGTTTGCTTTCAGTTGAGCTTTAAGTCAAAATATACTTGTAACTGCTCTTATCTCCTTATCTGTTGAAATCAGTTTCTGTAATCTGTCTCCTAGGTTTAGAATTTGATAAAGTAGCTTGCTTTAGTTCCATTACATCATCATTCATCCATATTAGTCCACATTTTGATCTTTAAACTCAATTTGGTCAAACTGTCATCTGTTACAAAAAGTCAAAACACCAGGTTATAGGTCAGTTTTTGCAGATCTTGCAGTTGATGCACTAGGTTCATTTCAACTAGTTTAGGTCTCAAATCAGGTCTATTTGTAGTTCTCCAGGTGGTCTTCAAGACCCTTTATCTGTTTTGCCTTAAAGCTTGTTAGATTAGCTTTTAAATAAGCTCAAACTTGCATGCCTGTTCATCTGATTCTGTCTCAGCAGTAATAGTCCACTTGGGCAGTTTTTGTTTTGTCTCTAACTTCTTCATATCTAGTCATCAGTAGATGAAACTTTGGGATTATGTTCTATGGTAGGTGGTCTTTAGATTCATGCCTTTTGTTTTCTCTATAGCTTAATAGATAAGCTGCTGCTAGTGCTTAAAGTTAGGACCTGTTTAGCTTATTTGCTCCAATGGCAGTTTGCTTAATCCTTGGTTAAGTGCTTTTCAGGTGTTAGGAGTAGTTTCAGTTAGTTGCTTTAGATTGGTTTTAGCATACTTTAGCTTAGGTAATCAGCTTGGTACCTTTTAGAGCTTAATAGCTTATTTGAAAGTGCTTATTTCCTCCATATTACACAGCAGCTTCATTTTCTTCCTCATAAGACATAGTTTTATATTTTTTACAGCTTTAGAATAATGTTTTAGTATTTTCCTGAAAGTTTCATAAATTTTGGTCTTAATTTGCTATTTTTCTCATTTTAAATAGATTTTAATCAATTTTTAATTAGCTTTTAATACAAAAAAATTCAGAAAAAGTTCAAAAAAAAATAATTTTTCAATTTCATTAAGTTTAGATAAATATAAGAAGTGAAAAAAGTAATTTTCCAGATTTTTCTTAGCTTATTTGGTAATTTTTAGTAATTTAGTTAATATTTAATAGTTTAAAATTCATAAAAAATAGAAAAATAATCAGAAAAATACAAAAATAGTTTTGAAAATTCTAGTTTGATATTTTAGACTTTTCCATTTCATAATTTCATTTTTCTAGCTTTGTTTCCTAATTTCTTGCATTTTGGTTAATTATTAAATAGTTAAAAATAGTTTTTAATTAATAATAATTAGATAATTAGTGATAAAAATAATTTTATTTTTCTAAATATTTTCTTATATCATTAGGTTTGTAAAAATATCATTTTCATATTTTTAGGATTAATATTGATTTAGTTTCACTTTTTACTTTGTACGTCGCGTAGATTTTAATTCAGTTTTATAAAAACATAAAAACAAACATCATTTTAATTTCAGTGATAGCGTTTATTTAATAGATTTTATCTTTTTAACTTTCTTTAATTTGCATTTAAGCCATTGTAATTTGTTGGCTTATTCCGTAGTTATAACCATAATCTGATCCTTTTTCCGTTCAAACTCCTCGATCACTGTACGTTTGATAAATCATCGCATAGCTCGCTGGGACATAACGACCCGGGGAGACTCTATACTCCTCTGATCCTCATTGATTTCGTGCTTGAGCTGTTTTAGGTTTTCTTACGCTTGCGTGAGAGAACTTGACGGTTTTGCGCGCATCAATGGGTCAATAACCCGTTGATGTTGCAGCATGTATCAATACTGCAACAATCATTAAGTAACACTTACTGTCTTGCCATCAATAGACGTGGCCACCCCCTTGTTAGCCGTAAACCACATGCAGCATTCCTTACAGACCGTTTCCTATTGACTGCCACTCATGTTTCCTATTGCCCTTCCCTTAGCTGCACAAATATTAGACTAATCGTAAGTTGTTATGATGATCCAATTGACATCTAAAACACTCAGTTTGAGCACGACCTTACCAACAAACTATTAGCTATAGTAGGAAATGCACTTACCCTGAGGCATTGGATTATTCAGTCGCGGATAAAATATGCATGCAATATAATATTTGGTCAACAAACATAATATACACTAACTGAAGTATAACATCTGGTTAACAAATTAACATAGCGACTATGAAGGTTTTGCATAGTTGGCTTATAGACCATCCTAAAAGCAGAAAGTAGTTCCAAAGATCGACATACATGTCACAATTATCATATTATACCATCTTTTGGAAGAAAGCATGTCGAAAGTATAATATCGTATACGTCCAGATAACTGTTAGGTGGACTAATTGTTGGGTACCCAAGAAGCAGTCAAACACCCTTTAAATTGCAGTAGTACGGGTATTTTGTTTGGGCATGGACGACCCTCATGAGCTATAAATAATATGTAACTTTACATTGCAAGCATAGAAAATTGTTTGAGTCATCAACCTTAGCTTCAAATGTAGGGGATGTTTCGCACAGGTCGTTATCAGTTTATCAAGCCATATACCGAAGAAGACATTTTGGTGACTATATGTTACTGTATGACATTAAATATTGTTTCCTAGTGTATAGGCATCCAGTTATTGCATAGGCATTTTCACATCAAAACCTAATAAGAAATGGTGTAAAATATAAAAAGGAACCGTATGAGCACATCACCATATGTCCAGATCGTTAAGCTTGGAAGCGTTTTTTTACCTGTTCCATTAGATTGCGGGCTACGAAGGCCGCTGTAGGCAACGCATGAATAGAGATTGCACTTTGTAACCCATCCAATATCGAGCTGTAAATTTCCTTATCCCTGAAGCTTCAGCATGCCACTTTGCTGAAATAACAACATTCAAATAGCGGAATCATTTAGTATTACAATAGACATCAACAATGAGTCACTTTGAGTTTATTTCATAAAATAAAGACAACCTACTTGGCTTTTTTTGTCGTCTGCTTCATGGACATTCTCGTACACCTGTCGAATCCATATTCTGTAACTGTATTTCAATAATTGGTGGATGTTTCATTTCAATCCATATGCGTACGACCTCACAGAATGCCCACAAACACCCCCTTGATCCAACTGTTGGATTCAAAATTCAGAGAGGTTAGAACCATAACGATATGGGCCATAGCTTGCAAGTTTATATGTTAATTATCATTATGCAAATGTAATTCACATAAAAATTTCAGACCGGAATTAGAATGTAAAGTGTCAACTCAATTAATCTTAACATCCCCTAGGATAATTTCTCTGTACCAGCCTTTGTATTTGGTGTGATCAAGATTTTTTGTCCTTACAAAATAATTTTAATATGTTAAATAAAGCAACAATATCATTATATAATTAGCATGATGCATCGCGTAACAATACTCTATTACGTTTACCTTCTTCTCATGATGCCGGTGTGATCTGCATCCAACAAAAGATTGGTGTGTCTCATGTTATACCACAGCTAAAAACTATCAATCAAAGATGTAAGACTGTCATCTATAGACACTTATTTCACAGTGCTAATTTTGGTTATTTAATATGAATCTAACCTTACGTATTTACTATCATACCTTTATTGAAGTAATTGGTCAACACCATGAGGCTACTCATCCATTCTCTTTCTTGTATCAATTTCTTCATTACTTGAGAATGATTCAATAACCAAATATCCTGTAAAAAACAATTCAATTATTTAAAAGAAATTGCAAAACCAATTTAATGGATAATTGACTCTCACCTTTGGAAGTTAAACTTATTAAGCTTCCGATATATGTAAGTTGTTAAAGATCCGACAAACTTTATTTATTCCGGTGGTGAAATTTTAGGTGACCGGGTGAGTATTATACCTAACTCTTCTGGATGAATCTCCTGCCACAATAATAACCTTATGTATTTTTTTTTGTTAGATCTTGTTTATGAGAAAGAAAGCGAAAAGAAAACCATAGACTTGGCTAGAAAGAGATGGGTATAGTTTTTTTATAAGAATGAGAGAGAGAGGCGGTGGAGTATGAATGGAGAAGATGACTAGAATTTTCCAGATAGAGAGGATACCACCTCTTATGTACTGGGTTTTATAAAAACCAACGGGTTAGCATGCAGGCCAGCAGATATTGGGCTAGATGAAATGGGCCGCGGTTCCTGTAGTTTGAACGACGTCGTTTTACATGCCTTTTAATATATATAGTAATGTAGTACATGTCATGCTTAAACAACCAATATGCAACATTTTGTGGGCCTTGACATTCGTGTAGTCCAATTGACAACAAAGTAGCCAACAGCATCACCACACCTTTGGGCTTGCCATGTGATCTACCATCAATTGAACCTTGACCGTTTTAGTACAATATGAAAGTATGAAACAAAACTTGTTTAATGTGCTCGGCTCTCCTACCCATTCCTTGGAAAGGTGCAACCATGAATGTATATTCTTCTTGAAAAAAGACCCGAAGCAAAATAAAATTAGACAAAATTACAAGTTTGGTCCCTATGGTTTACCTAAAATAACGGGTTTAGTCCCTAAGTCATTTTAATTACATCACACATACCTATTTTTGAAACCTGTTGCCCATTTAGTCCCTATTATGATAAATAGAGACTATCCGTGTAATAAAAATAATTACACAGATGATCCTTATTTTTTTAAATAGGGACTAAATGGGCAACAGGTTTAAAAAATAGATACGTGTGGTGTAATTAAAATGACTTAAGGATTAAACTTGTTATTTGGGGTAAACCATTGGGACCAAACATGTAATTATTTCATAAAATTATGATATATTAACTCATGCTTTAACAATTTGATGCTTGATGCCTTGATGTATGACGTATAGGTAAATTGTAATTAAGGGTCATTGGTAATAAATTTGATGATTGAGAGTGGATGATGACATGACGTTATCTAAAAAATGCGCTTTGTTCCAGTATTCTGTAATTACCATCAGAATTTACTGTTAACGATGGCTAAAGAGCAACTGTATTGATTTCTATATTGATTGATATATTACATTGAAAAACAAGGCTCTATATATACAAGAAATAATGAGTTAAAGATAGAAACAATGACCAGGTTCATGGCTGGCATTCTGATTCAAAATTGATGATGGCAATCACCTAATTAGAGAAATGATGAAATGACTGATCCCTGAAATACTTTCCTTTCTAACACTCCCCCTCAAGTTGAATGGTGGGATTGCCGAAATTCAACTTGCTCAAACATTCGTGTAGAGTTCCTGCACCCACTGCTTTTGTTAAGATATCGGCCAGTTGGTCTTGAGACTTGACAAATGGTAGTTTGATAATTCCTGCTTCAAGTTTTTCTTTAATGAAATTGTTGAAAACTAGAAGAGGGGTTGAATAGTTTTACCAATTAAAACTTCGTTTTAAATTATTTAGATCGACTTATGTCAATCTATTTGAATGTGTATGTTGGACATTGATAGATAGATATATGAATGTGTAATGAAAGATAAAGAGTAAGAAACACATAACCACGACACGAGTATTTATAGTGGTTCGGCTACAAGGACACCTTCCTTGCCCTACTCCACTCCCCGAGTCACCTATTCGAGAGTTCGTAATCACTACACGACACCAAATCCTTATGGCGGAGAAGCCTTCACAACGTCACCTACTCTTTTTCCGGTACTAGGCTAACCACCGGGTTCTTTCTCAAAGGAGAACCACACCTACCACAACGTTGCCTGCCCTTTATCCGGTACTAGGCTAAGTACCGAGTTCCATTACAATGGAGGAACTACTACCCAACACTACACGACACCTAACCCTAAAGGAGATCCACTCCTTATTACAACACCATCAAGGATATCAATATCCTTGGAAACAAACTATCATTATTTGTATAACGATGCACCTCATCGATTATACGACCTTGGCATCCTTCACTAATGCCACTTGATTTGTTTCCTAGGAATCTTTCACTAATGCCCTTGACACGAACGCTTGGCACCTTTCACTAATGCCTTCGTCTTGACTTCTTTAGCATTCTTCACTAATGCTTTTGACAGGGACGTTAAGCACCTTTCACTAATGCTTTCGTCTTGACTCTTTCGGCATCCTTCACTAATGCCTTAGACACAAAACTTCTATGGAGGAAGAAAGAATGTTAGTGCAAATATTACGATATTTAATCTATACAGTCTCGTTTGTTTTGATTGATGACAAACATGTAACTTGTAATACATAACGTAAAATGTACAAGTTACTTGTAATCACACTTTGTCTCAACATACATTCAACACCTCTCGATGTCTCAAGTCCTCGTATGTTACAACACAGGTTCGTACATGTTTGTTATGTGGCATTATGATCAAACCCATTAACAAATCATTTAGAATGTTTAAAATACGTTTAGAGTCACTAAGTATTTTAATAGGTTAACTATTCTATTTCGAACCTAAGTTTATTTACACTTGACAAAATACATTTTATTTTGACAAGCACTCAACTAGATATTTTTACAAAAGGTAACTAGATATTTTATTAACTAGTTACATAATACATTTTACAAGTTTACTTTGATAAACTTTTTAATCTAAAATAGAAATACATATTACATCATCATCTTTGAAATCCTTGGAAGATCTCTTGAATATTTTGGTTAGATTGTCATTCAATATATCAAATGTGATCTTAGTAAGATTTGGTAATATCTTGGAAAGATTTGAAGAAAGATTTTTTAGATTTTTAGTCAGACACCCACGACACCAAAAGTTATAAAGGGCAAAACCCTTTTTTTGGTTCCTTGGTCCGTGGGCACTGCTGTTCCCTTTTGCCTATAAATAAAAGCCCATTGTTTTCTCATTTCTTCACCACTTCAAAACACATCTTCTCCACCTTCTTGCATACATTTAGATCAATCATTAACAATATAGTAACATACATTAAACACCCTAATGATCATGATCATAATGCTTCTAACATTCATCTTTGTTGTAAGCATACTCTACATTTTGATCAACCAAGAAAAGCTTGGAGATCTAGCCATCCCCACTCACCACAAGCTGAAGATCTATCACAACAAGTTTAGGGAACTTGTGATCTTCATCACGAAGGCTTCCTATCAATGGAAGATCATTTAGAAGTAGTTATTCATATGTTAGGAATTGGAAATTCCATAAGAAAGTGTCGGTCACCCCAATTAAAGTCTAGCATATGTTAGCTCGTAGACTTGTCGTTATTTACATTATTTAGTAGTTAATTAGTTAGTTAGTAGCGTAGATTAGTTTAGTGTAACACCGTGGAGGAAGAACGGGTTTTTACCCACTGTATACCTGATCCACATGCCGTCAGGAGGTCGTTTAGTCTGTAACTATAAATACCCTTCCCACTAAGGGAAGGGTGGTGCTTTTCATTAATCTAACCTTCTCTTTTTGTTATTTCTCTCTCTAGAAAACACCCTCTCATCTCTTCATCTCTCTAAAATGAAAATCTTGTTTAATCACCTACCTAGACCACCCGAATCATCTAAACAACATAAAATATTCGATCCTACAAATGGTATCAGAGCCAAGGTTGGGTTGTTTTGATGATTTGCATGGTTTTTGAAGGGGTTTTGTATGCGGTTTGTATTGCTTTGATGCGGTTTGATACGGGTCGTGTTTGTTAATTGTTTTTTGGGTTCGAATCTTGTGTGAAACTATTTGTTACCATGTTTTGTGAAACTGAAATTTTCTCTTTTGTCACTTGTGGTATTCAGTTTAACCTATGGTGAGTATCCATATGGTCAAAATCAAAAATTAAGTCTATTTGTGGTATAAAGTTTAATGCTTTTGGTCAACCAGTCTTATGGTTTATTGGTCAATCTGTTATTTTGAGGTCAAGTAGCGTATGTTACATCATTTTTCTAGATTTGAAGCTGTTTAAAATATATTGTCAGTTCAGTCTTGGAAGCGGTTTGAAGAATGAGTAATAACATGTTTCTGTTTCTCAGTGAGTACCTGCTGCTTTTTGTCTTTCTTTTTGGCAGCGGTTTGATATGTCAAGGACATGTTCTACCAAGCGGTTTGTCAAGTTTTTTAGGGTGCGGTTTGTGTCAAACCAATGAAGCGACTTGTTATAAATCTTTGAGTTTTGACTCAAGATACCTATCTTTGGATGCGGTTTGTGTCAAACCAATGAAGCGACTTGTTATAAATCTTTGAGTTTTGACTCAATATACAAAATGTGAAGCGACTTGACTAAACCGTTTGACTATCAAAAGCGGTTTGTTGACCATGTGACTCGACCTTGAAGCGATTTGAGACAGAATAAGATGAAGCGATTTGTTAACTACTGAACCAATATACCATATCACTCTTGACCTCATGTTCTAATCCATCATCAGTCAAAAGAGGTAAAAGAAAACGAATGAAAAAAAAAAACTACATTAACAGATTCGTTTCACAATTTAATTCATAAGATCCGAATCAAACCAATCATAACCACAAACAAATCTAACCTAACTCAACTCCTTCAATCCCATCTCCAACATCTATCCTTGACCTTGACTCGAATTCAATCACCAAAAGTAAAAACGAATCTAAGTTGTGCAACTTTATACCAATCTTTCAAAGATGTTTTTTTTAGTTGAGCACATCATCATCGATCCCTTACTGTGATATTATCCGAATTTAAAGAAATGAAAAGTAACAAGTATGTCACTTCATTTATTTGATTCGTTGAAACAAACATACTCAAAACAACTATGAAAAACAATGTAAGATCTCAGATTCATGAAGCTCTTGCATAGATCTATATAGATCTTTAGAGTCATTCGCGTTCCTTTTTTTTCATCATAGATCAATTTTTGAAGCTTCATCTCATGATTTATTCGAACGGTAAGTGAAGACAAAATGACTAGCTAGTCACTATCTTCCTTTGGTTAGTTTCAAACTCATAACAAAAACCTCAAACACAAACAAAAGGAGTTATCTTACATGTGACCATCCCTGTGGTTATGTCGTATTAGGTCTCTACTCATGCCATCCATGTGGCGAGTATGTGGTGGTAATGATGGTGTAACCAACCCGATTTATGGAAGATGGCTTCGTATATGGTTATGTTCTGGATTTGATAGAGAAGTGAGTAAGAAAGGCGCACATCTATATGAAGAATATTTAGAGTTAATTGGTGAAAGGTGTTGGCAAGACCTTGATCTCCATCAATCTGTGTTGGTTCGTCTGTTTTGGAAGAATGAAAAAGGGGGACGGATAGTTGAGACTAATTAGGGTTGATATGTGTGAGTGTTATTAGGGTAAAATGTGTGCTTATATGTGCTTTATAGTCCACGTAATTAGGGCAGTTCCATGACTGGATAGTTGGGATGTCTATTTACCAGTTATGGGCTTCTGTTTCACTAAGATATGTTAATGGGCCGAATGGTTGAATTTGAGTACAATGGGCCGAGTATGAATCAGTTATGAACATGTGATTGAAACATAATATACCATGTCACGTGATAGATGTTTGTTGGAGAGACTATGAGAGTATGAGATGAATCAATCAGTCTATTCTTGTTTAGTCAAGAGGAATATTTGCATGTCACGTGATCGATCTTGGTATCATTAAACAAACGATTTAATCATCCTGAAATTGTAATCGTGGGGAAGTGGTGTAACATATGGTTTATTGGGCTACTACTGGGCCTGGAATTGGACAATATTGCATTTGGGCATGTAGATTATTTTATAAGCCGAATATTGTGACCGGGTTTTGGATCTTAATTACTTGGGCTTTGAATTTTGGAACAGAAGTGAGCTTGAATATAAACTGAGTGTGTTAGTATATGTAATGACTTGGATTTGAATGATGGACTGATGGGCTTCACAAAATTGGATCGTAAATGCGTGATTTGAACATATGAGAATTGACAAATATGAGGTGTGAATAATGTGAGATTTTCAATTTAATGAGTATTGTCAACGAGTTTTGATGAAGATATTTGACGATAAGATTTGAGACTTGATATTGACATTTGTTGAAATGACAAGATTTGGGTATGAGGGTTGATACTTTGGTATATACATTTTTCACGGAAGATATTATTTCACGGCTTGAATTGTTTATTGAATAAAGTTGACTACGGGGTTGTTTGGACGGTATTTTTATTTGGATTTAAAGTGAGGTTTTCTGGGCGCTTTTACTTATTTCGTCTTCGTTCTTTCTACCCTTCCGCGAAGATGACTTGTTTGGGCGTTAATTGAGTGTGATAAAGGCTTGGCTATTTAGTTACGTTTTTGATTCTCTCTCGCTTAACCTACAACGTAACTATTACTTCGGTGTCTCACACTGTTGAGAATACGTCAAGAGGTTTTGTACATTTAGGTACACCGTTTCTTCTTCACAAGGATTAGTACAAGCTTAAGTAGCAAATCTGGGGAATTCTACTTCATGATCAAGTTTGGTATATCAGGTTTACTTCACCAAGTGGTCACAACAATTGCCAACAGAATTCGTGAATGATGTGTTTACCAAAGAGTTGAATGAATGAGATGTAATCAGCAATTCTTGAAAGGAGCAGCATGATCGATGATAATGGTGTGCTTCTATGTGCACCTAGCTAAGGCAAGCTTGAAATAGAGCTTCGAATCTGCTCAACAAAAGGATTTTCGGTTTGGGGGGAAGCTACCAAAGTCTCACTTTCAAATGGCTCAATTTCTCTCTTCGATTCAAGAGCCTTGGAAGCTTTGGTGGTGAATGTTTAAGAGATGATGACGCCTATCTTCTACAACGAGGCTGCTCGATATCCTTATCTCGGTACTCGTATCATCATCTTCTTAAACTATATCATCTACTCTATCTTTGTAAATATTTATCAAAAACCAAATAGAAAAATATAAAACCAACAAAAACCAATGAAAATCGGAAAATTTGAAAAATACCAAAAATATATTTTTCAAGACATGTCTTCGGTATCGATAACATCTACGGTCGTAGAAATGTCATTCAATAATGGCACGTGACCATAAATGAAGTTCGAGCAGAAGGTGTAAATATTCTTTTCCAAACATGTCTAAAACTATGGCTTGCAGTTACTTCAGACTATGACCCGTGATTAAACTATGGTTTGCTATTATTTCAGATAGCAACCCATTTTTCAAAGAAGGAAAGTTCTACGCTTAAACGATTTTCACAATATTTCATGCACTTATCCTAAAACATAATGAGGAAAGTATGTCGAAGGACTGCTGTCCCTACACAAATGTTTTTCCTTCTATAAATTCTTTAGAAAAATATTTGTTGTTTTCAAAAATGGTGGTAAATGAGTTTCTTGAAAATCAATCAGATTCAGAGTTTTTGTAAAAATTGAAAACTCAATCAATGACTTCAGCGCTTTTAAACTTTTCAGAAAATAAGTCATTGATAGAGGGGGAGAATGTTTTCAAATCTATATCATCTAACGGGCTTATCTAATTATCCTATATACTTAAATGTAAAACATGTTAACCTACGTTGAAGTTCTAGGTGCCTAGGATATGACTTCTAGGATTAGATGATTTGAGTTTGATGAACACATAATTCCCATGCTTTACATGATCTGATTGATATGTTGGATTGACTTGTATTAGTCGATTGCTGTTTGGGTGTTGTCGACCACCATATATGTCTATCTGTGTTTACTAATGTATGCAGATAACATGATTTAAAAGAATGTTCCCGATCCGGATCCCACATAATAAGATGATTGGATGCCGAAAGGAAAGGGTAACTACTTCTTAGGCCGACAAATGAAGAAACGGAGCTTAATTAGATCTCCATGGAGAGTTGGCACAATAGATGCAACTTAAGAGGTCTCACTGCATCTGCAGATGGTTTTCTTCCAGCCCTACAGCAACAACAGAAGCTTCTTATCCACCTAACGTATCTTTGTGCAGGACAAGTAGTGGATGATACCATTTTTCTTAACAATTTTGAAAATATTGTTTTGAAAATGGAAAAATATTGTATTGAAAATAAAACGGACTTAAATTTTTGGAAATCAACCGGCAATTCTAAGATATTAGTTTTCACTTACACATCAAACCATAACATCAAGTTGGCGTATAAGTGGAATTCTAGAGAGAGAAAGTTAGAGGTTTAGGGAACTTAGTGAGAGAAAGTGAAAGATATTATTATGAGCTCCAACTCTCTACCTTGGAAGGTAGAGAGTATTTATAGTCTTACAATAAAACGCCACACAACGGGCTGTGGATCAGGCATACAGTGGGTAAAGACCCGTCCGTCCTCCACGGTGTTACTTAACTAAATACTACTTAACTTAAAATAACTACGACTACGAGCTTTCTAACGATTACATATACTTGAGGTGACCGACTCTTTAATACCTGGAATTTCTAATTCCTAACAATCTCCCCCTAAGGGAGGTCACCTCAATCATGTACTAAAATTACATTGAATACAAATAGATATTACATTAACAATTGTTCGTGCATTCTTGATGTAGTACTTTACTCCTAAGCTCGTAGTCATTGATTCATCACATTGCATGTTTGGTTACTCCAGGTGGAGGTCTTTTACTGATCCACGTGATAATAAATTTGAGCCAGCTTTTGAGACCATCAGCTACTTAAAAATCTCTGAGATATCCATTGTGGTGTAGGAATTTTGTGATGTTGTGACATTCGGACCGACATGCTCACATTTGGGATCATGAAATCTTCTCATCAGAGTAGTGGAAGCTTTCGTTGATTCATGATATTGGCAGCAGCGTAGCAGAAGCATGGAGTGAAAATATCAGAGTCATTGATGCACTTATCATGATTTCTTTTGAGATGAATGTGTAGTGTGAGCATGCGGCTATGGATTGACCGCTTCATTCTGATCAGCTGCAAAAGTCGGGTGTACCTGTATAAAACAGTTAGCAATAAAGCGCACGAAAGTGTCTTTGATCACTTTCGTTGAATTGAGGTACACGGCCCACGGTTCCTCGTTGATCAGTACAAGTACTGCCTGTGATCAGGTATAATTCCGAAGAATTTCCTTGACAGGGTTTCGCAGCTGCTCTAGCTGTTCTCAAACCGGAACATCTCAAAGAAGACAACACGGAGTGAGTGAACCAGCGAATTTAAGTCCACTGATTGATGAAAAGAGATTTGAAAAGCAATCGTGTATTACTCAATAGAAATTGTTTTTGCAATACAACGAAGGTTTTATTGAAAATCAATTATCAATCATAAAAACACCTTTTGATTTGAAAAATTAGTACACGGTCGATGTGCTATAGAAAAGAGTTTTTAAGCACAAAGACCGATTTTTCAAAGGTATCCGTCAATCCATAACCTGAACCAGAATTGATTCAAGAGATTGAATCGCCCCATTGTTTCTGTTCAGTTGTCACATAGTTGATCTATAAAATAGATCTCACATGCCACCTACCAGGAGCTTGTTTGATGTTGGCTCCAGAAGGCTTTCCATCTTCATTGTGAATATGATAACACATCACTCAGATGTTCTGGCAATACCACAAGGATAATGCGTAGGACTCAAGATATAATCTCTCTTTCCACATTATGTGAAACAGAGAGTCTTCATTTGAAAGTATCCTAATGAGATTTATTGATGATCTCGTGGCTCTAGACTCAATTTGTGCATATTTGGATCATGTGCCGGAGACTAGGGAGAGGGTCTCCTTCTTTAATATCAACAATCTCTAAGAGAAAGTCGATAGATAATGTCGGTTCCCCGTGAGAATGAAACAAGTCCTTTTAAGAGGAACTTGAGTGGTTTGGAAAGTTGAAGTGCAGTGCGTCACTGGGTCCATGACGTCTTGTCTTCAATACCGATGTTACCATCAAGTTCCTCTTAACAGAAGCTTTCTTTGATTCATGATATTGGCAGCAGCGTAGCAGAAGCATGGAGTGTAAATATCAGAGTCATTGATGCACTTATCATGATTTCTTGAGAGATGAATGTATTGTGTGAGCATGCGGCTATGGATTGACCGCTTCATTCAGATCAGCTGCAAACGTCGGGCATACCTGCATACAACAGTTAACAATAAAGCGTACAAAAGTGTCTTTGACCACTTTAGTTGAATTGAGGTACACGGCCCACAGTTCCCCGTTGATCAGTACATGTACTGCCTGTGATCAGGTATAATTCCGAAGAATTTCCTTGACAGGGTTTCGCAGCTGCTCTAGCTGTTCTCAAACCGGAACGTCTCAAAGAAGACAACACGGAGTGAGTGAACCAGCGAATTTAAGTCCACTGATTGATGAAAAGAGATTTGAAAGACAATCGTGTATTGCTCAATAGAAATTGTTTTTGCAATACAACGAAGGTTTTATTGGAAATCAATTATCAATCATAAAAACACCTTTTGGTTTGAAAAATTAGTACACGGTCGATGTGCTAAAGAAAAGAGTTATTAAGCACAAAGACCGGTTTTTCAAAGATATCCGTCAATCCATAACCTGAACCAGGATTAATTCAAGAATTGAATCGCCCCATTGTTTCTGTTCAGTTGTCACATGGTTGATCTAATGATTAGATCTCACATGCCACCTACCAGGAGCTTATGTTGGCTCCAGAAGGCTTTCCATCTTCATTGTGAATATTTTTACATATCACTCGGATGTTCTGGCAATATCACAAGGATAATGCGTAGGACTCAAGATATAATCTCTCTTTCCACATTGTGTGAAACAGAGAGTCTTCATTGAAAGTGTCCTAATGAGATTTATAGATGATCTCGTGGCTCTAGACTCAAATTTGTGCATATTTGGATCCTGTGCCGGAGACTAGGGAGAGGGTCTCCTTCTTCAATATCAACAATCTCTAAGAGAAAGTTGATAGATAATGTCGGTTCCCCGTGAGAATGAAACAAGTCCTTTTAAGAGGAACTTGAGTGGTTTGGAAAGTTGAAGTGCAGTGCGTCACTGGGTCCATGACGTCTTGTCTTCAATACCGATGTTACCATCAGTAGCATATGAATTGAACCCGGTTTCTGCCCTAAGGTTGAATATATGGAGGGCTATTTGTTTTCACCCTTTTCTCATTCAATTCTTTTTAATTCTTCAACCCCTTCAATGCTTACCGAGACTTCATAGCTAGAGCCTTGTTGGGTTTATTTCAGTACTAGCTCAGTCTCAGTCCGCACTCTTCCCATATCTCATTTTTCTCCTTTTATCATCATACCTAAGAACTCTACACTAACTAGTGGATAGTCCCTGGGTAGATCCCTCCGGTTCTGGCGGATCATGGGAACACATACCTAACCTTATCATCCTTATATCACCGTACATAAAGTAAAGTTGGTCGGTCTATTTGGTATTGTTCATCTGCCATTGGAACCAATTGAAAACCATTTGAAAATCAATCCAGATACTTGTGATATATTATCAAAATGTTTTGTACCTGAATTGTTTTTGATATTCTTAGAATAAGTGCTCCCCCTCAACATGTGCATGAATTGTTTGAAATCGTTTTGCACACGGAGGCAAGAGGAAGAAATTACTTCTTTGATTACCATTTTCTAAAAGATATCACCATCACTTCCTTGATCAAATCAAGTAGATAAAGCATTTCCGGGAAGGATGAGGTTTCCATAAGTTTGCTCCCCCTCAATATGTGCCTCGAGGTTTGAAAAGATTTTTGCACATACTAGAGGGAACCTGCACATTGAGATAAATGATCACGTTTCAAATCATAGGTTTAAGATAGATGCTCCCCCTCAACATGTGCATGGAAAATTTGAAATCGTTTGTCACATGTGGGAAGGATAGTATGTACATCCTTATAAAACCATTTACTGAATTATCAGTTTAAATCCAATTTAAATCACACATTCTCCCCCGATCACAATTGTCAAATCATTTGAGATTTGTGATCTCTTATTGATTTAAATTGATTTTGAAAGATTTTAAGGGGAATTGTGACTTGATTATGAAAGCGTTTTAACTGATAAGGATCGGATTTTTAGACTTTAAAACTCCATTGATAAAACATGCATGTACATCTTTTGAAAACAATTTAATGCCAAATAACTTTTTAATTTAATTGAACACATTCTCCCCTCAATCAATGACATAGGTTGTCGATTGAGAGATAGAGATTTTGACAAATAAGTCCTGATGATTTATCAAAAATAGAGACCGAGTTATTTTTCAAAGCAGTTAGTTTTCAGCAGATAAATGTTTATAGAATCAGAGCATGGAATTTGAAAACATGGTAAAGCATGGCTTTGTTCTTTCTTTGAAAAGCGGGTTACTGCCTGAAAAGACAATAAACCATTTTTTTTTATATAAAAATTCGAACAATATCTAAAGTCCCGTGTCATTCTTTGAATGACAACATCAAGACCGTAGATATTATCGAATCGAGAGAAACATGACAAAATGACAATATTTTTTTTGAAGATTTTTCGAATTTTTCAAATTTTTTATGGATTTTGAAAGTTTTATATTTTTCTATTTGATTTTTTGAAGGTTTTATAATTTTGTATTTTGTTTTTCGAATAAATATTTACAAGAGATAGATGAAGATAGACCTTTACTCCTCGTCTTCCTCCTGAAGACGTTTGAGTGTTTCTGGTTGAAGGCTTTTCAAGCCAAGACGTGGAAGAATAAACTCAAAACGTTCTCTTGGAAGAGCTTTGGTGAAGATGTCTGCTAACTGATATTCAGACCTCACAAAATAGAGTTCTACCACACCTTTTTCCACTTGTTCCCTGATGAAATGATGTCGAATGTCGATATGCTTTGCTCTTGAGTGTTGTTCGTTGTTGCATGAGAGAGCAATAACACTTTTATTATCACAGTACAGAGGGATTTTGTTGAATTCAAAGCCATAGTCAGATAATTGAGATCTTATCCATAAGATTTGAGCACAACAGGATGACATGGCTATGTATTCAGCCTCTGTAGCGGAAATAGAAGTACTCATTTGCTTCTTTGAAGACCAGCTCACAAGTTTATCACCCAAAAACTGAGCACCTCCAGATGTACTTCGACGAGTATCTTGACACCCTGCATGATCAGCTACTGCATAGGCTGTTAGTGACATACCGGTGTCCTTCGGGTACCAAAGACCCATATTGATGGTTCCTTGGAGATACCGAAAGACCCGTTTAACCGCTTCAAGGTGCTTTTTAGTAGGCTTAGCCTGGTATCTAGCACACATGCAAACAGCGAACAATATGTCTGGTCTACTAGCTGTGAGGTACATCAGGGATCCAATCATACTACCATATTTTGTTTGGTCAATCATGATCCCTGAGTGGTCCTCATCTAGTTTGGTTCGATCAATCATGGGAGTGTCAATAGGGTCACTTGAATCAAATCCAAATTTCTTTAAGATCTCAGTTGCATATTTGGATTGATTTATAAAAATGCCTCCGGGACTTTGCGAAATTTGTAATCCCAAGAAAAATGACATTTGTCCCATCATTGACATTTGAAATTTTGAACTCATTTCATTTGAAAAACGATCACATTCCATTGGGTCTGTCGAGGCAAAAATAATATCATCAACATAAATTTGAACATGAATTAAATGTTTGCCTGACTTCCTGGTGAACAATGTTGGATCAACTGCTCCTTTGCTAAATCCGGTAGATAGAAGAAACTTTGACAGTGTATCATACCATGCCCTTGGAGCTTGCTTTAAACCGTAAAGAGCCTTCTTCAAACGATAAACGTGAGTAGGATACTCTTGATTCATAAATCCTTCAGGTTGGCTGACGTAGACGACTTCTTTAAGATCTCCGTTCAGAAATGCTGTCTTTACATCCATCTGATAGACTATCATGTTCTTACTAGCAGCATTAGCCAAAAAGATTCTGATTGCCTCGATTCGAGAAGCTGGAGCAAAAAATTCTTCAAAGTCAATACCCTCCTCTTGACGGTATCCTTTAGCAACTAATCGAGCCTTGTTCTTCAACACATCACCATGCTCATCAAGTTTCACTTTGAAGATCCATTTAAGATCAATAATCATAGCACAGTCTGGAGCAGGTACTAACTCCCATACATCAAGTCGATCAAACTCATGAATTTCATCTTACATGGCATTGAACCAGCTATCTTCATTCATGGCGGTTTTAACATCTTTTGGTTCGATCTTAGATAGTACGGAGTTGAAGAAGCACCATAAGGCATCGGTTGCAAGTTGTTTCCGTGTTGATACAGGACGAGAGGGATTTTCAATGATGTTGTCTAGTGGATGATCCATGCTCATCAAGTTTGATCGACTTGATGTATGGGAGTTTCAATGACGAGAGGGATTTTCAATGATGTTGTCTAGTGGATGATCCATGCTCATCGGTTGCAAGTTGTTTCCGTGTTGAAGAAGCAACTAATCGAGCCTTGTTCTTCAACACATCACCATGCTCATCAAGTTTCACTTTGAAGATCCATTTAAGATCAATAATCATAGCACAGTCTGGAGCAGGTACTAACTCCCATACATCAAGTCGATCAAACTCATGAATTTCATCTTACATGGCATTGAACCAGCTATCTTCATTCATGGCGGTTTTAACATCTTTTGGTTCGATCTTAGATAGTACGGAGTTGAAGAAGCACCATAAGGCATCGGTTGCAAGTTGTTTCCGTGTTGATACAGGACGAGAGGGATTTTCAATGATGTTGTCTAGTGGATGATCGTGAGTCCATTTTCTAAGGTGTTCATGTGGCAGTAGTTGAGGGACTGAAGTAGCAGAGTCGCTGTCTCCTGAAGAAGATGGTTCTGATGAAGATTCAGGAGCAAATATGTTTTCAAATGGAGCATCTTCAGTAGTAGCAAAGGGATTAACTTCATCATTGATGCCAGAAACATTTCCATGATGTACATTTGAAGAATGATGATTTGTTGATGAGACTGAAGGATCAGCAGCAGGCGCTTCTTGAGTTAAAGATATTGAGACTGAGGGATTGACTTCATTCACAGGAATATGAGCAGCCTCTGTAGTAGGAATCGACACCTCATTAGTACTTGGATCATAAAGTTCATCAAACATAGGATCAAACAATTTCTTTAAATCATCTTCAGATGGAGGTACATATGGAGTTTCTTGAGAAGAGTTTGGAACAAGGGATGAACCAATGGGACTGTTTTGAAGTGCGGGTCCTGAACTGGATTGTCCAGGAGCCATTTGACCGGTCAGCTCATCAAACGTAACGTGAATTGTTTCCATGATATTTCGGGTTCTTTTGTTGTAGATTCGGTATCCCTTTTTGTTTGGTGCATACCCTACAAATACTCCAATGTCTGCTTTAGCTCTAAGTTTGCCTAAGTCTTGTCCCTCATTAGTTGGATAACACAATGCACCAAACACACGAAGGAAAGAGAGATTAGGTTTTCTGTTGTGGACAAGTTCATATGGAGTTTTTCCATGAACAGTGTGAATCAGGGAACGATTTTGTGTGTAGCATGCAGTGGCAATAGCTTCAGCCCAGAGAAACATTGGAACCTTTGAGTAAATCAGCATTGTTCTAGCGGCTTCTACAAGAGTTCGATTTCGTCTTTCAACTACACCGTTCTGTTGAGGAGTTCGTGGAACACTTCTTTGATGGCTGATTCCAATGCTTTCATAAAATTCACTGAGTTGTTTGTTGACAAACTCAGTTCTATTGTCTGTTCTTATTATTCTGACTGTTTTGTTAAGCCGAACCTGCAGCTGTTTGATGAGTTTGATGATGATATCAGGAGTTTCATCCTTTGTCCTTAAGAACTTGACCCAGGTGAATCTAGAGAAATCATCAACCACAACTAACACATATTTCTTCCTAAATATATTCTGCACCCTCATTGGTCCACATAAATCCATGTGAATCATATGAAGAACTTCTGTGACAGAGTTAGTAGGTTTGGGTTTATGGGCATACTTCTTTATTTTTCCCAATTGACATGCTGAACAAAGATGATCCTTTTCGTACTTGAGTCTAGGTAAACCTACAACTAAGTCCTTTCTGGAGAGATCATTGATGGTACCGAAGTTCAAGTGATTGAGATGACGATGCCATAACCATGACTTTGTTTTAGAGGCCTTTGACAGTAAGCAAATTGGAGAAGACTTCATCATATCTTCGATAGAGATGGTGTATAGATTTGAACCACGTGAACCTCTTAAAAGTTCCTTACCATCAAGTTCTCTAACGAAGCAGGTATGTTTTCTGAAGGCTACTTCTAGATCAGAATCGCAGAATTGACCAACAAAGAACAAGTTGTGACCAAGACCTTCTACATAGTAAACCCTGGAGATAACACTTTTGCCAACAACATAGTCTCCATAACCCATAATAGCACCTAAATGATCATTCCCGAATCTAACTGTCCCGATGAATTTGCTCACGAAGTTCATGAGCCGTGACCGGTCGCCAGTCATATGCTTGGAACAGCCTGAGTCCAGGTACCACAGAACGATTTGAACGATCTGCAGTTGAACACAGACAAGAATGGATAACTGGATAATTGGGATCCCCATGCAAGAATGGGTTCCATTTGGTTAGTAACAATGGTTGGAACACCCACATCAGAAAAAGAAGCATTCATATCAGAAATTAAGGCACTGGAATCATTGTGAATAGATGCAGTACTAGTGTCTGTATAAGCCCTGTTTACAGTGTGCTCACTTCTTAAGGGAATAGTTCTACCAGTAGGCATCCATTTTCTAGTGGGCATTGTCTGATTATTCTTATGACCAATAGGTATCCAATAATAGCCTATCTTACTAAATGTTCTTCCTGTGGGTTTCCACTGTTTTCTAACTTTCTTTCGTTTGTGCCTTTTGCCTTTTTAGCATGAATTTTAGCATTAACAACATTAACTGGACAATTAACATCATTAGGCAAAACATTAACACCACATTCATGATTAGAAACAGAATTCAAGCAGACATCAATACAAGGTTTGCAAATAGTATCAGAATTCGAATTAATTACAGTACGCCTATGGCTAATACTAGAATCAACACGATTCGTTTTATTTGATTCAAGCTTAAAGTTCCTAGATTGTTCTTCTACTCTTTTCCAGTGCACATTCTTAGCTTGCGAGGTCCTATCATTCCTTGTATTGTCTTGAGACTTTGACCTGCTCCCTTTAATGTCACTGATTACTCCTGTAGAGGGAATGGGAACATTAGTTGGTTTTACTATTCTTTGCATCACCTGTTTAGATGTGCTGGGATCTGAACTACATGCAGGCACACTAAGGTTCACTTTCTTCAAACTAGAAGTGCTGGGATTTGTACTCCTAGAGGGCACACTTGAGTTCTCATTCATAACATTGACAGATCTGGAACCTGAACTACTTAAAGGCACACTAAGGTTCACATTCAAGACATTGGGCATCGAATGAATATCATACTTGGCTTTAGGCATCGAACATGGAATCAAAGGATTAACTCTCTCAGCTAAGGACTTTGGACATATTGTGATCAAGCATTCTAGGATTTCTTGAGATCGTTTGGCATATAAGCATGCATGTCCAATTGCATTATCATGAGGTTTCTCTAACTTATCCTCTTCAACAATCTCACGCAGACATTCTAGGCAATCCTTAAGGGATGAGAAGTATGTTTGAACAGCAAGTTTGTTGTTCCTGAGATGAGGAGGGACATATTTCACAGACAAAGCATATTTATTACAAGAGTGAACCTTTGATACACCATTCTCCCCATTGGTCATTGGCATTTTCCCTTTTTCCTGACTCTTCAGATTCTCAATTTCCTTTTGCAATGAAGCTATTTGTTCGTTATTTTTGTTACGAGTGACCTTTATTGATTCAAATAACTCATTGAAATGACGTTTAACCTTTTCATTTTCTTCTAGAAAACTTTCGTTTTCCTTTTGTAATGCATTTACTAGGTTTTGAAGATGAAACGTTTGAGAATTCTGAGAATCTAAAGGAGGAGGCATTTGGGAGCCTGTCATATTGTTCGTTTGACCATTTAATTGAGAGATTTGGGCTTTCAACCTTGTGATCGTGTTGCAGTGAGCTTGAATCTGTTCATCACGTTTGTTAATTTGAAAAACTGCATCAAACTCTGGAGCATCTGAGGATGTCTTGATATTTGAAGTTTTGACATTTTCTTTAAGATGTTGATATTTTAGTTGTAAATTAAAATGCTCAACTTCTAGTTTAGAAAAATGTTTAACCAAATTGTCGTGATCATCCAGTTCAATTTTCTCGTTTAGTTCAGAATTAGTTTTTTCAAGCTCAATGACACGATCATGGGAGACTTTCAGGGCAACCGATAATTCATGAAATTTGGAAGCATTAATGGAACAATTTGTAGCAGTGAAAACACATCTTGAGCAATACATTCAGAAATCAGGTTCTCATTTAGTGTATGCAAGTTCTTCCTCTCAATCTCATTATATTTTAGTGCTCGCTCATAGTCATTAACTTCAACTATCATTGCATCAAATTCCTTTTCCATTCCCTTAATATAAGTTTCTATCCCCTTTTTAAGACTCTCAAAGTGATCTTTTAGAAGTTTAAATAAGGCATGACCTCAGTTAAATAACATTCTTTCATTTGCTCAAAACCCCTTTCTCCTTCAGTTATACCAGTGGGTGTGATCCTTTTCTTGCAAGTTTTCTCAAAATCAACAAATAGTTGAAATATAACATATTGGCTAATTAAGGTCTTGCTTTTAGTGGCAATTGTTCTAGGAACAAGATGCATTGGTGTATTAGGAGGATACACAGTCGCTCTAGGCATTTTCCAAAGGGGAGGGCTTGTCACAACAATATTTTCAGCTTTCTGCTTATCTAAATCCATTTTCCAGAAAACTTGTTCGGGAGTCAACAATGTCTGAGGCTTAAACATGTTCAAGGAAATCCAGTTTTCCTTCTTGTAATCATGGGGTGTGATCTTTATTTTCTTCTCTTTACACTTAGGATCATCTAATTTCTTGTTCATCTTTTCCCTAGTGACTTCATCTGATTTCTTATCTTCCTCAGTGCACTCAACGCAACTAGGTTTCTGTCTAGGTTTAAGGATTTTATTTCCATCATAAACAACCTTATGAGCATTTCTAGCCCTTTTAATGACTTCTGGATTTGGTTCCTCAACAAGGGGAATGCTATGCTTATCGCTTAAGAATCTATGCTTAGTGATCATGTGAGCAGTCTGAATGGTGTTCCCTTGTATGTACAACTTGTTTTCAAGTTTGTTTTTCAAAGTTTTCAGATTAGAAAAATCTTTCAAGAGTTTTGATTCCTTTGCATTAAATTCTTGCTTAAGCATTTTCACATTTTCTTGAAGTTCTTGTTTTTGCTTAGCAGTTTTAGAAAGCTTTTCTTGCAAGGAATTTAACTCTTGTTTTAATACTTCTTCTCGAAAATTACTTTTTCTAATGATTGTACGAACTTGGTCATCCATTTCCTGCTCACGAGAGGTCAACTCAAATTTTGCACGTTGTTCATAGATAGCAACACGTTCTTTATAGGCATTTAGTTCAGAAATTACAGAATCATCAGGGGCACATGCAGTGAATTCATCAAAAACATGGTCATTGTTGACTGCAGAAGATGCATCACTTGGTACAACTTCACTTTCACTTTGTTTCACATATTGATCATATGGGACAATATTGATATTACCCATATTTTCAACATTTGATTCAATAGTTTCAGTTAATTGTACTTTGTCATGCATCTGTTGCACATCAGCATCATCGTATAGTTTTAATACCTCTGAGATGAGTCTGTCTTTGGATGAGCCAGCTTGTGGTGAAGAAGAGACCTTGGGAGAAACCATTGGAGAAATGCTAGCCATAAAAATTGTGTGTGCAGTAGGTCCATCATCCACATCAGAGTCGTATGCATCACAATCAGCGACTTGAAAGGCATTCTGATGATTGTGACCTATCTCCTGAATAGGCTGCTCATCCACATCTGCATCATAGGTCTTGGCATTGCTCTCAGCAAGAAACAACAATTCCTCTTCATCCAAAGCAGCACCATTATCCTGAGCTTGTACAAGCAGCATCTTATCTATGAAGTAATCAGCATTCTGTGGACGCTTTGGAGATGTGCAGTTCCTTGCAATGTGTCCCTCACCACCACAGTTATAACATTTGATCGGCTTAGCTTGACCTTGATTACCATTCCTTCCTCGATTCTGATTACCAACATAACCTCTACCAGCTCCACCTCTTCCCTGATCATACTGTCTTTCCTGAACTGGTTGCACCACGATCCTCCCATCTTTAACAGTAGCTTGATTGTATGGGTTAGATTCTGTTCTGAGGTTGTTGTTGGTTTGTGGGAGAGAATTCATGTTTTGACTAATCAGAAGAGCTAGTTGATTAATGAAGTTACCCACGTGTGCATCAGCATCAGCTAGTTTGAACATAGGATCAGGAATGAGTTTGTGATTACCATTTCCCATGGGTATGACTTGTGAGGCTTTGGTTGTGATTCCGATGTTTGAGTATAAGGCAGTTGAGTCATTAGACGAGCTTGTCTCTCCCTGGTTGGTTTTGAACTGATTAAGAATCATTTTTTCAAACATAGCATGTCTCTCATTCTGAAGGAGGAAGGCATAGAGTTGCTCATAGTTTGTATTCTTCAATCCTTTAGTGAGCTTCACAGAGGTGACAAACTTGTGCCATTCGGGATTCATGTTGTTCACAAATTTTGAGTTCAGCTGAATGTTAGGCATAGTCATTCTGATGTTCCTCATATCATTCACCAACTTATGAAATCTCACATAGTACTCATAGACACTCTCATCTGGTTTCATCTTGAAGTGTTCAAATTCGTCATAGAGTTGTGATTCTCTGTCTTCCATAGTTAGTTCAGAACCTGAGAGAAGCATCTTGACATTATCCCATACTGCCTTTGCTTCGGTGTTGTGATTGATCAGCTTGTAGATGTCTTTAGGAAGACCTTGAAGAACAATGTTAGAAGCCCTGATATCAGCATCGAATTTCTTTTTCTCCTTATCATCAAGCTCATCATACATCTTTGGTCTGTCCATTCCGTAAATCAGAGTTCCATCTTCAGCAGTATCAAGTACATCTCTAGTCGTCTCAACTCGATACGGTCCTTCATCAATGGATTTGAGAATGTTGACACCATTTTCCTTTATAAGACAGTACAATCTGATTCGTTGAGCCCAAGAATCGTAGTCAGTTCTGTCAAGCATGGGTGGACGAGTATCTGAACCAGCTGCTTGAACATCCTCGGCAACAGTGGAGATGATAGTAGGAACGTTGGTAGACATGTTAACAGATTGTACGGGATTTTAATACATTTTATAACTCTATGATTAAACCGGGAAATAGATTCTTTCACGGGATTTTACTAAATCAAGAGAAAACCGTAAAAAATCACCCAAGTCGCTAGAAGATAATGCACCAAGTCGCTAACACCTAATTCGCTATACCACCAAGTCGCTAAAGTCCCAAGTCGCTAAACAAAGGCAAGTCGCTAAATAGTAACTCGCTAAGCCTCAAGTCGCTAGCAAAATTTTGGCAGCAATTCGCTAATCAAGTCGCTAAAGATTCAAGTCGCTAAATAGCAACTCGCTACTGACCAAGTCGCTAACACAAGGTCGCTACCCGTAGTGGAGAGTCCACTACTTGTACTGTAAGTCGCTAGGCCTAAGTCGCTAGCTCCAAAAACTGCAACTCGCTACAAAATTGTAAAGCAAGACGCTACTAAGAAACAAATCCGTAGGTCAAGTCGCTAGCAAGAAAAACAACATAAACATCACTTTTCAATCCAAAAACAACCCAACCAAGATGATTCAAGCTTACCAAATGAAAACCTAAACACTTGTGATGATTCTAAACATAAAAGTACTAACAAAATCCAAGCTTTAACACAAGAAATCAACCAAATGATGCACAAACCACTAAACTTTTTCAAACTCAAAAACCACCTAAAAACCACTAGAAATCCAAAGATGTGCAAGATATGATCTAACCATGGCTCTTGATACCAATTGTAAGATATTAGTTTTCACTTACACATCAAACCATAACATCAAGTTGGCGTATAAGTGGAATTCTAGAGAGAGAAAGTTAGAGGTTTAGGGAACTTAGTGAGAGAAAGTGAAAGAAATTATTATGAGCTCCAACTCTCTACCTTGGAAGGTAGAGAGTATTTATAGTCTTACAATAAAACGCCACACAACGGGCTGTGGATCAGGAATACAGTGGGTAAAGACCCGTCCGTCCTCCACGGTGTTACTTAACTAAATACTACTTAACTTAAAATAACTACGACTACGAGCTTTCTAACGATTACATATACTTGAGGTGACCGACTCTTTAATACCTGGAATTTCTAATTCCTAACAGGACTTCATTTTGATAAAACATAAGTCACTCAATCAACGACTACGGTCATCGATTGAGGGGGAGAGTGATTTCAAATAAAATATTTTCATACGATATTTCTTCATAAAAGTCCGGTTTGTACGTAATAAAGTGGTGATCTAAAGATTTAAAGTTATGTCATGGTATGATTTTCTTTAGAACTCAAAGATCTTTCGAAATGAAATTTTTTCTGTTCTTGTTTGATTGTGAAATTGTTTTATTTTACTTAAAGATCTCTTAAAAATATCATACCTGACACTAACAATCTTTAATGTCTATAATTGGTCCATCTCAGTCAATTTCAAAAGTTAAATCTTGCCACGTCTTTCCCCAAACTTTTCTAAATGATTTAAATCAATTGGGATCACAAATCTCAAATGGTTTGAAATTTTTGATCGGGGGAGAGATCATGATTTAAATCTCAAATCGGTTTTAAAGGGTGATTGTTTCTAAAGCACTCCTTCCTTCATGTGCCAAACAATTTTGAAATACATAATGTACATGATTGTGAAGGAGCATTTAACCAAAAACCAAAAGAGTATTTAAACAAGGCCACATATTCTCCCATGTTTTCCAAACCTTATTAAATCACTTGGGATCCAAAATCTCAAAGGGTTGATATTTTTGATCGGGGGAGAATTTGTGATTTAATATGAAATCTGATAATCGATGATCGTTTTGATTCAAAGTGCAAGTTCTCTTTAATATGTGCTAAACTCTTTCGTTTATCGATGCGCATATTGAGGGGGAGCAAATGGTTTCTTAATGGCTTTTGTGATCATGAATGTTCTTCAAAAGAACTCTTTCCTCTATGTGATAAAATGATTTAAAATATGTTACGCACATATTGAGGGGGAGAATTTACCAAAGAAATTTAAATGGTTTTTTCTAAGGAAATTGTGATCAAGAAATCATTTCAAAGAACTCTTGCCTCCATGTGCTAAACAACTTCAAAATCATATGCACATGTTGAGGGGGAGCATTTCTAAAAGATAAAAAACAATTAAGGTACAAAATGCTTTGATTTTATATCACAAGTACCTTGATTGATTTTCCAAATGATTTTTCAACTGGTTTCGAGGAGGAAAGAACAATACCAAAAGACCGACCAATTTACTTTATGCATGGAGTTATAAGGATGGTTAAGTTAGGTATTCGTTCCCACGATCCCGCTAGAGCCGGAGGGATCTTCCCAGGGACAATCCACTAGATAGTGTAGAGTCCTTAGGTATGATGAAAAAAGGAGAAAAATGAGAGTATGGGAAGAGTGCGGACTAAGATAGAGCTAGAACTGGAATAAACCCAACAAGGTTCTAGTAATGAAGTCTCGGTAAGCACTGAAGGGGTTGAATAATGAAAAATAATTGAATGTGAAAAAGGGTGAAAAGAAATAGCCCTCCAATAATTCAACATTAGGGCAGAAACCGGGTTCAATACATATGCTACTGGTGTTTACTAAGGTAACACTGGTATTGAAGACAAGACGTCATGGACCCATTGACGCACTGCACTACAACTTCCCAAGCTACTCAAGTTCCTTTTAAAAGGACTTGTTTCATTCTCACGGGGAACCTACATAATCTATCGACTTTCTCTTAGAGATTGTTGATATTGAAAAAGGAGACCCTCTCCCTAGTCTCCGGCATAGGAAACCAAAATGTGCACAATTGAGTCTAGAGCCAAGAGATCATCCACAAAATCTCATTAGGACACAAAATTAATGAAGACTTGTTGTTTCACACAATATGGAAAGTAAGAATATATTTTAAGAATCCTACGCATTATCCTTGTGGTATTGCCAGAACATCTGAGTGATATGTAAAAGTATTCACGATGAAGATGGAAATCCTTCTAGAGCCAACATCAAACAAGCTCTTGGTGGGTGACATGTGAGATTTTTTCTAAAGATCAAGCTTGTGACAACTGGATAGAAACAATGGGGTGATTCATTCTTGAATCAACCTTGGTCCAGGAAATGAATTGACGAATACTTTTAGAAAAACCGTTCGATGTGGAAATCTTCTTTTCTATAGCACATCGAATGTGTATTCATTTTCAAACACAAAAAGTATCTCTGATTGAAAAAATACTTTTGGAAAAACCGTTCGATGTGCGAATCTCTTCTTTTCTCTAGCACATCGAATGTGTACTCTTTTCAAATACAAAAAGTATTTTTGATTGAAAATTGATCTTTCTCATAAAACCTTCGTCGTATTGCAAAACTCTTTCTTCTAAGCACTACACGATTGTTTTCAAATCAATATTTCATCAATCAGTGAATCTCAATTCGCTGGTTCACTCACTCCGTGTTGTCTTCTTTGAGACGTTTCAGTTTGAGAACAGCTAGAACAGCTGCAAAACCCTGTTAAGGAGATTCTTCGGAATTATACCTGATCACAGGCAGTACTGGTACTGATCAACGGGGAACCGTGGGCCGTGTACCTCAATTCAACGAAAGTGATCAAAGACACTTTCGTGTGTTTTATTGCTAACTGATGTTTGCAGGTACATTTGAACGGTTGCAGCTGATCAGAATTGAGAAGTCAATCCAAAGCCGCATGCTCACAGCATCCACACTTAATTGAAGAAATCATGACTAATGCATATCTACATAACCTGGCTCTGATATTTTTATACTATGCTTCTGCTAAGCTGCTGCAAATATCATGAACCAGTAAAGCTTCCGCTACTCTGATGGAAAGATGTCATGATCCTGAAAGTGTGAGCATGTCGGTCCAAAAGTCACAACATCACATGATGGCAACACAACAAAGGGTGATCCAGAGATTTACTGTAGCTGATGATCTCAAAGAAAGGTTAAAGATCATCAAGATGTGGATCAGTTCAAAGACCTCCACTTAAAGTACAAAGCAGTCGGACTTTGAAGAATCGCTACTCAAGCACAAAGAATACGGAATTTGAAGAATTGAAGTCTATGAGCTTGGAACTAAAGACAAAGAAAGAATGATAGGATTCAAAATGTAAATCATGAGGTGACCTCCCTTAGGGGGAGATTGTTAGGAATTGGAAATTCCATAAGAAAGTGTCGGTCACCCCAATTAAAGTCTAGCATATGTTAGCTCGTAGACTTGTCGTTATTTACGTTATTTAGTAGTTAATTAGTTAGTAAGTAGCGTAGATTATTTTAGTGTAACACCGTGGAGGAAGGACGGGTCTTTACCCACTGTATACCTGATCCACAGGCCGTCAGGAGGTCGTTTATTCTGTAACTATAAATACCCTTCCCACTAAGGGAAGGGTGGTGCTTTTCATTAATCTAACCTTCTCTTTTTGTTATCTCTCTCTCTCTAGAAAACACCCTCTCCTCTCTTCATCTCTCTAAAATGACAATCTTGTTTAATCACCTACCTAGACCACCCGAATCATCTAAACAACATAAAATATTCAATCCTACATCATATCCATTAGACATTTGTGTCATGGATCATTATTGTAAAACATCATTGCATCCTCACAACACTTTCACCAAACTAGATTAGATGGTTTATGTGTTTGTGCCATCAAACACAAGGTTTGTTATGTTGGGCCATAAAACATAATGTGAGTGGTTGTACCCTTGAAAAGAACTCGACATCTAGCTTAGTGTCGGAAATATTGTATAGGCGATGTTAGGTTGGTTCTACCTCGAACTAGAACCCGATATTTAGCTTTGTACCGGAAAAAGTGTAAGCGACGATTGTAAGGTTTTCTCCGCCGAGAAGGGAGCTTGTTGATTTAGTGAAGTAACTCTCGAGTTGGGTAGTCGGAGAGTGGAGTAGGGCGGAGAGGAGATCCGTGACCGAACCACTATAAATCATCGTGTTCGGTTTGCACTTTCCTTTCTTTATCTCTTTACTTTTATAGTTGCACTATACTATTGCTTGTGATGTGGTTTGATGTTGATGCTTGTGTGAAAACTTGGTTTACTATGATTTATATTAATCACAAACAATAATTGGTACTTTCATATTATAACAAGTTTCATAAACGATTTGATACAAAAGATCTAACGATTTTAAACGGTAACGTATTCACCCCCCCCCCTCTACGTTTTCACAATTGGCATCAGAGCCATGTAGCTCTTATTTTCAAAACAAATGGTTTTTAAAATAGAGTACAATCCATGTATCAAATTACTATTGAAGCGAAAAATAATATGAAAAATGCTTTGCTAATTATACTTAGAAATTTTATTGTTAAATATAACTTTGTATACAAGCTTGAAGATTTTCTTGAAAAATAAAACAAAAGTTTCTTGAAAGAACTTGTAAGTATTGTATTGTGTGCTTATAGAAAATTTACGAAGAAATATGATTTTAAAGGAGTGTTTGGGATAACTATAAATTTAGTTAAAAAATCACCTCCGTAAATGTTTAAGATAAGTTACATAAGTAGATATGTTGTTAAATATGTGTATTATATGTTTACTATCAAATCTAGTAAGTCACACACGTTTTCTCTATGTCAAATACTAGTTTTGGTGAATCTGTCTCAGAGGACCACGAAACCAAATTTTATAAAGGGCGGAACCCTAAATTTGGTCCCTTGGAATCCGTCTGCACAGTATGCAGTTTTTTTGGCCAACTTCAAAAAATCATAACTAATTAACCGTAAGTCCGTACAAGTCGAGCCACCTATCATTTTAAAGGGAATTGAGTCTACTTTAATTTAAAAATAATTTCATGGCCTGAGTCTAATTTTAAATTAGTGAAATAGACCAAATACTACAGTATGTCTAAGATATTAAGTTTCGCTTTAACATAAAACTCAAAATTTTGAACCAAACAATTTAAGTTGGTATTCTTAGAACTTTGATACAATTTCTTTTGAAACTAAATAATTTGGTAATCAAATGTTTAAAGGAAAGTAATCAAGCTTGGTATACATCGTCATATTTAAACGCTAAATGACGAAAAGTGTTTTTCTTGTTATACTATGCTAAATGACCACTTGTTTATGTTGTTTGCATATATGTTGCTTGCTTATTTTCAAATTGTTGTTTTCACTTGTTTGTTTGCATAATATAAGTGTCAATCTTGCCATGTTATTTATTCGCTTGCTTGACGATTTCTTGTTTATACGCAATAGGACATTTGCTAGATTTTGTACATTAAGTTAGTAAATTGTTTTACCATCACTTATAGACTTAGATCACTTCCTTTGCATAGGTTATACTAACTTCTCGCATAACTTATGAAATTTCATAACTCACTTAGCAATGAGTACTAAGTAAATTAGTCAAGTACTTTGAAAAATAAAGGTTTTAAGGAGTGTTTGGTACAAGATGAAAACAATGATGTATGATACTATTTGGTTATTTTTATTTCGTAGGATGATAAACTAACTTAAAACATTGATGTATGCTAACTGGTTCATGCAGGGGGATAGCACACGGGTGTTATCAAATTTGACTCATTTTCACTTATATGCGAAAATCGTTAGCCCTTGTTCAAAATCAATGCTCCACTATGTTTGTGTATGCGTTATTGACTGTTCCTAACTAGAAATAGTTAATGCCATATGTTTTAAGCAATGTTGCAAAAATCGTGTATCGGTAGTTGGGCGATCGACCACCCTGCAGTGAGTAATCGGTGACTAATCGGATTTTCATTTCTTGCAAGTTTTGGGTATTTCTGGAGACCAAACTAAAGATCTTAACTGATTTCAAGCCTACTATGTTTCCAAATCTCAATAAAAGGCTCTAATTCTAATTATGAGGCTCATTGTGCGTTATAAGTGAAATAAACGATCCCCATTGTGCGTCATAAATGAAATTATTATTTTTCTAAAGTTGACCGATTCGACCGATTCGGCCGATTTTTGACCGATTTTTTGCCGATTTTTTTACCTGGCCCATTTTTTGACCGATTTTCAAAATTCTACAAGGTGTATGGCCGGTTACCGATTAATCGGCCGATTCGACCGATTTTTGCAACACTGATGTTAACATCTTTTGTCACTAACAAATTTGTTTTGTAGGTTGATAACAAATTATTTGTTATCTCACTTGGTTCAAACTTTTATATGCTCATTTTGCATAATACCCTTTACTGCTACGTAGATTAATACTATGCTTTATGGGACCCCTACACTTGCATATAGTTTAAAAGCATATATAATTAAGTTATAGAGGGTTGGCTTTGCATTTTTGTCTTTCAACCGACCTCTTTCCAAATCTCAGTTTTGCTTCCGCTTTCCAAAAATCACCTCCATCACTATTTAGTTATAACAATACTCTAATCCTCTTCACTTCCTATTGGGAAACCACATGCCTCATCATACGATCATCTCGTATTAATCGAGAAGAGGCACGTGACTTTAAGGATAAAGTTCATTGTTTGCTAACCATCATCCAGAAAAACATCACTAAGCTCATCTCTTTCGTTAACTCGAATAACCTCCTAAACACTTTGTTGTCATTCCTTATTTGATACATTTCACATTATGTTGGATGTCCACCAATTAAGGGGGAGAGAAATCCATTCACATAATTGTCTTTTGTCAAATTTTATGTCTCTTAGACTCTAAAATACCAACACATAGGTAAACACCACTTAGCTAAAAACAGTTCACGAAACCACAAGTAGTTCAACCTTTTTAACCTTATATCACAAGTTTGCACCAATACCTCATCAAGTGAAAAACGCATCATGTGTTTTACAAACTTCTTCATCTCCACAATCAACAAATCTACAATTTTCCTTAAACTAGCACCTTACAACTTCACTACCTAGAATACCATCATAGGATCTTACTCTTCTCTCGCTTGACAGATATCATGTATGTCATTGTCAGTGCAAACGATATATTAATCAAAACCGCCATTCCTAACACTCTTTCAATACGTTGGTCTATCCAACTCTCTGTCATATGATGTCATTCTCATCCTCATATAGGTATTTTTTTGGGTACATATTGTCTTCACTTCTTTTCAATGTCATAATTTTCCATGTCGGTCAAAACCATGTTAATACTATCTCTCCCATTGTTACCTAGAATAGATCATTTTTTCATATCAATCAATGAACGAAGTTATCTTCATGTCTATTAATATATTTTTTCCCTCTTTGTCTTGGTCACTTGACATTACGAAAGGATTGCATGAGTCCATATTTTTATAGTATTTGCTATACATACGAGTTTCTAACTCCTTAATAGTTTTCTACGTTATCACCACCACCTTCCATCACCACTTTTAGTAATCATCACCACCATGGATTAGCGAAAACTTACTTTTGTAAATCTTGAGTCATCTACCATCACCACTAGCTTTAACTCTCTATATTCCAACTTCACTTCATATCTTCTTTCTAGAAACTATTTTGTAGGCTTTTATCATATTATATTCTCACTTTTCTTATGATTGTAATTAGGAGACTACACTTCATGAGATCTTTGATTATATCATTTATATATCACATATATACATCTTATTTTTCTTTGTCAAAAAGATGAAATATATTGCACTAATGTTTTTCATTGTAGGTTCATCATCATAAACACTCAATTGTATATAACTTACTCATTTAAGGATGAAGTTTGCATCAATTATTTTTCTTATTTTAGGTGCTTCTTGACACCCTCGAACAAGGAGGAATATTCTTTAAGCACTCATATTACATCGTCTATACACTTGGTTGTATATGAAATTTTTATCTAAAGACAAAGCTTCTATTATACTAATATTTATTTTGAAGGTTCATCTTGACGCCCTAGAGCAAGGGGAGCTTCCGTCAAGAATTTACTGAATGCATCTTATACACACTTTGTTGTATATCACTTACTCGTCCATTGAAGAATATAGTTTTGCACTAATATTTGTTTTGTAGGTTTTTAATCATACCCTGACGCCTCAAACAAGGGGGAGAAACCGTCAAGGGGGAGCATGCACGCATTTATCATCATTCTCACTTTTCAACAAGCATTTGTGCTTCGATAAAAAGTGGAGAAAATAGGCTAACATTGCTATGCATTTTTCTTTTTCATATATTTCTCTTAATTTTTGTTGCATAAAACTAACCTTGATGTAGGTTAAGCCTCTTAATTTGATCCATGGATCCGTTACCAAACAAGGGACGGATTGAAGTCGACGATTTAACTTTACTAAGGATGATGCAAGCTCGCCTTTTTCGGGAGAAATAAAGTTAAACTCCAAGGACAGGCCCTTTTTGTTTTGACAAAAGGAGGAGAAGAGTGTAAACGGAGAAGGTAATGTAAAGGTAGTAAGGATACAAGCAACTGTTTACATTTTACTCTCTATTACGTTTACATATCTTTGTCATCATCAAAAAGGGGGAGATTGTTAGTGCATATATTACGATATTTAATCTATACAGTCTCGTTTGTTTTGATTGATGACAAACATGTAACTTGTAATACATAACGTAAAATGTACAAGTTACTTGTAATCACACTTTGTCTCAACATACATTCAACACCTCTCGATGTCTCAAGTCCTCGTATGTTACAACACAGGTTCGTACATGTTTGTTATGTGGCATTATGATCAAACCCATTAACAAATCATTTAGAATGTTTAAAATACGTTTAGAGTCACTAAGTATTTTAATAGGTTAACTATTCTATTACGAACCTAAGTTTACTTACACTTGACAAAATACATTTTATTTTGACAAGCACTCAACTAGATATACATATTACATCATCATCTTTTATTTTGATAAACTTTTTAATCTAAAATAGTAATACATATTACATCATCATCTTTGAAATCCTTGGAAGATCTCTTGAATATTTTGGTTAGATTGTCACTCAATATATCAAATGTGATCTTAGTAAGATTTGGTAATATCTTGGAAAGATTTGAAGAAATATTTTTTAGATTTTCTGTCAGACACCCACGGCACCAAAAGTTATAAAGGGCGGAACCCTTTTTTTGGTTCCTTGGTCCGTGGGCACTGCTGTTCCCTTTTGCCTATAAATAGAAGCCCATTGTTTTCTCATTTCTTCAGCACTTCAAAACACATCTTCTCCACCTTCTTGCATACATTTAGATCAATCATTAACAATGTAGTAACATACATTAAACACCCTAATGATCATGATCATAATGCTTCTAACATTCATCTTTGTTGTAAGCAGACTCTACATTTTGATCAACCAAGGAAAGCTTAGAGATCTAGCCATCCCCACTCACCACAAGCTGAAGATCTATCACAACAAGTTTAGGGAACTTGTGGAACTTGTGATCTTCATCATGAAGGCTTCCTATCAATGGAAGATCATTTAGAAGTAGTTATTCATATTCATTAGACATTTGTGTCATGGATCATTATTGTAAAACATCATTGCATCATCACAACACTTTCACCAAACTAGATTAGATGGTTTATGTGTTTGTGCCATAAAACACAAGGTTTGTTATGTTGGGCCATAAAACATAATGAGAATGGTTGTACCCTTGAAAAGAACTCGACATCTAGTTTAGTGTCGGAAATATTGTATAGGCGACGTTAGGTTGGTTCTACCTCGAACTAGAACCCGGTATTTAGCTTTGTACCGGAAAAAGTGTAAGCGACGATTGTAAGGTTTTCTCCGCCGAGAAGGGAGCTTGTTGATTTAGTGAAGTAACTCTCGAGTTGGGTACTCGGGGAGTGGAGTAGGGCGGAGAGGAGATCCGTGACCAAACCACTATAAATCATCGTGTTCTGGTTGCACTTTCCTTTCTTTATCTCTTTACTTTTATAGTTGCACTATACTATTGCTTGTGATGTGGTTTGATGTTGATGCTTGTGTGACAACTTGGTTTACTATGATTTATATTAGTCACAAACAATAATTGGTACTTTCATATTATAACAAGTTTCATAAACAATTTGATACATAAGATCTAACGATTTTAAACGGTAACATATTCACCCCCCCCCCTCTACGTTTTCACAATTGGCATCAGAACCACGTAGCTCTTATTTTCAAAACAAATAGTTTTTAAAATAGAGTACGATCCATGTATCAAATTATCATTGAAGCGAAAAATAATATGAAAAATGCTTTGCTAATTATACTTAGAAATTTTAGTGTTAAATATAACTTTGTATACAAGCTTGAAGATTTTATTGAAAAATAAAACAAAAGTTTCTTGAAAGAACTTGTAAGTATTGTATTGTGTGCTTATAGAAAATTTACGAAGAAATATGATTTTAAAGGAGTGTTTGGGATAACTATAAATTTAGTTAAAAAATCACTTCCGTAAATGTTTAAGATAAGTTACATAAGCAGATATGTTGTTAAGTATGTGTATTTGTCTCAGAGGACCACGAAACCAAATTTTATAAAGGGCGGAACCCTAAATTTGGTTCCTCGGAATCCATCTGCACAGTATGCAGTTTTTTTGGCCAACTTCAAAAAATCATAACTAATTAACCGTAAGTCCGTACAAGTCGAGCCACCTATCATTTTAAAGGGAATTGAGTCTACTTTCATATAAAAGTACTCTCATGGCCTGAGTCTAATTTTAAATTAGTGAAATAGACCAAATACTACAGTATGTCTAAGATATTAAGTTTCGCTTTAACATAAAAACTCAAATTTTTGAATCAAACAATTTAAGTTGGTATTCTTAGAACTTTGATACAATTTATTTTGAAACTAAATAATTTGGTAATATGTTTAAAGGAAACTAATCAAGCTTGGTATACATCACTATATTTAAACACTAAATGACGAAAAGTGTTTTTCTTGTTATACTATGCTAAATGACCACTTGTTTATGTTGTTTGCATATATGTTGCTTGTTTATTTTTAAATTGTTGTTTTCACTTGTTTGTTTGCATAATATAAGTGTCAATCTTGCCATGTTATTTATTCGCTTGCTTGACGATTTCTTGTTTATGCACAATAGGGCATTTGCTAGATTTTGTGCCCTAAGTTAGAAAATTGTTTTACCATCACTTATAGAGTTAGATCACTTCCTTTGCATAGGCTATACTAACATATCACATAACTTATGAAATGTCATAACTCACTTAGCAATGAGTACTAAGTAAATTAGTCAAGTACTTTGAAAAATGAAGGTTTTAAGGAGTGTTTGGTACAAGACGAAAACAATGATGTATGATACTATTTGGTTGTTTTTATTTCGTAGGATGATAAACTAACTTAAAACATTGATGTATGCTAACTGACTCATGCAGGGGGATAGCACACGGGTGTTATCAAATTTTACCCATTTTCACTTATATGTGAAAATCGTTAGCCCTTGTTTAAAATCAATGCGCCACTATGTTTGTGTATGCGTTATTGACTATTCCTAACTAGAAATAGTTAATGCCATATGTTTTAAGAAAAATTTCAGGTTTCGGAAAAGTCCTCGGATGTTAAAAAATGGGTCTGTGAAGATTTCTGGTCACCACGGATCAGACGACACCAAATTGTTGGTTCCGTCTGTTGTAAGTTTTGGTGCCGCCAAACCTGTACAGGCGGACTAGACGGCACCATTATTTTGGTTCCGCCTGTGTAAAAAATTGGTGTCGTGGATTCTATAGGCAATTTGTTTAATTTTACTAAATCCCGCAATCTAATTTACCAAATTTCGTTTCTAGGATAGTTGTTAATGCATATCTTTCATATCTCATTAAACACATCCTCAATGGATTAACTTAGGATGTTTGACATGATCTTAGACACTTCCATCTCATTAGAAACTACCATGTTTGTATGGATTAACCTCAAATAAGCCACTTAAGAAAACCACTAGGATTAGCATTCGATGGGACGCTCCCTTTTGCCCATGGGTTTTGGGTCATGGGTTATGGATCATGGGTATCCAAGTAGATACAATATATCTATAAGATGCAATGCATCTAGTCCGTGGTACATGGATTAAAACTATGGGCCATGGATTAAAACCATGGGTCATGGATATTATCCATATATGACATAAGCATGATGTCATGGAATGGGTTATGGGTCAAGCTCCATGGGTATGGGTCATGGAATTTGGGTTGTACCCAACTACATTCAATGTGTTTGGTCAATGGGTCAAATACTTAAGTTTCTACCCAATTGTATTACCCGTTATAATACATACTAGTTATGTATATATTTGTCCAATATGTAAACACTAGTTGTTGTACATATGTATTACTAAATCATAAAATCACTTATACTTGTTTTAGTGTTTTATGAGAAAACGTAAGTGTGTTAGAAAACTATTGGCTCAAACCATTTACGTATTTTATTTGTTTCGTTAAAATGATTTTACGTTTGTTATCGACAAAACATTAGAAGATCGTAAAATATAAATAAACGTTTTTACGGCTTATTGATTCGCTCCCAGACCGTCAAGTTTTCTCACACAAATTAGCCACTTGTGAATGGCCAACCGTAAGTAACTTAAAACAGTCCGGAAACAAATGCAATGAAGATCTGAGGAGTATAGGGTCTCCCCGGGTCGTTATGTCCCAGCGAGCTATGCAATGGATTATCAAACGTAAAGTGATCGAGGAATTTGAATGGAAAAGAGATTTGAATGATATTATAACTACAGGAAAAGCCAACAAATTACAACGGCTTAAATTCAAATTAAAGGAAATTAAAAAGATAAAATCTATTAAATAAACGCTATCACTATATTTAAAATGATGTTTTTGATTTTATGTTTTTATAAAACTGAAATTAAAAACTACGCGACGTACAATTAAAAATGTGAAACTAAATCAATATTAATCCTAAAAATATGAACAATACATTTTTACAATCCTAATGATAAAAGAAAATATTTATAAAAAGAAAATTATTTTTATAACTATTTAATTAATTATTATTAATTAAAAACTAATTTTAACTATTAAATGATTACCTAAAATACAAGAAAATGTGAAATAAAGCTAGAAAAATAAAATTAAGACTTAGAAAAATCTAAAATATCAAAAGAGAATTTTCAAAACTATTTTTATATTTTTCTGATTATTTTTGAATTTTCTAGGAATTAAAAACTATTAAAAACTAATTAAATTACTAAAAATTACAAAATAAACTATGAAAAATCTGGAAAATTACTTTTTTTACTTTTTATATTTATCTAAACCTAAGAAAAATGAAAACTTATATTTTTTGAACCTTTTCTGAATTTTTTGTATTAAAAGCTAATTAAAAATGCTTAAAAACTACTTTAAATTAAGAAAAATAGCAAATCAACTCAGAAAAATCTGAAAATTTCAGGAAAACTCTAAAATAATATTAGGAAGCTAAGAAAATTGGAAAAACAGGCACTTATGTGGAGAAATAAGGAACTGATGTGCCAAGTGCTTATAAATAAGCACTTGGATAAGCCAAAAGCACACCAAAAGGTACCAAACTGAGACAGAGGCAACAATAAGCTAAAATAACTCTAAAGCAACTGAAATCAACAAGCCATAACCTCTGGCATGCAATTTACCAAGATTTGATGATTATGAGCTTTGCACAAAAACAGATTCTAGGGGGGCTACTTTGGACAAAGAAATAAGCACATGAATAAGCTAGAAACTAAAAAGCAAATGCTAAAACTTAAAGAAGACCTGATTGAGAATGCATAAGCCAAAAATCAGACCTAGGTGAGCTCAAAGGAGCTTTTCCCAAGCCTGGTAAAACCTGCAGAATCCCTGTGCAGGCTCAATGCCCTGCACAGGGCATTTAGCACCATTTTGATAAGCTCTTTTGAAGCTTCAAAAAATTTCATAAAAATCTGAAAAATTGCTAATAAGAAACAAGACCAGCTGAAGATTTTAAAACCTCAAGTTTCATTGAAATTGGCTTAAAGATGAACCCAAGAAAAATCAACTTAGCTTGGCCAAAACTGAGCTTTTGCAATATTTGACTTTTTGACAGGAATTGAAAAGTTGACTATTTTGAAGTTTGATCTGGATTTATGGACTTATTATGATGTTTTGAGATAAAGTAAAACTGATGCAACCTATGTCTATGAATTCTAAACATGAAACAAGCTTATGAATGTCAAAAATCCAAACAGATAGCTGATGAGACAGATTTGAGTTGGATTTGACTTCTGAGCCTTGCAGGCACAAGTAATTGACTCAAATGAGTCTCAAATGACTAAACAAACATGAAACATCAGGAACTAAGCACTGAGCTATCCTCTAGTACAGTTTAAAGACCAAATCCAAACACCCTTGTTATTAACTGTTATGAACTAAAAAACTGACAAACTGTTGAACCAACATGAATTAAGGATCAAACTATGTTTAACTATCTTTAATACAACTGAATAAACAAGTAAAAACAAATTATGACTATAACTACCAGTTCAAGCAAAATATGCAAACCAACTTGAAAATGTGAAAATGAGATAAGCACTCACAGGAGTCCAACTTGCTTGCAGGCCAAATCCAGAACTAACACTACTCTAATCTAACTAAATCCAACCCAAATAAACCTCTGCAACACCCATTATCAGCTTCCATTCCAATTTGAGCCCCATTTGACTTTTATTGACCAAGTTACAAGATTGCTTAAAACTGATTGACCAGCTTATCAAAAGCTACAAGGAGCTTAAATAAGCTTGTATGAGCTTGAAAATAAGCTACTAACACTTATACATAAGAATTTTGAAACTGAGATATTCAACAGTAACTGGAAACTTGAAACTTATAACATAACTTGGAATTACTTATTCAAAACAAATTACACTGAAAGTTTTACTTAAATGGGATACATGGAAACTGAAATTACATCATTTTAACTAAAACTAAAATATTTAATTTAAAAACGACATTAAGGAAAATAAAAATAACTTAACTACTCCCTTTCACTTCTCCTCTTTCTTCCTTTTATACTCCAATCAACTTCTCTCCTCATTCTGAGCTTATCCCACCATAAATCTGGACCATTGGATTACTTCAAGTCATCTTGGCCCTTCATTCCATTTTGGCGGGGAAATGGGTATTTGACAGTTGTAGGTTGAGTGATAGGGAGAAGGGTGCATTAAATGCCCTTGGAAGGTTGTTGAGGAGGGGGGGAGAACAAGGGGAGTGGAAAGGTGAGGAGGGGGGATGGGTTGTCTGGGTTGCAGGGCTAGTGTTGGGGGAGACAGGGAAAAAAGGCGCGTAGGGTTGGTTTTGACTTTGGGATTTGACCAGGTATTAGTGCCAGGGGGTTCAAAGACAGGGGGTCCAAGGTTTAAGGCAGGGTCAAAATGAATTGTGACAAGGCAAAGGTGTAAAGGTTCTTAATTACACAAGGACTAAATGTGTAAATTCTGAAATTAGAAGGACCTAGGCTGCCAATTCAATAAAGTTGCTCCAAGGACTAAAAGTGACAAAGTTTAATAATGCAAGGACCAATCTTGACATTTTCCAATTTTCCAGGGGCCATTTTTGCCAATTTTGAAACTTGGAGGACCAAACTTGTAATTTTCTCAAACTTTTGATATTTTTCACCAAAGGACTAATTTTGACAAGTTATGATATTAAAAGGACCTTTGGTGATTTTTCTTTTGAAATTTTGACTCAGGGACTATTTTTGACAATTTTAGAAACTTGGGGGACTGAAACTGCCAAATATGCAAACTTTGCTCATTTTTCATCTGATTTTGAATATTTTGCATCTAAAACATATAAAATGCAATTTTGAGATATTTTCAGTATTTTGATGCATTTCTGAGCATTTTTAAACGTTTTGCAGTTCAGATTTGACCAAAAATGATGAGTATTTACACACTCATCAATCCCCCACACTAAACTATTGCTAGTCCCTAGCAATCTTTTGAGAAAAACATAATGGATTTGAAACTATTTACCAAAAGCCATTACTTCTGGAGTAGCCAAATGTTTCAGTTCAAGTAAGAACCATGGTACACCGATAACCATGTGATTTTGAGCAAATCACCAGCTTTCAACGGATTTGATTTTGTCTTTACCAGAAGCCGTTTGCTCTGGACTAGCCAACTCTTAGATAAATTATCAATATTATCTTTGGTGAGCTGATTGCCAATTATGGTTTTTCCACTGCCTTTACCACAAGCCATAAACTTGCGGGCTAGCCAACTCTTCACTTTTTAGGATATGGTGAGCTGAATACTATACAATTTTGGGCAAATTGCAAGCCGTAAACGGATTTGATATATCTTTACCAAGAGCCGTTTGCTCCTGGATTAGCCAATCCTTTTGTTTATTAGACAAGGTGGACTGATAACCATAAGATGAGTCAGTGTAGAACACTTACTCCAAAAAAAATTTTTGGCGAAAAACGGGGGAATTGGTATAATTATATGATAAAATTCATGAGAATTCCCCCCCACACTTAGAAATGAATATTGCCCTCAATATTCAAAGTACCGGCGGTTATGCCGAAACTGAGAACGTAAAAGGGAAATACTACGGCCATTTATTTAGAAAGTTTTTTTTTTTTTTTTTTTTAACTTATATATATATAACATGTGGGGTAACTCCCCCACACTAGGGTGGAACACATGGGTGAAAACCCATGTTAAGCTACTGTTTTTGATTACCGAGTCGCTAGCTTGACTCGACCCCGAATTCATTTGTTCATGGGGAAGCAAAGTGGAAGAGACAATCTCCATCGGACTTTCATTCAAGATGTTTGGACAAACATTTGAAGCACGTGAAAGTTCCACACCGATGAGATATACATAGAACCGGCTCAAAAATGATAAATGAAAATGCCGGGGTCAAAGATAGTGTCTTCATTCCCGAAGGAGTGAAGATGGAGAGAAATCACAAGATATTTGAGGAAAGGAAGAAAGGTCTTGATAACAATCAAGATCCATTCTTCATCCTCAAATGTAGACATATCGGGAGGAAGGGTGAGGGTATTATCATTAATAAGCAAACTCATATGATAGAGTACACCTTCCTCCGAGCTAATATCATCCTCAAGATCAAAATAGAAATGATCATGTTCCGGAGGAGATATGTCATGAGAGAGTTCACCGGAGAACTCTCCATGAAGAGAATCATTCACATGAGGTGAAATTGTGAACTCTTGTTCCATTTTGGGCTCATCACTATCCTCAATCTGAGTATCAAAGAGTGGATTCTCAGAAATTGAAGTGAATTCAGAGTCGAATTCAAATAGAGGATTGGTGAAAGTAGCTTTGAATGTTTCGGGAACAAAGTGATCAACATTCTCTATTGGACTGTTGGGATAAGAAGTGAGTGAACGATCATCATCAATGGGACTTTCAGTCTCTCCCAGATCGGCTTCGAAATCAAAGAGTGGATTGATGTGAGTGAGTTCACCGGAGAACTCCTCAAGAAGATGATCAGCATCAGATTGTGGAAGTGATGCCTCAACATACTCGATGTTTCCAAAGGAAGCACAATCGTCGCTAAGATCAGAGAAAGTTTCCAAATGATCATTTGAACACTCAAGAGGGGAAAGAGAATCACACATATGGTCAAAAGTTCCCTGTGACTCTCTCGGGATTGGGACAAGGTTCTCAACACTAGACTTTATGAATTCGTCCGATTCCTTTTCAGGAACAGTGTCAAGATGCTCATCCCCCATGTTCAGAGAGTGAGTGGGAGCTTCGGGTGTGATAGCAGTTGTTTGAGAATGAATCTCAACTGCTGGGATATCGTCTGATGAACTTGATGAATATTTATAGAATTGAAGGATATCAAGTGTATCCTCATCATCACTGTCATCAGGAATGAAACGAAATTGAGAGCTAGATCTGGCTGCTTTTTGTATTTTAATTAATTCCCTAATAGAGTTTTCACTGGCAATCTGGGAATCTAATTTAGCAGCCTGCTCTTCAGCTAACAATTCTTCCATGGATTTTGGATTATCTTGGGAATGTTTACATTCCTTCAAATCTTTCACTAAATCCAAAAGATCAAGGAGAAGATTTTGAGGAAGTGGATCAGGCTGAGGTGGTGCCTGATTCATTTGGTACTGTAGAGGTTGGTCATGATACGAAGAGTCGTAATTGTTACAAGGAAATGGATTCCTTGTTTGACAATCAGAGCTAAAGTGAGGACCTCCACAATACTCACAACAGTAAAACTGATGTGGCTGTGAGTCACATGTGTTGTAGTCAAAATTGTTATCAGGAACCTGCTCATAGACAAGCGTGTTTCCCGATTGACAATCAGAACTGGAGTGTGAACCACCACAGTACTCACAACAGTAAAACTGCTGAGTCTCACAGTGTGGTAGCTGATGGAATAAATCAGTTGTGTTATGGTAGGAATAGGGATCTTGGTTATAGACAGACCCGTTTCCTGACTCCACCATGCTACAACTGGGGCAATTGCCACCATTATAAGGACCACCACACCATTGACAACCAAGAGGGTGAGGATAAGACATAGAAAGAATCAAATGTTTTCAAAAGGGTAGGGAAGAAGAATCAAAGATGTGAGAGGGTAAAGATGGATATTTTTGGATTTTTGGATAAACATGTTGCAAAAACAAAGAATGAAAATCTTTTTGGATTTTTGATTTTTAATAGAAAATATAAATACATACAAATGGTATAAACAAGGAGTGAATATCCAAATCACTAATCTGCTAAACGGAAGATAATCAGCACAGCTCCCCGGCAGCGGCGCCAAAATTTTGATTCGCTCCCAGACCGTCAAGTTTTCTCACACAAATTAGCCACTTGTGAATGGCCAACCGTAAGTAACTTAAAACAGTCCGGAAACAAATGCAATGAAGATCTGAGGAGTATAGGGTCTCCCCGGGTCGTTATGTCCCAGCGAGCTATGCAATGGATTATCAAACGTAAAGTGATCGAGGAATTTGAATGGAAAAGAGATTTGAATGATATTATAACTACAGGAAAAGCCAACAAATTACAACGGCTTAAATGCAAATTAAAGGAAATTAAAAAGATAAAATCTATTAAATAAACGCTATCACTATATTTAAAATGATGTTTTTGATTTTATGTTTTTATAAAACTGAAATTAAAAACTACGCGATGTACAATTAAAAATGTGAAACTAAATCAATATTAATCCTAAAAATATGAACAATACATTTTTACAATCCTAATGATAAAAGAAAATATTTAGAAAAAGAAAATTATTTTTATAACTATTTAATTAATTATTATTAATTAAAAACTAATTTTTACTATTAAATGATTACCTAAAATACAAGAAAATGTGAAATAAAGCTAGAAAAATAAAATTAAGACTTAGAAAAATCTAAAATATCAAAAGAGAATTTTCAAAACTATTTTTATATTTTTCTGATTATTTTTGAATTTTCTAGGAATTAAAAACTATTAAAAACTAATTAAATTACTAAAAATTACAAAATAAACTATGAAAAATCTGGAAAATTACTTTTTTTACTTTTTATATTTATCTAAACCTAAGAAAAATGAAAAATTATTTTTTTTGAACCTTTTCTGAATTTTTTGTATTAAAAGCTAATTAAAAATGCTTAAAAACTACTTTAAATTAAGAAAAATAGCAAATCAACTCAGAAAAATCTGAAAATTTCAGAAAAACTCTAAAATAATATTAGGAAGCTAGGAAAATTGGAAAAACAGGCACTTATGTGGAGAAATAAGGAACTGATGTGCCAAGTGCTTATAAATAAGCACTTGGATAAGCCAAAAGCACACCAAAAGGTACCAAACTGAGACAGAGGCAACAATAAGCTAAAATAACTCTAAAGCAACTGAAATCAACAAGCCATAACCTCTGGCATGCAATTTACCAAGATTTGATGATTATGAGCTTTGCACAAAAACAGATTCTAGGGGGGCTACTTTGGACAAAGAAATAAGCACATGAATAAGCTAGAAACTAAAAAGCAAATGCTAAAACTTAAAGAAGACCTGATTGAGAATGCATAAGCCAAATATCAGACCTAGGTGAGCTCAAAGGAGCTTTTCCCAAGCCTGGTAAAACCTGCAGAATCCCTGTGCAGGCTCAATGCCCTGCACAGGGCATTTAGCACCATTTTGATAAGCTCTTTTGAAGCTTCTAAAAATTTCATAAAAATCTGAAAAATTGCTAATAAGAAACAAGACCAGCTGAAGATTTTAAAACCTCAAGTTTCATTGAAATTGGCTTAAAGATGAACCCAAGAAAAATCAACTTAGCTTGGCCAAAACCGAGCTTTTGCAATATTTGACTTTTTGACAGGAATTGAAAAGTTGACTATTTTGAAGTTTGATCTGGATTTATGGACTTATTATGATGTTTTGAGATAAAGTAAAACTGATGCAACCTATGTCTATGAATTCTAAACATGAAACAAGCTTATGAATGTCAAAAATCCAAACAGATAGCTGATGAGACAGATTTGAGTTGGATTTGACTTCTGAGCCTTGCAGGCACAAGTAATTGACTCAAATGAGTCTCAAATGACTAAACAAACATGAAACATCAGGAACTAAGCACTGAGCTATCCTCTAGTACAGTTTAAAGACAAAATCCAAACACCCTTGTTATTAACTGTTATGAACTAAAAAACTGACAAACTGTTGAACCAACATGAATTAAGGATCAAACTATGTTTAACTATCTTTAATACAACTGAATAAACAAGTAAAAACAAATTATGACTATAACTACCAGTTCAAGCAAAATATGCAAACCAACTTGAAAATGTGAAAATGAGATAAGCACTCACAGGAGTCCAACTTGCTTGCAGGCCAAATCCAGAACTAACACTACTCTAATCTAACTAAATCCAACCCAAATAAACCTCTGCAACACCCATTATCAGCTTCCATTCCAATTTGAGCCCCAGTTGACTTTTATTGACCAAGTTACAAGATTGCTTAAAACTGATTGACCAGCTTATCAAAAGCTACAAGGAGCTTAAATAAGCTTGTATGAGCTTGAAAATAAGCTACTAACACTTATACATAAGAATTTTGAAACTGAGATATTCAACAGTAACTGGAAACTTGAAACTTATAACATAACTTGGAATTACTTATTCAAAACAAATTACACTGAAAGTTTTACTTAAATGGGATACATGGAAACTGAAATTACATCATTTTAACTAAAACTAAAATATTTAATTTAAAAACGACATTAAGGAAAATAAAAATAACTTAACTACTCCCTTTCACTTCTCCTCTTTCTTCCTTTTATACTCCAATCAACTTCTCTCCTCATTCTGAGCTTATCCCAACATAAATCTGGACCATTGGATTACTTCAAGTCATCTTGGCCCTTCATTCCATTTTGGCGGGGAAATGGGTATTTGACAGTTGTAGGTTGAGTGATAGGGAGAAGGGTGCATTAAATGCCCTTGGAAGGTTGTTGAGGAGGGGGGGAGAACAAGGGGAGTGGAAAGGTGAGGAGGGGGGATGGGTTGTCTGGGTTGCAGGGCTAGTGTTGGGGGAGACAGGGAAAAAAGGCGCGTAGGGTTGGTTTTGACTTTGGGATTTGACCAGGTATTAGTGCCAGGGGGTTCAAAGACAGGGGGTCCAAGGTTTAAGGCAGGGTCAAAATGAATTGTGACAAGGCAAAGGTGTAAAGGTTCTTAATTACACAAGGACTAAATGTGTAAATTCTGAAATTAGAAGGACCTAGGCTGCCAATTCAATAAAGTTGCTCCAAGGACTAAAAGTGACAAAGTTTAATAATGCAAGGACCAATCTTGACATTTTCCAATTTTCTAGGGGCCATTTTTGCCAATTTTGAAACTTGGAGGACCAAACTTGTAATTTTCTCAAACTTTTGATATTTTTCACCAAAGGACTAATTTTGACAAGTTATGATATTAAAAGGACCTTTGGTGATTTTTCTTTTGAAATTTTGACTCAGGGACTATTTTTGACAATTTTAGAAACTTGGGGGGACTGAAACTGCCAAATATGCAAACTTTGCTCATTTTTCATCTGATTTTGAACATTTTGCATCTAAAACATATAAAATGCAATTTTGAGATATTTTCAGTATTTTGATGCATTTCTGAGCATTTTTAAACGTTTTGCAGTTCAGATTTGACAAAAAATGATGAGTATTTACACACTCATCACTTATTTGTATTAACAGAAATGTCTATCGATTTCTACATGTTTGGTCCTGTCATGTTGTACAGGATTTTCTGAGATTTGGATTGCAGCTTTATTGTCACACATGACCCGAGTAACTTCCTTTGGAGGGAATCCTATTTCCGAAAAAAGTCTTCTTATCCATAACACTTCTGCCACTCCCTTGGCTATTCCTCTAAATTCAGCTTGAGCACTTGACAATGCAACTACCTTTTGCTTTTTACTCCTCCATGTAACGAGGTTGCCTCCCACCAAAGAAAAATATCCGGAAGTTGATCTTCTTTTTCCTTTGTCTCCAGTATAGTCTGCATCTGTATATATCTGAATGTTCAGATGACCATTTGGCTTAAACAAAACCCCAAGGTCAGTAGTTCCCTTGAGATATATGATAATTCTAAAAACCGCCTTCATGTGTGTCGCTTGGGGTTGGTGCACGAATTGACTCACTATTCCAACAACATATGCAATATATGGACGAGTGTGTGAGAGATATATCAGCTTCCCTACCATTCATTGATACCTGTCTTTATTAGCAGGTTTGACTTCAGTTTTCATGTATAATTTCTGATTGACAATCATAGGTGTCTCAGCTAGTTTGCAATTAATCATCCCTGTTTCTGCAAGCAAGTCTAGGATATATTTTTGTTGACAAATGAAGATGCCGTGTTGCGATCTCAGTATTTCAATTCCGAGAAAATATTTCAGTCTCCCCAAATCTTTCATTTCGAATTCCATGAATAACCCCTCCTTTAGTTTCTTTATTTCTCCTTCATCATTTCCTGTAATAATCATATCATCAACATAGATTATGAGACATGTCACATGATTTTTTTCTATGTTTAAGGAATAGGGTATGATATGAGTTTCTTTGTTTGAACCCGTATTTCTTCATTGCTAGAGTAAATCTGCCAAACCAAGCTCTGGGAGATTGCTTTAACCCATACAAAGCCTTTTTTAGACGAAAGACTTCTCCAATCCTGAAATTGTGTAAGAAACCTGGGGGTGCTTCCATATACACTTCCTCTTTTAAATCTCCTTGGAGGAATGCATTCTTCACATCGAACTGGTGAGGCGGCCAACCTTGATTTGCTGCTATTGAGAATAAAACCCTTATTGTGTCAATCTTCGCCACCGGGGAGAAAGTTTCAGAGTAATCGATTCCATATGTTTGGGTGTAGCCTTTGGCGACTAACCGGGCTTTATATCTGTCAATTGTTCCATCTGGTTTATATTTTACTGTGAAGATCCAACGACATCCGACATGTTTCTTTCCGTGTGGTATAACACATTTATCCCATGTTTTACTCCTTATCAGTGCATCCATTTTAGCATCCATAGCATCCTTCCATTTTTTAGATTTTAAAGCTTGTTCTACGCTTGAGGGAGTTTCTTCTGTTTAGAGGCTTGCACTGAATGCCTTTGCTTCTTCAGATAAGTATCCATTTCCTATGTTGACAATAGGATACCTAGAACCTTTAGAAATTTTTTCTAGAGAGTACCGCTTTGCTGGGATTCCTCGATTCGCTCTTGCTGAGAGAACATATCTATTTGACACTTCTTCAAGAATAGGTTCTCCCTGTTTCTGGGCCTCTTCATTTGTGGGTTCTTGTTCAGATTCTGTGTCATTGCTTGTTTCAACCAATTCATAAGACTCATTAGTTTGAGAATTATTTGGTTGAGAATCACTTACCTCAGATGTCAGGTTGGGAGATATATCTTCGGTAGCACTGAAATTCGGACTTGATTGAACATGAACTTCAGGTGACGTGGTACTGTGAGCCGGAGAGCTTACTTCTGAGGTTGTAACATATCTCAACCAATCCAGTGTGTCACATGATTATTCCACTTGATCACTTTGTTGGGAAGAGTAGTAATATTTGGTTTCCAGAAAATCACAGTTCATTGTGGTGAACATGTGACACGTTTTTGGATTATAACACCTGTAACCTTTTTGATTTATTCCATAACCTACAAAGACACACTTTTCTGCACATGCCTCAAGTTTATCTCGGTATGATTTAGGTATGTGGACAAAAGTAGTGCATCCAAACACTTTGGGTTGAAGGGTGAGGGTCGGAGGAATTTTGGTGTATTCTTCAAGTGTTGCTAGTGGGGTGTTTAGTTTAAGGATTTTTGTTGGGAGTCAGTTAAGAAGATAGGTGGCTGTGGCTAGGGCTTCTGGCCAAAACATTTTAGGAACATGTGACTCGATTATGAGTGCCCTAGTCATTTCTAGTAAAGTGCGATTTTTTCTTTCTGCGATGCCATTTTGTTCAGGTGTGTGAGGACATGTGGTTTGATGTACTATTCCTTTGGATTGAAAAAACTATTTCATGTGTGAGTTCACATATTCTCCACCATTATCTAATTGGACAATTTGGATGGTTTTTTGGAATTGGGTTTGAATCATGGCATAAAATGAAGTGAATCTATCAAATACTTCAGTCTTGTTTTTCAAAAAATAAATCCACATCATTCGTGTACAATCATCAACAAAAATTACATAATATCGAAAGTTTTGTCCCCCAATTACAGGAGCGGGACCCCAAACATCTGAATGAATCAATGAGAAAGGTACTCCAACCCGAGTATTATTATGTTTAAAAGTTTGTCGGTGACTTTTAGCTAACATGCAAGTTTCATAGGGAATTGATTTATTCAAAGAGAAAAGATCAGGAAATAAAGTATGCAAATAACTATGAGATGGGTGACCCATCCTCCTATGCCATAACCATGCTTCTCTTTCTGTTGTTCCATGAGCTAACATCACAGTACCACTTTGAGTCACTTCATCAACATAATATAGTCCATGTTTTTCAGTGCCACGCCCAATAATCTGTCCCGTCCTGATATCCTGTAAGAGACAGAAAGTTGGATGTATGAGAACAGAACAATTTAGTTCCTTTGTCACATTGCTGACAGATAACAATTTATGTGACAAAGAAGGAACATATAAACAATTAGGAAGTTTAATATTCGGAGAAACTTCAATTGTTCCACCGGTTTTTACATCCATTTTCTCTCTATTTGCAGCTTGGATGTGTGTTTTTCTAGGTTTTGACATTGATGTAAAATCTGACAATTCATATGACATTGTGTCAGTTGCTCCACAGTCAAAAATCTAGGTACCTTTTTCTAAATGATTTTGAGCCAAGTTTGCACATCCATTTATTTTAAGATTTTGTATCACAAAAGAATTTTTTGAATAAAAAGGGGCAATTGGGATATTTCCCTTATCCCCTTTACGTGTCACCGAAAAACACCCCTTCTCTCCACTTTCTTCAGCCGCCGCTAGTCCTCCAAATCCGATGTTCGATCGCTGGCCATCACTTTTACTGGTGCTAGTATGGGTGGCAGGAATGGCGGAAGGCTTCTCTATTTTTAATTTGATGTTCTTAGTCCCTGTCTTGTGACCACCGGTCCACCAATCCGGATACCCAAGAATCCGAAAACATTGTTCTTTGGTGTGCTTCGTCATGCCACACTCTTCAAATTTAAGATGTGATTTATCTTCTTTGTTGATTGGTATCTTCTCTTCATACCGACGGTACCCTTTAGTTGCTAGACCGACACCTTTCGTCTCACCGGGGTTTGTGATAAGTCCGGTGGCTATGCCCTGAAATTCATTGCTAGTTGCTCCCAGAATATTCTGGTGAGCGGCTTATTTGCGAATGGTGGCATAAGCAGTCTCGACGGACGGAAGAGGATCAAGCCGGAGTATCTCTCGTTTAACTGGATCAAATTTTCGATCCAGTCCATTTAGAAACTGGAATAGTTTTTGTTCAGATTGGACTTTTGAATATATTTTGATATCTTCTGAGCATTTCATGGGGTTTCGATCAATTCTGTCGATTTCTCCCCATACCCCTTGAAGCGAAATCTGGAAACCTTCAAGAAATTTCTCATTTTGTTTGAGTTCATTGGCTTTAACATGGAGATTAAAGGTCTGTAGCTTATCTCTTCCACTGCTATATGTGATTACCAGTGCATCCTACAACGATTTTGCAGTAGGATACTCGGTAAGGTTGCCAGCTATCATAGGTTCGATATTTTGAATGAGCAATGAGAACACGATTAAATCATCTTGTTCCCATGTTTCGTAGGTTTCACTTGCTTTTTCTGGAGGTTCATTTGTTAGATGGGACAACAGTGTTTTTGATTTCCCTCCAATGGCAACTCGGATCATCCGAGTCCATAGAGCATAATTTTGGCTGTTTAGTTTGAGATTGATCTGAAGGTTATTGGATAGTTTTGGATTTTGTGGTTGTTGGTTGATATTAGTTTTCAGAAGGTTTACTAATTGAATAGTAAGATCAAAGTTAGAGTCGCCGTCTGTGGACATGGTGGCTTAAGGTTTGGTGATGTTAAATGAGGCTAAGAATGATAGTTAATTGGTAGATGATGAGGTCGGAACTGGCTCTAATACCATGTTAACGATGGCTAAAGAGCAACTGTATTGATTTCTATATTGATTGATATATTACATTGAAAAACAAGGCTCTATATATACAAGAAATAATGGGTTAAAGATAGAAATAATGACCAGGTTCATGGCTGACATTCTGATCCAAAATTGATGATGGCAATCACCTAATTAGAGAAATGATGAAATGATTGATCCCTAAAATACTTTCCTTTCTAACATTTACAAACCTTAATCTTGAGATAAAATCATGGGGTATTCTCAATCATGGCACCAATGGAGTCTTTCAACAATAGGATATTCATGAAAGTATGTTAAAAAGCTATTGCATATCGGCTTGGAAGATTCTTCCAAATGCTCATGATTCTTGAATGTTCTACAAAGGATTGTCTCTGATCTTTATGTCTCGAGTTATATTATGATAAACTAATAGGAAAATAATAAAGAAAAGAGTGAGACTATATACGACTCATCAATTTATTTTCTCTCACAATATGCTAACATGAAAATAACATGTGAGATTAAACATAAAAGAGTTTTCCCAATCCGTTTTATAGTTTTTGAGTACAATGTATTGGTAAAGACTTTTAGCGTGGTTTTTATGGGTGTCGTGGATCACCACTATTACACTCCTCACGAGTGATCTCTCATAAAAGCCAAGCATCGTCACTTTTATTTTTGCTGATAGTGGTGGTCTGCACTACCTTTATGTGTGTTTGGATTTTATTATTATTGTTTTGCACCACCTTTATGTGTGTGTGGCTTTTATTATTATTGTTTTGGTTTGTGAGTATGTGTGGGTATATTGCGGGGTATGTTAGTATAAAATGGGTTATTTTTGTAGTGACTATAAACATTAAAAGGTGATGAGTTTGAAAGTGTGTTAAACGGTGATGTAGCGCTAATGTGAAGGTGGTGAAAGTGGTAAAACCTATTCAACGTTTACTTAATCCTTTCTTTTAAAAGTTATGAAGAGTGTAAGATGCAGACAGTTTTACCTCTAACTGAAAGTAAAAAACTATTTTTAGAAAATTTCCGACTTTTTTTTATAGAGAGTGAGAAGTGGTAAAAAGTAAAAACTATTCTTACAAGTAATTGGTCACTAGAGAGTCAAACTATCTTTGTGTAACACGTGATAGTACTAAATAATGAGTCATCATTGTTTCATGTCCTTCTCGTCTTCAATTCATTGTATGGTTTTATAAAGGACAAGAAGGTAAAATCACCGATTACACATAGAAAATATATCGATCACTTTTCTTTTTAAATTGCACGTGAAAAGATTTTACATGTATTTCATCAAGCAGTAATATGAAACATGGAAAACGCCCTTTATGTGTCCCTCTTTTGGGTATATTTATATGTATATAGCTTATTTTTCATCATATTACAACTGCTCATTTTTTCAAGCAGACTAGTAGATTGAACTAAATTGTATGAGCTCTACAGTTGATGGTAACTGAAGCAGTTTTAAACATATAAACAAACAGTAGTTTAACCCTTTTCTTGAGTTAGTTTTGGAAGAGAAAAAAGAAAAGAAATATGAAAAAAAAGGAGTATCAATTTTTCTTGTCTTCTTTTTCTTCATGATCCTCTCGAGAGGGAGATTTTAGTGTAAAAACGCCAAATCTTCCTTACAGTTTTATTTATTTATTATCTTTTTTTTATTCTCTAAAATATTTTGAGAACACATTTTTTTTAAATCAAATTCTTTTCTTTTCTTTTCATTTCATTTCTCTTATAGTATAATCTCAAGAACGCAACGGATGTTGGAATTATATAACATGACTATCATATATAAAACACATAAAACATCAAAGAAACATGCGGAAGCGTATAGGAAAGATTAATGAATAATTAATTAACATAAACAAGAATATGCGTACCTTTCTTGATTCTAGCCGAACAAGAATCAAATCCACAAACTAGCAATTAGATGAACCCTAATTAGGGTTTATAGGATTATGTGAATTACCCCTTACCAATTTTGTAATTCAATCCAAGAATACAATCAATAGTGTGATTGTACCACGTTCTTGTACACACGTACTATACCGAATTAAAGGAATGCTAGTTTTAATTAAACAAAACAATTTTAGTTGGAAAAGCAAAGTGATCGATCCCCTAGGGAGGGTGCACGATCGTTTGGAGCAAAACACACACAAAACTCTTTTAGGTTTTAGCTAATGAGTACAAGAGATGCAAAACACAAGACCCCTAGCCTTGTATATATACTTAACTAAACTTGGAGAACAAGTTGAGTTGGAGATGGGTTGGGTTTTCCTTGTGGCCGATCGGATAGAGTATCCCACAAGGGATTCCGGAACCTTCCCAATATTAATTTGCATTCTAGTCCTTTCCAATTATATTTAACGACCGTTAGTCCATTACAACTAATTACTTAACGTCCGTTATAATTATTTCGTTTAATTAATAAATAAATATAACTATTACATTTAATTATTAACTTTAATTCTCATACGCAAAGTGTGCAATCCCGTGGTCTCGAGTTCGATCCTAACACACATCTATTAATATTTTGTCCATTAAACCAACAGCTCCCACTTGGACATATCTTAATAGTGTGATCACATCGGTTAGCGTCTAGCAACACTTCGATGCCTCTAGTACAACTCGAGCAAGGCTCCTGGAAAACCTTTTAATGATTTCTCATTATTATTATCCTTTTGTTTCTAATACCATGTTAAATAAAGATATGGAATTAAGTCATTCTTTATTCAACCATTCTGTTTCTCGTTATAAGTGACTGAGCAAGATTACCAAATCTTCTGAACATATTTAGGGGAGATCTTGGGCATGGCCATGCAAACATCTTGTCAACCCTACGAGGGGCCCAACAGTATTAAACTCCAAAATAAATTTGAAGGAACAAATTCTATCTTGACTACAAGAATAACCCATGAACTTTGCAACACTTCAAGAAACAACCCTTATGACTACCAGTTACGTATAGCGTTAAGTTGTTCCACAAAAGTTGTAAGATATAACTTTTCACATACACATCAAACCATAACACAAGGTGGCGTATAAGATGAAATTCTAGAGAGAGAAAGTTAGAGGTTTAGGGAACTTAGTGAGAGAAAGTGAAAGATATTATTATGAGCTCCAACTCTCTACCTTGGGAGGTAGAGAGTATTTATAGTCTTACACAAATCGCCACACTTTGGGCTGTGGATCAGGCATACAGTGGGTAAAGACCCGTCCGTCCTCCACGGTGTTACTTAACTAAATTACTACTTAACTTAAAAGAACTACGACTACGAGCTTTCTAACGATTACATATACTTGAGGTGACCGACTCTTTAATACCGGGAATTTCTAATTCCTAACAATCTCCCCCTAAGGGAGGTCACCTCAATCACGTACCAAAAATACATAGAATACAAATAGATATTACATTAGCACTTGATCTTGCATTCTTGATGTAGTTCTTTGCACTTAAACTCGTAGTCATTGATTCTTCACATTGCATGTATGATTGTTCCAAGTGGAGGTCTTTTACTGATCCACGTGATGATAATTTTGAGCCATCATTTGAGATCATCAGCTATCAACAATCTCTGAGACATACATTGTGGTGTTGTGACTTTGGGACCGACATGCTCACATTTTGGATCATGATTTCTTCTTATCAGAGTAGCGGAAGCATTTGTTGAATCATGATATTGGCAGCAGCGTAGCAGAAGCTTGGTGTGAAAATATCAGAGTCATTGATGCACTAATCATGATTTCTTTTGAGATGAATGTGTTAAGTGAGCATGCGGCTATGGATTGACCGCTTCATTCTGATCAGCTGCAAACGTCGGGCGTACCTGCATACAACAGTTAGCAACAAACCGCACGAAAGTGTCTTTGATCACTTTCGATGAATTGAGGTACACGGCCCACGGTTCCCCGTTGATCAGTACAAGTACTGCCTGTGATCAGGTAGGATTCATAAGAATCTCCTTGACAGGGTTTCGCAGCTGTTCTAGCTGTTCTCAAACCGGAACATCTCAAAGAAGACAACACGGAGTGAGTGAACCAGCGAATTTTAAGTCCACTGATTGAAGAAAAGAGATTTGAAAAACAATCGTGTATTGCTCAATGGAAATTGTTTTTGCAATACAACGAAGGTTTTATTGAAAATCAATTATCAATCATAAAAATACCTTTTGGTTTGAAAAATGAGTACACAGTCGATGTGCTAAAGAAAAAAGTTTTTAAGCACAAAGACCGGTTTTTCAAAGGTATCCGTCAATCCATAACCTGAACCAGGATTGATTCAAGAAATTGAATCGCCCCATTGTTTCTGTTCAGTTGTCACATGGATGATCCATATAATAGATCATACATGCCACCTACCAGGAGCTTGTTTGATGTTGGCTCCAGAAGGCTTTCCATCTTCATTGTGAGTGTGTAAACACATCACTCAGATGTTCTGGCAATACCACAAGGATAATGCGTAGGACTCAAGATATAATCTCTCTTTCCACATTGTGTGAAACAGAGAGTCTTCATTGAAAGTGTCCTAATGAGATTAATTGATGATCTCGTGGCTCTAGACTCAATATGTGCATTTTTGGATCCTATAACGGAGACTAGGGAGAGGGTCTCCTTCTTCAATATCAACCATCTCTAATAGAAAGTCGATAGATAATGTTGGTTCCCCGTGAGAATGAAACAAGCCCTTTTAAGAGGAACTTGAGTGGTTTGGAAAGTTGAAGTGCAGTGCGTCACTGGGTCCATGACGTCTTGTCTTCAATACCGATGTTACCATCAGTAGCATATGAATTGAACCCGGTATCTGCCCTAAGGTTGAATTAATGGAGGGCTATTTGTTTTCACCCTATTTTCATTCAATTCTTTTTAATTCTTCAACCCCTTCAGTGCTTACCGAGACTTCATAGCTATTACCTTGTTGGGTTTATTCCAGTACTAGCTCAGTCTTAGTCTGCACTCTTCCCATATCTCACTTTTTCTCCTTTTATCATCATACCTAAGGACTTCTACACTAACTAGTGGATTGTCCCTGGGTAGATCCCTCCGGTTCTGGCGGATCATGGGAACCAATACCTAACCTTATCATCCTTATATCACCGTACATAAAGTAAGTTGGTCGGTCTATTTGGTATTGTTCATCTGCCATTGGATCCAATAGAAAACCATTTGAAAATCAATTCAGATACTTGTGATATATTATCAAAGCATTTTTGTATCTGAATTGTTTTATGATAATTTTAGAACGAGAACTCCCCCTCAACATGTGCATCAAGTATTTGAAAATGTTTTGCACACGGAGGCAAGAGAAAGAATTACCTTCTTTGGTTACCATCTTCTAAAAGATATCAACATCACTTCCCTCAACCGATCAAGTGGGTATAACATTTCCGGGAAGGATGAGGTTTCCATGAATTTTGCTCCCCCTCAATATGTGCCTTGAGGTTTGAAAAGAGTTTTGCACATACTAGAGGGAACCTGCACATTGGGATAAATGATCACGTTTCAAATCATAGGTTTATGATAGGTGCTCCCCCTCAACATGTGCATTGAAAATTGAAATCGTTTGTCACATGTGGGAGGGACAGCATGTTCATTCATGTGAAACCATTTATCTTAATATCAGTTTAAATCTAATTTAAATCACACATTCTCCCCCGATCACAATTATCAAATCATTTGAGATTTGTGATCTCGTATAGATTTAAATTGATTTTGAAAGCTTTTAGGGAGAATTGTGACTTGATTGTGAAAGCGTTTGAACTGATAAGGATCGGATTTTAAGACTTTAAACTCCATTTATAAAAACCATGCATGTATATCTTTTGAAAACAATTTAATGCCAAATAACTTTTTAATTTAATTGAAATCATTCTCCCCCTCAATCAATGACGTAGGTTGTTGATTGAGAGATAGAGATTTTGACAAATAAGTCCTGATGATTATCAAAAATAGAGATTGAGTTATTTTTCAAAGCATTTAGTTTTCAGCAGATAGGAGTTTATAGAATCAGAGCATAAGATTTGAAAACTTGGTAAAACATGGCTCTGTTCTTTCTTTAAAACCGGGTTATTGCCTGAAGATGACAATAAACCATTGTTTCTCTTTCTCCCAAAAATTATTATTATTATTATTATTTTTTTTTTATTTTTTTTTTAAACATTCGAACAACATCTAAAGTCCCGTGTCATTCTTTGAATGACAGCACAAAGACCGTAGATATTATCGAATCGAGAAAAAACATGACAAAAATGACAATATTTTTTGAAGAATTTTCGAATTTTTCAAATTTTTATGGATTTTGAAAGTTTTATAATTTTTCTATTTTGTTTTTCGAATAACTATTTACAAGAGATAGATGAAGATAGACCTTTACTCCTCGACTTCCTCCTGAAGACGTTTGAGAGTTTCTGGTTGAAGGCTTTTCAAACCAAGACGTGGAAGAATAAACTCAAAACGTTCTCTTGGAAGAGCTTTGGTGAAGATGTCCGCTAACTGATATTCAGACCTCACAAAATATAGTTCCACCACACCTTTTTCCACTTGTTCCCTGATGAAATGATGTCGAATGTCGATATGCTTTGCTCTTGAGTGTTGAACGTTGTTGCATGAGAGAGCAATAGCACTTTTATTATCACAGTACAGAGGGATTTTGTTGAATTCAAAGCCATAGTCAGATAATTGAGATCTCATCCATAAGATTTGAGCACAACAAGATGACATGGCTATGTATTCAGCCTCTGTAGAGGAAATAGAAGTACTCATTTGCTTCTTTGAAGACCAGCTCACAAGCTTATCACCCAAAAACTGAGCACCTCCTGACGTACTTCGACGTGTATCTTGACAACCTGCATGATCAGCATCTGCATAGGCCGTTAGTGACATACCGGTGTCCTTCGGGTACCATAGTCCCATGTTGATGGTTCCTTGGAGATACCGAAAGACCCGTTTAACTGCTTCAAGGTGCTTTTTAGTAGGCTTAGCCTGGTATCTAGCACACATGCACACAGAGAACAAAATGTCTGGTCTACTGGCAGTGAGATACATCAGGGATCCAATCATACTTCGATATTTCGTTTGGTCAATCATGATCCCTGAGAGGTCCTCATCTAGTTTGGTTCGGTCAATCATGGGGGTGTCAACAGGGTCACTTGAATCAAATCCAAATTTCTTTAAAATCTCTGTTGCATATTTAGATTGATTTATGAAAATGCCTCCGGGACTTTGAGAAATTTGTAATCCCAAGAAAAATGACATTTGTCCCATCATTGACATTTGAAACTTTGAACTCATTTCATTTGAAAAACGATCACATTCCATTGGGTCAGTCGAGGCAAAGATAATATCATCAACATAAATTTGAACATGAATCAAATGTTTGCCTGACTTCCTGGTGAACAATGTAGGATCAACTGCTCCTTTGATGAATCCGGTTGATAGAAGAAACTTTGACAGTGTATCATACCATGCCCTTGGAGCTTGCTTTAAACCGTAAAGTGCCTTCTTCAAACGATAAACGTGAGTAGGATGCTCTTGGCTCACGAATCCTTCAGTTTGGCTGACGTAGACAACTTCCTTAAGATCTCCGTTCAGAAATGCCGTCTTTACATCCATCTGATATACCACCATGTTCTTACTAGCAGCATTAGCCAAAAAGATTCTGATTGCCTCGATTCGAGCAACTGGAGCAAAAGATTCTTCAAAGTCTATACCCTCCTCTTGACGATATCCTTTAGCAACTAATCGAGCCTTGTTCTTCAACACATCACCATGCTCATCAAGTTTTACTTTGAAAATCCATTTTAGAGCTATAATCTTAGCACAGTCCGGAGCAGGTACTAACTCCCATACATCAAGACGATCAAACTCATGAATTTCATCTTGCATAGCATTGAACCAGCTATCTTCATTCATAGCAGTTTTAACATCTTTTGGTTCGATCTTAGATAGTACGGAGTTGAAGAAGCACCATAAGGCATCGGTTGCGAGTTGCTTCCGGGTTGATACAGGGCGAGAGGGATTTCCAATGATGTTGTCTAGTGGATGATCGTGAGTCCATTTTCTGAGGTGTTCATGTGGCATTTGTTGAGGAACTGAAGTAGCTGAGTCGATGTCTCCTGAAGAAGGTGGTTCTGATGATGATTCAGGAGTAGCAAATATGTTTTCAAATGGAGCATCTTCAGGAGTCGCAAAGGGATTAACTTCATCATTGATGCCAGAAACATTTCCATGATGTACATTTGAAGAATGATGATTTGTTGGTGAGACTGAAGGATCAGCAGCAGGTGCTTCTTGACTTACAGATATTGAAACTGATGGATTGACTTCATTCACTGGAATATGAGCATCCTCTGTTGTAGGGATCAGCACCTCATTAGTAGTAGACTCATACAGTTCATCAAACATTGGATCAAACAATTTCTTTACATCATCTTCAGATGGAGGTACATATGGTGTTTCTAGAGAGGAGTTTGGAACAAGGGATGAACCAATAGGACTGTTTTGAAGTGCGGGTCCTGAGCTGGAGTGTCCAGGAGCCATTTGACCGGTCAGCTCATCAAACGTAACGTGAATTGTTTCCATGATATTTCGGGTTCTTTTGTTGTAGATTCGGTATCCCTTTTTGTTTGGTGCATATCCTACAAATACTCCAATGTCAGCTTTAGCTCTAAGTTTGCCCAAGTCTTGACCCTCATTAGTTGGATAGCACAAGGCACCAAACACACGAAGGAATGATAGATTAGGTTTTCTGTTGTGGACAAGTTCATATGGAGTTTTTCCATGAATGGTGTGAATCAGGGAACGATTTTGTGTGTAGCATGCAGTGGCAATTGCTTCAGCCCAGAGAAACATTGGAACCTTTGAGTAGATTAGCATTGTTCTAGCAGCTTCAACAAGAGTACGATTTCGTCTTTCAACTACACCGTTCTGTTGAGGGGTTCGTGGAACACTTCTTTGATGGCTGATTCCAACGCTTTCATAGAATTCACTAAGTTGTTTGTTGACAAACTCAGTTCCATTGTCTGTTCTGATAATTCTGACAGTTTTGTTTAGTCTAACCTGCAGCTGTTTGATGAGTTTGATGATGATATCAGGAGTTTCATCCTTTGTCCTTAAGAACTTGACCCAGGTGAATCTAGAATAATCATCAACCACAACTAACACATATTTCTTCCCAAAGATATTCTGCACCCTCATTGGTCCACATAAATCCATATGAATCATATGAAGAACTTCTGTGACAGAGTTAGTGGGTTTGGGTTTATGGGCATACTTCTTGCTTTTTCCCAATTGACATGCTGAACAAAGATGATCCTTTTCATACTTTAGTCTAGGTAAACCTACAACTAAGTCCTTTCTGGAAAGATCGTTGATGGTGCCGAAGTTCAAGTGATTGAGACGACGATGCCATAACCATGACTTTGTCTTTGAAGCCTTTGATAACAAGAAGATTGGTGAAGCTCTCATCATGTCATCGATAGAGATAGTGTAAAGGTTTGAGCCACGAGTTCCTTTCAACAGTTCCTTACCATTAAGATTTCTAACGAAGCATGTATGTTTTCTGAAGGCTACTTCTAGATCAGAATCACAGAATTGACCAACAGAGAACAGATTATGACCTAAACCTTCCACATAATACACTCTGGAGATGACACTATCACCAACAACATAATCTCCATAACCCATAATAGCACCGAAATGATCATTACCAAATCTAACAGTCCCGATGAATTTGCTCACGAAGTTCATGAGCCGTGACCGGTCTCCAGTCATATGCTTGGAACAGCCTGAGTCCAGGTACCACAGAACGATTTGAACGATCTGCAGTTGAACACAGACAAGAATGGATAACTGGATAATTGGGATCCCCATGCAAGAATGGGTTCCATTTGGTTAGTAGCAACAGTTGGACCACCCACATCAGAAATAGAAGCATTCATATCAGACAGTGAGGTAATGGAATCGTTGTGAATAGATGCAATACTAGTGTCTGTATTAACCCTATTTACAGTGTGACCACTTCTTAAGGGAATAGTTCTACCAGTAGGCATCCATTTTCTAGTGGGCATTATCTGATTAGTCTTATGACCAACAGGTATCCAATAAAAGCCTATTCTGCTGAATGTTCTTCCTGTGGGTTTCCATTGTTTTCTAACTCTCTTTCGCTTTTGCCTTTTAGCCTTTTTAGTATGAGTTTTAGCATTAACAATATTAACTGGACAATTAACATCATTAGGCAAAGCATTGACATCACATCCATGATTAGAAACAGAATTCAAGCAAACATCAGAACAAGTTTTGCAAATAGTATCAGAATTCGAATTAATTACAGTACGCTTATGGCTAATACTAGAATCAACACGATTCGTTTTATTCGATTCAAACATAAGGTTCCTAGATTGTTCTTCTACTTTCTTCCAGTGCACATTCTTAGCTTGAGAGGTCCTATCATTCCTTGTATTGTCTTGAGACTTTGACCTGCTCCCTTTAATGTCACTGATTACTTCTGTAGAGGGAATGGGAACATTAGTTTGTTTTACTACTCTTTGCACCACCTGTTTAGATGTGCTGGGATCTGAACTACATGCAGGTGCACTACGGTTCACTTTCGCAAAGCTAGATGTACTGAGATTAGTACTCCTAGAAGGCACATTTGAGTTCTTTTTCTTAGCATTGACAGATCTAGAATCTGAACTACTCAATGGTACACTACTTCTCACATTCAAGCCATTGGGAATCGAGTGCATGTCATGTTTGGCCTTAGGCATCGAGCATGGAATCAAAGGGTTAACTCTCTCACCTAATGTCTTTGGGCATATTGTGATCAAACATTCTAAGATTTCTTGAGATCGTTTGGCATATGAGCATGCATGTCCAATTGCATTATCATGAGGTTTCTCTAGCTTATCCTCTTCAACAATCTCACGCAGGCATTCTAAGCAATCCTTAAGGGATGAGAAATATGTTTGAATGGCAAGTTTGTTATTCCTTAGATGAGGGGGGACATATGTCACAGATAAAGCATATTTATTACTAGAGTAAACCTTAGATACAACATTCTCCTCATTGATCATTGGCATTTTCCCTTTTACCTGACTCTTTAGATTCTCGATTTCCTTTTGCAATGAAGTTATTTGTTCATTGTTTTTGTTACGAGTGACTTTAATTGATTCAAACAACTCATTGAAATGACGTTTAACCTTTTCATTTTCTTCTAGAAAACTTTCGTTTTCCTTTTGTAAAGCATTTACTAGATTTTGAAGATGAAACGTTTGAGAATTCTGAGAATCTAAAGGAGGAGGCATTTGGGAGCCTGTCATATTGTTCGTATGACCCTTTAATTGAGAGATTTGGGCTTTCAATTTTCTGATCGTGTTACACTGAGCATGAATCTGTTCATCTTGTTTGTTAATTTGAAAAACTGCATCAAACTCTGGAGCATCGGAAGATGTCTTGATATTTGAAGTTTTGACATTTTCTTTGAGATGTTGATATTTTAGTTGTAGATTAAAATACTCAACTTCTAGTTTAGAAAAATGTTTAACCAAATTGTCATGATCATCCAGTTCAATTTTCTCATTTAGTTTAGAATTAGTTTTTTCAAGCTCAATGACACGATCATGGGAGACTTTCAGGGCCACAGATAGTTCATGAAATTTGGAAGCATTAATAGAGAAATTTGAAGCAGTGAAAAACACATCTTGCGCAACACATTCAGTAATAAGATTCTCATTTAGTGTATGCAAGTTCTTTCTCTCAATCTCATTGTATTTTAGTGCACGCTCATAATCACTAACTTCAGCAACCATTGCATCAAATTCCTTTTCCATTCCCTTAATATCAGCTTCTACCCCTTTTTTAAGACTCTCAAAGTGATCTTTTAGAAGTTTAAAGAATGGCATGACCTCAGTTAAATAACATTCTTTCATTTGTTCAAAACCTCTTTCACCTTCAGTTATACCAGTGGGAGTGATCCTTTTCTTACAAGTTTTCTCAAAATCAACAAATAGTTGGAATATAACGTATTGGCTAATTAATGTCTTGCTTTTAGTGGCAATTGTTCTAGGTACAAGATGCATAGGTGTATTAGGAGGATACACAGTTGCTCTAGGCATTTTCCGAAGGGGAGGGTTTGTTTCTACAATATTTTCAGCTTTCTGCTTATCTAAATCCATTTTCCAGAAGACTTGTTCGGGAGTCAACAAAGTCTGAGGTTTAAACTTGTTCAAAGAAATCCAGTTTTCTTTCTTGTAATCATGAGGAGAGAAGATTATGTTTTTCTCTTTGCATTTGGGATCATTTTGCTTCTTATTCATCTTTTCCCTAGTGATTTCATTTAATATCTTATCTTCCTCAGTGCACTCAACGCAACTAGGTTTCTGCCTAGGTTTAAGGACTTCATTACCATCATAAATTACCTTATGAGCATTTGTAGCCTTTTTAATTACCTCTGGATTTGGTTCCTCTATAAGGGGAACGCTATGCTTATCGCTTAGAACTATATGCTTAGTGATCATGTGAGCAGTCTGAATGGTGTTTCCTTGTAAATACAACTTGTTTTCAAGTTTGTTTTTCAAAGTTTTCAGATTAGAAAAATCTCTCAAGAGTTTTGATTCCTTTGCATTAAATTCTTGCTTAAGCATTTTCACATTTTCTTGAAGTTCTTGTTTTTGCTTAGCTGTTTTAGAAAGTTTTTCTTGCAAGGAATTTAATTCTTGTTTCAATACTTCTTCTCTAAACTTACTTTTTCTAATTACTGTACTCACTTGGACATCCATTTCCTGCTCACGAGTGGTCAACTCAAATTTTGCCCGTTGTTCATAAATAGCAACACGTTCCTTATAGGCATTTAGTTCAGAAATTATGGAATCATTAGGAGCACATGCAGTGTATTCATCACAGACATAGTCATTGTTGACTGCAGAAGATGCATCACTTGGTACAACTTCACTTTCACTTTGTTTCACGTATTGATCGTATGGGACAATATTGATATTACCCATATTTTCAATATTTGATTCAATGGTTTCAGTTGGTTGTACTTTGTCATGCATCTGTTGCACATCAGCATCATCGTATAGCTTTAATACCTCTGATATGAGTTTGTCCTTGGATGGGCCAGCTTGTGGTGAAGAAGAGATCTTGGGAGAAACCATTGGAGAGATGCTAGCCATAAAGATTGTGTGTGCAGTAGGTCCATCATCTACATCAGAGTCGTATGCATCACAGTCAGCGACTTGAAAGGCGTTCTGATGATTGTGACCTATCTCCTGAATAGGCTGCTCATCCATATCTGCATCATGGGTCTTGGCATTGCCCTTAGCAAGGAACAGCAATTCCTCTTCATTCAACGCAGCACCATTGTCCTGAGCTTGTACCAGCAACATCTTATCTCTGAAGTAATCAGCATTCTGTGGACGCTTTGGAGATGTGCAGTTCCTTGCAATGTGTCCTTCACCACCACAGTTATAGCATTTGATTGGCTTAGGTTGACTTTGGTTACCATTACTTCCTCGATTCTGGTTGCCAACATAATCTCTCCCAGCTCCACCTCTTCTCTGATCATACTGTCTTTCCTGAACTGGTTGCCCCATAAGTTTCCCATCTCTTATCAAAGCATGGTTGTGAAGATTGGAGGCGGTTCGGATCTCATTGCAGGTGTGGAGTTTGTTGGTGTGAGGTGAAAGTGTCCTGTTCTCTTTAACCATGAGTGTTAGTTGAGTGATGAAATGTTCCATGACAGCATTAGCATCAGGTTGCTTGAACCTTGGATCAGAAATGGGTCTGTGATTATGATTATCATTATTCATGGGTGCAACTTGAGAGGCATTGTTGGAAGTCCCATCATCTGTGAAGAAGGCAGTTGAGTCATTTGTAGATCTTGTTTCTCCCTGACCTTTGAATTGATCAAGAATCCTCTTTTCAAACATGGCATGTCTCTCATTTTGAAGAAGGAAGGCATAGAGTTGCTCATAGTTTGTATCCTTCAATCCTTTAGTGAGTTTCACAGAAGTGACAAACTTGTGCCATTCGGGATTCATATTGTTTACAAATTTAGAGTTCAACTGAATGTTAGGCATAGTCATCTTGATGTTTCTCATGTCATTCACCAAGTTATGAAATCTCACATAGTACTCATAGACACTTTCATCGGGTTTCATCTTGAAATGTTCAAATTCATCATAGAGTTGGGATTCTCTGTCTTCCATAGTTAGTTCTGAACCTGAGAGAAGCATCTTAACATTATCCCAAACTGCCTTTGCTTCAGTGTTATGATTGATCAGCTTGTAGATGTCTTTAGGAAGACCTTGAAGAACAATGTTTGAAGCCCTGATATCTGCATCAAATCTCTTTTTCTCCTTATCATCAAGCTCATCATACATCTTAGGTCTGTCCATTCCGTAAATCGGAGTACCATCTTCATTAGTATCAAGTATGTCTCTAGTCGTTTCAACTCGATATGGTCCTTCATCAATGGATTTTAGAATATTGACACCATTTTCCTTTCCAAGGCAATACAATCTGATTTGTTGAGCCCAAGAATCGTAGTCAGTTCTGTCAAGCATGGGTGGACGAGTATCTGATCCAGCTGCTTGTACATCCTCGGCAACTGTGGAGATGACAGTAGGAACGTTGGTGGACATGTTATCAGATTATACGGGATTTTATAACTCAATGATTAAACCGGGAAATAGATTCTTTCACGGGATTTTACTAAATCAAGAGAAAACCGTAAACAATCACTCAAGTCGCTAGATGATAAAGCTCTAAGTCGCTAGAAACAAATCCACTAAGTCGCTACCAATTAATTCGCTAGACAGCCAAGTCGCTAGAATCCCAAGTCGCTAACAGAAAAACAAGTCGCTAAGTAGTAACTCGCTACGGACCAAGTCGCTAACCAAATTTTGGCAGCAATTCGCTACACAAGTCGCTAGAAACACAAGTCGCTAAAGAGCAACTCGCTACTGACCAAGTCGCTACCACAAGTCGCTACCCGTAGTGGAGAGTCCACTACTTGTCCTTTAACTCGCTAGCTCTAACTCGCTAGCTTTTAACACTGTAAGTCGCTACAAAATAATGAAGCAAGTCGCTATGAAGAAAGGTTATCCGTGAACTAACTCGCTACCATGAAAAACCATATACACATCACTTTTCAATCCAAAAACAACCCAACCAAGATGATTCAAGCTTACCAAATGAAAACCTAAACACTTATGATGATTCTAAACACAAAAGTACCAACAAAATTCAAACTTTAACACAAGAAATCAACCAAATGATGCAAAAACCACAAAACTTTTTCAAACTCAAAAACCACCTAAAAACCACTATAAATCCAAAGATGTGCAAGATATGATCAAACCATGGCTCTTGATACCAATTGTAAGATATAACTTTTCACATACACATCAAACCATAACACAAGGTGGCGTATAAGATGAAATTCTAGAGAGAGAAAGTTAGAGGTTTAGGGAACTTAGTGAGAGAAAGTGAAAGATATTATTATGAGCTCCAACTCTCTACCTTGGGAGGTAGAGAGTATTTATAGTCTTACACAAATCGCCACACTTTGGGCTGTGGATCAGGCATACAGTGGGTAAAGACCCGTCCGTCCTCCACGGTGTTACTTAACTAAATTACTACTTAACTTAAAAGAACTACGACTACGAGCTTTCTAACGATTACATATACTTGAGGTGACCGACTCTTTAATACCGGGAATTTCTAATTCCTAACAAAAGTGCACTACATTCATGACACTTATCTGGTATCTCAAGTCTAAGGATAACTATTCATGATTTACTTAATAACAATATCCATAAAGTAAAATCATGTAGTTGGGATAAGTCCTATATTCAATTCATTGAATATCATCTGAAATTGGTATGCATTTACATCAATATACTTTCAAGTATATTCTACCATATTTCTCAGATTTGTCTTAGTTTAATGATACTCCCATATCATTAATTGACAACGGACGATTTAGAATAAATAAATTTATTCACGGATTAAACATGCGAATATAGGATACAATATATTATAAAATCAAACATACCAAGTATTTGATTTATTATAATAATTGTTTAATATCCTTTATCCAAATACTAAATAGATCAATGCATGAAAATTCTAGTTGATGAATTATGCCTCAAGTAATGACAATCATACTTGTTGACAAGGCATAAATCAATCAACTTGATCTATCGTAATTTTGAGAATACTTATTTCAAGAATTCAAATAATGAAGTCCTTGTATGTGTGCCTTCACCAATCCACATAATAATTCATAAAGTGTGTGACATCTTCTATCACTAATTTTATGACAATTTAAACTTTCAAACATTTTAAAGTTTAAAGTATTCTTATTCTTTTAATTTATAATGCAACTAATTCACATGGCTATTAACAAGAATGAAATCCTACCATGACTAGTATTGAGTGTCATCTCAATTAAACCAACATTATTGTATACAAACAACAATATGATCATTAAAACTTCGTAAACTTTAATATAGTATTGTGTAATGTTTGATGTCTTCCAAACTTTCAAGTTTGAAGCTGATGACAATTTGCACAACAATTGACATATTGTTCATCCATAGAATCTAGGAGCAATTCCAGGCTGAGGATGTAATTCTATTAGAATATTCATTACACAAGTTATCTGATAAATTTTAGTTAGATATCAATGTTTTCAAATCATCTATCATTCAAGAATGATACAGCAATTTGAATACAATACATGATGTACATGATGAATCTACAGGTCAAACTTAGACTTCATTCATGTTCTATCTTGTCAAAAGATATTTATCCATTTCCCAAATGATATATCATGTTTTATTAGAATCATTTATTTTTACTGCACATGTTTATTAATAGTAAACATATATTCCAAGGTTGTATGTTTTAATTCTTAAATCTTACAAGTGAAGTTTCATTCCAATCTAAGACTTAACATTTAGCTTACAAGGAATGTTACTTCCTATATGTTATACAACATATAAGATTTAAAACCTTAACATAATACTCCCACTAGCTTTCAGGAATATTTAAAATTTATCTTATTTCAATTATAAATCAAAACTAGAATTTAATAATTAAACAAAAGAATAATTTCATAGATGCATGCATTTATTCATTCATGAATTATTGCACTTCGTACACTTCCAAAGATTATATGAATTTAAAAAACCTTTCGATTACTTACCGTCCTCGCTCAAGTAATTTTTCAAGAAAGAGTTTTGACATTCCATTGTCATATTTCATATTAATGAAAACAAGTATGACAATTATCATCTTTATATATATTTAATGTGTCTAGAAAAGAATATTCAATCATAATTAATTGCTTAAGTATGATTAATAATCTTGTCATAAGACATGCATTAAATCTGTGTACAATATTGTCCATATGATTTCTACATAGAAATTCAAACCACTAGGGTTTTTCATCTCTTTGAAGAAACTCATTTCCATTCTCTAGTCTAACTATTAAGATAAACCAAATTTCCAAAATTGATTATCTTTATGGACAATATCTTTAACATTCATAGTATGAGTAATTTACCCAATTCAATATTTGGTAATCCATCATAATGATTATCAGGTTTACTATAATCCTGTAACTCATATTTCTCAGCATATAAGTCAAATATCTGAAATATCTTTGCAGATCTATGAATGAAAATTCCATTATCTTGAGGTCTATCATTTACATGTCTAACCTCATCATGATATTTACTAGTGTGTTTTAGAAGATTATGTATCTTGTAATTTTATCTTTCAAGATAAAAAAACTCCCACTTGCCTTTTGTAATATATAGACTATCTATATATACTTAGCAATTAGAGCAAAACTACATTGTTCTCTTTTTGGGACATTATAAATACACATTGATAATTCCTGACTTTAGTTTGTTAATAACCTATTCATAAGTTGTTTAACAAATTCAGAATCTTCAATTTTAAAACTTAATGTGATTCATCACATTCCATAATAAAATGGTATTTTATTAATCTTCTAGGTTGGAGTCATATTGATTATATTCAATCTATACTCAATTTTCTAACCTTGTTACTTTTAAAGAAAGAAGTTATGATTATCTTGAATCAAACAAATCAAATAGAGTTTGATTCTCCTAACTGAACATACCATCAACTTGTGGTATTCATTAGAATTAATATTGTAAGACAATCTAATAATATATAAGATAAACATGTTAATACAAATAAGCCGTGAAAACGTTTATTTATATTTTACGATCTTCTAATGTTTTGTCGATAACAAAATTTAACGAAACAAATAAAGTACGTAAATAGTTTGAGTTAATAGTTTTCTAAACACACTTACGCTTTCACATAAAACACTAAAACAAGTATAAGTGATTTTATGATTTAGATACATATGTACAACAACTAGTGTTTACATATTGGGTTAAACATATACTTAAACTAAGTATACTAAAATGGGTAAAAACTAAGTGTATGCTAAATTGGGTAAATACAAGTATATACTAAATGGGTAAATACTAGCAAATGGTTTTGACCCATAACCCATGGTTTTATATATACCACTTAACCAAGTTCATTGTATCTAGAAAGAAAACCATGGATCAACCCATAACCCATGACCCATGACCCTTAACCAAAAATACCCATGGGCAAAGAGGAGCGGACCACGGATCGCTAGCTTTGTGCTAGCCGGATCCCTCGTGGTAGGGATCCGTGGGATCCGGGGAAACAGAAGAGAATCTCCTCTATAAATAGAGAGCCATTTCTTCTTCTCTAGGTGTGCTTTTTACATAAACTTCCCCAAAGTATTCTAACCCTCTAACCTCAGATCTAAGTGATCTATGTAGTTTGTCTTTTGTTTTTGTGTGATCTACTAGGTTCCTCCTAAAGGAAAGATCACCACCTCTTGAAGACGTGCAAGCTCAAAGTCCATGAGTTGCCATGCTTCGTCATCATCAAGACTAGTAAGGTTCTCTTGTTGATAGTTCTTCCTTTCTCCATAGATGTTGGGTTGAAGGCATTAGTGAAGAATGCCGAAAGTGTCAAGACGAAAGCATTAGTGAAAGGTGCTCATCATCCGTGTCAAAGCATTAGTGAAGGATGCTAAAGGTGTCAAGACGAAGGCATTAGTGAAGGGTGCCAAGCGTTGTGTCAAAGGCATTAGTGAAGGATGCTAAAGAATCAAATCAAGTAGCATTTGGGAAGAATGCCTAGGTCGTATAATCGATGAGGAGCATCGTTATACATATATGTATTTGTTTATATACAAGGATGGTGATATCCTTGATGGTGTTGTAACAAGGAGTAGATCTCCTTGAGATTAGGTGTTGTGTCGTGAAGGTGTAGTTCACCTAAGGTGTGAAAGAACTAGGTACTTAGCCTAGTACCTAATAAAGGGTAGGCGACGTTGTAAAGGATTAGTTCTCCTAAGGTGTGAAAGAACTCGGTGGTTAGCCTAACACCGTATAAAGGGTAGGCGACGTTGTGGTAGGTGTGGTTCGCCTTGGTGTGAAAGAACTCGGTATTTAGCTTTGTACCAGAAAAAGGTTAAGCGACGTTGTGAAGGCTTCTCCGCCATAAGGAGTTGGTGTAGTGTTTACGAACTCTCGAGTAGGTGACTCGGGGAGTGGAGTAGGGCAAGGAAGGTGTCCTTGTAGCCGAACCACTATAAATACTTGTGTCGTGGTGATGTGCTTCTTACTCTTTATCTTTCATTACACGTTTATATATCTATCTATCAACGTTCAACATAAACAATCAAATAGATTGTCATAAGTCGATCTAAATATTTAAAAGGAAGTTTTAAATTGGTAAAACTATTCAACCCCCCTTCTAGTTTTCCACAATTGGCATCAGAGCTTCGTTACCATGTTTCTTAAAGTATGTTGTACTTTAAAGACTTGATACGATCCGTGTATGTTTGAAAACTACAAAGAAGGATTTTTTTTAAAAAAGTCATATTTTTCTTTTAAATCATTTCGTTGGACATTGATAGATCATTCTAACAACTTTTGCTGTCGTGAAATCTTCATGCTAGAATCTCTCCAAAATATTCATTCAAAGAATAATGAAGACAACATTCAAGGAAGGATCTATAAAGTAATCTCTACTTACGTACACCAAGTACAAAAGATTACTTTAAAAGCTCATGAAGTATTTTTGGTATTAAGCCAAACCAAGAAGCATAGAGGTATGTTTTACCTTTCATTAGATAAGTTACATGAGTTCAATTTATTTTATAGTTCTCTTTGTTTAATAATCACTAGCATCATTAGAAGTCTCTTTCGTCACTTTTCCATCTTTTTCATCATCGGGAATAGTATTCCTTTTGATTCGTCAAACTAACGCCGTCGTCACATATGAACCCTCGATATGTGATTCATCAAAAGTCGTCATCCAAAAACAATCTTCATCTAAATACCTCCAAACTATTTTTTGTAAGCTTATTTATAAGCCTACTACATAAATAATGCCAAACAAATTTTTTTTGTAGCCGGATCCCTCTAGTTGTACTAGCCGGATCCCAAATACAAAGGATCCGGGGGAACCGTGGAACAGAACTCAGCTATACGCTTTCAAAATTTCACCACTGATTACTTTCCCTCTATTCACACAACACAAAAACGACCAAGCTACTGAATTAATCCTCATTGGCTTCCATAATCCCAAGTATTCCTTCCTAGAACATCATTGTAAGTAATTACATTAACTTGTTCTATTTTTCATCATCCTAATTCAAGGGTTTATGGTTTCTTAATTTCTAATCAATTAATTAGGGTTTTTCAAAATTAATCATGAAAAGGGGTTTTTAAATCACATTGTGTTCACAACATTGTTAATACAAATCAAAACCATAAACCCATATCAACCAATTTAACCTAACTGAAAAACTTGTATTTTTAGGACCAACCATGCCCAAAGCCACTCAACAAGATCATCATGACACCGTCCATTACCTTACTCATTACTATCGTAAAAGGTGTCTGACCAAAACTAACCGTAAAATTTTCAAAAGCCTCACAAAACGACTTATTCACGAAGGTCGTGTAGTCAAGGAATGTTTCCTTGAAAATACCGACATTCGTCAAGTTTTCTCGACAATCAACTTTGATTGCCTTCTTGACATTGATGAACAAATTTGTCCGGTTTTTATTTTTGTGTTTTACAAAAGCTTTAGGATCATTAGGAACACCGATAATAGCATCTCAATCGCCTTTATTATCAACACACAAAACTTTACTCTTCCTCTCAACACTTTTGCTCAAATTCTTCGCATTCCTTGTGAGGGAATTTGTATATACTCTCAAGATTGGGCAATTAACTCTCAAAACTGTGCACTTGATCCCAAGCCTCTCTATAACACTCCTCTCGATGATCCCGAAACCATTCGTGATACTATCTTTAAAATTAGGACCGACCAATCTCGTTACGATCGTAACAAAAAGCTCATTCACCGTGATCCTTTTAAAATGGAACTTTTCGAAATGCATCCCATGTTTAGAAAATGGGAAGAAATCCTTAGGGAAAACATCATTAGCCTAGTTGGAAACAAAGATCATCCAAACGCATGTCTTGTGCAAATGATCTATTGTCTTACCCACCAAAGGCCATTTAATCTTGCCTACTACATGGTAAGGAGAATGGCTGGGGTATTCAAAGCTTCCAACATGGTACTTCCATATGGTATGCTCCTAACACGACTTTGTAAGTATGTTAGTGCATTGCAACCATCCCCTATCAATGATGATCATTACCTCTCCGATCACGTCATGGTACCTCTTACCAAACAACCCTCTAAACGGTTCATGGTCAATGGAGAGAAACCTGAAGCTCTCTCGGACTCCTCGGCCGAAGAAGAAGAAGAAGATGATGAGGAAGACATCGACCCCGTATCCAACATCAAATTGGAAATCCTTGAATACCACGAACAACTTCCAACCATTCCAAACGAGACCGCGGAATTTAAACAAATAAGAGGCATGATTCAAAACCTCGCTTACAACCTCACTAAGCCGTCTAAAAGGAAAAGGAAGTATTGACGAAAGAGACAATAGGAATGTGCTTAGTTTCATTTATTTTATGTCTGAATGACTTCTCTTTAGTATTTTTAGTTTATGGTATTTTGGATATTGTTACTTTACCTTGTAAGTGATGTTTTATGATAACTTGCTTGTTCCTATTTGCTTGTTTTATAGATTTAATAGTGTACAAAATCTGCACATCATTTTCTGTGTAGGTTCTGTGTTGGTTCTGATCTGCAGATGCCGGATCCCTAGGATTAGCCTAGCCGGATCCTTCCCTTGAAGGAACTGTGGGATCCGTGACATCAGATCAACAATGCAGCATTCAACACATCAAAACTGCTTTCTAGATAACATCACATTAGCTTGGCATATATTTTTAGAACCCAACTAAGTCCACTTCAAGGATGAGAAAGGCTTAGATTCACTAAAGGCTTACTTAAGATCTTAGTCTGATTTTATCAACACATCTAAAACTCACCATATTTCTGCTTCAACTATTCACATCTCAAAACACTTTAAGAAAGCAAGCTAAACAATTTTAGGAAATTGCTTCTAGTCTTTTATATCTCAAGGTAAGACAAAAATTAGTTTTTCAATTCTTGAAATTTTTAAGAATTTTTTTTAATATCACCTCAAGCTAAAACCTGATCACTAGGATCATTTATTATGACTTGACACCCTCATAACTCTTAGTGTTATCCTTGGACATCCATTGGTAGTCTTCTTGTCCCATCCCTCTTCCATAAAAAGCAATCATTTGCTATAACACTTATTACCTCTAATCATTCAAGTATCCCTTCATCCTAAACCCTTAGGAGAACTGAAACATTCAAAATGAGATAAGCCTTAGCTCCCAGAAACCTCATTACAAACCTGTCATAACTGCTGAGAGCCGGATCCCTAGGATTAGCCTAGCCGGATCCCTTCAAGGAGGGAACCATGGGATCCGGGTGACAGTTTATACCAAACATAGCTAAAACAATCATTTCAACTCACCTTCCTAACTCAAATACTTCATCTCATCTTAAATGAGTTCCTAGATCAGTGAAACTCTGAATCTCAACCTTGTGCATGTCAATCATCACATTTCCAAGAACATTAGTGATTAAGTCTTAAATGCAATTGCAAAGTTCTTCCCTTTATAACCCTCATTGCCAAGAACACTTTAGTCATCAAACACAAACATAATTATCAGCAATTACAACCATCCTCCTTAGTCATATCATCATGAGAAAAGCTCCTAGTGCTTACTCATCCACTCAAAAACCACCTAAGAAACTTGCTAGAATCATACACGAAGTTTCCTCAACCGAATCATCTCCGGTTAAGTCCACCTATGCTAGGATTTCTCCTACACCAAGGAAACCAATCAAACTAATTCCCAAGAAAAGTGTTCTCACTAAGATTTCATCACCAAATTCTATTATACCAAACATACCCTCCACAACTCAACCTATTTCATTAATACCTAGAGCCACCTCCCAATCATCTCCACACTCTCACAATATAGAAGATTTACCTTCTTGGCCATCTCATCTTTTACCATTACCAACTAATTCACTTGAAAAGATTGAGCAACAAAATCAAAGTGTTGAATCAACACTTGATCCAAAAGCAAACTCTATTATTCCTCCCAATAGTCCATTTTGGATTATGAGAAGACATCAAAGGCAACCACCCGATCAAATGGAAGTTGATGCTTCTTTACCTCTACCCTCAAACATTGTAGAGTCACCACTTAATGAGCCTCCACCAAATCCTCCTTCATTTGAAGATCCTCAATCCACTTCACTTGAACTTTCACCTCAAGAAACCCAAAACCATGACAAGGATTGCTATCATTGTAAACATGTTGAAAAGTTGATACATGAACTACGTGAAGAGCAACGTTTCATGTTCTATCACCTCCTCGAACGTTTCGAAGAGGTTAACAAGCCTAAACTACAATAAGCATCATATTCAAAAGGTCAAACTTAGAACATTTAGGAAACCTTTCTCATCCTTGATCACCATTAAGCTTCTAGTCGAATCTTAAGTTTGGGTTAACTTATTAGCATTAGTAGCACCTATTTGGCTAGTTCATTCTCTTAGTTTTTAGAGATTTGGTTGTGTATCTCTTGTTTTATTGAATGAATACTTATATGCTATGATTATTATGTGTGTTGTGCTTGTTATATTGTACATATATCTCATTCCCTCAAATAGCACTCCTTGACATTTCTTCACTGCTGAAGAAACTGTAACAGATAGCCGGATCCCTTCCAGATAACTAGACGGATCCCTCCTTGAAGGGAACCGTGGGATCCGTGGTACAGAAGCACAAATTTCTACTAACTTGAGTCTCTTTTGCAGGAAATTATGCACTATACTCTTGTTTTTCTAACCTTTGTTTTTTAGTTATTCAAAATACACATGAAGATATTGACACCATAAAGCTAGGGGGAGCTTTGTGTCAAATGACATTGAAAAATCATTTGCAAACTTAATCCTATTTTGGGTTACACTTCATGACACCCCATTGCAACATTGCAATATTTAAAGGGGAGCACGTTCTCGTCACTTAGACGAACCATTTGCAAACTTAATTGCAAACACAATTAGTTTATTTTACGTTATGTCCTTGACGCCCTTTCAAAGGGATGGACTCGTCAAGGGGGAGTTAAGACGAGTACCATTACCGTCACTTGCTCTCTTTACATTTTTACATTTTTTTTCTTTCTTATAAAAATTGTGTTAGTTTCTTTTAACACTTTTTGTTTCGACAAAAAGAGGGAGAAGAAAGTAAAAACTACAAATTCAAACTTTTACGAATTTTAGATTTTTCCTTAAAATAATTTTATGTTTTGTCATCAACAAAAAGGGGGAGATTGTTAATACAAATAAGCCATGAAAACGTTTATTTATATTTTACGATCTTCTAATGTTTTGTCGATAACAAATATAAAATCATTTTAACGAAACAAATAAAGTACGTAAATAGTTTGAGTTAATAGTTTTCTAAACACACTTACGCTTTCACATAAAACACTAAAACAAGTATAAGTGATTTTATGATTTAGATACATATGTACAACAACTAGTGTTTACATATTGGGTTAAACATATACTTAAACTAAGTATACTAAAATGGGTAAAAACTAAGTGTATGCTAAATTGGGTAAATACAAGTATATACTAAATGGGTAAATACTAGCAAATGGTTTTGACCCATAACCCATGGTTTTATATATACCACTTAACCAAGTTCATTGTATCTAGAAAGAAAACCATGGATCAACCCATAAACCATGACCCATGAACCTTAACCAAAAATACCCATGGGCAAAGAGGAGCGGACCACGGATCACTAGCTTTGTGCTAGCCGGATCCCTCGTGGTAGGGATCCGTGGGATCCGGGGAAACAGAAGAGAATCTCCTCTATAAATAGAGAGCCATTTCTTCTTCTCTAGGTGTGCTTTTTACATAAACTTCCCCAAAGTATTCTAACCCTCTAACCTCAGATCTAAGTGATCTATGTAGTTTGTCTTTTGTTTTTGTGTGATCTACTAGGTTCCTCCTAAAGGAAAGATCACCACCTCTTGAAGACGTGCAAGCTCAAAGTCCATGAGTTGCCATGCTTCGTCATCATCAAGACTAGTAAGGTTCTCTTGTTGATAGTTCTTCCTTTCTCCATAGATGTTGGGTTGAAGGCATTAGTGAAGAATGCCGAAAGTGTCAAGACGAAAGCATTAGTGAAAGGTGCTCATCATCCGTGTCAAAGCATTAGTGAAGGATTCTAAAGGTGTCAAGACGAAGGCATTAGTGAAGGGTGCCAAGCGTTGTGTCAAAGGCATTAGTGAAGGATGCTAAAGAATCAAATCAAGTAGCATTTGGGAAGAATGCCTAGGTCGTATAATCGATGAGGAGCATCGTTATACATATATGTATTTGGTTATATACAAGGATGGTGATATCCTTGATGGTGTTGTAACAAGGAGTAGATCTCCTTGAGATTAGGTGTTGTGTCATGAAGGTGTAGTTCACCTAAGGTGTGAAAGAACTAGGTACTTAGCCTAGTACCTAATAAAGGGTAGGCGACGTTGTGAAGGATTAGTTCTCCTAAGGTGTGAAAGAACTCGGTGGTTAGCCTAGCACCGTATAAAGGGTAGGCGATGTTGTGTTAGGTGTGGTTCGCCTTGGTGTGAAAGAACTCGGTATTTAGCTTTGTACCGGAAAAAGGTTAAGCGACGTTGTGAAGGCTTCTCCGCCATAAGGAGTTGGTGTAGTGTTTACGAACTCTCGAGTAGGTGACTCGGGGAGTGGAGTAGGGCAAGGAAGGTGTCCTTGTAGCCGAACCACTATAAATACTTGTGTCGTGGTGATGTGCTTCTTACTCTTTATCTTTCATTACACGTTTATATATCTATCTATCAACGTTCAACATAAACAATCAAATAGATTGACATAAGTCGATCTAAATATTTAAAAGGAAGTTTTAAATTGGTAAAACTATTCAACCCCCCCTTCTAGTTTTCCACAAAACATATTCCTTTTGGCTTACCTATTTACCAACTAAGTCAACTTAATGGTATAATAGACTTTTCAAGCCAATTGCATGCTTTATAACACAAGTACTTTTTGACCAAGTCACTTCATATCCATGTCTCATCAAGAAAACATAAATTTGTTATAATCCCATTTAACGTTATAAATCATTGATCAACTCAATGACTTCTTGTTTATGTCTTAATTAAAAAACTTAACAAGTTAACGTCTTACTTTATTATAAGTCTTAAAAGACTTTATGTTTATGTCTTTACAATGAATCATAAACATGTTTAACTAAAGTAATTATGAACACAACTTTTGGTTTTAATAATAATTTCAAGTTAATTTATTTACTTTACAATAATGTAGGACTACATTATCTTTCATTTATGTCATTCCAAAATACATAAATAAACAAATTGAAGTATTATTAGATTACTTCATTTATTTATGTCATTCTAATAATACATAAATATTTAATTTGAAGTTGTCTTATATATCATTTTGACACATGTTCTAAATACTTGTCTAATTTAGAAACTGCAAATATGTCCATGCAAGGTCTGACTTCACATGGAGATTTACTTTGTTGTTGCAATCTCGCCAAGTTCTGACATGACGTAAATTGCAACACCAAGTGTTTCTTGAATTAAATATGTACAAGTTATATTAGAACGTTAGTCTCTTACCTTGCAGTCAAGAGAATCCGTTAAATCATATACTTATATGTTGTACCTTGCACACAATATAGATTTCTCCCACTTGTGCATGGAACAACATCATGTAGCAGATAAACAACACGACATATGTTTGTTTATGTGACCAATATGATTGTGTCATTGATATTAGCATAACTAGTAGATGTAAAACACTTCATTGTCTAATAAGGAAACGTACACGACTATCCTTGAAAACATAAGTGTCTACAAGCGGAAAGTAATTATCTTAAGACATTCTAGAGATAATATGAGTTAGTACCAAGATGACAAAGCTTGTAACTCCCACTGAATTAGAGATCATTACATTAATTCCTTATTCAGTTAATAAGAACAATACTCCCACTGAATTTGACAATATTGTAAGTGTTTCATTAACCAGTGAAAGAAAATAGTGTTCTATTTACTTTCATACACTTTTGATAAAGTTCATACATAACAATTACTTATCTACTAAAAGAGTGTATTCTACTATGTAGATGATGAACTATCCATCAATGCTATTAACTTGAAAAATTGGGCATGCAATTTCTTTCTTAATAGTTCTACTATTCCAACGATTGTAAGTAGTACTTTTAAATGGTCAAAACAAAACAACTAGATAAAATATGCTAGTTAGTCTTTTACCAATTATACAGTAATTAGTCTAGCTTCTAATTTAATAACTCAGAAAATATGCAATTTTCTTAACTATTAAAATTTGCTTACGAGTTATGTATTTAGAATTTAGACAATTCTAATTGTCCTATCATACCTTTCTTCATTCATGAAAAGGAATAAGATTGAATCTCACTATTTCTTATGAAAAGAGGACTAGGTTTATTCTTTTAGCAAAGTTGACTCTACCAAAAACCCTTACAGGTGTAGATCAATTTACCAATACAGGAATAACCTTCGTTTACGGTTTAATGTTGCATTAATACATTTAAAGAATTAGCAAAATTCAATTTTAGTATTTTTGATAATTAAACTTTTCAAGAAAATAAAATACCCAAGGTAATATTCATATAACCATAGAATTTTCTCGAAAACTAGGATCCAAATTATCATAGGTTCATTACATCAGTTGATATGCTAGTAACGAAAGCATATAATAAGGTAATCTGTCGAACAATAATTGGCAGACAATTTCCAATTCCTAGATCATTATGGGATTTATATTTTCCAACGCTATTGCAAATATAAACATGTTTCATCCCATCTTATGCCTTGAGTCCAGGTCTCACTTCCTACTCAACTTAAGTGTCTAACTTAAAGAACTGCAAATATGTCCATGTAAGGTCTGACTTTACATAGATATTTACCTCTCCATCACAATCTCGCCAAATACTGTCATGACGTAAATTGCAACTTCAAGTGTTCCTTTTAATTAGATGGCACATAACTTAATTTATAAAGGGTACTAGTTTTGATTTTATGTGGTCAAATCAAATATGTACAAAGATGTCATGCATTCATCTTGTAGCATAAATTTAATAAAAAACTTTTTATTACCAATTCATAAAGATCAAATTATCAAAGTTTTGATTGAGGTATTGGGTTCACCAATCAAGGAATTTAGCGTTAATTATCGTCCATTATACCGTATGATTTGATAAAAATCAATAATAAGAAGATTGTAGTATGTGGGTAACTCAAACGTGTAAGGTTTGAGCACCGAGATCGTTCCGAACGAGGGTTGAATGGAATTTCCAACTCACGTCTCAATAATCGGGATTTGAATGAGAAAAGGGGGTAAAATGATATATTCTAAACTACGGGATAAGGAAAGCAAATGGAACATATAATCTACGGGAAATCCTAAGAACTAAGGCAACCTACTCAATTCTACACTAAAACGTAAATACGGAAATTAAACGAAACGCGATTAAAAAGCAAAAACGTCTAATCTACATCCTAAAAATAACCTAAAACTACTTTTATGCTAAAAAAGATATTAGAAAACTAATTATGAATTAAAACTATTTTTTAGGAATTTTATTGATTTTATTTCTAATTAAAACTAATTATCAACTATAAAAATAAAACTAATTATCTAAAAATTATCAAAACAAAGGGGAAAATTATGAAATTACTTTCTAAAAATAAAAGACTTTTCAAAACTATTTTTTTGTAATTTTCAGATTAATATTCTATTTTTTTATGAATTTAATACTATTTTAATCTAAATTAAATTATGAAAAATACCAAATAAAAGGAGAAAAATAGGGAAAAATGTTTTTTATGCTTTTTATATTTATCTTAAACTATTAAAATTGAAAAATTATTTTTTGGAACTTTTTCTCAATTAATTGCAATTAAAGCTAATTAAAAATCATTAAAAACTGAATTTAATGATGAAAAATACTAAACAGTGTCTAAAAATTATGGAAAATTCAGGGAAATCTTAAAATATTATACTAAAGCTGAGAAAAAATAGAAAAACATGGGCTTATGTGGCAGAATATAGAGCTGTAGTGTAAACTAGTGGGAAATAAGCACTTTTTAAAAAGCTAATAAGCACAAGAGTGAACCAAATGATACCAGAAGCTAAATGACACTAAGTCTACTCTACAGCAACTTATGGCACCTATTCCTAACACCTAATGAGCACTATACCTAAGATTAAGCTAATTTTCAAATAAGCAAAACAGGAAATAGGCTCCTACTGTTTGAGCACTAGAACTGCTTATTCAATAAGCTATCAGGAAAACAAAAGGTGGAGATCTAAAGGCCACCAACCAGAGAACATGTAACCAACGTTATAGTTAATAAGGACAAGTATTGAAGAAGTTAGAGAGCAAAACAAAAGGCTGCATTATGACAGAGGACTGCTGATGCAATAACAGTTAAGACAGGTGCAAGTTTGAGCTACTCTAACTACTTATCAGATAATCTAGAGCTTAAAACAGATATGGGGTTTTGAAAACCACCTAGCCTGCTGCAATATTACCAAATTTGAGACCTTAACTAACTGATATGAACAGTCTGCAGCATCTGCAAGATCTGCACAAAATGGCTAATAGACCTGGTTTTGACTTTTTTAAGCAGCTATGAGATTTGACTTTATTGAGATTCTAGTGCAAATATGGAACTGAAATGGATGAAAGGTGATGAGATATAAGTTTATCAAGCTAGTTTAGCAGATTTTAAACCTATATATGTGATCATTAAGGTGACAGATTCCAACATCAAAACTAACAGGAGCAGATTCAAGCATATTGACTTTAATGAAAACTGAAGCAAAAGTGAGACAGGTATGAATACTAAGAACCAAAGTGAGCCTAGAGCAACCTAACTATCACAATAATCTAACATCTAGCACATTTTAAGCACTAAACCAAACATCCCTTAAGCATGAACAAATTGCATTTAACAAACTATTCTATATGAAAGTTTACCCAAAAGCAATTCAAACTGACTAATAACACAATTTTAAGCTAGTGACCAGATTGGAACCTGAAAATTAACCCATACCAGTTTGACTCTCAAATCCTTGACCCGTTTTGACTTTTGTTTGACTTTTTGCTAAAACTGAAATTGAAGAATAATTAAGATACCAAGAGACTCATATAAGCTTAGTAAAGCTTATATGAGCTTATACAAACAGTAAAAGACAACTTTTTGATTGATGAAAACTTAAATGACAATGAAAGAAGACTTGATTTAATAAAGTGACATTACAAAAAGCAGTAAAATTACAATGAAAAGAAATTATGCTAAGCTATTAAAACAGTAAATGACAGGAATTAAAAAGGCCAAAATCTCTCTAAAACCTAAGAGATTGGACAAGAAATACATTGTGACTAGAGGTCTATATATATCCGAGCTTGAGATTGCTTGGATTCCTTTCAGAAGATGCTAGAATGCTATTTGTGGCCACACATTCATCCCTTGGTCATCATATCCAATCAGAGATCATATTTTGTCCATATGAGGTGTTTCAGCCAATCAAGGGGCTTCAATTGTCCACGTAGTCACCTCATTTGACAAGTCAGAGGTTATCTAGAAGCTTGAGTAGATTCTTAGTACTATGTGTGATGTTTGGGTGTGGGTAAAAGGGTGGTGTACGGGGTGTTTGGGAGGAAGGAGAAAGGGTGCTACTGTTAGGGCGCGTTTGGTTTTTATATTTTATAGTAAATCAAAAATGTTGACCGGGTGGGTTGAGGTTTGACCTGGGTTATTAACGGGTTAAAAGGTATTCGGGTAATGGTTGGGGGAAACGGGTCTTGGTTTTAATAATAGGGGTTGGCCGGGTTGTGTTGGTTTGTAGATTGGGCCAGATTAGTTTTAAGTTGGGCCAAGGGTGGTTTATGGATGGATTGGATATTGGATTTGAGATGTGTATTGGACTAGTAGTGTATTAGTGTTGTGATCCAAAATATCAAAGGGACTAAATATGTAAAATCTGAATTTTGAGGGACCAAACATGCAACTTCTGAAAGCATCTTCTAAGGACTGAACTTGTCATTCTTCAATAGACCAGGGGCTGAATTGCAAATTTCTGAAACTCAAGGGCCATTTCTGCCAATTCTCAAAGTTGAGGGGCCATTTCTGCCAATTCTTCAAACTTTGATCAAATCTTCACAAATCATCCTCAGAGATTAGAAATCTTCATAAATGCATAATTCTGACCTTCCGGCTCAGCTTAAGCTCTCTTGATCTCTCGTGCTCGGATTTACGTCTGATTTGGATCCTTTTAGCGTGTTTTTACATATCCATACCTGCACAAGCACAAACTCAAGAAAACCACAAATATTAGCAATAAACGGCTCTTTCTTGTATGTATTGGGTCTATTTTGATAAAGAAAAGGTATGTGTTTTAGCACATACCAAAATACCCCAGACGAAACCATTGCCGTGTCCTCACGCAATGCAATCAACTCACGCTTCTAAAACCAAGGATCTCAATCTCTTTCTACTAAACCTATGAAGAAGTAGCAAAGATTCCTCAAAAGAGATTAAGAAACCTTAATTCTAAAAACGCCCCGTTTACCTTTTAAATTCACATATAGATATTACGATTAAGCACATCCGATTATGAATGACGGTTTGTTGAACTTTCGTGTCGATCAATAACTCCAACATTTTTCAAACGACACGTTAGGATCACGGAGTAGAAAACACAACACAACGTGAAGTGACCATACGGATAGAATACATCGTCCCTGATTTTTCACAAGTCCCAAACTAAGCGTAAAACCGAAATCATTGTTAAATATGACTCTAGATGCTAACACTACCCATGGAAGTTACTTGTGTAATTACTTTTCGTTCCCATTTTCCTATTTCCTCTAGATTTTTTTATTTTTGTGAGAAGTGAATTTCTTCAAATTCTCGTTTCGATAAGAATTATTCTGATAAAGATACAAAGCTAAGTCAATAATTAGTTATCCGCCTTCTCTCAAGAACCATTGTCGTAAAAATGAGGTCCACATCAAGGAATTTTATTACTAACTTTTGACTTTTCCAATTTTCATTTTTCAACTTTTTTTCATTCATTTTTTTTTTTTTTTTTTTTTTTTTTTTTTTTTTTTTGCACTTATACTTTTATTGAGCTGTGAACCACGGAGCTTCACGGGGTAATTCCAAGACTATAGGCTTCATGAGATGAGAATCCCGGCTGGTTAGGCTAAGACCTCATTCAATCCCGGCTAAAGATCCAAGGGTCCGATCTCGACACCGCAGCTCACAACTTTACTTATTATAATATCACTTATCACTGATTACTCATTTATTTATTACGGATCCTTGATGTGTACCCAATTTTTAAAACAAAGATTCTTTTAAGAAGATAAAGAACTAACCATCGCCAAAAACTCGACATCTCTAATTATTTAGACAGATATGGGGTGAAACAATTTTGTGGGAACAAAAAGCCATAAGTACCTTCGATGGGCTCTAAAGAGAACCAACTACTCCACGTTTAGCATCTAAACTCATAAGTAACTCTATCATTTCTCGATCTCTGCAAATTTAAAATCTCAAATAATGAGATCCGCGGATGCTTAGCCGATAATTTTTAGATTATCTATGGTTAAGGGAACAAGCTAGGGCTCAACACGCCCGGTCAAGTCAGAATTCTATTCCTACTCTCACCAGCGGAAAGTCAATCAAGGTGTCAAAACATATATTAACTTAGCAAATGCTTCGTCTTATGAAATCAAGTCATGCATATTTAAAGTCACTCAGGGAAACTTGCAAAATCTTGGCTTTTTGAGCTAGAATTCGCATTTTATAGCTTCTTATCTAAGAGACTAGCCAACTTTTCAATCAAAAAGACTTAACAAAAGCTTACAAAAATTTTAAAATTTTCTCATTTTTGCACAATTTTTTCATTTTCTAAGGAAAAACGGGGTTGCGAGAGTACATGACAAAAATAAGCAAGTGCGGTCAAATCAAATCGAAGATTACCCTACCCCAGACTAGAACGAAACATTGTCCTCAATGTTTAAAGCAAGGGTATCACGAAAATCTAAAAGCCGTTTATTAAATATGCTCAAAGATAAACGTTAGTCGATAAGATTAGGATATCGGATTTCCATCAGCATCGATCATGAAACTCGAGTGGAGAAAAAACAAACTTCGAGCACGAGAGTCTTCATATCGGGACAATCCTACACACAACATCACATGACGGGAGAGAAAGGTCGGAACACAGAGGTGGGACAAGTGGTGTGCTCTGAGAGCTAGCAATATCCACCACTTCCGTTGTGGTCTCTGAATCGGACTCAAAATCTTGGTCAAAAAGAGGATTAACTTCGCAAAAGGTGTAGTCGTCCTTGAATTCAAAGAGTGGATTTGAGAAAATCCCGGAAGTAACCTCGGAGATGTCAAGAGAATCACATAAAAGCGAATCACAATCACTATCAGATATATCCTCGGAATTGGAGAACATCTTATCATGATCATTCGATATATCAAGAGAAGGCTCATCACAAATATCAACAACCCCAGACTCTCTTGGGATTGGGATAAGGATCTCAGCATTAGTCTCTTCCGTTTCCGGAATAGTGCTAAGAGGCTCGTCCCCCATTATGAGAGAGTCAACGGGTGCAATAATGTCTGTAGAAATAGAATCATCGACCTCTTCCAAAGGAACGTCACTTCTCTCAACCGGCGTGAGTGAAGGGGAAGGGTCGGAAATGAAAGGCTCAGAAACGGGAGTGGTTTCAGCCGACAAACTTTCATAATATTCTTTCATTTGGATGGAATCCTCATCATCATCGTCGATGTAAGTCGCGAGCCATCGGGCACGTCTTGCAAGTGCCTGCTCCTCAATTCGTATTTCTTCAAGGCATTTTTCAATCTGAGCTGCTCGTTCTTCTTCTTCGAGTAATTCTATCATAGATTTTTCGTTGCGAGATGCTCGATCTTCGGCAAGTAATTCACCATACGTTTTCTGATGAGGATCCATAAATTCTTCGAGTGTATTAATACATCTTTGGAAACTATCTTGAGGAATTTGCGGGTAGTGTGGTTGAATTTCTTGGTATTGTGGAGGTGGGTCATAAGAATATTCATAATTATCACAAGGAACTTGCTCGTAAACAAGCGGGTTCTGCATTTGACAATCGGAATTAAAGTGTGGACCTCCACAATACTCACAACAATATGATTGTTGTGACGGGTTTGGTGAAGTATATGGATAAGGCTCATAACCAAAGGTCTGATTGTTATATTGAGTTTGGCATTGAAAACCTTGGTGAGGACCTCCACAGTACTCACATGAGTATGACTCCGTCTCATGGTATGGGGATTGGTTAAGGAAATTGGTCGTATCATTGTAGGGATTTTGGTTGTAAACAAACTCGTCTCCCGTATTCACAATGCTACAACCGGGGCAATTCCCACCATATTCGGGTCCCCCACACCATTGACAACCATAATGGTAAGACGAAGACATCGAAAAGAATTATACGAATAAGAGGATAAAGAGATAAAGAATTGACGGTTCAGAGGATAAAGAAGAATATTTTTGGGTTTTTAAAACAAATTATGAAAAGGAAAATCTTTTTGGGTTTTTATAAAAGGGATATGTACAAATATCAACGATTCAAATGCACACGACACGAGACGGAATACGAAAACTCGCTACAAGCCCTCCCCGGCAGCGGCGCCAAAAATTGATATCAATGCTAAACCAATCCCCGGCAGTGGCGCCAAAAATTGATTTGATAAAAACCAATAATAAAGAGGTTGTAGTATGTGGGTAACTCAAACGTGTAAGGTTTGAGCACCGAGATCGTTCCGAACGAGGGTTGAATGGAATTTCCAACTCACGTCTCAATAATCGGGATTTGAATGAGAAAAGGGGGTAAAATGATATATTCTAAACTACGGGATAAGGAAAGCAAATGGAACATATAATCTACGGGAAATCCTAAGAACTAAGGCAACCTACTCAATTCTACACTAAAACGTAAATACGGAAATTAAACGAAACGCGATTAAAAAGCAAAAACGTCTAATCTACATCCTAAAAATAACCTAAAACTACTTTTATGCTAAAAAAGATATTAGAAAACTAATTATGAATTAAAACTATTTTTTAGGAATTTTATTGATTTTATTTCTAATTAAAACTAATTATCAACTATAAAAATAAAACTAATTATCTAAAAATTATCAAAACAAAGGGGAAAATTATGAAATTACTTTCTAAAAATAAAAGACTTTTCAAAACTATTTTTTTGTAATTTTCAGATTAATATTCTATTTTTTTATGAATTTAATACTATTTTAATCTAAATTAAATTATGAAAAATACCAAATAAAAGGAGAAAAATAGGGAAAAATGTTTTTTATGCTTTTTATATTTATCTTAAACTATTAAAATTGAAAAATTATTTTTTGGAACTTTTTCTCAATTAATTGCAATTAAAGCTAATTAAAAATCATTAAAAACTGAATTTAATGATGAAAAATACTAAACAGTGTCTAAAAATTATGGAAAATTCAGGGAAATCTTAAAATATTATACTAAAGCTGAGAAAAATAGAAAAACATGGGCTTATGTGGCAGAATATAGAGCTGTAGTGTAAACTAGTGGGAAATAAGCACTTTTTAAAAAGCTAATAAGCACAAGAGTGAACCAAATGATACCAGAAGCTAAATGACACTAAGTCTACTCTACAGCAACTTATGGCACCTATTCCTAACACCTAATGAGCACTATACCTAAGATTAAGCTAATTTTCAAATAAGCAAAACAGGAAATAGGCTCCTACTGTTTGAGCACTAGAACTGCTTATTCAATAAGCTATCAGGAAAACAAAAGGTGGAGATCTAAAGGCCACCAACCAGAGAACATGTAACCAACGTTATAGCTAATAAGGACAAGTATTGAAGAAGTTAGAGAGCAAAACAAAAGGCTGCATTATGACAGAGGACTGCTGATGCAATAACAGTTAAGACAGGTGCAAGTTTGAGCTACTCTAACTACTTATCAGATAATCTAGAGCTTAAAACAGATATGGGGTTTTGAAAACCACCTAGCCTACTGCAATATTACCAAATTTGAGACCTTAACTAACTGATATGAACAATCTGCAGCATCTGCAAGATCTGCACAAAATGGCTAATAGACCTGGTTTTGACTTTTTTAAGCAGCTATGAGATTTGACTTTATTGAGATTCTAGTGCAAATATGGAACTGAAATGGATGAAAGGTGATGAGATATAAGTTTATCAAGCTAGTTTAGCAGATTTTAAACCTATATATGTGATCATTAAGGTGACAGATTCCAACATCAAAACTAACAGGAGCAGATTCAAGCATATTGACTTTAATGAAAACTGAAGCAAAAGTGAGACAGGTATGAATACTAAGAACCAAAGTGAGCCTAGAGCAACCTAACTATCACAATAATCTAACATCTAGCACATTTTAAGCACTAAACCAAACATCCCTTAAGCATGAACAAATTGCATTTAACAAACTATTCTATATGAAAGTTTACCCAAAAGCAATTCAAACTGACTAATAACACAATTTTAAGCTAGTGACCAGATTGGAACCTGAAAATTAACCCATACCAGTTTGACTCTCAAATCCTTGACCCGTTTTGACTTTTGTTTGACTTTTTGCTAAAACTGAAATTGAAGAATAATTAAGATACCAAGAGACTCATATAAGCTTAGTAAAGCTTATATGAGCTTATACAAACAGTAAAAGACAACTTTTTGATTGATGAAAACTTAAATGACAATGAAAGAAGACTTGATTTAATAAAGTGACATTACAAAAAGCAGTAAAATTACAATGAAAAGAAATTATGCTAAGCTATTAAAACAGTAAATGACAGGAATTAAAAAGGCCAAAATCTCTCTAAAACCTAAGAGATTGGACAAGAAATACATTGTGACTAGAGGTCTATATATATCCGAGCTTGAGATTGCTTGGATTCCTTTCAGAAGATGCTAGAATGCTATTTGTGGCCACACATTCATCCCTTGGTCATCATATCCAATCAGAGATCATATTTTGTCCATATGAGGTGTTTCAGCCAATCAAGGGGCTTCAATTGTCCACGTAGTCACCTCATTTGACAAGTCAGAGGTTATCTAGAAGCTTGAGTAGATTCTTAGTACTATGTGTGATGTTTGGGTGTGGGTAAAAGGGTGGTGTACGGGGTGTTTGGGAGGAAGGAGAAAGGGTGCTACTGTTAGGGCGCGTTTGGTTTTTATATTTTATAGTAAATCAAAAATGTTGACCGGGTGGGTTGAGGTTTGACCTGAGTTATTAACGGGTTAAAAGGTATTCGGGTAATGGTTGGGGGAAACGGGTCTTGGTTTTAATAATAGGGGTTGGCCGGGTTGTGTTGGTTTGTAGATTGGGCCAGATTAGTTTTAAGTTGGGCCAAGGGTGGTTTATGGATGGATTGGATATTGGATTTGAGATGTGTATTGGACTAGTAGTGTATTAGTGTTGTGATCCAAAATATCAAAGGGACTAAATATGTAAAATCTGAATTTTGAGGGACCAAACATGCAACTTCTGAAAGCATCTTCTAAGGACTGAACTTGTCATTCTTCAATAGACCAGGGGCTGAATTGCAAATTTCTGAAACTCAAGGGCCATTTCTGCCAATTCTCAAAGTTGAGGGGCCATTTCTGCCAATTCTTCAAACTTTGATCAAATCTTCACAAATCATCCTCAGAGATTAGAAATCTTCATAAATGCATAATTCTGACCTTCCGGCTCAGCTTAAGCTCTCTTGATCTCTCGTGCTCGGATTTACGTCTGATTTGGATCCTTTTAGCGTGTTTTTACATATCCATACCTGCACAAGCACAAACTCAAGAAAACCACAAATATTAGCAATAAACGGCTCTTTCTTGGTTGTATTGGGTCTATTTTGATAAAGAAAAGGTATGTGTTTTAGCACATACCACCGTACTTTTGCATAAGTGTGAACACTTAGTGTTTCGGGTAATTATCACCAAAGTGGCGCATGGAATTAAAACTAATTCACCCTTAAGATGAGTTTGTACATTTATGGCTTACTTAGTAGCTCCAATTTGACTCGCAAGCAAGCGGAGAGTTTGGTCAGCGCTGAAGCAATAACCTCCCTCTTTAGGGTCACAATATTAATGCGCTCCCCTCCTAATACTTCCCACACAGTCCGTCAAATTGGGTGAGCCGTTCAGACCATTTGTACCAAAATCATCAATCAATTAAACTATTGAAAACTTAACTCTTCAAAACAAATCAAATTTCACCATTGTTTAGTCCGTATTATTTTCTATTCAAATTACCCTTTGCTTAAAACTGTCACACATAATAAACAAACAAGTAAACAAATAAAAAATAAACAACTAAAAAACAATGCACACATAACTAACAATTAATACGTGTAAACAAGTAGCCACATGCAACTTATTCGATAAAATCCTATTAATAATCAATGTCTAGGTTAATTAATGTATATATTAATTAGGGCTTTCACTCTCTCAATTGAAAGTGAGCCATATACATCGACGAATCGATTGCGTAAACCCATAATTAATAATATACCAAATTGCACATAATTGATTCATTAATGTATATAATTGGAGTCTTCCCCAATTCAAGATTTATCATAAATATACATGTGTATAAAACTTAACAATTAATCTACGCGTAACCAATCTTAACAATTAAATATATATATATATATATATATATATATATATATATATATATATATATATATATATATATATATATTGACAATAATCCATGCCAAACATGCACGTTTTCATGGATTTAACATAACAATTTATTCACGTTGTCACAAGATCGCATACAATTCTATATCACATAACAATTATTCACGAATTAATTCACGTAACATATATACAATTCTAGGTTTAGATATCGATTAACAAAACAATTTTATAAACCCTAAAAAAAATTTATATAAATTGACTAAAAAAAATTTTAGGTCGACATAAAAAAAATTAAAAACCAATTAGGGCAAAAGCTCTAACCATAAAATTAGGGTTTACATAATAATAACCAAGCCCTAGAATTAATCATATCAAACACAATACAATATTCGTTTTTTACGTTTTTAGTAATTAATTACTCATTAAACCAAGCTCTGATACCACTGTTGGAATTATATAACATGACTATCATATATAAAACACATAAAACATCAAAGAAACATGCGGAAGCGTATAGGAAAGATTAGTGAATAATTAATTAACATAAACAAGAATATGCGTACCTTTCTTGATTCTAGCCGAACAAGAATCAAATCCACAAACTAGCAGTTGGATGAACCCTAATTAGGGTTTATAGGATTATGTGAATTACCCCTTACCGATTTTGTAATTCAATCCAAGAATACAATCAATAGTGTGATTGTACCACGTTTTTGTACACACGTACTATACCGAAGTAAAGGAATGCTAGTTTTAATTAAACAAAACAATTTTAGTTGGAAAAGCAAAGTGATCGATCCCCTAGGGAGGGTGCACGATCGTTTGGAGCAAAACATACACAAAACTCTTTTAGGTTTTAGCTAATGAGTACAAGAGATGCAAAACACAAGACCCCTAGCCTTGTATATATACTTAACTAAACTTGGAGAACAAGTTGAGTTGGAGATGGGTTGGGTTTTCCTTGTGGCCGATCGGATAGAGTATCCCACAAGGGATTCCGAAACCTTCCCAATATTAATTTGCATTCTAGTCCTTTCCAATTACATTAACGACCGTTAGTCCATTACAACTAATTACTTAACGTCCGTTATAATTATTTCGTTTAATTAATAAATAAATATAACTATTACATTTAATTATTAACTTTAATTCTCATACGCAAAGTTTGCAATCCCGTGGTCTCGAGTTCGATCCTAACACACATCTATTAATATTTTTTCCATTAAACCAACAGATACTCCGTAGCTAAGTAACAAAAAAAACATGATATAGTTTCAAACCATTATTAACAAGTGACAACCAATTCACCATTATGAAATTCATCAAAAATGATTTTCAACAACACAAACCTAAAACCACCCGTAATAAGGGCTTAAAGAACCGAGTTATGGGGTAAGGAGGACGCATCCTATTTGTTACGGTCGGCCCTCAACGCGCGTCTTAAATGGGGAAAAACATGGCTGTGTGCATGACCGAGTCGTGGGAAGAAAGAAATATAGCAAACGGTAAAAATAAATAAATAATAAATAAATAAATAAATAAATAAATAAATAAATAAATAAATAATTAGCCGTTTGACATTTAAAAAGAAATCTAAATAATTGTTATTAGTTTTATCCCAATAAGCACTCCAATATGATTTCATTTCATTCATACTTTCAAAGACATTCTTTTTTATACATACTACACTTCTTATCCAAAACAAATGGATTTCGAACATTTCTTTTTACATCGGATGGAAAAGAAAAAGTTAGTATAATCGAGCTAGATTTTTAAAAGAGGCGACGACATACTATATGAATTATCAAGCTTTATCTTAAGATATCCAGAAACCTCGATACCAGGAAGAGTATAATCGTTACGATGCTCGTGATCGCTAGTGGCCGTTTACTTATCTCAAAGCCCAATGTATGATGAAAAATTATTTCGTAAGCGGTTCCGAATGAGCCAATCACTACTCACACGCATTGTTTAGAAAAAAACTAATAATTTGTTGTATTTTCAACAAAGTAATGATTATCTGGGAAGAGTTGGCATTTCCTCATTAATGAAGTGTGCATCTGCGATTCGTTAATTCAACACCATTCCTGATTTTTTATAGAATTTTTACTGTAATATTTTTATTTTATTTGAATAACTAATGTAATGTGTTTTATTAATAAAAAAACAACTTTAGTGTTTAAGAAAAATGAAAATGAAAAAAAAATATATATATAAAAGTTGGTTGTCTGATTATACTAAGTTAGTGATAAAACCGGTCATAGAAAGAGAATGTTGATGTGACATTGACGTGACGATAGTGAAGTTAGTTGTCGGGTGTTCTTATTATGGATAGCCTAAAAAATGTAGACCATCTAGATGAACTTGTCGGTTGTATTATGCTAAGCGCATTTTGAAAAACTAAAGTATTTCTATTTAGATTATATAATACTATCGAAAACAACACCTTTTTATTTACATGTTGATTTTCAAGTAACAAGGAGCAAACGCCCCGGCGGGGTTTTTCACTCGAGTTTTGAAATACTTGTAACATCTTCCCCTTCAGCTGTTTACAATATACGATCGTTCCGCTTTTCAATATATTAAGTAAATAAATTCTGAGGCCATGCCACGATGATGTAGTTATTATATATTAGATCTCCCTGCACAACAACATGATCAGATAGAAGTATGATTCCCAATCACCATTGATAGAAAAAAATACACCCAAAGACCCCATTCTAAATCAATACAACCACAATGTTTACAGATCCTGAACTGTTCTATTTGTAACAAAACTATCATAGAGTAAACATTGCTCTACAAATTACTTATACATGAAAACCTTCGTGCTCGTATCAGCTACCATTACATGCATGCTTGAGATGTTTTTTCTTGAGAGCAATAGCATTTTTTCTAAATCCTTGCCTGATTGGTCACAAACGGTGAGGTTTATTACACAAGTCAACCACTTGTGAATGGTCAACCGTAATAAAAGTCAAACAGTCTAAAACCAAAGCAATTAAGTCCAGAGGATTTTAGTGTTTCCCCGGGTCGTTAAGTCCCAACGAGCTGTGCGATTGAATAGCTAAACGCGTAGTGATCGGGTGATATTGAACAGGAAAGGGGTTATGATTGATTACACTAAGGAAATTAAATCTAATAAAGACTTTGAAGTCATTTTAATTCTATATATAAAATCGTTTAAAGATTAAAACCTAAAACGCGCACGTTTACTTAATTTTATGTAAACAAAAAAAAAATAAAACGTAAATTCAAAAGAATAAAACACCTACGGATATGAAAATGATATTTTTACAATCCTACTAATAAAATAAAATTATTGGAAAAATAAAATTATTTTTAAAACTATTTATCTAATTATTATTAATTAAAAACTATTTTTAACTATTAAAAATACATTAAAATACAAGAAAATAGGAAATTAACCTAAATAATGAAATTATAAATTGGAAAAATCTAAAATATTATAAAACTAATGTTAAAACTGAAAATATATTTTTTTGACTTTTTCTCAATTTATTATGAATTTAATACTATTTAAAACTAATTAAAATGCTAGAAAATACTATTTAAACTAAGAAAATTATGGAAAAATATTTTTTTGGCTTTTTATATTTTTATAAAACTAATAAAATTGAAATTTCATTTTTCTGATCTTTTTCTGAATTATTTGGATTAAATGCTAATTAAAAATGCTAGAAAATGACATAAAATGCAGAAAATTAGTAAATGAACAGTGAAAAATATGAAAACTTCCAGTCAACGATAAAATAATACTGAGAACCCAGGAAAAATAACAGAAACTAGTTTGGAGCACAAGAACAATGATTTGGGCGCACAACTAATGAAATAAGCACATGTAAATAAGCTAAAATCTAACCATAAGCTACTATAAGCTACCTTAGCCTTAATCTAACCTAAATTATGCTAATGCAACTGAATGGGACCCTAAAAGCACAGGCTAGAAGCGTTATAGCTATAAAACAGGTTCTATCAAACTTATGCCAAACGACCCTTATGCATCTACTTTAAGCCTACATTAAGCTAGCCAGAAAAATTCCTAAAAATAAACTAAAATGGCCATGATGTCCACAACCAACCAAATAGCTTAAGTTCAGAATTTCAACAGTTTTGGATTAAAAATGAGGAAATTAAAAATGCAAAAGTAACTGCAATTTGAGAGTTTAATTGAGACTTTGACTTTTCTAAGAAAACTTGAGATTTTGACTTATTTGAAATTCAATCTTGCAAAAAAGGTTGTTTATGTTAATTCTAGATGTGCTATGATCAAATTAAGCTATCCTAGCTATCCTAACCCTATTATGCAAGTATTTCCTGTAACACCCCAACCCGACAAGGGTAAACATATCGCAAATACGGTTTCATATCAGGACTTTAAATACTATACACTAGCGAAAGCCTTTACAAAATATTCAAAAAGAAAACATAAATAGCTAATCTTCAAATAAATCTAAGATCTCTATGGTCAAATCTTTCTCTTGTCTCTACTCTCAACCCAGATCAGCCATCCCATAAGCTCATCTTGAATGCTTAAAACCTGCCGCAGGAAAAGAAAAGTGCGGCTGAGCTTACAAAGCCCAGTGAACAGATATAACGAAACAAAAACTAAACAAAAACATAAATACGAATTTAACAAAGAAACGAATAACAAAATCGTAGCGGAACGAGAATAGTGAATCATTGAGGGTTCTGCAGAAACACAATTGCACAGAAATCCGGAAAAACAATTAGCAATCAAGGACAAACACATAGCACATTGATGACTCCAACGCAAACACATCAAAATAATCAGACACTTAACATATCAAGAAGAAATAGATTACATATAAACTAAACGAAAAGTCTAAGGCTAACGGAAACACTTTCTATAAAATAAACATGGCATTCAACAAATTAATTAACCTTCCCTTAACACACTTAATTCAATATTGCAGCAGCGGAAATAGCAGTCCAAATCATGGCAGTCTCACAAGCAAATAGAAAACATAGTAGACAAACTATAATTAAATAGACCAAACAAAACATAGCATAACCATTAACAATTATCAAAACAGATATCATAAGCTAAACCAG